>CM076579.1:1229433890-1230142476 GCA_034641835.2 Pinus albicaulis | reverse complement strand
AAAAAATGAATAATGAGCAAGGACAATGTCAGGGAATAAACTAGGGCTGAAGATGCTGCCAAAGGATACTCACAAATAGAAGGACTTTATTATGATGAAACATTTGCCCCTGTAGCTAGAATGGAAGCTATCAGAATGTTCCTGGCATTTGCATGCTATCAAGATTTCAAGGTATATCAAATGGATGTAAAATCTGCTTTTCTTAATGGTGATCTAGAAGAAGAAGTGTACATGGAACAACCAGAAGGTTTCTCATTGACAGATAAAGAAGACTATGTATGCAAACTGAAAAAGGCCCTATATGGACTGAAACAGGCTCCTCGTGCTTGGTACTCAAGACTAGATAAATATTTGCAAAAACAGGGTTTTAAAAGAGGTGGAGTAGACAACAATCTATACATAAAAGCGCATGAAAATGAACTCCTAATTGTTGTTGTATATGTTGATGACATTATGTTTGGAAGCAACAGAGATGAGCTAGCAAAAGGATTTACAGAAGAGATGAAATAAGAGTTTGAAATGTCCATGATTGGAGAGCTCAGTTTCTATTTAGGACTTCAAATTCAGCAAAGGAGCACAGGTACATTCCTCTCACAAGGAAAATACCTAAAAGAAATGCTGAAAAAATTCAAAATGGAAGATTGCAAACCTGTGTCAACTCCCATGACCACAGGTTGCAAGCTGTGTGTTGATGATGGGTCTGCTGATATAGATCAAAAACTCTACAAATCCATGATTGGAAGTCTATTGTACCTGACTGCATCAAGACCAGACATCATGCTAGCAGTAGGACTAGTGGCTAGATATCAAGCAGCACCTAAACAAAATCACCTTCTTGCAGTCAAAAGAATATTCAGATATCTACAAGGAACAACATTGTATGGACTTTGGTATCCTAAAAGAAAAAACTTCACTTTATCAGCATACACAGATGCAGATTGGGCCAATTGTGTTGATGACAGGAAGAGTACAAGTGGAGGTGCTTTCTATCTAGGAGAAAGCCTAGTTGCATGGTTAAGCAAGAAACAAACATCCATCTCTCTGTCTACAGCTGAAGCAGAATATATAGCAGTAGCAGCATGTTGTACACAATTCATGTGGATGAAGCAAACTCTTCAAGACATGAAGGTAAGCATTGATGAACCTATTTCAATCAAATGTGATAATACAAGTGCTATAAGTATATCTAAAAATCATGTACTTCACTCAAAAACTAAACACATTCCAATCAAGTATCATTTTCTACGGGAACAAGTGGCTCAGAAGATAGTAAAACTGGAGTATGTACCAACAAAAGAGCAGACAGCAGATATATTTACTAAACCACTTGCCAGAGAACCATTCGAATATTTGAGAGACAAACTTGGGGTAGTATCTGTAGATACTATTCTCTAATATGAAGAGAAAGTACAATCTCAGGGGGAGAACAAAACGAAGATATCATTCCAGGGGGAGAACAGCCAGCAAGATAAGCATAAAACAAGTCCACAGGATCAACATTATCAGTATTATCAGCATTATCAATAGTATCAGCATTCAGAAGCAACAAGAACCTTTCAATCGTAAAATGCATATTACTAGCACTACAAATGAAACACAACTATAAAACATATATCGGCTCACTATACCAAAGTGTTCTCTCAACAAGTTTCATACATCACTCTGGAGCAGCATAGTCCAATTTCAGCAGAAGAGGACCTAAACGTAACTCAGAGAAAGGAAATGCAACGATAGAACCCATACAGAGAGATGAGGCGTCGTCCTTTGCCATTGATGTCAAAGGGGGAGGAAGAACAAACAACAGGAGGAAGAGCAAGCAACAAGAGAAAGAGAAAGCAAACAGAGAAAGTGGATTGCCATCAATGCCAAAGGGGGAGACTGTTGGAAATATTGTCATTGATGGCAAAGGCGGCAGCACTCAGGCAAAAGAGGCAGCGCTGAAGCAAAGGAAGGCAAAAGAGGCACAGCGAAAGCAATAGAGGCAGCAAGAAGAAAGTCAAAATGTAACAGTCATAGAAGCACAGTGAAGAACCGTTATCGAAAGGTAGAGACAGAGGCAGAGCGACAGAAGCAGCAGAGGCAGAGACTAAGTGACAGAGGTAGAGAGCCGTTACAAAATTCCGGGAATCACACACTCCAACCGGCGTTATACATATAATACATAATCCTTATTCCGGGAATCGCTTAACTCCAGCGGCAATGCAATGCATATAATACAGAACCATATTCCAGGAATCGCACACTCCAACCGGCGTTATACAACACAAATATTATTCCGGGAATCGCCTACCCCGATGGAGGATACATATATATATATCCATCATCTTACATATAAATGCCGCGCATTACGTATGCTGCAAAGGACCAAGGCATATATATTATGTTATATAAGTGGAGCGCATAAAACAAATTTTATAAGATGGGACCCCTCCCCAATCGCAATCGGAGATCGCAAGGGCAACAGAACATGTAACCAACAGGAAGTTGCGATTGCGATTGAAGTTCGGACCCGACGGGTCTATAAATCATGGTTAACATATATTTGAGTTCCAGGTCTAATCGCATCGGCACTGGTCAATCGCATCGGATAATATATGAGTTGCGATTGCGATTGGAAGTCCGGACCCGATGGAGGTATGAATTATAATTCAAGCGTGTTTGAAGTCCTTTCCCAATCGCATCGGCAAAATACAATGAACAGTGGCCAATCGCAACACATATTAAAAGACTTGCGATTGCGATTAAGAGTTCGGACCCGATGGGTGTATTAACGATGGTTTATATATATTTGAATTCCGGCTAATCGCATCGAAGATTATAAGAGCGTTGGAACATATGTTAAAGACTCAATTGTGATTGGAGCCCGGACCTGATGGGCTTATAAACCATGAGTAACAAGTTTTTGAAGTCCGACATGATTGCATCGGAACAACCCAATCACATCGGAGAAAATCTGGCAGCGGATCACTTGCAACTAAAAGTTGCGATTGCGATTGAAGCCTGGACCCGATGGGCTTATTAACTATGATTAACAAGTGTTTGAGTTCTAGTTCTAATCGCAATAGGAAATTTGTGAAGGTGCTGTTATATATAAATATATATATAAAGTTGTTGTGATTGTATTGAAAAGTGCCGCGTGGTTTGTGGACCCACGGGCCTCAGCTTAAGGTGGAGGGCGATTAATAATATACGACTGTGATATATGTCTGTTCCACTTGCGGAATGTTCCACATCAACAAGACACTAATAGCATAAAAGGGATTGGAGTTCCTCCAGATTTACAGTCAACAGATATAAAAGGAATAGTTACACGCATGCAACAGTTACACCACAGCAGAGGACAAAAAAGACAAAGACACAGTCAGAGAAAAGAAAAATGCGCAGCAAGCCAAGAGACAAAACGAGTGAGCTGGAGTTCTCATTTAAATTTGAATGTAAATGTTTTATTTAAATTTATATTGTTGTGATGCATTGGCAAGTCTCCGGAAGAGAGCAAATATCCCACTGTAATATTAAAATAAGCACCTACAGTAACATTTTTCTGTGTGAGCTGAAAAGAGATGAGAAGGCAGAAGGCAAAGAGACATGGCTGTCCATTTCGAATTCCCAGTGGAATACAAATAGCCATGAAGCTATTTTTGTATAAAACAGGGTAATATCCAAGGGGAGATGTTGACGAAAAAGGAGTGAGAGAAGAAGAGAGTATGCGAGCGAATTAAAGAGGATTGAAGAGAATAAACCGCTGAAAGAATGTGAAAAAGGAGGAGGGCGAGCAAAAGAAGGCGGCAGGGGAATGATGCGGGTCGATGCCAGGTTGATGAACAACGGAAAAAGACGAGCAGAGTGATATTCAAGGTAAATCAGCAAGTGTTTTTCTCTTTTAAGAAAAAGTAAGGAGATTTAGACTTCCTATCAGGTGTAGCTTGATAGATGTCGTTATGTGGTAGGTAGGAAGCCTCATGCGGTTAGTGCACAGTAGATGGGAGTTGGAGCTTCCTTGCAAGTTGTAGCTTGCAGAATTGAGGTTGGAGCCTCCTGTAGGTTGGTGCCTGCAGAAAATCAGTGGTGAGAGAGAGTTGGAGCTTGCCTTTGCATCACAACAATAATAAGATGTGGTTTTCTCCCTTTATGGGTTTCCACGTATATCTGGTGTCTATGTGCATGATGTCTATGTGTTGATATGATATATCTATTCTGCTAATACTTGCTGCTAACATATTAAGATTGTTGGTGCATTATCTAATCTTCTTATTAATTGATGCTCATAAATAAAGATTGCTCACACATTATGTTGATCATGAAATGAAGGTGTTAATAAAGTAAAATAAGTTTTAAAGGACAAAGTTTTAAAAGTCCATGAATGTGTTAAAAATTTATTCTCCCCCTCTCGGTTGCTAAAGTTCAGCAACTTATTATCAGACTCAATTTTGGAAGACATGTAAGATTATATTGTTTTCAATTGATATGGTTTTGTCTTAATTGTTAATTGTCTTAAATGAATTTCATCTTAATTTCCATTGTACGAAATTATTACATTGTATTAAATATAAACTTTAGTTTTAAAATACATTTGTCTTAACTTTTTGTGTTAAAATATACATATTTTTTTGTAAGTTTAATTGATACCTTTCATTTTTCTCTTTTTCACCTTTTTTTTTCATTTTTATCCATCTTCTTTAAAATATTTTGTCTTAAATTTTTTTTGTCTTAAAATATACATATTTTTTTATAAGTTTTAGTAGGCCACCTTTCATTTTTTTCTCTTTTTTCACCTTTTCATTTTTACTCCCATCTTCATCAAAATGTCACCTGAATCACCACCCCTAATCGAGCAAAGAATTGAACCTATGATGAGTGCTATAACAACCCGCCTCATCACGGTTTAACCAAGACCCATGATGAGTGCTATAACGACCAACACCCCGCCTCATCATTGTTTAGCAAGGCCCCATGGATTGTCTTAAAATAATTTTGTCTCAAAATGTTTTTCTTAGCTTATAAAGTTTTGTCTTAAATATAAATTAGTCTTAAAATATTTTTTCTCAAACTCTTTTTGTCTTAAATATAAAGTTGTCTTGAAACATTTTTTGTCTCAAACTCTTTTTGTCTTAAATTTTATATTTAACACAATTCAATTGATATTAAATTTTAATTTAAAATGACTAAATAAAGTGATTTTTTTTTAAGACAATATATATATATATATATATATATATATATATATATATATATATATATATATATATATATATATATTGTCTTAAAAAAATGTCTTAAAAGTGCCCTTCATGTAATATTGGTATATGAAGAAATTTGATCCTTCTAGGCTCATGTTAGATCGAATCTTAAATGGATCTATGATTGTTGTACAATCCACTATGAGGGAATGTGTAAGTTTTTTCGTACTTAAATGGATCTATGCTAGTTCTACACTCCAATATGAGGGAATGTGTAAGTTTGTATGTTAGTGTGTGCCCCTTTAATTAAAAAAAATGAATTGGTGTTTAAATTTTATACTTTTCAAAAATATTTCAACAAGATATTTAAATAAATTATTTGAAGATCTATGTTAATTAATTTAAGTAGATATCAACTTCATAAATATCTATATACAAGAAAAAGATAAGTTTTTTATGGTTAAAAATTTTATATGGTACTATATAAACTCTATTTAGCATTTAGATATACAAATTGAACAATGGAAAATAACACAGTATTTTGCACTCTAAAAAAAGTTATAGGCTCATGTGTAGTAAATTTTTTGATATTTATTATGCATTCATACCTACACTAATTTAACTTATATGGCTACAATAATTAGAGATTCTCCGTAATAAATGATGAAATATTGAATGAAAATATAAATTACTCCTTATAATTAGTAAGTTATGTGAAACACTTAATTTTTGAGCCAAGAAGATCATTCTACAACCCATTATGAAGAGCTGTATAAGTTTGTATGTTCCTCCGTTCTCTTTAAAATAAAAATAAATGTTAAAAATTATGTTCTAAAAAGAAAAATAATATGCTATAATAAAAAAAAATGAATATGTTGTAAAGTAATTAGAAGTAAAAAAAATGTGAATAAGATGTTTAAAGCTTATAATTTGGTTAGTGATAAAATATTTTAATACTAATTACTATTTCAATATACTTAAAAATATACTAATAATAAAAACTATTTTAATTTGCTATTATAAATTATTTCGATATACATGTTATATAAAATATTTTAATATTAATTTCTTATACATTATATTAGATTATATTATTTCCGATCCATTTGAAGGGATTATTAGAGGTTATGTTATTTCATTTGACGCAATCATGACGATCAAGTTATTTGGCTTTGCTTTAGCTCTAATGGTGGTGGATGCGCAGGGTCCATTCCTGCTGGGTGATGCACAGCCAATCTTACAGTGGTGGGCGTGTAACGATCAGATAATCCGGATTGATGATCCTTTCTTCAATACTCTCAATAACAAGCTCCTTGATATGGTAGCAAACGCCGACGCCATCGGTTACGGCTACTATGTGGCTTATCCAGGCGGCGTGAGCTCACCCACTGCCTACGGGAAAGCATTCTGCGATAGTGATCTCCGTCAGTCTGGGTGCTCCACCTGCCTTAATTTCCTCAGCAGTTCTAGAATGTGACGTGTTTCAATAAAAATTATAATTCAATCGCCCCATGCATCAGATGTAGCGATATTGTTGTTTGACGATGAAGATTCATCTTAATTATAATAGTGGTAAAAAGATTAATCTTTTTGGAGTACAAACTGTTTTGCATTGTTTTGACAATGCAAAAAGTGAAAAAAGGTTTTTACTTGGAGTGTAGATTCATTTTAAAGGTCTTCACCTCAAAAGATTGGATCCTCAATATCCATTTTAAAGGTCTTCACCTCAAAAGATTTGATCCTCAATTGACTTATATGCCCATCAATATAATAGAATTATACATGCTTCATTTTAAGAAACCAACCAATAAAATGTTTGAATCGCGATTTTTAAAATTTTATTTTATATAATATATACTTAGTTGATATTGAAATATTTTACTCATCACATGTATTGAAATATTTACATCATAAGATGTTCTTTTTTGAAAACAACTCCCCAAGGTGTGGCAGTGTACATGATCAGATCAAATGTTAGACGATTTAAATATTTTAGGTCATTCACCCACTACCTCCTTCATTTAAGATAATTATCTAACTAACTCTCTAACCTTTACTAATCTCTCTTCCCCTAAATATGATATACAACCTCTAATACCATAATAGCAATATAAAGCCATGAATTGTTGTAGATCTCTATTGTGATCCTAAGACAGTATTGTGATCCTAAGACAGTAATAAAGAGGGAATCCATTTAACATAAAGCGTGGTCATTAGTGAGAAGGTAATGGAGAATGGTTTGGTAGTCACAGGAAGTTTGAGAAGGACGGACGGTAGGATGTTTCCGTACTTTCACAGGAAAGTTGTAGATTAAGGATTATTCATCCAAATATTACAAGCTAAATACTTATACGAATGCAAAGAATATATGGATAACCTAAAATTTATGGCCGACGGGCATTTTCTTGGCTGACATCCTATATAAAATATCTATAATTGGCGTTTACTTTCTTGGTGGGAATTCAGTAATGGTTTTTACTTTCTTGGTGGCAATTCAGTAATGAATTTTTTTTTCAATTGGTAAACTTCCACTGTTTGTAATGTGTTGTATTTTCGATGTATAAATGAATCAAAAATTACAAAACACAGATTTACCATTAAAAAAATTCTTTCCCATTATATTTTTTAGTTATTATATTTTTTATTTTTCGTTGTGTTTTACTTTGAAGTCGTTTTTTAGCATTATGGAAGAATGGATAAAATGAATAAATCTGAGGAATTGTATCATATCAATCAAACTGGGTTACTAATAGCTCAAGCCTATCTAGTAAGCTACACTGAAACATAGCCTCAAAGGAAAAAGTGGAGTCTAACCATTACGCTCAGTTTTTTCTTTCTATATGGTGGTGATGATAATTGATACATTTTTTGGGTTAGATTTTAAGATGAAAATTTTCTCAATAGGTTGGATTTTATTTCACTATTAGGTTTTCAGATAACATCTCTTCAAACACTTCGATTATACAAAATATTGAATTTAAAATTAAAATTCCAAAAAAACATATAACCCATTTTAAACAAAATCAATCTCCAAAAAATTACTGATAGATAAACTACACATATTCTGCCACCCGACATTAAACTTGAATATAAATATTATGATGAAAACAAGGGACTCGAGTGTCAGTGCGGGTTAATGATCTTTCTCTTTCAACTCATTGTGATTATTTAAAGCATTTTTGAAGCCAAAATTATAGTTTTTAATAAAGTATTAAATGTTTCCTTTTGTTTTGTGGCTATAAGAATTGTCCTGCTTTTATCCACCTTATGGCATATATTTGAACCTTTGTACTCGAACATGACATAATTAATATAATTTCTTTCATGTAGAATTCAACTTATTAATGAAGCATAAATGTGAGTCTTCTAAATCATTTCCGGATAAATATTATACCATTTTTATTGGGTTCATCTTCTTTTATTGGTTTCATCCATTTTTATTGGGTTCATCTTCTTTTATTGCTTTCATCTCGAGTAGATTTAACTTCTTTGAATATAACATAGCTATTCATAGTAAGCTGTAAAATTTAAAACAATATGATGGACTATTTAAGTGACAATATTGAGAATGCAATTAACTATTTTTACCATTTAAACTCTTTTCTAAATTTATAAGAGAATATAATTTAATTTTAAAATAATTAATATAATTTATTTCATGTAGATTTCAGTCTTATTAATGAATCATAAATAAGAGTCTTCTAAATCATTTATAAATAGATTATTATATTTCATTTATTAGGCTCATCTTTTAAAACAATATGATGGAATATTGATCTATTAAAGTATGTTAGTAATTTTGTGCTAATTCCTCTTATAGATTTTGAAGCAATTTTTTTACATATGCTTAAGGGTTTAAGTTCTTTGCAAGTTATTGAGTCTCATGAATCAATTTTATATTGATTTTATAAACAATTTAACATAAAATAAAGAATGAAAATAAAAAATAAAAAGTACAGTACATAACCATACAACACATCAACGCAGGGATTTAATAAAGAAGTTCACCCCTCGTGGGCTATATCTCTTTGGTCCAACTTCTATGGCTTGGGATTCTATATTATGATCAAATTGAAAAATGATGTATTTAAAATTCTTTTATGCTCTTAGAACCTATTTTATTGAGTCCAAAACACTCCAAAATGGTACCTTAGCCTATTTATGCTTCTGATTTGGTCGAAAATTGGATGAGTTATGACTTCTCCAATTCTGCTGCACAATTTCCTCCCCAAATTTAGATAAATAGCCCCAAATTGGGCTAATTGGTGCTAGATTCAGACAAATGTGCCAGATTTTTTGGAGCCGCCAACTAAAACCAGGATATTTTTTAATTAAACCAGATTCAAAACTTAATAACCGCCCTTAAGGATTAGCGCCTTCTGCTCTGTCGGTGGTCCTAGGCACCGGTTACATGACTTGGGGGCTGGCTCCCTCTCCACTCATCGGCGGTATTATTAATTTTTAAATTTATCTGGAGCATATATAAGGTAAGAACTAATGTGTATACGACTTGGTGATGTTTCTTGTGAGCTGGGTGGAGGTGTAGTGTTCGACCCTCGCCCAGTCCCTCTGGTTCATAACCAAAGTTTTATTATCTCATGTGGAGGATACATGGTGGCCCCAAGCTAAGCCATGCGCCTCATCTTCACTGGTCTAACCAAACCAACAACAAATTATCAACACACAACGAAGAGCACCAACCAAACCTTGCCACTTGGCAGCCCTTTATCCGCTTCAGAAATGGTTGAACTTTCAATTGTCTAAAGTTTTGCAAGTTCATAATGGATTTTTGCATGTAAGCTAGAGGGTAAAATTTCCTTTTAATGGCGGCAAGGAAATCAGACCAAGAAATTGAGATCTTATTGTATTTTTTAATCTCATCTTGTGTCCTTGCTTCCCATCATACAACTGTTGCACTCCCCATTCTCAAGGAAGCCAATTGAATCTTTATGTCAGCTTCTTGAAGGTTATGAATTCTAAAATTTAAACCTCCAATTGACAAATCCATCTATCAAGTTTCTATGCATTCACTTCACCATTATACATCGGTAGCTCAAATTTAACATCAAATTTAGGTAAGGGTGATTTACCATTTCCTTTTGAAGTATGTGTATGAATAGGTGGAAGGGTTTTTGTAGTGGAAGATGATGAACATGAAAGTGAATATGGTGGTGAGGATGATGGTGGAGTGGATGGTGGTTTATTAACATCTCCATGAACTCCTCCTTTTGGAGAACCCTCTCCTCTAGGAGGCCTAAAAATTTCTCCTTGCGTCTTTAAATTCCTCTCCTCATAGAGGACATTTACCATCTTAGTCATATCGAAAAATTCCTTTTTGAATGATCTATGTTCTTCCCATCATGGTGGGTTCTCCCTCATAAGACATGCTCACTGAAGACTCAACTTCAATTTGAGGCTGTGCTAGTGTTGAAGACTTTAGAAACCTTTCCCTTCTTCCTCTTAACCCAACTGCAGGGGTTTCAAACAACTTCCCTTCTCCTCTTTTGAGTTTTAACCTTGTAAGCATGACACAAACTTGCAATCAATTAGATTTCTTCTTGCACAACACACCTTCTATGACACCAAAAATTATCTAATTAAGGTATGTCAGTAATGTTGTGCTAATTCCTCTTTCATATTTTGAAACAAATGTTTTACATGTGCTTAAGGGCTCAAGTTCTCTTGCAATTTACTCAATCTCATGAATCAGTTTTATGTTTATTTTATAAACAATTTAACATAAAAAAAATACTGAAAAGCATAAATAAAAGGTATAGTACATCATCATACAACACATCAACATAAGTATTTGATGAAGGAGTTCACCCCTCTTGGGCTACATCTCCTTGGTCTAGCTTCCATAGCTTGGGCCTCTATATTATACTAAAATTTGAAAAATGATATATTTACAATGCTTTTCTACTCTTGTAACCTATTTCATTGAGTCCAGAACACTCCAAAATGGTACCTTACCATGTTTCTGCTCCCGATTTGGTCGAAAATTGGCTGAGTTATGATTTCCCCAAGCATGCTCCATAATTTCCTCCCCAAAATTAGCTACCTAGCCCTAAATTGGGGTAACTGGTGCTAAATTAAAAAGAAATCTTTCAGATTTGTCGAAGCTTCCAACTAAAACTAGGTTAGTGTTAAATTAATCTATGCTTAGTTGTTAATTAAACCATATTTAAAACTTAATAACCGCACGTAAGGATTAGTTCCTTCTACTTCGCTGGTGGTCCTCAGCATCTGTTACATGACTTGGGGGTTGGGCCCATGGGATTGGCTCCCTCTCCCGCCGTCAATGGTCTTATTAAAGCTTAAATGTATGTGGAGCGTGTATAGGGTAAGAAATAATCTGTAGACGATTTGGTGGCGCAGCGATCCAGATTTATGCAGGAACACAACAGAATACACATATAACCATACATACAAAGATGCAGCAGAAATAACACTTCATTTTAGAGTTGATATTGAATAGAATATTTCTTATATTAAAAAGGAAAATACATTTCCTAATATACTTCAAAGTTGACATTGAATAAGATATTTATATAAAAAAGCATACATTTACTAGTATAAGTGAAATATATTATGAAATGTATTTTAATAATAATTAACCTTATTTTTTCAAATAAATAAATTCTTGGTGTACCCACACACCCGAGATGTTATGGAGGTAACCCCACCCACCCTATGCCGTGATGGCTATAAAACAATGGTGTTTTCAACAGATTGATAAGCATCCCAATAATGCTCCATTTGAAAGGATTATTGGAGCATATATTATTTCATTTGCGGCAATCATGACGATTAAGTCATTTGGCTTTGCTTTAGATTTTAATTTTACTACTCATGGTGGTGGATGCGCAGGGTCCATTCTTGTTGGGGGATGCACAACCAATCTTATAGTGGTGGGCGTGTAACGATCAAACAATGTCGATTGATGATCCTTTCTTCAATACTCTCAATAACATGCTTCTTGATTTGGTAGCAAACATGGCCACCAGCGGTTACAGAAACGAGGTGACTTATCCAGGCGACGTTAGCTCACCTACTACCTACGAGCAATAATTCTGTGATAGTGATTTCGTCAGTCTCGGTGCACCACCTGCCTTAATTTCCTCATCAGTTCCATCTGGCAGAATTGCAACATTGCTATCGGTGGCTACAGTGTTCAAATTGAACATGTCAGAGCCCTTCAAAGGGCCTCTGGCATGTTAGAGATGTATTTGAAAGAATTTACGAGTAAAAAATAAATTAAATTTGGATTTTTACTAGTTTAGAAAAAAAATTGATTAATATTATAAAATTTCTCCAGAAGGGTTGTAGCCTGTCAGCGCCCTTCACATTTATTAAAATTTATAAGTATTTAGTAATGTGTGACAAGTGAGTCGGTGACTTAGTCATGACTGGAGTCTGGACTCAGGTTTTTTTCCCTTTCACAGTTTCATTGTTCAAAACTTCACTTCAAAACCTAAAGGTTGTTGAAGCATTGAAGGAGATTAATGACAAGGGAGAGGTTGTTGAGTTTTGATTGACTGCACTGCCCACTACCAACTCCAAGCCAACAACCATCATAATGGAAGGCTCATGCTCAACACTGAACCCTGATATTTTTCCTTTCTAAGTTGTGACTCATGCTTCAACGCAAAAAAAATTATTTTTCATCTCGTTGGAGAAAGAACACATGCAAGTTGCAACCTGTAGTGAAAGATCCATTCCAATTTCCTCACCACTCAGGAGTCAAGACACAGCAAAAATATATTCCTCAATGAATGCACAAACAAACAGGTACTCAAAGCCCCCGAATCCTCCAACAGTTTTCAAAGAAATCGTAGATTTCCAAAATATCCAAATTCTCCATGTTCGATATACCCATGGCCACTACAGTGTAGTCTGATTCATTTTCATTATTGTTAAATTCTGAAATATTAATGGAATTTGAAATCAAGGTAGGAATATCATTTTTACACATTCCTATGACAGTGATTTTCTAAATTAATAACATGGTGGGAACTTGGAAGCTGTAAAGACGTTCTAGTGAGGGGATTGCAGACATGATAAGTAGTGAAATGAAAGCGATCACAGGCATCAACCAAAATAGGCCTCCAACAGATCCTTGGTAACTAACATTAAATGTTTTGTTTCTGTCGTCTTCCTCTCATTGCAGAAAGTTAAAGGAAAAAGAGTTTATCTAAGTTTGTGTGAAGAAAGAGTATGTCATAGAAGGCAGTTCTAAGTTAAACGTGGAGAGAATAAGTAGCGCCTTATGGTTAGGTAATAGGAATCGCAGTGGCCCATTCATTAGTTATAAATTTGGAGCAAGAAAGGATGACATTCAAGTGATTGCATACCACTGAAAATCTAGGGAGAGATTGTAGGGGAAACCAATGGTGGTGGTCATTGTCACGATCGTTGATATGGGAATTCCCACACCCACGATGATTAGAATGGTCCTCGTAACTTGAAATTCCATTAATTTCCCCATGATTGTGATCTCTATGGTGATGGTGATGATGATGATTTGCAGAAGAAACCTCTTTGCCGAAAGGGCAGGAACCAGAACCTAGTGCTCTTCTTATGATAATCAATTCCAAAAACACAATAGATATTGCCTAGAGAATGAATTTCTCCTTTTGCCTTACACTGTGCCTACCCATTTTCACCTCAAAAAACTAATTTCCAATGAATATTGTAATGAACCCACATTTTTTCTCAACAAATCTTAAATACCAAAAGTGCTAAAACCATTAAAGTGAGTAAGCCTAGGGCCCTGACTAGGAAACCCAAATGAGATTTCGGACTGTGGACTTGATGGTTATTTCAATTTATAGGTGCCCTCTATGGTAAACTACCATGTTAAAATATTTTCTTTCAAATATTTGGGCAATTCAGACCACCATGAGCTTTCCTCGTCCCAATGAACATCCAACAACGCGTCAATTTTCACACTCCTAGACATTCAAAACGAGCTGCTATATATGTTCTTAACTCGATTAAATTATGTGACAGCCCCCACCATAACTATTTTTCTTTTGGCGATACTTATGTTGAAAGGTCGAATTTATATGAACATAAACCCCTATTCTAATTGTCATAATCATGAGCCAACATGGCCTTATTACTGTAAGTCTAGCTTTTGGAGCATAATCAGTGGGGTGGTCCTTGCTAGACGTTGCATATTGTGTTGTCTGTGAGCGCGAAGGGCATTCTCTGCAAACCAAGATGCATATATAGTTGCTCCAAGATTGGGAGAAGCATTGCCATTTCTCCCTAACAGGGCTACCTGAAATTTGTTTTCCTCTTTATGGACAAGATATTCATTTTTATTTTTATGGTAATGATGCCATGTTGCTTGGATGAAACAAGTAGCCCATGTTCGCCACTGTTGGGAGTAGAAATGAAAAGTATGTTGAACTTTTCGACTATGCAGAGGTCTGAATTGAGTTGCAACAAACTTCAAATCCTCTGCTTTTAAAGCAAATGCTTCTACCTTAATCGGATATTTTACAATTCTGGTAGAAGATGGAAGATTTGCACCAGACTTGGGATCCAAAGCCCATGTCAGTTGTTCTTCACAATAGAAATCTCCTTGTTGAAGAAAACCACTATTAAAAAATCCAGTTCTTCCTCCATTTGGTGTCGCACTTTCCAAACGACCACGAATAATGAAAATCATCATATCAACTCGATCCCATTCTCTGACTGGAACAATTAGATTAGCATCTCATTACCTAGAGGGGCCATGAAATCTGTTAGATTGCACTTCTAAAACATATACTTTGTTATGATATAATGAGTGCACTTCATAAAAAATTTCTTTATATCATATAATCAACTCTGCCACATATTCATAAACTTGGGAGACTTGGATCTGATATTTGTTGTGTGAGAGTAATTTGTTGTTAAGCAGAATCATTTTACTAACAGTGTTTTCTAATTACATAGCTTTATCTTAGCATTTCTGTCAATTATATTTATATCAGTTTTTTCCCTGTTAGACTTGAAGTGTCTAATTCAAATGTATAATTATAAGAGATAATTCTGAAATTTACCTTTATATGTTAGGACTAGCAGTTCGAAATGGTAGTAATATGAGATAGATATTTTAATATGAGTTTTATGTGAGCGTTTTCTTTTCACCTTTTGGCCTTGATTTTTATATTTATATTGAGTTTAGATAATTTTGAAAATTGTTTTAATAGTGAAAGTGTAGAGTAAATATGATTATATTAAATTTATTATTTTTATTATCCTTATTTTTAAAAAGCAGAAAAAATATTTATATTAATAAGAATTTTTTTGTTTAAGTTACAAAGAAGGTTCAATAGGCTAATCTAAAGTTCAACTGGATCAACTTCTCTGACCATATATGTTTGTTTTGTATAAAGTGTTGGTTTGAGACATTCACACATTGAATCCAACAATTGATCATCCATACTCTCAAACAAAGGTACCTAAGCAAGGATATAAAGTAAATAGTGATGTGAGTATGCATGTATGAAAGCACCGGATGTCCATGCTATACGAGTTATAGTTTGAAATTTTGTCCTGAGATTACCATCTAGAAAATTAACCCAATATTTCCATTGTCAAATTCGGATCAGGCTTTAAAAAAATGGTTTCTCTCCCCAATCAAATGACACTTTGTCTTAGCTAGTCTAATCACAAAAGGCCACAAGGATGATTCACAATAGGTCTACCTAGAAACAAGTGTAAATACAAATCACTACTTTGATGAATTGGGAAAAAGTTAATTATGCCAGTTTATTTTGGGTTGGCTTTGCAAAACTAGTCCTATTTTGGGATGTGATTATATTTCAGAAATATTTTAGAGCTAAAAAGGGTCTATTAGGGCTTGGGATAAGCTCAAGTTATCTTGATATTGATTCTCCAAATTTGCCTCCTCTTTTGGAGTCTCTTTGTATCCCCATCAATGTTGGGGGTGCAATATATTTTGAAAGTGAATCAGTGGCATCTGCCATGGATCAACAAAAACATGTAACCTATTTCTCCACTCCATGGGCCCTAACTCTAACATCCCCAAGTTTTCCAATCTCCTATATCCTAGCAGTATCCATACAAATTCTTATATCAATGTCTTCAAGACTTATGTTGACATTGCGAATGAGAGATTTAAGCAATGCAAGATGGAGCCTCATTCACTGTTGTATATGTAGCAATGTTTTATTAACATAAATATTGATGGTTTTGTCTTTTTGAAAATGAAATGTAAAAATAATATATTGTGGTCAATTGAAATGCTTTTTTTCTAAACTTTTCATCATGGAAGGACGACATAAATATATGCCCTTCTAACTGAAATTGAGACCTGCCCTTCAAATTTTATCACTGGACCGTGGGCAGGCTCAAACCACTAAATTTCCTGCGCTACGAGCAATACTTCTTTTCCTGCATTTAGTATCAACTACTCTATAACACGAGATGATACCCATGCATCAGATGTAGTGATATGTCTGTTTTACAGATGCATGTCCCGCCTATCTATCTCGATTAGGTTCTATAATGCGACGTGTTTCAATAAAAGTTACAATTGAATCAACCCCATGCATCAGATGTAGCGATATTGCTGCTTGACGATGAATGACCAGCGTATCTATCTCGATCATGCATCGTGTTTCAATAAAAATTATAATTGAATATGAGTTATTGAGCGGAGAGGTGTATTTCTTTTCAACTAGAGGCTTATTCTACATCTCAGAAGTATAAGGAAATGTGTAAGTTTGTGGTTTTGTTTTAAAAAAAAAAAAAAATTATGTTTTAAATTGAAAAATAATTTGGGTTATATATGTTTCAAAGTATGAATATATTATAAAGTAATTACAAGTAAAAAAATTGTGTGATTATGATTTTTAAAGTTTATAATTTGGTTATTGATAAAATGTTTTAATACCAATTAATATTGACATATATTTTGTTCTGAGAATGAACCACATTACTTGCTTAGAAACGTTTGCCAAATTCTAATGATGTAATTAATCCTAGAGACATTTATCTAGAATAAAAAAAAAAAAACCTATTTTAATTTGCATCATAAAATACAAATTATATAAAAAATAAATATTTTTTTATGGTTAAAACTTTTATTTGGTCATATATTCTCTATTTAGCATCAACGTATCTATCTGTAGCATGAATGGTGTTTCAATAAAAATTAAAATTATAATTGAATAGGAGTTATTGAGCGGAGAAGTTTCTTTCTCCTCAACTAGAGGCTTATTCTACATCTCAGTAGTATAAGAGATGTGTAAGTTTGTCTTTCTTTTAGTTTTTTTTCAAAATAAAAATAAAAATAAATATTATGTTCTAAATAGAAAAATAATGTGGGTTATATATGTTGCAAAATATGAGTATGCTATAAAATAATTAGAAGTAAAAAAAAATGTGTGATTATGATTTTTAAAGTTTATAATCTGTTTATTGATAAAATATTTTATTATCAATTAATATTGACATATACCTTGTGTTGAGAATGAATCACATTAGTTGGTTCAAAAAGTGAACCAAATCTTAATGATGTGATTAATCCTAAAAACATTTATCTGAAATTAAAAAACCTATTTTAATTTGCATCATAAAATACAAGTTATATAAAATAAATAATTTTTTATGGTTAAAATTTTTATTTAGTCATATTTATATTTTATTTAGCATTAAAAATAAAATTTAAATAATAAAAAAAAACATTTTGTATTTTACATTGTACAAAAATTCGCAAGTGAAAAAATTCTATTCACTTAAGCTCATGTTATATCCTTACATAACATAAATCTATACTAATTTAACTTTATAATGTATACAACTTCAATAAATTCATAAAAATCACTATACTTTAAATTGTTATGAATCATCTAATCTTTTTTAATAAATATTTATGTATTTCAAAAACAATTATATTTAATAAAATACTCTGCTATGCCTTGCATATTTATTTCTTGATAAATACACGAACTATTAGGTAGCATCTACTTCATTTGCAAGGGATGATTGTTTTTCGGGTAAAGCATTGAATTGACATAATTTTAATATCAATTTTTATAAATTCGCTTGGTGAGTATTTTTGTTTTTATTCTTAATAAATTTATTTTAATAATCTTGTAAAACGTTTTTATTTGAAAACTCCCCTCAATTGTTAAATTTATCATTGTGAATCATTAATTTTGATGTTAGTCCATTGAAATAATAGTTATTTTCAAATTAAATACTATTATTATTAATCCATTACAAAAGAAAACTATTTTAAAAATTTCTTTTTATTCGATGTTGCCTTCATTTTAGAACTTTGATGATAGTTTTGCAGGTATGCACGTTAAGCTCACTCCCTACAATATAGTATGCAGAATTCAAAATCATCTTCCCCTGACCTATCGCCCAGGTCGATGATTCAGTTATTTCCCTTAGGCATTGCACATTCCCACTCTTGAGTTGTGCGTAGCTGTTTGGTGGAAGTCGACCAGTTCAACTGTGTTTCTTTTTCTTTGATCAGTTGTTATGTATTTCTGGCTACTACTTCTTTGTTGGGTGATATAATCTCTATATCTAATCGCCATGTTCCAACTTTTTCAAAAAAAATTAATGTCCATTGATCCATTGAGGAGTCGGCAACAGGGCGATCGGATACGCGCACTCTCTCACCTCATTGTAATGTCCATGTTCCAACTCCTGCATGTCGCAATCAAAAATCAAAGGAGGAACAACAACTGATGGTCAATGCCATCAGCAAATCATATCAACATGGAGACTGGGCGAGGGCGTTTTGACGATGCAGTAGCTTTTCACAGCCAACCGATTAAGCACGTGAGGAAATTAATTACCTTCTGAACAAAAGAAACATCTTTCAGCCACACATATTTTCTGTAGGTAGAGTGTATTTATATTTCCTAAATAAATATGAATGTAGATGTTTATTATTTGCAAATGGTTAACCAGTATTTCTTCTATGCGGTCGTTTACTAATCAAACCTTTTCCAACAAGTATTTTTTAATATTAATTTAACGAATTTTCATTAATATTAATGATTTTTTAACCTAAAAATGGTATACCATATATTAATTTTGATATTAAAAACATTTCTATAATTTTTAATATTAATTTAATGAATTTTCATTAATATTAATGATTTGTTAACCTAAAAATGATATGCCATATATTAATTTTGATGATATTCAAACACATTTCTATTTCATTGTAGTTTGGTAAAAAATTATTTTGTTTACCTCCATCGTTTATTGAAAATATACATTTGGATGGTGCCTTTTATCATTTATCATTGTTAGCTGAAATCATATACTTTAAAAAATTAAAGCAACAGGACGGTTTTTTTAATTAAAATTTTTAAAAATAATTCATGAAAATTATATGGCTTGTATAGTAGAAATGGATTTTTTACTTTTATTAAGTTGTTTGCATATTAAATTCACTAAACTGATGCCTGAGTTTAGATTATCGGTAGGTCTATCAAGAAATCAGGTACCATTTGGCATTATTCGGGGTACTTGTTGGAGTTATACCTATAGGTTCTCTTTGCGAATAATAGTTAACTTAAGTTACCATTCCAGATCTCCTATATATTTATTTTTAAGAATATTTTTGGTATTTAATTATCTCTTTTTTTTATTGAAATAGTGTATATTTTCACTACGGTTTTTTTTATGATAAATATTTATATTTTTTCTTTATGTTGATAATTTTTAATTTCAAAGAAAATAAAATATATAAATAGTGAGAGAAAAGATATGGTAATTTTATCAAGCTTATCATTTTTTATAATGTTTTGATTTGAACATTCTTCTAAAAATAAATATTGATGTAATTATATTGTCCAATTAGAAGCATAACGAATCCCTAAAAACAATTGTCAATTTTATTATTTTAACTTTGGTTGGTTCCAAAAAATAGTATAATTTATAAATAAATTAAAAGAGAAAACAATACATGTATTTCTAAATTTTATATTTAATAATAAAGCTGGCAATTATTATTGATATTATGGTGATCATTCGGCTACTTGATATTAATTTGTGATATATTTTTAAAATGCTATGATATTTTCATTTATTTATATTTTGAAATATATATTATTTTATAATACTTGTTAGTTTATTTTTTATAATATTTTTACTTGGACATTTTTCTAAAATAAATATTGATGTAGTTATATTAAGAAATTAGGAGCATAACCAGTGCCTAAAAACAATAGTTAATTTTATTATTTTATTTTTGATTAAATCCAAATAATAGTATAACTTATAAATAAATTAAAAAAGAAAAAAATACATATATTTCTAAATTTTATATTTAATAATAAAGCTTACCTTTATTATTCATATTATGGTGATCATTTGGATACTTGATATTTATTTGTGATATATTTTTAAAATGCTATGATCTTTTCATTTATTTATATTTTCAAATATATATTAGTTTATAATACATGTTAGTTTATTTTTTTTAATGTTTTGATTTGAACATTTATCTAAAATAAAAATTGATGTAGCTATATTGTGCAATTAGGAGCACAAAGAATCCTTAAAAAAATTGTTAATTTTACTATTTTATTTTTTATTGATTCCAAATAATAATGTAATTTATAAATAAATTAAAAAATAAAACAATACAAGTATTTCTAAATTTTATATTTAATAATAAAACTTACAATTATTATTGATATTATGGTGATCATTTGGATACTTGATATTTATTTGTGATATATTTTTAAAATGTTTTCTTTTAAGTTTATTTTATTATTATTATTATTATTATATATATGGTAAATACTCATATTTTTCCTTAGTGAAATTCCATGTTGAAAACTTTAACTTCAAATAAAATAAAATCAAATTAATTTTACTATTTTATCTTTCATTGATTCCAAGTAAAAGTATAATTTATAAATAAATTAAAAAAGAAAACCATACATGTAGATATAAATTTTATATTTAATAATAAAGCTTACAACTAATATTGATATTACGGCGATTATTTGGATATTTGATATTTATTTGTGATATATTTCTAAAATGCTATGATCTTTTCGAAATCTATGCTTCTGTGATCCATCATAAAAATTGTAAAAAATCTTTTGGTAATAATCACATGCAATGGAACATTGTCGACACGTTTCGAACCAAGCAGCGTGGTTCATCATCAGGTCCTGATGATGAACCACACTGGTTGGTTCGAAAAGCCTCGACAATGTTCCATTCCATGTGATTATTATTGATTTTTTTTTACAATTGCTATCATCTTTTCATTTATTTATATTTGGAAATATATATTAGTTTACAATACTTGTTATTTTATTTTTATAGTGTTTTGACTTGGAAATTATTCTAAAATAAATATTGATGTGGCTATATTGAGCTATTAGGAGCATAACCATTCCCTAAAAACAATTGTTAATTTTATTATTTTATCTTTGATTGATTCCAAATAATAGTATAATTTATAAATAAATTAAAAAATAAAACAATACATGTACTGCTAAATTTTATATTTAATAATAAAGCTTACAATTATTATTGATATTATGGTGATCATTTGGATACTTCATATTTATTTATGATATATTTTTAAAATGCTATTATCTTTTCATTTATTTATAATTTGAAATATATATTAGTTTATAATACTTTAAAAAAAAAAATTGCAACTAAATTATAAATGTTCTTATCGAAAAAGCCATGATTATAGTTAATTGTGATGTTATTATTATTTGTATTGTTAAAATATATAATAAGGAGAATTATACAAACTTGGTTTTGAAATATTGTTATATTCATTTGTATAATTTTAAAAATTTGTGACATATTTTTAAAGCAATATGAGCATGTTATATTTATATGTTTGAAATACATACTAGTTGATGATAGTTCTTAAAAACCAATGTACAATAAATGATTAGGCCTACAAATAATTCATGATTATAGTTAAGGATCATATTATTATTTTGTGTATTGTTGAAACATATATTAATTAAATGAAAATATGAAAACTAATTGTATTTTTGATATTTCATGATATTTTAAATATTTGTATGTATTTGGGATATATTTTTTAAAAGTATTTATATTTTTCAAGTATATATTGGGTGATAAGCTATTATTCTTTGCTGTTTTGATCTAATCTCTTTTTTCCTATTGAAAATATTTTTTTTTGTACTTCAATACTTACGGATCTTAGAGAAGAAATGGTTATACTAATCAAACACCTCATTTTCTAAACTTCTTATGGTTCTTAGAGAATGGTTTAACTGAATAGCCCAATCCTATAACACATATTTCTTTGATAAATGTGATAATATATTTTTTAAATTGAAATGGTTATTGAGTGCTTTAAGGTGTTTATATATTCCCATAGTAACCCATTAATGTTCATGTATTTTTATTGTTGTCACATAAATTAAAGTTCATTTCTTTTGAGTAGCCATTGAGGATGTTCATGTCTTTTTAATGCTATGATGTAAATTAATGTTCATTTATTTTCAATGATATGAGGTAAAGATTATAATTACACATTGAGGTTTATATTGGATTATTTAAATGAAGTAACTAGTTTTTTTTTTTTGTTGAAATTTTTGAAAAATGAAAAATTTATGATTACTCAAGAGAAAAAAACTGATGAAATTATTTATGTGTTTATTAAAATATTTTGTAAGTATATCACTAAATACCTAAGTTATCCCATAGATGAGTTTTTATTCTTTGTGCTTTTGAAGTAATCTCTTTTTTCCCATTGAAAATCTGTTTTTTGGTACTTCAATACTTATGGTTCATAGAGAAGAAAGGGTTATACTAATCAAACACCTCATTTTCTAAGCTTATTGAATGATGATATTTCATCTTAGGACCAAAGAACTGATACTTATATCTAAAATGATATTAACATATGTATTTGTAACCAAATCATGTAACTAAATAGCCCAATCTTGTTGTTCAATCTCTGTAGTTGTAGCTATCCTGCATGATTCTTGTGAGTGAATTTCATCTACACTACTCTTTCCTATGTTACTGATTTACAACGTTTCCTTTGCAACATATGGTGCACTTGATAGTTATAGGCAATCTTAAAGAAAATCCATACAATCTCTATAAGAGATTTCTTCACCCATGGCTAGCAAGGGGAGTGGAATCTCATTAAGTATCCTTAGACTTTAATAATTTTGTACTTCAAAGTCCCAAAATATCATAAACATAGTCCTATTCTCATGGATGGTCTATTGAAATATGATTTTAAAAATTCAGTGAGTTATTTTTTTTTTATATGTTATGTTTATTTTAAGTTTATCTGCAGATTATATTTCATATTAGTATATTTTGTTAGTTTAAAATGAATAATGAATTTTTTTAATATCCATTATATTTTTGTGTTGTAAAGTTATTGATTTATGAAAAGTAATATTATATGTCCTTTGTGAAGTAGGTATTAATGTAGATTCATCTTAATTACAATAGTGGCAAGAAGGTCAATCTCTCCTGAGTACAAGTTTTTTTGACAATGCAAAACATGAGAAAAGGTTTTCACTTGGAGTGTAGATCCATCTTAAAGGTTTTCACCTCAAAATATCTGATCCTCTATGGACTTATATGCCCATTAATATAATAGAATTACACATGCTTCATTTTAGGAAACCAACCAATAAAATGTCTGAATCATGTTTTTTTTTTTTAATTTTTTTTTATATAATATATACTTAGTTGATATTGAAATATTTTACTTAACACGATTACTGAAATATTTATGGTGTAAGGTGTTCTTTCTTGAAGAAAACTCCCCTAGGTGCCACGATGTACCTGTCTGCATGATCACATCAAATTTTAGATGATTGAAATTTTTTAGGTCATTCATCCACTACCTCCTTCATTTAAGCTAACTACCTAACTAACACTCTAACCTCTATGAATCTCTCTGCCCCTCGATATGATATACAATCTCTAATACCATAATAGCAATATAAACCATGAATTCATCCCTTGAGTTGTTGCAGATCTCTATTGCAATCTTGAGACTATAGTAGAGAGGGAATCCATTGAACATAAGGCGTGGTCATTAATGAGCAGGTAATGGAGAATGGGTTGGTAGTGAAAGGAAGCTTGAGAAGGAAGGCCGCTCGGATGTTTCCATACTTTTCATGGAAAGGTTGTAGATTAGGGATTATTCGTCCAAATATTACAAGCTAAATACTTATAAAAACACAAATAATATAAGGATAACTTGAAATTTATGGCCGAGGGAAGTCTTTTAATGGCGGTCCATACTTGACGAATGAATGAAAACCTTCATTGACTGTATAAAAAATGCCTATAATGAATGGAAGTAATCACCTATAGCCTTCAATGAGTGAGCTAAAGTCAAGTAGTGGTGGAGCATTTCTATGGAGTTATGTTTTCTCTTTATTCTAAATATAGTTACCCAAATCACATGTATTTATTCCCTTAAAACTAAGGCAACGTGCTTGAAAGTTGTGTGATCTTCGTTGTGATCACAGTATTTTATATGAAATATTCCTTGGAATCAAAAGCTCTGCAACTAGGATGACATAGGTGGGAAAGTCGTTGGGTGTTGCTTTTTGATACGTCATGGATTGAGTGACAACCATAACTATAAGAATGTGGTAGTCCTTTCATATGTGAAAATATAAATTAAAATGATTAAATCCGTAAGGTAATTGACAGTTTCAAGAAACATTTGGTACGACGATTTGGCCTTTGATTATGTGAAAAATCAATTCCTCCGATTTCTGTAAGCCATTTTCCTTGGCTGACATCCTATATAAAATATCTACCATCGGTGTTTATTTTCTTGGTGGGAATTCGATAGGGTCGATTTTTTACTTTCTTGGTGGCAATTAAGTAATTATTTTTTCACTATTTCAAATGTGTTGTATTTGGGAAAGTGGTAATGACTTTTTTTTGAGTTGGTAAATTTTCACTATTTGAAATGTGTTACATTTTCAAAGGTATAAATGTATCACAACTTACAAAACACAGACATACCATTAAAAAAATTCTTTCCCATTCAATTTTTTTCGTTATTATATTTTTTATTTTTTAGTCTATTTTAATTTGAAGTCCTCTTTAGCATTATGCAAGAATGGATAAAATGAATAAATATCAAGAATTGCATCATATCAATCAAACTTGTTCACTAGTAGCTCAAGACGATTCAATAGTAATATACACTGAAACATAGCCTCCTCAAAGTAAAAAGTGCAGTCTAACCATTACTCAGTCTTTTTCTGTGGTGGGGATGAAATTTGATGCGTTTTTTGGGTTAGAATTTGAGACACTATTAGGTTTTCAGATAACATCTCTTCAAAGACTTCGATTATACAAAGTATGGAATCTAAAATTTAAATTCCAATAAAACCTGTAACCCATTTTAAAGAAAATCAATCTCCAAAAAATTACTGATAGATAAACTACACATCTTCTGCAATCCGACAAGAAACTTGAACAGAAATGTTATGATGAAAACAAGGAACTCAACGGTAAGTGCGGGTTAATTATCTTGCCCTTTCAACACATTGTGATCATTTAAAGCACTTTTGATGCCAAAATTATATTTTGTAATAAAGCATTAGATGTTCCGTTTTGTTTTGTGCCTATAAGAATTGTCCTGCTTTTACCCACTTTATCGCATATATTTGAATCTTTGTACTGGACATGACATAATTAATATAATTTCTTTCATGTAGAATCCAAATCATTTCCGTATAAAATATTATAGTTCATTTATTGGGTTCATCTTCATTTATTGGGTTCATCTGCAATAGATTTAACTTCTTTGAATACAACATAGTAAGCCATAAAATTGAAAACAATATGGTGGACTATTTAGGTGAGAATATTGAAAATGCAATTAACTAATTTTACCATTTAAACTCTTTTCTAAATCTATAAAATAATATAATTTAATTTTAAAATAATTAATATAATTTCTTTCATGTAGATTTCAACTTTATTAATGAAGCATAAATACAAGTCTTCCAAATCATTTCGAGATACAATATTGTACTTCTTTTATTGGATTCATGTATTAAAAAAATATTATGGACTATTGATCTGATTAAAGTATGTTAGTAATTGTGTGTTAATTCCTCTTTTAGATTTTGAAACAAATATTTTACAGGTGTTTAAGGGTTCAATTTCTTTGCAAGTTACTGAGTCTCATGAATCAATTTTATGATAATTTTATGAATAATTTAACATAAAATAAAGACTGAAAATAAACAATAAAAAGTATAGTAAATCACCATAAAACACATCAACATGGGGATTTGATGAAGGGGTTCACTCTTCTTGGGCTACATCTCCTTGGTCTAGCTTCCATGTCTTGGGCCTCTATATTATGATCAAAATTGAAAAATGATTTTTTTTACAATGATCTTCTCCTCCCCCAAACTATTTCATTGAGTCCAGAAGACTCCAAAATGGTACTTCAGCCTCCTTTTGCTCCTGATTTTGTCGAAAATTGGCTAAGTAATGACTTTCCCAAGTCTTCTCCACAATTTCTTCCACAAAATTAGCTAACTTGACCCAAATTGGAATAATTAGCACTGAATTTAAAAAAATCCGTTTGATTTTTTATAGCCAGCTACTAAAACTAGGTTAGCGTTAATTAATCTCTGCTTAGTTGTTAGTTAAACCAGATTTAAAACTTAATAACCACACTTAAGGGTTAGTACCTTCTACTCTGCCAGTGGTCGCAGGCATCGGTTACATGACTTGGGGGCTCGTCCCATCTCCCCTTGTCGGTGGTCTTATTGGTGCTTAAATGTATGTGGAGAATGTATAGGATAAGAACTAATTCATATATGACTTGGTGGCATTACTTGTTAGTTAGGCAGAGGTCTAATGGTCGACCCTTGCCTAGTCCCTCTAGTCCATAACCAAAGTTTTATTATATCATGTGGAGGACACATGGTGGCCTGAGGATGAGCCATGTGCCTCCTCCTCACTGGTCTAACCAAACCAATAACAAATTTTTGACACACAACGATGAGCACCAACCAAACTCTGCCACTTGGTATCCCTTCATTTATCGGAGAAATGGTTGACCAACCTGTGGACTTGCATAGTGAGCATGCCACATCAACAGCATGGATTGTTGATTGCGCTCCTTGTCTGCATTTTTTTAACCAATTTTTTTTTTTTTGTTTAGGAAAAATGAGAGAACTCGTTTATGAATCCATACAGAGTCCATTTAAAACAAAACGGGTTGCGCGTGATTCTAAACGATGAATACTATGCGGTCGTTCAAGTTTCGTGTCATTCTGAGAACTTTGATTTTTGAGCATAATTCTGAGACCCTGATCATTCCTCCCCACTGGAATATTTTAGACCCCAAAGAATCATATTCAGTTGTTGATTAGGTGAGGCTACAGTTCACTCACCTTCCTAATTTCAATTCATTTGGCTCTTGAAGGACTTATTTCCCTTGAGCCCCACTCGAAGATACTCGACACTTCCTCTTTTCGATGTCCTTCTTCTTTTCTGAAGTATGGTATCTTTTTTAAGCTAAACAAATAATTCTGGATAAAAGTCTTCAATAGATGGAAGTTTAACATTCTCTTATTGATCTTCAATCAAAGGAGGCTCATACAATCTTAAATTTTCAATATTAACAATAGATTAAATTTTCATATATGAAGGCAAATCAAGATTGAAGGCATTATTACCAATATTTTCCATAATTTTTAAAGGACCATAATAGATTGCATTCATATTTTTACCTTCTCTTTGAAGCCTCTCCTTGCTAATGTGAAGCCAAACTTCGTCACCAACTTGAAACTAATGATCCACGTGATGTTTGTCATGTCTCGCTTTGTACTTGCCTTGACTTTTTTCTAGTTGACCTTGAACTATTTGATGGATCAACTGAATTTGATATATGAATTTCTTTGCTTTATCTATGTCTCTATGCCCATCTATAGACACATATTTTTTAAAATTAAAATCCAATGGCGATTTTGGAAAGTATCCAAGACATGCCTCAAATGGCAATGTTTCTGTGGAGGAGTGTTTTTCACTATTCTAAGCATGTTGAATGTAATGCAACCTTTCTTCCCACAACTTAATGTGTTTGCTGCAATATCCTCAAAGAAGATGAATGACTGTTGGATTGACCACTTCGATTTGACCATATATTTGTGGATGAAGGGTTGTACTCTTCTTCAACTTAGTTTCCATCAAGTTCCACCAATGTGACAAAAAATTCCCAAAAAATTGATAATCTCGATTACTTAAGATATATTTAGGCAACCCAAAATGAACCCAAACATTTTGAAAGAAAATATGAGTTCTTGTTTCAGCAATGAATTTCTTTTTACATGGAACCAATATGCACATCTTGTTGAACCTATCCACAACTACATAAAAATAAACATGACTTATTTTTGACAAAGGAACACCTCCTACAAAGTCCATAGAAATACTCTCCCATGGACGTGAAGGAACCATAGGTGGTATGTACAATCCCAATTTCATATTACTAGACTTACTGACTACAAACTATGAAAAAATTTAATGAAACGTGGCACACTTTCAAGCATAGGAGGCTAATAACAATACCTTTGTAGATTTGCCACTGTTTTTCTTACACCAAAATGTCCAACAATAAGAGAAGTGTGTGCTTTCCTTATGACATTCACTCTCTCCCCCTGTGGAATACAAATATTTCCCAAATGATACAACAAGTTATTATGTACATGGTAATCCAATTCCTCAACTTGGCGACCTTCACTTAAGTTTGCATAAACATATTGAAAGTCATTATCTATAAAGTTGATCTATAATCTTATCAGTACCTTCATATCTACATGCCCTAATGGAAGGTTTCTTTCCTTCAACAACAGGTTGCATCATTAACCTTCGATCGAACGATTCTATGAGTGTTCGACTGCAATAATTCATTCACACTTCATAGATTGCACTAGAGTACTTTGAGAGCCATTGTCATTATTGGTGATTTCTCTCACACTTGTTAACAGTTCACATCATTGAATGATAATCAAGTGGTTTCTACCATGTTCGACTTCAACACAATCAATGGCATGGATAGATTCGTACTAATTCGAGAAGCGGAAATCAAGTCCCTGGATCTAGTTTCCACCATCCAAACTGTGAGGAATTTTATTGTTCATGGTACAGTAGAATACTTATGACACACGGTTGCGTCCATACTGTGTCTACTTTTGATGTAATATTGTTTAAAATTTTATTTGGTCACATATATACTTTATTTAGCATTCAAAAATATAATCTAAACAATAAAAAATAACATATTATATTTTACACTCTAAAGAAATTTGCACGTGAAAAAAATTGATTCATTTGAGCTCATGATTTTTCCTTACTTAAGATATATCTATACTAATTTAACTTTAGAATGTATGCAATTTCAAAAAAATCATAAAATCACTCTATTTTAGATTATTATGAATCATCTAATTTTTTTTTTATAGGTATTTATGTATTTTAAACACAATTATATTTAATAAAATTGTGTTGTCTTGTTTTTTAGAGTGTGCTACACCTTGTATATTTGTCTCTTGATAAATAGACAAAATATTAGGTAGCATCTACTTCATTTGTGACGAGTGATTTTTTTTCCACAAAAAAATCGACTTAACATATTTTTTAATACCAATTGTTATAAATTCGCATCCATATACATGAGGTGATTTCTTTTGTTTTTATCCTCTAGTGAGTCATAAATTCATTTTAATTATAAGTAATCTTAAAGAAAATCCATACAACATCTAGCTTTCTTCTCCCATGGCTAGTCAGGGGAGTGGAATCTTGTTAAGTGTCCTTAGACTTTCATCATTTTGTACTTCAAAAACCCAAAATATCATAAACAATGTCCCTTACGAGGTTATTATTTTTTCCTCATATTCTCATGGATCTGTCTATTGAAATATGATTTTAAAAATTTGAGTGAGTTATTTTTTTTATATGTTATGCTTATTTTAGGTTTATTTTCAAATTACATATCATATTAGTATATTGTGTTAATTTAAAATGAATAATGAATCTTTTTTAATATTCATTATATGTGGTGTGTTGTAAAGTTATTGATTTATACAAATTAATTTTATAAGCCCTTCGTGAAGTAGGTATTAGTGTAGATTCATCTTAACTATAATAGTGGCAAGAAGGTCAATCTCTCCAAGTACAAACATTTTTTACAATGCAAAACATGAAAAAAAGTTTTCACCTCAAAAGATTTGATTCTCTATGGACTTATATGCCCATCAATATAATAGAATTACACATGCTCCATTTTAGGAAACCAACCAATAAAATGTTTGAATCGTGAATTTTTTATTTTATTTTACATAATATATACTTAGTTGATGTTGAAATATTTTACTCAACATGGGTATTGGTACGTAACAAAAGGCATTCTTCTTCTTTGAAAACAACTCCCCTAGGTGGCAAGGTGTACCTGTCTGCACAATCAGATCAAATGTTAGACAATTGAAATGTTTTAGTTCATTCATCCACTGCCTCCTTCATTTAAGCTAACTACCTAACTAACTCTCTAACTTCTACGAATCTCTCTTCCCCTAGATATGATATAAAACCTTTAATACCATAATAGTAATATAAAGACATGAATTCATCCCTTGAGTTGTTGCAGATCTCTATTGCGATCATGCGACTGAATTAAATAGGGAATCAATTGAACATAAGGCGTGGTCATTAATGAGCGGGTAATGGAGAATGGGTTGCTAGTGACATGAATCTTGAGAAGGAAGGCCACTCGGATTTTTCAATACTTTCACGGAAAGGTTGTAGATTAAGGATTATTTGCCCAAATATTACAAGCTAAATACTTATACAAATGCAAATAATTTAAGGATAACCCGAAATTTATGGCCAAGGGAAGTATTTTAATGGCATCCTGTACTTGAAGAATGAATGAAAACCTTCACAGACTGTATAAAATATGCCTATAACGAACGGAAGTAATCACCTATATCCTTCAATGAGTGGGCTAAAGTTAAGTAGTGGTGAAACATTTCTATGGATTTATGTTTTCTCTTTATTTTATATATAGTTACCCAAATCACATATATTTATTCCCTTAAAACTAAGGCAACATACTTGAAAAGCTGTGGGATCCTTCTTGTGATCAAAGTAATCTGTACCAAAGATTCCTTGGATTCGAGAGCTTTGCAACTAGGATTACACAAACAGGAGAGCCGCTCGGTGCTGCTTTCTTCTACGTCATGGATTGAGTGACAACTAAAACTGTAAGAAGGTCGTAGTGCCTACATATGTGGAAGGATAAATTAAAATGATTGAATCCGTGGGGTAATTGAGAGTTTCAGGAAACGTTTGGTACCCCGATTTTCCCTTTGATTATGTGAAAAATCAATTCCTCTCATTTCCGTAAGCCATTTTTCTAGGTTGACATCCTATATAACTATCATCAATGTTTACTTTCTTGGTGGGAAAGTGATAATGTTTTTTTACTTGGTGGAAATTCAGTAATGATTTTCTCATTGTTTCAAATGTGCTTTATTTTGGAATGTGGTAATGAATTTTTTTTGAGTCGATAAATTTTAACTGTTTGAAATGTGTTGTATTTTGGAATGTGTAAATGTATCAAAAATAACAAAACATAGAATTACCATTAAAAAAACTCTTTCCCATTTGATTTTTTTCATTGTTATTATATTTTTTGTTTCTTTCGTTGTGTTTTATTTTCAAGTCCTCTTTAACGTTATGCAAGAATGGATAAAATGAATAAATATGAAGAATTGCATCATATCAATCAAACTAGGTCACTAGTAGCTAAAGACGGTCCAATATTAAGTTATAGTGAAACATAGCCTCCTCAAAGAAAAACTTGCAGTATAAGACTTACTCAATTTTTTTTTTCTTTTTTTTTCTATGTGGTGGTGATGAAAATTGATGTGTTTTTTGGGTTAGAATTTGAGATGAAAAAATTCTCAATATCTTGGATTTTCTTTCACTATTAGGTTTTCAAATAACATCTCTTGAAACACTCCAATTATACAAAGTATGGAACTTAAAATTAAAATTCCAAAAAAAAAATTGTAACCCATTTTAAACAAAATCAATCTCCAAAAAATTACTCATAGATAAACTACACACCTTCTGTAACCCGACATGAAACTTGAACAAAAATGTTATTATGAAAACAAGGAACTCGACGGTTAATGCAGGTTACTGATCTTTCTCTTTCAAGACATCATGATCATTTAAAGCATTTTTTATGCCAAAATTATATTTTATAATAAAGTATTAGATGTTTCATTTTGTTTTGTGCCTATAAGAATTGTCCTGCTTTTATCCACCTTATCGCATATATTTGAATATTTGTACTGGGACATTACATAATTAATATAATTTCTTTCATATGGAATTCAACTTTATTAATGAAGCATAAGTAAGAGTCTTACAAATCATTTATATATAAAATATTATACTTCATTTATTTGGTTCATCTTCGTTTATTGGGTTCATCCACAGTAGATTTAACTTCTTTGAATACAACATAGTAAGCCGTAAAAGTTAAAATAATATGATGGAATATTTAGGTGATAATATTGACAATGCAATTAACTGTTTTTTCCATTTAAACTCTTTTCTAAATCTATAAAATAATATAATATAATTTTAAAATAATTAATATAATTTCTTTCATGTGGATTTCAAATTTATTAATGAAGCATAAATACAAGTCTTCCAAATCATTTCGAGATAAAATATTGTACTTAATTTATTGGGTTCATCTATTAAAAGAATATGATGGACTATTGATCTGATTAAAGTATGTTAGTAATTGTGTGTTAATTCCTATTTTATATTTTGAAACAAACGTTTTACATGTGCTTAAGGGTTCAAGTTATTTGCTAGTTAATGAGTCTCATGAATCAATTTTATGTTAATTTTATGAACAATTTAACATAAAACAAAAACTAAAAATAAATAATAAAAGGTACAGTACATCACCATACAACACATAAACACAAGGATTTGATGAAGGAGTTCACCCCTCCTGGGCTACATCTCCTTGGTCTAGCTTCCATGGCTTGGGCCTCTATATTATGCTAAAAATTGAAAAATGATGTGCTTACAATGCTCTTGTTCTCTTAAAACCTATTCCATTGAGTCCAGATGACTCAAAAATGGTACCTTAGCCTCTTTCTTCTCCCGATTTGGTCGTAAATTTTCTCAATTATGACTTCCCCAAGTCTGCTCCACAATTTCCTCCCAAAAATTAGCTAACTTGCCAAAAATTGGGCTAATTGGCTCTAAATTTAGATGAATCTGATGGATTTTTTAGAGCTACCAACTAAAACTAGGTTACTGTTAACTAATCTCCACTTAGTTGTTAATTAAACTAGATTTAAACTTAATAACCATGCTTAAGGATTTGCGCCTTCTTCTTTGCTGGTGGTCTTGGGCATCGGTTACATGACTTGGGGACTCACACCCTCTCCCCTCGTCGGTGGTATCATTAATGCTTAAATGTATTTGGAGCATGTATAGGGTAAGAACTAATGCATAGAGGACTTGGTGTCACTTCTTGTTAGTTAGGCGGAGGTCTAGTGGTCGACTCCTAACCGGTCCCTCTAGTCCATAACCAAAGTCTTATTACATTGTGTGGAGGACACATGGTGGCCCGAGGCTGAGCCACGTGCCTCCTCCTCACTAGTATAACTAAACCAATGATAAATTTCTGACACACAACGATGAGCACCAACCCAACTCTACTACTTGGCAGCCTTACATTTGTCCGATAAATGGTTGACCAACCTGTTGACCTGCATAGTCAGCATGCCACATCAGCAATACTGACTACTAACTAGGCTCCTTGTCTGCATTTTTCTAACCATTTTTTTTTTTAGGAAAATTGATAGGACTCGTTTCTGAAGACATACAGAGTCCATTTCATGTGAAAAGAGTTGCACCAGATTCAGAACGATGAACACTACACGATTGTTTAGGTTTCGTGTCATTATGAGAACTTTTATTTTTTAGCATCATTGTGAGAACCTGATCATTCCTCCCCACTGGAAGCTCTTGGACCCAAAAATATCATATTTAGTTGTTGAACAGGTGAGGGTACAGTTCCCTCACCTTCCTAATTTCAATCCATTTGGTTTTTGAAGGATTTTTTCCCTTGAGCCCCACTCGAAGATAGTCAACACATCCTCTTTTCGATGTCCTTGTTCTTCTATGAAGTATGGCGTCTTGTTGAAGCTAAGAAAATAATTATGGAGAAAAGTCTTCAATGGATGGAAGTTTAACATTATCTCATTGATATTCAATCAAAGGAGGCTCATACAATCTTAAATTTTCAACATTAACAACAGAGTAAATTTGCATATATGAAGGCAAATAAATCTTGAAGGCATTTTTACCAATATTTTCCATAATTTTGAAAGGACCATAACAGATTGGCTTCAGATTGTTTCCTTCTCCTTCAAGTCTCTCCTTGCTAATGTGAAGCCAAACTTTGTCACCAACTTGAAACTTATGATCCACGGGATGTTTTTCATGGCTCACTTTGTACTTGCCTTGACATTTTGGTAGTTGATCTTGAATTGTTTGATGGATCAAATGAATTTGATTTCTGAATTTATTTTCTTTTTTTATGTCGCTATGCCCATCTATAGCCACATATTTTCCAAAAATAAAATTCAATGGCGATTCTGGAAATTATCCAAGACATGCTTCAAATGGTGATGTTTCTGTAGAGGATTGTTTTGCACAATTGTAATCATGTTGAATATAATGTAACTTTTCATCCCACAACTTAGTGTGGTTTCTGCAATATCCTCGAAGAAGATGAATGATTGTTCAATTTACCACTTCAGTTTGACCATTTGTTTTTGGATGAAATGTTGTACTCTTCTTCAACTTAGTGTCCATCAGGTTCCACAAGCTTGACCAAAAATTCCCAACAAATCAATAATCTCTATTACTTACAATATATGTAGGCAACCTAAAATGAAACCAAACATTTTGAAAGAAAATACGAGTTCTTTGTTCAGCTATGACTTTGTTTTTACATGGAACCAATATACACATCTAGCTGAACCTATCCACAACTACATAAAAATAATCATGACCTATTTTTTACAAAGGAACACCTCCTACAAAGTCCATAGAAATACTCTCTCATGGACGTGAAGGAACCAAAGGTGGCATGTACAATCCCAATTTCCTATTACTGGACTTACTAACTGCAAACTATGAACAACCTTTGATGAAACGTGGCACACTTTCAAGCATACGAGGCTAATAACAATACTTTTGTAGATTTTCCACTATTTTGATTACACCAAAATGTCGAGCAATAAGAGAAGTGCGTTCTTCCCTTATGGCATTCACTCTCTCCCCCCATGGAATACAAATCTTTCCCAAATGATACAACAAGTTATTATCTACATGGTAATCCAATTCCTCAACTTGGAGACCTTCACTGAAGTTTTCATAAACATCTTGAAAGTCATTATCAAATGCATATTATTCAACATAAATTTCATGTAAAATGGAAGTATTATTGAGTAAAGTAGCAACACTAACAATAGGCCTAGAAATCATATCAACAAACTTGTTGTATATAAATTTCTTATACCCGATGACCAAGTGGAATTGTTGTAAGAAACCCATCCATCGAAAGTGCCTTGACCGCTGCAATTTATTTTACGATTACAATTATTGTAATTTTTGGTGATTAGTGCGAATGATGGTTTCCTATCCCATCAAATAGTGTTTCCACTTCTTCACACGTTGAACCAACGCATATAGCTCCTTGTCATAAGTAGGATAATTTATCACTAAACCATTGAAAATTTCTAATTGGAATGAAATGGGCTTACCATGTTGTAAGAGGATTGTGCCCATGGCATAGTCACTTGCATTGGTTTGAATCTCAAAGGGTTGTCTCAAGTTCTGTAGTGCTAATATTGTGGTTGAATAGATTTTGTCTTTCAAAGTATAATTTTTTTTTCTTGCCTCCCTACTCGAAGACCTTCTTAACACTAGTCAATGCATGTAATAGAGCTGCAATAGAAGAAAAATTACCGATGAGCTTCCTCCAATATTGTGCGGCTCCTAAAAAACTTCTTACCTCAGTGATTTTCTTGGGTGTCGGCCAATTCACAATGACCTATATTTTAGAGGGGTCTATCTTCATCTCACCTCCTTCAACAATATGTCCCAAATAAACTAAATAAGTTTTACCAAATTCACATTTTCTTCAAAAACAACTGTTCTTTTCTTAAGAAATCAAGCACCTTTCTAACATGCATGACATGTTCATCTTGTGGTTTACTGAATATAAAAATATAATCTAAGTATACAATGACAAACTCATCAAGAAATGTTCTTAATAGATCAGTCATAACTCTCATGAAAGTAGACGAAGTGTTGCAAAGACCAAAAGGCATAACAATCCACTCAACCAATCCTTGTTTAGTTTAAAATTTGGTCATCTATATGTCTTCTTTAGCTATTATAACTTGATGATAACCACTTCTTAAGTATACCTTAGTGAAATACTTTTCATGCCTCAACTGATCAAGAAAATCATCTATTCTCGGGATTCGATAGTGATTCTTTACGATGATTTTGTTTATTACACAAAAATCCACACACATGCAACATGTTCCATCCTTCTTGGGAACTAACACTATCGGTGAACCACATGGCAAGGCAGATGGGAAAATGATCCCTTTATTCAAAAACTCTTGGATTTTCTTCATGTTTTCTGCACTTTCCATTATTGACATGCGATACATGCCAATATTAGGGAGTGCACCATCCTACTGCAGCTCTATCTCATGGTTGAATCCAATCTTTGAAGGTGACCCATTTGGTTCCCGAAACATATCACTATGATGACTTACCACATCAAACAAATCATATTTCAATTTATCATCACAACCTTCAAAAGTTTCATATTCCATATCATTCTTTTGTTTGATCATAAGAAGAACAATTTTTTTTCTTCAATTTACTAGTCTTGTCATGTTCCCTGCATTAGCTAAAGATAGGTTTAGCTTTTTGCGATGAGCTCTCAAAATATATCCCACTCCATATTTGAAAAAGTGGTGCCTTTTATTATGGTGATACAATGTTCCTTTTCTGTCATATATATAAGGACTATGCAAAAAAATTCCTTATATGTCAAGTTGTACAACATCTAACTCAACTTCATCAACAAATTTTGTGGTGATTGCAAACAGGAAAATGCATTTTGTTGTAACCTATAAATTTGTATCCTTCGTTATACAACCCAAAGTATATGGCTTGTGATGAGGTATGGTTTCAAGGTTAAGCTTCTTGACTAAGTCTTCAGATACTAAGTTCGCTTGATACCCACTATCAAATAGTGTGTCAATTTTTGTATGTTTTGAAACCACTCGTACATGAAACAACTTTATTCTTGTTTCTTCACTTCGAGTGTTACTGTGAAAATTTTATGACCTAGTACTCGCTATGGCTTTTTTCTTTTTGTGACCATGGCTGAAATTTTAGTCTCATCACCTGAGTCAGATCCAAGATCCTATTGAGTGGTAATTGTTATCCTTTATTTCCCCCTGTTGTTGAATTTATTAGGCCTCAATTTTGGATGAAGCTTCCAACAGTGGGCTCCATCATGAACCTCTTTGGAATAGTGTTTGCATGTGTTTTTCTCCCCTTATTTTTTAATGGAAGCATTTTTCTTTTGTTTTCCTTTGAAACCCTTTCCTTTTTCACCACCGTTAAATGGTTTATTTTTACCATCTTATGATACATTTCTCCCTCTTTCCTCAACGTGTGTAGCTTGCACACAAACCTCATCTAGACTAGTAGGATTAAACATGAGGATGGTATGTTTCAGTAACTGTGTAAACCTCCTATATAATTCAACAAGGTATCTTGAGAATGCAAATAAACACCTAACATAAGAGCTCTTTTAGTAAATTTTTGAGTGTAATCTTGCACATTTTCACCTTTCAATTGCCTAATGTTTTTCCATTTCATAATGGATTTTTTCATGTAATATAGAGTGTAAAATTTCCTTTTAATGGCAGCAATGAAATTAGACCAAGAAATTGAGATGTTACCATGTTTTTTATTCTCATCTTGTGTCCTTTCTTCCCACCATACAAGTGTTACACCCTCCATTCTCAAAGAAGTCAATTGAATCTTTATGTAATCCTCTTGAGCTTATGAATTATGCAATAAACCTCTAATTGAAAAATAAAATTATCCAACTTCTCTACATTAACTTCACCATTATACATCGGTAGCTCAAATTTAACATCAAGTTTAAGTAACGGTGATTTACCAGTTCCTTTTGAAGTATGTGTATGAATAGGTGGATAGGTTTTGGTAGTGGAAGATGATGAAGAGGAAATTGAAGATGGCGGTGACGATGATGATGGACTGGACGATGGTTTATTACCATCTCCATGACCTCCTCCTTCTGGAGAACCCTCTCCTCTAGGAGGATTGGAACTTTCTCCTTGCATCCATAAATTCCTCTCCTCATAGAGGACCTTTACCATCTCAGTCATATCAAAAAACTCTTTTTTGAATTGTCTCTCTTCTTCTATCATGATGGGTTCTCCCTCATGAGACATGCTCACCGAAGACTCAACATCGATTTGAGGATGTGCTGGTGTTGAAGACTTTGGCAAACATTCCCTTCTTCCTCTTGACCCAATTGCAGGGCTTTCAACCAACATCCCTTCTCCTCTTTTAAGTTTTAACCTTGTAAGCATGACAAAAAATTGAAAACAATTAGATCCCTTCTTACACAACACACCATCTCCGATACAAAAAATGATCTAATTAAGGTATGTTAGTAATTTTGTGCTAATTTCTCTTTCAGATTTTGAAACAAATATTTTACATGTGCTTAAAGGTTCAAGTTCTCTTGCAAGTGATTGAGGCTCATGATTAAATTTTATGTTAATTTTATAAAAAATTTAACATAAAACAAAGAGCAAAAAGTAGAAATAAAAAGTAAAATGCATCATCATACAACACATCGACGTAAGGATTTGATGAAAGAGTTCACCCCTCCTAGGCTACATCTCCTTGGTCAAACTTCCATGGCTTGGGCCTCTATATTATGTTAAAATTTGAAAAATGATATGTTTACAATGTTTTTTTACTTCTGCAACCTATTTAATTGAGTCTAGAACACTCGAAAATGGCACCTGAGCCTCTTCCTTCTCATGATTTGGTCAAAAATTGGCGAAGTTATGACTTCCCCAAGTCAGCTCCACAATTTCCTCCCTAAAAATAGCTAATTGGCCCCAAATCAGTCTAACTAGAGCTAAATTTAGACAAATATACCATATTTGTTGGAGCTTCCAACTAAAGCCAAGTTATTGTTAATTAATATTTGCTTAGTTGTTAATTTAACCATATTTAAAATTTAATAACCGTGCTTAAGGATTAGTGCCTTCTACTTTGTCGGTGGTCCCAGGCATCAATTACATGACATGGGGACTGGCCCCCTCTTGACCCGACGATAGCCTTATTAAAGTTTAAAAGTATGTGGAGCATGTATAGGGTAAGAACTAATGTGTAGACGAGTTGGTGGCGTGACTTGTTAGCCTAGCGGAGGTCTCGTGTTCAACCCCTGCCCGGTCCTTCCAGTACATAATATTTTTTTTATTATACCATGTGGAGGACATGTGGCGGCCCTAGGCTAAGCTATGTGCCTCATCATCACTGGTCTAACAAAACTACTAACAAATTTCCAACACACAATGACAAGCACCAAGAAAACTCTGCCACTTGGTAGCCCTTCATTTGCTAGAGAAATGGTTGACCAACCTATTGGCCTACCCAGTCAGTATGCCACGTTAGTAGTATGGACTGCTGACTGGGCTCCCTGTCTGCATTTTTTTATACCAAATTTTTCTATTTTGGAAAACATATAGAACTTGTTTTTGAAGCCATACAGAGTCCAATTCGCACGAAATGATTTGTGTTAGATTCAAAATGACGAACACTACGCGTTCGTTCACATTTCATGTCATTATGAGAAATTTGATTTTTAAGGATAATTTTGAGCACCTTATCAACTATTTAGGTGAAAATATTAACAATGCAGTCAAATATTTTTAATATGTAAACTCTTTTCTAAATCTATAAAATAATATAATATAATTATAAAATATTTAATATAATTTATTCTATGTAGATTTCAGCTTTATCAATGAAGTATAAATACGAGCCTTCCAAATCATTTTCAGATAAAATATTATACTTTTTTTATTGGTTTCATCAATTATACAATGTTTATTGGGTTCATATGTAGTATATTTGACTTCTTTGAATACAACAGAGTAAACCGTAAAATTTAAAATAATATGATGGACTATTTAGGTGACAATATTGACAATGCAATTAATTATTTTTACCATGTAAATTCTTTTCTAAATCTATAAAATAATACAATTTAATTTTAAAATGTAATGAACAATTGTATGATGCACAATATTGTATCCAAATATTGGTAATTATATGACTTAATATAAATCGTATGGGTGATTATAAAACTACTTATTGATTATAAAGTTATTAATATTTGATAGATTATTAATATTTAACAGATGATTCTTTTCGCATGTGGGCATTCATGTGTTTACCATTTCTATGTCCAAAATCCTATTGTGCTCATTAGAAATTCAATTTTCCAATTTTTATGTTATGTTATTTTAAATATAAAAAAGAAAATTGTCACAAACAAAAGTTCTCAATTTGTTACAAAATTTCATTTTTTGTGAAACAAATCGTTTAGTAATTACATTGTAGGACATTCCTCTTTGAAAAAAAACTCCTCCACGTTGTATTTTTATGTTATGATATTTTAAATATAAAATGAAAATTATCACAAATATAAGTTCTCAATTTGTTACAAAATTTAAAATTTTGTGAAAAAATTAGTTTAGTAATTACGTTGTAAGGCATTTCTTTTTGAAAAAAACTCCCCCACATAACAACTCCCCTGCATTCCTCTTTAAAAACAACTCCCCTATGGGAAAAATCCCCCACAGTGTATCTCTCTGCACCATCATATCAATTGTTAGATGATTGAAATGTTTTAGGCCATGTTTTAGGCCATTCATCTACCCCCTCCTTCATTTAAGTTTGAATTGTTTTAGGCTCAGACCATTCATCCACCGCCTTATTCATTTAAGATAACTACCTAAGTAACTCTCAAGTCAAATGTTAGACAATTGAAATGTTTTATGACATTCATCTACCTCCTTCATTTAAGCTAACTACCTAAATAACTCTTAGGTCAACTATCTAACTAACTCTCAAGTAAAATGTTAGATGATTGAAATATTTTAGGCTAGCCATCCACTTCTTCATTTAAGCTAACTACCTAACTAACTCTCTAACCTCTATGAATCTCTCTTCCCCCTAGATATGATATACAACCTCTAATACCAAATATAAATACAACCTATAATACCAAAATAACAATAGAACGCCTTGGATTCATCCCTTGAGTTGTTTTAGGTCTCTATTTTGATCCTAAGACTAAAACTGAGCCTGAGCCAAAAGATATGTGATCCTCCTTGCAAGCCCAGTAATTTACACAAAATATTACTTGGATTCGATCTCTGCCACTAGGATGGCGTAGGCAGGTTTTAGGTGGTGCTCGCAGTAGCAATGACTGCTCAACTGAGAGTTATTCTGAGGCCACTTCCAATCAATGAAAATGCATAAATTAATTTAAGGTGTTATTTGTTCAAGGTAATATTATATGTTTTTCTCTCATAACATAATTCACACTGGTTACTATAACTTACTCTCATTTTCCTCTTAGAAGAATCTAGTTATTGTAAATTATTCTCATTTTCCTTGATAGAATCTGGTGTAGCTTCTAGGGTTTCGTTTGAACACTACACATTGAAAGTGCGATGTATATACCATATTTCCATTAATAATAGACCCAGGTATGTATATTGTTACTATAGTAAATTCCTTTTTGACACTGCTATTGGTTCTCATGTAATTTTTATATTTTCATTCATGAATTCATAGCACTCACACTAGTTTATATTTTCCTCACTATAATTTAATTTAGAGAATTTTATGAACATGCTGCAATCAATGTTCAGTCTTAGTTATTGATGAAAATTCATAAAATATTTTTTGCAATAGAAAAATGGTGGCCTTGGAGGTTGTGCAACACCATATATGTCAAACCTATGCTTGTTGTTCAAGCGCTTTAATACTAGAATAGTGTATCAACTCAATCTCATTCTAATGGGCTTGTTTGTCACTGGGAGCCAATTGAGAAAGAGTGGAAAAGTCATATTAGGCCCAAGAGTATAAGAATGGGGGTCCTAGAAGTTGTGGCTAAGCCAAGTTCCTCAGTTGGATAGATTCCATAAGAAAGAGAATTAGAAACTTCGCATACAACTGAAGCAAAGCTAATTCATAATTTTATTTCATCCCCTTGTATCCATTCACTTTGTATTGGCTCGTGCATAGCGAAAGAAGCCTATAGGCGAGTTAAACAGAAGTGTGGTGCTCGGGGTCTTATGTCTGAGTCGTGTGCTACTTGAGTTGAGTGATCCTTTCTACAGTGTCAGTTTCAAAGTCGTTTCCATAGAAATTTGCATTATATAGAAATCATCGTGAGCTACACTCCTTCACTATATATAGCTCACTCTCACTATAGAAGTTAATTAAAGTATTCAAGTCTTAGCTTACTAGAAATAGTGCATATCAACATTTTCAAGAGATTTTGTTGCTATGTGCATCTAAAATATAGATCGAAACCTTTTGTGTTAATAATTAGATGCGTTAATCTAGTAACTCAATGTTAAATATAACCCTAACAATTGGCTTTAGAGATAAGTTAAGAATAAACAAGTGGCATATTGTAGAGGAAAATGTTGAGGCTTATATAGCACATGGTTGGAATTAGTGGAATTAAAATCGATGGAGTGGAGTGCAAAGGCGAAATGAATGGAAAAAATGACAATGGTGGAATGGTTAGATAATAACTATGATGTTTGACGTAAATTCCAACTCTCACTTTTCTTGTACTCTGCGGTGTGTATCGTAAGGATGAGAAAGCTTGGACTAAGTGAGTGACCATGTGGAACTATGGAGAGTAGTTGAATTAATATATATGGTTGTGCGAGCCTCAAAATGATTTTTCAGTGTTGTTTGTGAAACAAAAATGTGAAATTGTTTCCTTTTCACTTAGAGTACTAATGTAGATAGCTTCCACAAGATTCCATTCTTGCAAGATGGTGGATGTCTTAAGTCATTTCAATTCTTGCAAGACGATGTATGTATTAAGTCATATTATTTCTCACGCTCGACTTATTTCTTAAGCACATTGTTACATGTAATGTAATTTTGTATCAGTGACAAGTCACATATAATGTATTCTCTAGTTTGTCCAAAGCTAGAAGATTCGAGTTTTCTAGGAAAATGATGATGCACTTCTAGATGTTTTTTTAGCATATTTTTCTCTAGTCAATGAAACATATTAAGATGGAAATAATGCTCTGCATTGGGCTTTGAAATAGGACACTCATCTTAGTGCATGGAATGTAAATTGTTAGGTTCTGGAAAAACTTTGTAACATCTTGAAACAATACAGGAACAAATCTTATTCACACAGTTGCATGTCATTGCCACCCTGAGACACTCCAACTAATACTAAATAAAAAACAAATTTCATTAAATTTGGAACTATTCAGTTGATATAGAATTTGGAACTTTAACTAGATTAAGTCTTTTCAAAATGTGGAATTATAAAATCACTTTTTTTACTAATTTTAATGTACAAATTTATATAATCTTGCAAAAGTAAATCTTTCACATATTAATCTTTTATTCCTTACATGATCTCTTTTAACATCTTTTATGGTTTCTAATATTATGAAATATATGTTAATAATCATTAACTTTATTTTTTCAAATAGATAAATGGTCGACTTGGCCTAGCCTACCCCACTAGACATTTGTTTAAGACAAGAAATATTTTGTCTTAAAAAGTCACTTTTTATTTTAGTTATTTTACTTTAAAATTTAATATCAATTGAATTGTATTAAATATAAAATTTAAGACAAAAGTAGCATGAGAAAAAGGTATTTTGAGACAAAATTTTGTATTTAAGACAAAAACAATTTGAGACAAAATTAATTTAAGACAAAAAAATTTTTAAAACAAAACTTTATATTTAAGACAAAAAGAGACAAAAAAAAAATTAAGACAAAACTTTATATTTAAGACAAAAGTAGTTTGAGAAAAAAATATTTTAAGATGAAACTTTATATTTAAGACAATAACAACTTAAGGCAATGACAATTAAGACAAAACTCATTTAAGACATTTACAAATTAAGACAAAATAATTACTATTCTGGAGGTTTGCACTGAAATTCTATGAGTGGATTCATTAAACCACATTCTAAAAATATAATAAAGAAATAGATTAAAAAAATATTATTTTTTGGTTGACCACTGAAGGGGATTTAACTTTGAATCTCATGTTTTTAGATAATACTTCATAACAAGGTGATTTTCAAATGACTTACATTCCATGAACTAAAATTGTTAATTTTTTTAAATATGTGAAAAAAAATAAATTACTTCAACTAAAACTTTGATATAAATTTGAAAGAAATTAAATACAATATAACGATAATATATATATATATATATATATATATATATATATATATATATATTCTCAATTGTTTTCCATATATGAAATTTAAACTTTCATTTCTTTTCTTTCAAAATGAAAAATAAAAATTTTGATTCTTACATATGTCTTATAGTCACATCTTCATTTTATTTTCACTATTGAACAAATATATCAAAGAGGTAATTAACAATAATTTAATTATTTCTTAGATAAAATTTTAGTATTTATTTTTTTTTTAATTGTAAATAAACTTTCTACTAATATTGTAAAAAATATATATATACAAAATGCAATTTAATATTTTTATATTAATTTATTATTAGGTATTAATATGTTGGTAAATATTTTCATCTCCTAATTAGAAAACCATGAATGCATTATTAAGAAACGAAGTAATATTAGTAATTGACATAATTTCAAACTAGGGAAGATTTATCTTCCTCACTTAATAGAGATATATGTAAAAAAATTGTGAAGGAGGTTGAAAGAGTACCTCAAGCATAAACTTTAATTTTACCTAAACATTCATTGTCATGCCCCTATAGTCACCCATATTGAAGGCTGACTTACAGCGCTCAGATGGCCCATCACTATAGGTTTGTGGTGCATCTGACTTATTTCATCTCATCAATTTTCTCAATCTGAAACTATGTGATTATATACTACACCTCACTTTTTATATTTCACGGTCATTAAAATTCATAATTTTAACACTTATTGAAGTATGTAGATAATAATTCCATACAATTATGCTTTAACATAACCAATAGGAAAATGATATGAATGAAAGTAATCTTATATAATAAAGAACCTAACTCGCCTAACAGTTTTCAAATATTCAATTTTGTTACAATCAAGTGAACTCTAGTCTTGTATAAAAATTACATTAGAAGAGGACACAATTCATACAAACCTATCACCAAATTTCCTATTTCATTTACAATCACCACCACCACCACTAACCAAAGTAGGAGTCTCCACCATAAGTTGTAGCCATGAGCCTCCATAAGAATATCCATAGAAGAGCTTTGCAAACTTGCTAGTAGTCGTTGGGAGCCACTGTTAATGTGAAGGTAAAATTTTTTATTTTTAAAGATAATCAAGTATATGTGACGTTAATTTCTAGAAGGCAAAAACAATGAGGAAATAAGGTAGAAGACAAAATAAAGACTACAACCATGGGTCAAAAAGTAAGAATGAAGCAAACCAAGAAAATAAATCAAGAGGAAGAGCCAAAGTAATTTGAAGATCTTAAATTAATTTGAGGTTCTCTCCAAAGAATCGGCATCCCAAAAAGAAAAAGTGTTAAAGGAAGTGAAAATTCAGGATGAATGAGCTCAGGTAAATCTGATGAAAACATTAAAAATTTTTCAGCCAAAAAATTATTTTTGGAATTGCCAAAATAAAAACTTTCTTGATGTAGGAGTCGATTTAGTATCGATATAATAATATATGATAAGTATGGCAATATTTTGAAAACTGGGTCTTTGTCTTCTCACAAAACATGCATTGGATGAGAATTCCTTGTGCAAGGTAGCAAAAGCTACATCTTCCTAGGAAGCATGGAAGACCTTGGAAGTAGAATTTGGTATAAAGGAAGTGACATAAAGCAACAAATTATGTTACAGTCTATTGAAGAATCAATAGAAAGTTAACTACAGTTCTGATATTAAATGAGCAAGACTCTAGGAGGAAAACAGAGCTTGAATAATCCCACTCAAATGTGGATGATGGTAATAAAGACTATAAAAGTGAAACCCATCATGAAGGCATGCATATGGATGAAGAAGACACATAAGAGATTGCAGAGTGAGAAGTTGAAGGCCCTACGTGTGAGGTAGAGTAAGAACATATAAATTCTCAAGAACCCCACTATAACATGGATGGTGAAGATGATGGTGAATCCCACTCTGACAAGACACATGCGGATGGTGATTGAAAAGTGTGTAGTGAATTGGTCAATCCAATTGTAGTCCTTGTTCATGATGGTGAAGATTCCAATAAAGAAGTGAATAACATGTGTGATCTAGTTGGTCTGATTGAAGTTTATGATGCCCTCTTTGCATCAGATTTTGAAGCATTTAAGTTTGAGAATAAAAAATACATTTTTTCATATGAAGTAATGTTCTGTAGAGTTTAATGTGCATCTCTCATGAATCCAACAACAAATGATGGATTTGGTGAAGTTGAAATTGTTAATGAGCACATGCATGCTCAGATATGTCACCACAAAGTGGATGAAAATTATGTTGATGAAATTTGTGGTCTCTTTTTCGAAAGAAGAATTGATTGTCGAAATATGGAAAGTGCCATGTTTGATGAAAAATTGAAGGTTGAAGCTACCATTGTAACAACAAGTTGTAACATCCCTTTTCCAAAATCCATGTAAAACTTAATAATGGTAAATAAGACCTTGGTCATGTGAAAAGTATTCCAATTTGAATGTTGGGCGAAAAAATCCTAGTGGGTGTCCATTTCGGTCTATTTATGGTTATGGAATTTGGAAAAGGAAATGGAAAAGGCTTTGGAAAGGCATGAGGCCTTTACTGGAATTTTATTTATGAAAATAATGGAAAATAGGAGAAAAGGGAGCTAAAAGGTAATAGGTTGCATGTGAGGAGGAAAATGAAGTAAAATAATGGAAAAATGAAGAAATTAGAGGCCTCATTGATAAAAAGGCTTATGAGGATTAGTTGGTAGCTTTTTCCCAAACTTTTTTTAGTTCAGTGTTGCATCTCTCATTCTATTCTCTCTCTCGTACTCTTGAACACTTTGAGTTTTCTTAGAGAACTCTTGGAGGATTGTGGCATACTTGGGATTTGGAGTAAGAAGGCAAAGGAAAAGCATGATAGTGCAAGAGGACAATGAGATCAATAGCTATAACAAGTTTTTCTTGCAATTACTTAGTTTCATGTATGGTTCTCTTACTAGTTTTGGCATGCATGGCATATTCATGTGGCTATTTGGTTATGATTTGTCATTGGCATGGGGAATTGCATGGATTGACAATGGTTTTTCCTAGCCTTGCTATTTCCTGGATAGCCATGGTGTTGTGGGTTTTATTTTATTTTTCCTGGTTGGTTTTCTTGTGCCTTTGGTTGTGGGTTGAGTTATTACTTCCAGAAGTTATCAAGGAAAATGATCCGGAAGACCTTTGGTGGGTTGAGTTACTATCCTAGAAGCGTTCTTGGAAGCCTTGCTGGACAAATGCTCTTGAAGCTCGATAACAATTGTGGGTTGAGTTACCAGTCCTGGAAAACCTGTGAATAAACGTGTTGGAGTCGAACATGGGCCTTGAGAGAGACCATTATGGTGATGGTTAGTGATACTCACTTGCAGAGGGAATCACCACCGAGGGTTGAGGTGGTTTTTCTCCAGTTTATGGTTTATTTTTACTGATTTATTCTATGAGATCCCACATTCATGCTAACATGGGTGGTCAGGGTGATCGGGTTAAAAAGAAATATTTGGTTCAACCTAGCTTATGGTTCAAGTTGTTCATAAAGTCCCATAATTTATTAGCCTATGTAATCATTAATAAGATTTATTTCTCCCGTATTTTATGGATAAATATACTTTTTTATATGTGGTTTATATCATTGTTATATCCTTGATATTTTTTTGGTTATATGTTGGTTATGATTGAGTTTTTATGACAAAGGATAATGTATGGCTCTCATCATTTTTGGTTAATCATTGAATGGTAATGACCATGTGGTTTAATAGATGGTAATGCAAATATTATGATGAGGCATCAATGCTTCTTGCTGATTATCTACAATTGCGATACCATTAAAGCCCCAAGTATGTTCTTTTAACCCGCAGAATGCATATTTGTGACATGTTTGACGAAATGGTTATCATGGTTAATAGGGGACCACTCAAATCCTTGTTCAAGTATTTACATTTTTATCATTTTTTTATGTTACTTTTCATTTATGTAAGTTTCATCGATTTCTAGGCAGTGGACTGATTCTTAGCACTAAAAAAGTGGCTCAGAATCTGGAGTTGTTACCACAGAAGTACCTAGAAAATTCCCTAATCGCAGGCATTCCTTACTGTGGGAGAAGTTAGAGGTTCTAAGTCGCATGCATGCCCATGTCAAGGGAGAGATTAAGTCTTTGATGCAAAAAAATGTCAGTTTGTCTCTAGGGTTGGTCACTTGGATGGGTTGGATGGCTCCTGGGGGTTTTGTTGCAAGTGCAGAAGGTTAGGTTGGTTGTGTTCCATTGGTTCCACTTCCTTAACTGATATATAATGATTTTAATCATATCAAAGTAACTCTTTGTCATATGTTTTCCACGGTTGGTCGGTTACTTGGGTAGATGTGGGAGGAGGGTGTTATAGAGTGGTATCATAGCATGGTTTCGTTCTCCTTGGGTGATGTATGGTTTTTGCTCCCCTTGGATGAATGTGTTGTCGTATCTAGACGTTGGTTGCATATAGGTCCTTGTGCTTGTGATCTATGTTATTCTTGTGTTTGCATGGAATTGGTCATGATTGTAGTGGTGTTGTCATGTGAAATTTGATGGTGTCATTGTTGAATGTATTTGTTGTGCTTATGTCGGTCGTGCATCGATTATGTTTATCAGTGTTAATATGTTGTTATGCATACTTTGTCTAGATGATGGTCAGTGTGCATGAAGTCATGGTATGTTTTGAGAATAGTCATGCATTGATAACTGGATAATGGCAGAAAATAATCTTATATGTTGATCTGATTATGTTTATATATGTGTGTGTGTGTGTGTGTGTTTATTGTGCTAATCTGGACGGTCTTGTAGAAGATATATCCTCTCCGAGCTATACTAAGGTACACTGGTTTTTTTATGATTTGGTTTAGCTGACATAATATACCTTGCAGGAAGTAGAGATCAAAGATGACTAACAAGATGGTAGACTGCAGAGATTCTCGCAATGAATTGGATAAGTAGCGTGGTGTTGGAAAATATTCTAACTTAACAGACACATTGGGGAGTTTGAAGGAGGAAATAAGGATTTGCAAAGAAGATAATTAAAAAATCATGTAGGCATAGGAGAAATAAGAAGAATTCAATGCAAGAATTCTTTATATTTTGTTAGAATTGCAGAGATAGGGACCGCTTCGGATCAACTATGGATAGGAGGATATGACTAATGGGGCATGTGAAAGTAGACCCCATGGTGGGCACAGGTTAGATATAGATGACATGATCAGGGATGTCAGGTTCTTGGATGCTTTGGAAAGGAGGGGTGATGGACACAGGTACTATTCTCGTTCTAGTTTTGAGAGGTATCATGGTCATCATCGTTATCATCCTTATAGGAGGAGTGATAGGGGATATTTTCTGGATGAGATCAAGAAATAAAATCCACCTACATTTGATGGGGAAATGAAGAAAACACAAGATGTAGAAGCATTGTTTATTTGGAATGAATAAATTCTTCATATTGCACGATTAATCAGAGAACATGAAGGCCAGGATATCTACATTTTGTCTTAAAGGTAAAGAAAATATTTGAAGTGCATATGTAAATAACATTAGAGATATTTATGAGGAGGATTTGGCTTGGAGTGAATTCAAGAGACTATTTAGGAAGAAGTATCTATCGATGATGTACTATGATGACAAGGAAAAATAGTTTTCTGAGCTAAATATGGACTCTATAATCGATGAGGAGTACAATAGTAGGTTTTTGGATTTGTTGAGATATGTGCCTTACCTCAAGGAGGAGAAGGCCAAGATTCAATGATTCATCAAAGGGTTGTCAATAATATTCATAGACATGATTGAGTTTGATGAGCCTAGATCATAGGAGGAGGCCATCCGGAAGCTAAATCATTGTTATGAGAAATCAAAGCGTAGATTTGAGACTAAACCGGAATAGAAAGGTAATGCAAGGAATAAAGGGAAATGGGATAAGAATCTAGCAATGCCTTGGGACACAGGTAACAAAGAGAATGCACGACCGCACAAGAATTTCAATGCATCTAACAAAGGGCAGAGATTTTAGTTTGAGGAGTAGAGCAAGGGTGTAGGTTTGAAGCCTACATAGTGTTGGATTTGTGGCAAACATCATCACATGAGAGATTGTACAAAACATCAAGGTGGTAGAATGAAGATTTATAGTGCTTAGGAAGCACGGATAGTGGGGGATGTTGGACAAAGTGTTCCTCGGATCTATGCAACATTAGATAATAGATAGGTAGATTACAAGGCGTCTATTATCAAGATGGATGGTAATATTTGTGGGGAAGTTGTTTCTTTTTTTATTGACCCCGAATCAAATTATAGTTATGTTAATCCTAGCCTGGTGGATAAGTGTGGTTTGAATAAATAAGTGCATGCAAAGTCTTGGTTAGTGAAGTTGGATACAGGTACAAAGAAGCAAGTTCATCATTGGGTAAGAGCTTATGCATTTGAGTTTAATGGTATGTCTACATCAACACATTTGAATGTATTGTCATTGCGTTCATATCACATGCTTTTGGGTATGGATTGGTTGTATCTCCATATGACCAAAGTGGACTGCTATGACAAAGCTATTGAGTGCTTGGATGATAATGGAGAACAAAGAGCCTTGTTGTGGCCCAATATGGAATAATATTTGGATGAAAAGGTTCATTATGGGTGATATGTTTTTTAGCCCTTCAACTCATTGGATTCTTTATCTATTCATGGTATTTGTTTTTCTCAACTTAGAATCCCTGAATCATCCTCAAAGTTCATGACAATCTAACTTTTGGAGGCATTTTGGAGAGCCCCCACCCCAAAAAAGAGAGTCATTAGAATAAAAATTTTAGAAGCTTTTTTTAAATGATTGCCTCCAAATGTTCAACTCTCATTAATTTTTAGGGAGGGGGGTCTTTTGGTGTATTGAACAGGGCAAGGGGACATAAGGTTAGCATGGATGGGTAGAAGTGAGAGGTTAGTGCATGGTTTACTTAGATCAATAATCCTAACATTAGAGAATGAGAAGGAGCCTTAGGGCATTACAGCATAGGGGCTAGAGGACATATAAGTAAGGAAATGAGAGAAATTAATAGGGGAAGCCCCAATAGTTGTGATAACGGGATTAGGGGCCACATTATCACAACCCATAGGCACTTAAACCATAAACACTAAAGTCCTTATCACTTTAACCCCAAAGCCACAATCCCTTAACCCCTACACTCATAACTCATAGAAAATTAATGCCTTGATCCCTTAAACTCCAAGCCACTAACCCCTTAATCCTAACCCCTAACTTGGAATCCTTGAACCCCATAAAACCTAATCCCATTTCCTTTTAAAACTTGACCCTTAACCCTTAACCCCTAACCCCTTAACTTTTTGTCACCTAAATACCATAACCCTTAGGAACTTAACCCATAAATCCCTTGACCTATAAGCCCTTGATGGCTAATTTTTAACCCCTAAAGCCCTTAACCATTAAGCCATTAACCTCTAACCCTTAAACCTCATAGATGTCAACCCCGTAATCCCTAAATCCCCTAAGCCCTAACCCTTTAACCTTAGCCCCTTACTCTTGAACCCTTAAACCCCTTAACTCCTAGAATAACCCCTTATCCTTTCTCCCAAACCATAGGTGCTCCAACACTAATATTCTTGCGCATATAATTTGTTTCCCTTCTATCCATTCGAAATACAGCCTCTAAGCACTAGTAGGGTCCAAGGAAAAGATCTACAATGTCCCAAAATCCGATCTACATTTTAAAGACAATCACATTTCCCCCAAATATCCTCCATGTATTTGCCTTGGTGTATTGGAGTTTTAAAAATACATAGGATGCCAAAAGTAATCCTAATCCTAAGACTCAACTTCCGTAATGACTAGGAGGCCTTAAAAACCTAACAACATCTTAACTTATACCTAAAATTACTAAAATTTCATATCCTAAAGATGCAATTATAAATTCTACAAAATTATAGTGCAACAAGGAAACCAACTTCCTCTTCTAGAAATCTCTAAGACCTTCTCAAGGAAAAATACAAATTTTGAAATAAATTGTTGAAATTATGTTCTTGCATCAATAGCTACCAATGTATCCTTGTAGGCAACCCCCTTTAACAATAGTAATACCAATGTCCTTTACCTAGAAGGAACTCCTTACATAATTATCTCTTAGATCCTACCAAGCATGATTTTTTTTAGTAAAATGGATGTTCACCCTACAAGATTCTATCCTCATGGCCTAAGATAAGGCATTCCTCTATGTCACCCATGACTATTGTATTAATAGTACACTATTAAAGAGAAGAAAACTTTGAATGGGTCATTATTTTTGTTGAGTTTCATGGATAGCATAAGAGAGTTTGTTGAACAACTTCTGTAATTTTTCATCATACTCCTAAGAACTTTCTCCAACCATTTTCTTAATTTCCTTTAGCTTAGTGATTTTTTTTTGTACAATGTTTAGCCTCTAGAACTCAGATATAAATATCACCTTTAATTCATCCAAGGACTTAGCTACACCCTAGGGATAAATCTATATGAACTTCATGCACCATTAGAGAATATTCTCCCACAATGTGGTCAGGAACTTTATCAACTTATAAACTAGCACTAGAATCCTTTTCACCCTCCAAATGAATCCACATAAGAATCAATGTGCTTTTTCATCACCATCACCCTTCATAAAGATCTCGGAACTACTATAACTATATAGTTGGTTGGATTGTTCACGAAGATAAAACCTTATGGACATGTTTGACTAATTATGCCTACTCCCCCACTTGAACTAAAATTTAAACGTAACATATGCCACTTCTACTTGTATTCCCACCTTCACTTTGTTTTCACTACTAGTATATCCCAAACTACTAAGAAAAGGTGCTTTCAAGTCAAAAGTAGAATAAAAAGTTGGTACTACCTCTAGGATTTTAAAATTCATAGGGTGGTTGGTTTGGATTGGATCCACTTTTCTTAGGTTGTATCATTTCTACTACTTGACCTTCCTATAGCTCAAACAATTAGAACACATTATTAAGTGTTTCTTCCTCTTCTTTCTTTTCTATTATATCTCTCTCCATAGGCTAATCAATATCTTAAAAACTAAGGCTTCCTTTTAGACAACCATGATCCATCTACCTAAACGTGCTCACCTCCTTGTGCCATCACTTATTTTTTCTCTTCCAAATTTCTAGACATATTATCCCCACCCATTCTTTTCTCCAAGCTCTTTCCAATTATTAAATCGCCCTATTTGAACAAATGTTTGGTATTATCTTGACACCTTTGAAACCTTTTGAACTCTTTTACTCATGCCTCTATGTTTCCATCCTCACTAGTACTCATTTTCATTACCAAAGTATTTTGATGAATCCCCTTCGTTATATTTAACCACCACTTCGTAATTATTGCATTTTGATTAAAATCATATTTTTCCCTCTTTATTGAATGTGCTTCCTCTATGATAGCTTATTCCCTTAGTTATTCAATATCAATCAATCCATTCTAGGTCACCTCCAAGCATTGGTGCTTACACTCCATGGGTGGAGAACTAAAAAAAACATAAGTTGCGTACATGAAATAACAATGCTCAAATAGTAAGGGACATATAGATTTTCTTTATTATAACATATTTATGCATGTGTTTATCATGCCAATTAATAATTTGGTTAAATATAAATAATGCTAACAAAAATCCTTCCAAACAATAACAAACACAAGAAATAACATACCAAGAAAATATATAGATTCGCCACTTGACCTTCTGTATAAGTGAACAATGACAATCATATTATTTTAATGGGAAAAAGCTACAAGAAATTTCTACCCCTCATGCAAGTGAATATGAGGAAAATACCGAAGATAAAATATCTCGAGTTTGTTTTTCTTGGGTCAGGTTTTTTTCATTTTTGTGTTTGTTTTCTTTTTCTTTTGTATGGAAGGTGATAATGAGACTTTTCCATTGCCTGGCCGTGCTTGACCCATCTATCGATCTATATCCAAATTATTTGTCTTCCCTAGAGACTTCCAGTGATTAATCTTCATTTCTCTACGTATTGGCCTGTTGAGGCTTGCAGCGTGGGTAGATGAGATTCAAGAACTATGGTCTCAAGAGAACCAAATTCATAACTTCCCATGACTCTCACATTGCTTTTGCGCTCACCTTGATGGCATCCTCCTTGTGACTACCAGCACAAAAGGGAATATTATAAGGATCTTCAATAGCCTAGACACCAATCGATTGCAAGAGGTATGGCCTGCATCACTACCTATTTTTTTTTAAACATTTCTATTGGTCGTTAAAATCCCCAACAATCCTTAGTTAAAGTCTCATTCTTTGAAGCATTGACATTAAAAGAATGTTTTATATTAGGGTACAATACATCCTCAAGGTCTCTAATCTTTTGTTTTCTTTCGACGACCCAACCCTCCTTGAAGAATCGACGCTAAAGACTTTGATCCATAGAAAGAATGATGTCATAATACATTTGTAGAGATATATATATGAAATTACCCCCTAGCCACCACTATATTATACTAAATTATTCAATGGATAGGGGTTTTTTGTTATCATTCAATGGAATCACTTCTAACCAATATCGATCTCTATTTCTCTTCTGGCGTGTTCTTGAATTAATGGCCACCTTCTTCGATGTCGTTCCTTTGGAAGTTCGAAAATATATTTTATTGTTGGAAAGTAAAGAGGTTGAGGGTCTCCCTTATCACTCAGATTTTGAGGTGATGGGTGAGGATTTGAAATGGATTTGAGAGCCTATAAAACATTGAATGAAACAACTTCTATATCAGAAATCGCTGGCCTTACACCAACAACTAGCTACTTTGTTTCACCTAATACTTCAACATAAACAAGTTGAGACCTATAATCTATTTTGTTCCCTTGAAGATGTCAAAATAATGCTTCACAACATACGATATTGTTTCGATAGTGTGGAACCATAATTGGATAGTGTTGAAGGTTTTCTGGTTAGTGGCTCTACCTCCAGGGACCTTACTGATCCTCCAGTTGATCATGTACAAACTCTTATTATTATTTCCTCAAGCGTGGAAAATATTTTTTATTGTCACTTGTACAAGATTGTATGAATATTTATGGTCTTGTCGATGGTGGATAGAGTATCTAGAGTGGATCTTCATTTGGTATCGTTGTACATGCTCTGGAAGTGGAGGAATCCCAATGTTGTTGTCAATATTATGCTGACTTCATCTTTTTTTGGCGGTTTATATTTATGTTTTCATGATCCTTGGGATTTGGTGCTAGCATCAAAGTATACTATGTTTCCTCTCATTTTATGGGCACCTCCAACTTGAATTTTGGCAATTGAAGCTTGTTTTAACATATGCTTTTAACTTGGCTTGTTTTTGGATGGATGAGCATGTTCGCATCTGAGAATGTGGTTACTCTTTTCATGCTAGATGGAAGATGTCGTTTAGTGTAGAGGACACTGAGGAAGAATATGATTTAATAATGTTTCCCTCTAGAAAGGACACTCTTTTCTAGGTTTAGAGCTTTATTTTCTTCTCGTTTTCAAGGTAACTATCACTGAAGCACATTCATTTTCACTTTATGTGCACTATTTCTCTAGAAATGTCCCATTTTATGAGGGGCCTAAAATCTTGATGCAAATCTTTAGTTATTGAAATGAGACTTTGTTATTATTGTAATATTGTTTTTGTGGTTCTTTGATCTTGTGATCGTTGGAGAAGCTTGTGCTTTTAGAAGTATAAAAATTTGATGTTTAATCTATAAATGTAAATATACTATTTTAAATCTCTTATTTTGATATGAATATGAATTATTTTAATTTACAAAAAATTACGGAGCAGACAACAATAACTTCATCCTCGCAATGGATAAAACTTCCAACTAATCACACTATTTAGCATGCTTATAAATTTTAAAACAATATGCAATTTATTTTGGAATAAAATAGTTGAAAGTTTAGTTTTTGTTTGCGCACGAGCCAAGCCATGCAATGATACATTTGTCATTTTTTATATGAAGTGCTTAGATATAATTGTTTTTGAGATAAACTAAGAGAACTTTCATTTTTGAAAAATATCATATCCACATATGTTATAATTTATTTTGAAATATTGAATATAAAATTTATTATTGATATTAATTTTAAAATATATATATATATAAAAAAAAAAAAATCATTTTAATATATATATATATATATATATATATATATATATATCTATATATATATATATATATATATTAATAAAATTAAAATAATTCATAATTTGAATCACTTGATAAGTTATAAAAACTAAAATTAATAACATTATAAATATTTTGAAATAATTTGATATCCCTTTTTTATTATTGTAAAAATGGAAAATTAATTAATTTCTCAATTAATATTGTAATATTTGTCAAAATCGTACTCATATACTTTCCAACAATCCTTTCTACACATTTCCAAAATACCTTATACTTTCCAACCATATTTCTACACATTTCCAAAATACGTAAATATACGCAAATAAAGGTAAAATATTAATTAAAATATACAATACCATGATACCTTTCACTAATCTCGTTCGACCATTTCTAAAATACACTCATAACAATACAATAATAATAATTAGGAATGAGAATATTATTAATTGAAGAATTCAAAGCAGCACCGAATTATCTAATCCCAGGTTTGCTAATAGAATCACGAGCTAATCCATTTAAGTTGGGTACCCTTTTAAGCTCCTTATCAGATTATGTTTGTGTTCTGCGAGCATGCACATCGCTTAAACTCTCCGGTCGTAAGTGTTGATAAGTGCTCGAGATCAAATTCCATATGAATGTCGTTGCGAACGACACCCACATGACATCCCACAGGAATGCTCGCATGGCTCCACTCCTTCGTCGCCTCTTCATCCTATTTGTATTTCATTGAAAGAAAAGGAAAAGTACCCAAAAATTTGCACGAAGACATATTTCATAAATCAAGTAGAATACTAAGAATAATATCTCTAAGAAGCCCTCAAACTGATGGTCCTCGAACTTGCAAGAGCAAGTGAATAGATTGTAGGGATGTTATGCAGGCGAGCAAGCTGACCAGAGCTAAGGCAACCCACCCATCTCAAGTGTTCAAGGTGTGGTTAGATTCCAACTCAGAATCACTGGCCTTGATGTTTTCATATTCATCATCTTTTGTATTCTTTGAACTCTCCATCGTCTACAACAACCCAAATCCTGGCTCCCACATCAAAGGCATTTTTTCTCCGCCTGATAAAGCCTCGACCGGTCGACATGCCAAAAAAATTTGAGAGAGCCGTCGTTTTTATATCCGCAATGCCCAATTTCACCGGATCCCACACGGTTATGAGGGCCTTGTTGGTGTGACAGAGCTCGGCTCCAGATCTGAGTTAGAGTTTGAGTTTTAGTTGTGCGGTATCGAGGTGAGGGCTTCGAAAGGCTCAGAGGGTTTGAAAAAAATTGGGATTATGGAATTGGTACCCTGATTTTCGGTGAATATCACTATGTCAGTGAATGTGTTGTCTCTATACTCAGCTTTTGAAGGGAAAATATAGGTCATGGCTTCCAGTCTCAAGGATGAGGAAGGGACTTCTAAATTGAAGGGCGAGGGTTTTGAACCTATGAATATGGCATTTATTAGTTTGATTAAGTGGTGTAGGTAGTTGTTTGAGACATTTGAAGTTCCCTGTAAAAGTTATTATGCTTGCAGTTTTTCTAGAGGTGTCATCATTAAGTAAGTGCTACTATTGTTACCCTTTCCATCAAATCTAGCAATAGCATACTAGTACCATCACTTATATTTTGATGAAACTATTTTAGCATTGCAAAATCTCTGGGTATCATATGTTCACCATTCCATTCACTTATTGTCATTTCCTGAAGTGGATGAGTCTCATTGTGAGGTTGACAGTGATATTTTTGTCAAGAAAACCCTATAGCTCTTAGGTTTGCTTGTACAAACTCAATTACTAAAGTGATATTGGTTCCTTTTTTGAGGAAAATTCTTGTAACCACAGTCTTAATATCTTAGTTAACATGCCAGTTATGTATTTTCCAACGCATCTATGAAACAAGTTAAATTTTAATAGAGAACACGTCTAGTTATAGATTTGAATGGTGCCACTGAGTTAAATGTTTGGGACATTGGAAAAAAAAAAATTATTTACTTTCCAGGAATGATGGATAAGACAATATGATTTTCAATAGAGAGAAGAAGATTGAAATGCATTTCCTTACAAATGCTAATTTGATGTTCTATTTCTTTGGAGGCCATTCAAAGTTCTCAAATTGTGTTATAGAGGCTAAAGATATTCTGTTGAAAAATATGGCATATGTATTCACTAAAATTTGTATTAGGTGTTGTGGAAATTGACCAAGCAATGTTTCTTAGTGAGCTTGTTCGTGCCATATCTGCAATGTCTGTAAATACAACATTGGTATTAACACAAGCTAGGAGGAAAATTTATTGATTATTGGCAGTCGGTGTAGGATAGACCCAATTATTGCAAGATTTATAGTTAGCTTTTCATATTATATGCATTTAAGTACTAGCCCCATTTAATAATTGGTTGGTCTTATGATTTGATCTTTCTCGTTTCGAAGGAAGTATTACTTTATATTCTGTAGCTGGAAGTTGATACCTCATTATTAATTGCAGTAAATGGTAAATATGGAGTACATTTTTTGTTTGAGTGAACCTATTTTTAATTAGTGTATGATGGTGTCTTCCTTAAGTTTTAGTGATTCACTTCTTTATTAATTTTTATTTTTGACATTGTTTCCTTTTAAATCCAATTTAGCTATATTAATGCCACATTCTGAAAAATCATGGATGTCCTTTTGGAACATATTTTAGTCTTTGAGCATGTAATTTTTATTAAATGCTTCACCTACCAATCATCATGAAAGAGGAATATCTGGACAAGAAACCATTGTTGATTTTGTAAAGATGAAAAAAATCAATAGTAGTGACAACGATAAGCTTCTGTCATAAAAAAAATAGCAAATGATAAAAGAATCTGTTACTAACTGTGACAAATTCTCGAAAGGGGTGTGAAAGGCTCTCCACATGGTCAACATATTGATTATGGACATGATCCACTTGCTTCTTTATCTGAATTTGTAGAAAATCCACGAAAATATTGATCTGCTTGAATTAAAAAATCTGAAACTAAGTTGTAACCCAAGACAAAAAAATTTCTCTACTCAATTTGCAGCGAATTGGAAATAGAAATAAAAATCACACAATATAAAAAAAACACAAATTTTCTAGAGAAACCAGCTGGAAAAAAATCTACTTGATTGATAATTTTATTGATATAAGAATGTGCAATATATCTCTTACAACACTGTCATGTTTCAATAAAGAAAACAACTTATTCTCCTTGCTAGCCCTTAACTTAAAACACCTTGCAAGAATTTTGATATTGATTCATCCTTTCCTTGCTTGGATGAGCTCCTATTTCCTTGCGTTGATTTCTCTTAAATATTAGTGCAATAGAGGCTCTTATTATTTAGGAATTACTCCTAAATTTTAGCGCATTCCTCAAGGAATTCTTGTCTATAAATTTGTTCAGAAGCATCTCTTGCATTATCTTCCTCTCACAAACCCACACACACAAATTGCTGCTCGCTATTGCCTTGACTCGCCAACTCGTGCTCACAAAACAATTTCACAATTCTGTACCTTGGTCCTCCTTATAAGATTTCCTAAAACAAATCAATATTTCTACTTCTGATGCCCACTAATGTTACTACTGCACATCCTACTATCGTTGTCACACTTGTTCCCATTGTTTCCTGCTTCTATCAACCTGCCACTGTATAGATGTAACACACACTATAAATGTTGCCACTGCTTTTACTGCTTCCACTGCCATACCTATTCCATTGCTGCCATTGCCTTACTGTTGTATCTTAATCTTCTGCTGTATTTGCTTTCACTTCTGTTTCCACTCTTTCTTAGCTACTGATGTTGCTTCATCTAATTGTTTTTTATCATGCTACCATTGATATACCCACCATCATATTTAGTTCCATTAATGACACTACCACACATCTCCAGATCATGTATTCACGATTATTATAACAAGGTCACTATCAAAATATGTTGTTACAATCATATCACTATCTCAAGTTAAGGATTCTCCGTCACAAGGTTGTTACTACAAGGTTCACTATGTTCTTAGCAGATTCATCACAATAGTATATCATCATCATCAGCTAAGTTCAGTGAACTGTCAATACTGTCATCATAGTCAACTGTAATAGCCATTGTCTTACCTTTGGTGTCAATGTCAAGGTTAAGTCACAATCATCACTATAGGTATTTCATATCATCGTTACCTTTTCAAGCATTACTATCTTAGTGTTACTGCTTTCACAAGCCAAATATCATTTTGAGGTCAAAATACCATGTTGTTTTCATTGCTATCAAGCTGCTACCATCATACTGTTATACATATATACTACTATTACCCTTTCACAGTTAAGCCTTGTGTCACTATTATATAGTCATCATTTCATGTATCAGAATTACTACTATTAGCATACTGTCTCAGGGTTGCAAGCGAATGTTATATCAAGTTCCACATTAAGGTTACTGCTATCAATATCAAGCTCAAATAAATATTAGTAACTGTGCATAGAACAACCCTTTACATGCAACCAATTTGCTATCAACCATGCTACTGTATGCCAACAGACTTGTTCGTTGAAGCTTTTTAATATCAGGGTTATGTATCATATGTTAAGTGCTCTGTCAAACATCAAGGTTCATCAAGGTTATTATTATGCTAGTAACATCAGGGTTCCATTATAGTTATGCATCATGTGTCATATATCATAATTTTACCATCAACTTTTCCAGATCAGATCATGTGTCATACGCAAGAGTACAGTATAGTTCTTCAGTGATTGTGGTTTTCAAATCCTTGGATAAACCCTTAGTGTAACCAACAATCTTCAACAGTATTTCTTAAAAATGTATACTACATAATTGAATCCAATAGTTGTAGTTAAGAATATGGATTTATATCTATCTATATGATCCCATGCTGAGATATAACGATGGAAAATTCACCTGAAATGTCGATATTATGGTTGTGTTCTTGATTTTCAAATCTATGCATTGGAGCCAAAATATTAAACTGATGGAATTCCTTATTTCTTCACACGTATGCCAATTTACTATGATCCTCAAAGGCATCCATGAAGTGAAGTTTCAACTCTTCATGTTACAATTTCTTTCTAGACTCCACCAAATAATAAATTGGCGGGCAAGCCAATGAAATATTTTTTTCTCCTTTTTCTCTATATGCTTGTGGTTATGTGGATGAAATGCGAAGAAATTCTCGAGGAAGTGAATTTTATAATGCGGCTCTAAAGAAGAACCTAACCATGACCTTTGTTTTGCCTGCGGTTATTTTGAATTCAATATTTGCTATGATCTGAAAGGAGTTGTTATGTTATTGGTTTTATTCTTCTTGGATGGTTTCATTGGATGTATGTTTTATGCTTGCAGGTATCTTTGGAGAAAATCAACATATGAAACTAATCGAAAATCTTGTCTTGTTTGAACTAATTTTTTTGGGATAGCGTGGGTTTTGCAAATAACTAAGTGTTAGTTCTGGCATCCAAAACGATTCTGGCACATCTGCGGGTCAATTAACCCTATGACCTGCATGTCATATATTTGCGATCTAGCGAAACCATGGTCTTTGATTAAAACTAAAACTTTTTAATACATCACTCTAGCATAATGATCACCCTTGCAATCTAAATATGTGTGTGCAATGTGAATAACATATTGTTGGTGGATCTAAACAAGCTAGAGAAAAAAAACTCTGGCTGGTGACCTGTAAATCTTGAACAAAGGGTCAAAGCCCCTATGGTGCTTTTCTTGGAAGTATGAATGTTATGAAATAAATTGCTAAAGGAAAATATTAATAATTCAATAGTCGGACCTACTCCAGCAAGAAATGGTTACTACAACCCAAATGGAAAGTGTATCATTATATCAAAACCAAAAGAGACAAGAAGAAATTCATACTTCAAGTTATGGTTTTTGTGTGTGCCAATCTAATTAGCATCAAATGCAGATAATAAGGCTAAGCACACTTTATTACACATATGTGTTTTTGAAGTAAGTAGGCATCTGTATTCCAGTTTGGAAAACTTTTTATTGAGATATGTTATTAGTGTACAACATCCTACACACTCGAATCATAACCATATGTAGGGAAAGGATGAACCATGTCCTACATGCATGCAAAACAACAATAGTAGGAAAGATCCTACATGCAGGGAGAGGATGAACCACATCCCACTGACATGTCAACCACAAATTGTAGGGAATAAACATCCTACAGGTGGGGAAAGGATGAACCACATCTCATTGATATGTCCTCAAGCAAATGTTTGAATGTATCTCTAACTGGTGTATCGGCATAAGAATTTGAACCACTCAGTCTGTGCACCTATGTTTGTGATCGTAGGGGAAGTTGAACTGCTCACCCTACACACATGTCAACCATCATGGGGTATCACAACCCAACAAGAACCCCAGGCCCCTAGGAGCTCCCAGAGCTCAATATTTAATCGATATTCTAATAGTTGGATCTTACCATAATTCCTAACCTCTTCCTGAAGAGAGATAAAATTGACCATGTAAAGAGGCTTTGTGAGGATGTCGATAATCTGCACAACCATCCTCTAATGGTGGAGCTTGATTGCTCCTGGCTGTGGCATATCACATGTAAGGTGGTACCTAATTCCATCATGCTTGGAATGATCGTGGAACACAGGATTATGTGAAAGGAGAATCACATTCTGCAACATACAATGGCGATGTCGAGTACGTGCTCAAATTGCTCATAGGAGAGCTCTCTCATCCAAATGGCTTCGTAATAAGCCATGCCTCTTTCTTTAAATATTTATTATCAATGATTCTCCCATACTTTAGTCCTTGATTCATTCATGAAATAAATATGGATTCTCAGAGATATAGCACAAAAGGTTGCTAGTTATCATCCTTCCAAATCAGCAGTTTTTGCTAGGTGCTACTGATTACAGTTAACGGGGATATTTTGATGAACATGAGAGCCTCCTGATCAACATCTTCTCCATTTTATCTAGGAAGAATTACATTAAACCTAAGATGGAGAGGATCTTTATCTGTAAATAAATATTATCTATAGTTGTAACTGACCATAGCTCCCTCTGAAAATCAGAAAGGTATCCTCATCCAAAGCATAACCATCGTGCTATCTATAACCTGACACTAAACTATAGTCATTCAGTCATATGGATTCTGAATATCAACATCTTATGACATGGTATTTCTGTTTAAAAATTCATTGAGCAAGAAGTGTTGACAAGTGATTCTTCCATGGACTCCATAGCTCCTTCTGAAGGTTTACTTTTGTTGATCATCTAGCTTTCATCAATGAGACTTTATCATGCTACAACAGTGTCAGTAAACTTGACCTAGAAAATTTTCTCACATGCTCAGATAATTCAAAAATGAATTTAAACAATAGTGTAATAAACTGATAGACCTTAATAGCGTAATCATACCTTGATATCATAACTACTTATGATTGTATGAAGATACAATGAGACTTGCTTTAAATTTTATATATTTTTTTGTTTTGTCTTGGAGTGATCTACATTGTTCCTTTTGAACTGACTACTATAAATATGATTATGTCAAGGTGTCTTAGAGCTAGCCCTTATTAACACTGTTCTTAACATCTTTTTCCACTCACTAGATAGACCAGAGAGAGCCTAAGCAATCCATCGATTAAATCAACATGAGCCAATTTACAACCACAACTTTCAACTCTAGAACATGTTATCATAGACCAGTTTCATGAAGTCATCAATATGCTTGGAATATATATATATATATATATATATATATATATATATATATATATATATATATATATATATAACTACTGGTGTACTAGAAAAATAATGTGGTAATGAAACTCGTTGACCATGCACCTTAAACTTTTGAGAAAATAAATTGACTTATGCCCTCAAGATTATGATGCTTGCCATTTGGTGAAAAAATGAAAAAAATACCATAGCCATACATAGTGCAATAAAATTTGACTTATTTCATAAGCCAATGGAGGGTCCAAACAAACTTCTGATGTATGGTGTGAAACAGAAGAGATCTCAGATATAAAGGAGTTTAGATCATATACAATCTTAAGATGTCCACAATTTTTTACATCTCCATGACTGTTTCTTTCAAAGATGCTACTACAGGACTTCGAGATTACTATATAGAAGACATTTTTTTTCTCAAAACTAAAAGAGTATTATTTTCATTCTTATCTCTCTTCAATTTGATACGTTGGAGATAAGTAATTTTAAGACTAATATGAAATGTTGAACCTTTATTTGCTGATGAAGAAACCTTTACTCTTCCTTTTAAGCAACTGCTAATTATGAAGCCCTACTGTAGGATGAAGAGAAACTCTTTCTAAGCCTACTCCTGTTGTAAGAGATTCATACTTGATGATGTAGGAATTTTGATAACAAATTATGAAATTATTTACTATTGGACTACTCTTATATTACAAGAATTTAGCGACTGTTTTGAAGAGAATTTCACTGAGTGTAGATTTAAATTATACTTCTCATACTTGATAAAACATATTTAGGAGACATGGCAGCTTCATAAATCTAGAGGTAGGCTTGAATGGGACTTCAAGTAAGCGAATAAGCTACCAACAATTGGTCTAATTCCAGCCATTGAAATTTACTCAAGATGTGTTCATAATAATTAAGAAAACATACCTCTAAAATTTGCATTTTCAATTTCTAGAGAACAACGATTGGTTCCAAAGGACACTACACTATATATAAATGTTTGATGCCAACATCAACTAGTAAGTGTTGGATTTTTTTATTTTCTCACAGGAGTCATTCCTTAGAGATGGACAGAGAAGTGATTAGATCACTTCTTTGTTGTCCATGAAGGACATCCATCCTTTGAATCATTGGTTTAAGAATGATGAAAATCAAACTTCCTTGACATATCTTAGATCAAGCAGATGCATGGAGAATGTTAGGTCACAAATGGTTCAAGAAAAGATCGTAGGAATACTCTGGAAGAATTCACTGATTCAAGTGCCAATTTTCAGCTTCAACCAAGTCCACAGAGATTATAATTCTCTTAATATTTCTAGATCCAAAACAAATTCTAGATTCTGATGGAAATACTTCGCAAAAATCATGATTATTAATTATTATAATGTATGTACCATTCCTTATGATGAACCCTTAAAAAGTGACCTTCTTTCCTTTCTGAGTTACATATATAATCTTTGTATTTGGCCACTCTTTCTAGCCCTCTAATTCTTCATAAAAACCACAAGTATGAATCCTTAGTTATTGCTACTCCTTTATGCATGTTTCACCCATTACTAAATTCAGGTTGCATTTTTTCTTTTGATAGGAGCCTTGAAAGAAATTTTATTTGTGACTCGATCTTCTTATAGGTCTCAGCTTCAGAATTATTTCAGATCGTAGGTAAGATAGACATAAATCTCAACCTCGTATGATACTTGAAAACAAAGATCTAAGCTCAGCATCATTACAGTTGAAGGCTACGAGAGTTCAACGACGTTTCCTCTAAACCTCCAAATTTCCAGAGGAAGGAGATCACAGAGACTTGTAGACAAACTTCTAAGTGATTGATGTTTCTCTTTCTTGGGCTTGTCCTCACCTGAGCTCTAATACCATGTTAATTTAGGTTGACATGATCTTTTCTTAGGATAATTACTTTAATGAGCCCAAGATTAATTCCATTTATATAAATAACAATCACATAAATATTATCCACTGACAGTAATTATTGAAATATCATAAGAAATAATATGCAGAAGACAGGCCAAGATAAGAAAACACTGAAATTGGCCCAAGCCAGGGAGAAACCCCAATATGGGGAAAATATTTATCAATTCTTCTTATTATAGTATCAAATATTGACTTGCCAGAAATTCCACTTGACCAAATCATAAAGAAGTAACCCATACAACCTTTCGTTTTGTCTTTAGTTGTCAAAAACCCTTGCCTTAATCAGTGATCATCTAAAGTCAAACATAGTAATCCTTAAAACGATAATCCAAATAGATTATTTGTGCATCCTTCACTGTTGATGATGATCGATCTAGTTTGATGAGGATTTATGTCTTGGTTAGGGAAAATATTCCAACATTGAAATAATATTCATCCAACATGCTCTTACTAGATATGACAGCAACTCAATCAAGCTTCTCAACCACCATAAAACATAAAGAGGAACCCAGAAGATTCTAATGCATGACTGTGGTTAACAAGAAGAGGATAATGCTGCCTCAAATGATCCAGACTAGGCTTCCAACAATATTGGCCTTCTACCTATAGAACTCATGTTGCTAAAGGAGAGTTTCATAATAGTACATGCCTTAACAACTATGGTTAGAAGCGTTAGACTTGAAGGAGATAAAATTCCCAAAAAAAATCATAAATATGCCATAAAAAAACTCATCCTCCATCATGTGGAACTTGACCCTTGGAGATGACTAAATAGAACCCAACCTTGCCTCCATCTCCTTTGCTAGAAATCACCTTCTTCTGCAACTACTTTAGAGACAAGAATAATGAGTGTTGACGAGTCAATGATAGGTTATTTATATCCTTCTTGGGTAGGCTGACTTGATTCCTCATGGAGGGAAATTCAAATTTTCAATTTTCATTTTTTTCCACCTAAATAAGGTTATGTCTTATGCAATTGCGTTTGAGTTAATGAATATTTTTCCTTGTCCAAATTAGACAATATTTATATCCATTTTGGTCCTCTCGAGAAGAGGAATTAAATGAGAATATTATCTCCATTAACTGAGAAAAACATAGTGGAATTTGACCCTAGTTTCCAATTTTAAATTTTTCTCTTAGCTGACATCCTTCTGATATTATTGTAATTTATCTTTTGTTTATAATTTTTTATTTATTTTGATGTTATTTAATTTTGATTTTTGTTGGGTTGTTGATTTTCATATTATTGATTTTTAATAACATTGTTGGACATCGTTTCGTTGCTCGTTTTAAATGAAAAAAGTCACTTATTTAAAATAAGCATTACATTATGAGCCTTGATCCAAAAAATTTGTTAAGTATTCTAAGATTTTCTTTGAGTTTTTAGATAGATCTAGATAATAAAGTTGAGTATCTGAATTCTGACCCTCAATAATTGATTTTTCTTTTCCATATTTTAATGTTCAGACTCCATTCAATTAATTCATGTTTGGTAACTTCTGGTTTTTGTACTTATTACAACAGCCAATATGTTGATTCTCATCAAATGTAGTTGTAGTTTTACTTCCCATGTTTGAAATTTTGCTTACAACAACCCATAAATTGATGCTAATCAAATGTAGTTTCATTTTTCCTTCCCATCTTTGATAGTTTCTGCCACTATGCTTCTCCATATTTTATTGTATGTGTTTCCATGTTTACATTTTAGTGTAATAAGTCTCTTGGAATCTGAATTTCAAAGAAAAAAATACCTATGAGTTGATGCCCTCGCAGTTGTTTGCTACCTAGATGATTTGAAGGGCATTGTGAACACTGCTAGTTTGCTTATGCCATTTTTTATGGAAAATTTTCCTTTTTTAACATAAATTTCTTCTACAACCTATAAGATAAAATTATCTACCTTGGGTTCACAAATTAAATGTTGTGAAATTTAACCCACTAGATGCTCTGATAGTCAGTACCATGTACAGTTTTTTCCTTTGTCTGATTTATTTATTTATTTATTATTTTATTTTATTTTATTTTATTTATTTATTTATTATTATTATTATTATTTATTTTTTTATTTTATTATTATTATTATTATTATTATTATTTAAGCAGAAATCGATACTTTATTGTTATTCAATACCTTGTGGTGTCTAGGTGGTATAAACTAATTCAAAAACCCTTTGAGTATGGTGATGAACGTCATTTGAAATTATTTCAAGCTAACTTGAGGCCCTTGATGTTGCGAAGGACAAAAAAACAATACTGCAAAGAGGGAAGGTATGAATGTAGAATTTTGCTTTCATCTATCTTTTGGTGTCCCGTCCCTTTGAGTGATTTCTAATATTTTTTCATGAATATTCATACTCATTCTTTTTCTTCCTCTTACTGATGTACAAGTGATTGAGTATGAGTTTACTAAAGATGAGAACAAATTTTATACATCTTTGTATAGAAGATCTAAGGAAAACACTTCTCTGATCCATGGAAAGGAAATATAATAATAGTTTTGATTCATTTTTTTGTTGTGATTTTGGTTTGGCTTTAAAAATCTATGGTGTTTATTTCTATTTACAGGTCTAGTTTGATCAATTTGTGGAACAAGGCAAAGTTCTTCACAATTATGCATCTATTATGGAATTTATTTTGAGGCTGTGCCAATTCTGAACGTCCTTTTTCTTGACATGAGGTAAGTTATACTTTAGAATGTCCTTCATAAAATATTTTTTATTGTCCTTTGTAAAATTATTTTTATTGAAAAGCATTATGTTGAACCCCAAAGATCAAGAGTTTTTTTAATTGTGTTATGAGCAGTTATATGTTAGAATTTGTTCTAATTTCTAATTTATCAACAGCTGGGGTGATACACAATATTGTTCTAATTCAAATAGGATGGCATGAAATTTTTTCTAATTGACACTTTATCAACAACTAGGGTGATACACAACAATCATCTAATATGTATAAGGAATTTTCTTCTAGGAAGCCAAATGTGTGTTAATGGATATTCTAGTTCTGTACCATCAAAATATTACACTGAAGAAGTGGTCAAATAAATTAGTAATGGTGAATGAGGAGAGTGCCCAATCTATCTTGAATGAGTTGACGATGTAGTCATAGCTTGTTGTGTACGTCATATGTGTCATCCGTTCCTACTAGAAAGTTGATGTAGCTCTTTGGGTGGTGGTTATATTGCTTGTGCTAATTCTAGTTAATTTTCTTTGTATGGCTAGATTAAATTCTTTGTAGATTATTGTTTATTATTATTATTTTGTGCAATTCAAGCTACAAGGGTGTCATAGTGAGCTAACTCCATTGAGTTAATTTTTTATTAAGTTCAAAATAAGGGCTTGCATGATTATATATTTTACAAGGATTATTCCATTATGTGTTGAACATTTTTTAAAAATCAATGCCTATTATACAATTTCAGGGACTGTCGTAACTCCTCACATAATTGTTTAAAGGGTGCTAGCTCAATGGAAGAGCACCTACCATGCAGGAGGTTGGTTGTTCGATTCCACTGTACCCTAACATGAATTATTTAATGATATTGTAGATTTTTGTAATTAAATATTTTTATATTGATTTATTTTAATGGTGAGATATTTTTTCTGGATTCATTGTTTTTATATTGTCTCTAGAGAGACAGTAATGTTTGCGTTATATATTTTCTATATAGAGACTTTTTTTAAGACAATAATTTGAGACACCCACTTAAAGATAATATTTAAGACAATACAAAAGTTTATTTTTGTGTCAAGTTAAGACAATTTACCCAAAAATGAAACCATCTCTAGAGAGAAAAAAATGAAATTGTCTATGGAGAGACAAAAATTCTTGTGTTATATATTGTCTTTATAGAGACAATATTTTAAGAAAATTTAATTTTAAGATGATTTAATTTGAGACACCCATTTAAACACAATATTAAAGACAATACACAAGTTTTCGTTTCTCTCAAGTTAAGACAATTTACCTAAAATTTGTCTAAAATATTGTCTTAAAACCCCTCTTTATGTTGTAGTGCCCACACACCCTAGACGTTATGGAGGTTATCCCACCCACCATGTGTTGCGATGGAAATAAAACGATGGCTTCTTCAACATATTGATAAGAATCCCAATAACGCTAGCCATTTGAAGGGATTATTATAGGTTATATCATTTCATTTAAGGCAATCATGATGATCAAGTCATTTGTCTTTGCTTTAGCTCTAATATTACTACTCCTGGTGGTGGATGCGCAGGGTCCAATCATGGTGGAAAATGTGCAACCAACCTTATAGTGGTGGGTGTGTAGGGACCAGATAATACAATTTGATGATCCTTTATTCAATACTCTCAATAACATGCTCCTTGATCTGGAAGCAAACACGACCACCAATGGTTACGGTTACAAGGTGACTTATACAGGCAGCGGGGGGTAACCCACTACTTATGGGAAAGCATTGTGCGATAGTGATCTCCATCAGTTTGGGTGTGCCAACTGCCTTAATTTCCTCAACAGTTACATCTAGCACAATTGCAACATTTCCATCGGTGGGTGGGCTGAAGCCACTCAATGTTTCCTATGCTACAAGAAATATTGCTTTTCCTACCTTTAGTATCAACCACTCTCCAACACGGGGCGATACCCATGCATCAGATGTAGTGATATCTTTGTTTGGCGATTAATGTCCTACCTATATATCTCGATCAGGTTCAAGAATGCGACATGTTTCAATAAAAATTATAATTGAATCACGCCATGCATCAGATGTAGTGATGTTGTTGTTTGACAATGAATGACCAATATATCTATTTCAATCATGCATCGTGTTTCAATGAAAATTGTAATTGAATAGGATTTATTGAGCAGCGGGGTTTCTTTCTCCTCAACTAGAGGCTTATTCTACATCTCAAGGAGATGTGTAAGTTTGTCTTTCTTTCAGTTTTCCTTCAAAAATAAAAATAAAAAATAAAAATTATGTTTTAAATAGAAAAATAATGTGGGTTATATATGTTTCAAAGTATGAATATGTTGTAAAGTAACTACAAGTAAAAAAAATGTGTGATTATGATTTTTAAAGTTTATATTTTGGTTATTGATAAAATATTTTAATACCAATTAATATTAACATATACCTTGTCATGAGAACGAACCACATTAGTTGATGTGACTAATCCTAGAGTCATTTATCTAAAATAAAAAATTATTTTAATTTGCATCATAAAATACAAATTATATAAAAAAGAGGTTTTTTGGTTAAAACTTTTATTTGGTCATATATATACTCTATTTAGCATTCAAAAATATAATTTAAACAATGAAAAATAACACATTGTATTTTACACTAAAGAAATTTGCACATAAAGAAACTTGATTCATTTGAGCTCATGTTATATCCTTACTTAAATAGATCTATACTGATTTAACTTTATAATGTGTACAATTTCAATAAATTCATAAAAATCCCCATAGTTTAGATTATTATGAATCATCTAATATTTTTTTAATAGATATTTATGTATTTCAAACACAATTATATTTAATGAAATAGTGTTTTCTTGTTTTATAATGTGTGCTATGTCTTTCATATTTATCTCTTGATAAATAAACGAACTATTAGGTAGCATCTACTTCATTTGCAAGGGGTGATTGTTTTTCCGCTAAAAATTTGACTTAACATAATTTTTAATATCATTTTTTTATAAATTAGCTTCGACATACATGAGTGATTTCTTTTGTTTTCATCATATCCCCAGTCATAAATTCATTTTAATTATAAGTAATCGTAAAGAAATCCATACAATACCTGTAAGAGCTTTCTTCACCCATGGCTAGCAAGGGGAGTGGAATCTAGTTAAATGTCCTTAGACATTCATCATTTTTCCTCATACTTTCATGGATCCATCTATTGAAATATGATAATATGATTTTAAAAATCGAGTGAGTAATTTTTTTTATATGCTATGTTTATTTTAGTTTTATATGCAAATTATATATCATATTAGTATATTTTGTTAATTTAAAATGAATAATGAATTTTTTGAATATCCATTATAATTTGTGTGTTGTAATGTTGTTGATTTATGCAAAGTAATTTTATAGGCCCTTTGTGAAGTAGGTATTAGTGTACATTCATCTTAATTATAATACTAGCAAGAAGGTCAATCTCTCCAAGTACAAACTTTTTTTACAATGCAAAACTTGGAAAAAGGTTTACACTTGGAGTGTAGATCCATCTTAAAGGTTTTCACCTCAAAATATTTGATCCTCTATGGACTTAAATGCCCATCAGTATTATAGAATTACACATGATTCATTTTAGGAAACCAACCAATAAAATGTTTGAATCGTGATTTTTTAATTTTATTTTCTATAATATATACTTAGTTGATACTGAAATATTTTACTCAACATGGGTATTGAAATATTTATAACGTGAGGCGTTCTTCTTTGAAAAAAACTCCCCTGGGTGCTACGATACACCTGTCTGCACAATCAGATCAAATCTTAGACTATTGAAATTTTTTAGGTCATTCATCCACTACCTCCTTCATTTAAGCTAACTACCTAACTAACTCTCTAACCTCTATGAATCTCTCTTCCCCTGGATATGATATACAACCACTAATACCATAATAGCAATCTAAAGCCATGAATTCATCCCTTGAGTTGTTGCAGATCTCTATTGCAATAAAGAGGGAATCCATTGAACAGGAGGCACGATCATTAATGAGTGGGTAATGGAGAATGGGTTGGCAGTGGCAGGAAGCTTGAGAAGGAAGTTCAATCATATGTTTTTGTACTTTCACAGAAATGTTGTATATTAAGGATTATTTGTTCAAATATTACAAGCTAAATACTTATATGAACAAAAATAATATAAGGGATAACCTGAAATTTATGTCTGAGGGAAGTCTTTTAATGGTGGCCCATACTTGATGAATTAATGAAGAACTTCACTCACTATATAAAATACGATTATAGTGAACGAAATTAATCACCTATAGCCTTCAATGATTGGGCTAAAGTCAATTAGTGGTGGAAAATTTCTATGGAGTTATGTTTTCTCTTACTCTATATATAGTTTCCCAAATCACATGTATTTCTTCCCTTAAAACTAAGGCAACATGCTTGAAAGTTGTGTGATCCTCCTTGTGATCACAATAATTTGTACCAAAGATTCCTTGGATTCGAGAGCTTTGCAACTAGGATGACATAGATGGAGAGCCGCTCGGTGCTGCTTTTTTCTACATCATGGATTGAGTGACAACCATAACTGTAAGAATGTGGCAGTGCCTGCATATGTGGAAGGATCAATTAAAATGATTGAATTCGTAAGGTAATTGAAAGTTGAAGAAACATTTGGTAGGCTGATTTTCCCTTTGATTATGTGAAAAATCAATTCCTTCCATTTTCGTAAGCCATTTTTCTTGGCTGACATCCTATATAAAATATATACCATCAATGTTTACTTTCTTGGTGGCAATTCAGTAATGATTTTTTCACTGTTTCAAATGTGCTGTATTTTGGAATGTCGTAATGAATTTTTTTTGAAGTGGTAAATTTTAACTGTTTGAAATGTGTTGTATTTTGGAATGTATAAATGTATCAAAAATTACAAAACACAGACTTACCATTAAAAAAAATCTTTCCCATTCGATTTTTTTCGTTGTTATTATATTTTTTGTTTTTTTCATTGTGTTTTACTTTGAAGTCCTCTTTAGCATTATGCAAGAATGGATAAAATGAATAAATATGAATAATTGCATCATATCAATCAAACCGGTTCACTAGTATCTCAAGACGGTCCAATAGTAACCTACAGTGAAACATAGCCTCCTCAACGAAAAACGTGCAGTCTAATCATTGCTCTCAGTTTTTTTTTTCTATGTGGTTGTGATGAAAATTGATGCATTTTTTGTGTTAGAATTTGAGATGAAAAATTTCTCAATATCTTGAATTTTCTTTCACTATTAGGTTTTCAAATGACATCTCTTGAAACTTTCAATTATACGAAGTATGGAATTTAAAATTAAAATTCCAAAAAAAATTGTAACCCATTGTAAACAAAATCAATCTCCAAAAAACTATTGATAGATGAACTACACATCCTCTGCAACCTGACATGAACTTTAACAGAAATATTATGATGAAAACAGGGAACTCAACAGTCTGTGTGGGTTAATGATATTTCTCTTTCAACGCATTGTCATCATTTAGAGAATTTTTTATGCCAAAATTATATTTTGTAATAAATTATTAGATGTTTTTTTTTTTTTTGTGCCTTTAAGAATTGTCCTACTTTTATCCACCTTATCGCATATATTTGAATCTTTGTACTTGGAAATGACCTAACTAATATAATTTATTTCATGTGGAATTCAACTTTATTAATGAACCATAAATACGAGTCTTCCAAATCATTTCTGGATAAAATATTATACTTCATTTATTGGGTTCATTTGTTGTAGATTTAACTTCTTTGAACACAACATAGTAAGTCATAAAATTTAAAACAATATGATGGACTATTTAGGTGACAATATTGACAATGAAATTACCTATTTTTACCATTGAAACTCTTTTCTAAATCTATAAAAGAATCTAATTTAATTTTAAAATAATTAATATAATTTATTTCATGTAGATTTCAACTTTATTAATGAAGCATAAATACGAGTCTTCCAAATCATTTCCAGATCAAATATTATACTTTATTTATTGGGTTCATCAATTAAAACAATATGATAGACTATTGATCTAATTAAATTATGTTAGTAATTGTGTGCTAATTCCTCTTTTAGATTTTGAAACAAATGTTTTACATGTTCTTAAGGGTTCAAGTTATTTTCATGTTACCAAGTTTCATGAATCAATTTTATGTTAAGTTTATGAAAAATTTAACATAAAACAAAGACTCAAAAAACACAATAAAAAGTATAGTACATCACCATACAACACATCAAAACAGGGATTGATGAAGGAGTTCACCCCTCTTGGGCTACATCTCCTAGGTCTAGCTTCCATGGCTTGGGCCTCTATATTATGCTCAAATTTGAAAAATGATGTGTTTACAATGATTTTCTACTCCTGCAACATGTTTCATTGAGTCCAGAAGAATCCAAAATGGTACCTTTGGCCTCTTTTTTCTCCCGAATTGGTCAAAAATTGGCTGATTTATGACTTCCCCAAGTCTGATCCACAATTTCCTCCCCAAAATTAGCTAACTAGCCCCAAATTGGGCTAATTGGCGCTAAATTTAGACAAATACACTGGATTTTTTGGAGCCGCCAACTAAAACTAGGTTAGTGTTAATTAATATATGCTTAGTTGTTAATTAAACCATATTTAAAACTTAATAACCAGGCTTAAGGATTAGTGCCTTATCCTTTGTCAGTGGTCAAGGGCATCGGTTACATGACTTGGGGGCTGGCCCCCTCTCCCCTTGTCGGAGGTAAGAACTAATGCATAGATGACTTGGTGGATCTACTTGTTAGCTGAGTAGAGGTCTATTCTTCGACCCCTACCCGGTCCCTCTGCTCCATAACCAAATTTTTATTATATCATGTGGAGGACACATGGTGGTCCAAGGTTGAGCCATGTGCCTCCTCCTCATTAGTCAAACCAACCAAATAAAAAATTTCCAACACACAACGATGAACACCAACCAAAATCTTCCACTTGGAAGCACTTCATTCATCGGAGAAATGGTTGACCAACCTATTGACCTCACAGTTAGCATGCCACATCAGTGGTATGGATTGATGACTAGGCTCCCTGTCTGCATTTTTTTTACCAAAATTTTTTGTTTAGGAAAACTGGGAGAACTCGTTTTTGAAGCCATACAGAGTCCATTTCATGCGAAAGGAGTTGCGCTAGATTGCGAATGATGAACACTACGCGGTCGTTCAGGTTTTGGTGTCATTCTTTGAACTATGATTTTTTAGTATAATTCTGAGCACCTGATCATTCCTCCCAACTGGAAGCTTTTGGACCCCAAAAAATCATATTTAGTTGTTGAACAGGTGAGGGTACAATTCCCTAACCTTCCTGAATTCAATCCATTTGTCTTTTGAAGTATCTATTCCCTTGAGCCTCACTTAAAGATAGTCAACACTTCCTCTTTTCGACATCCTTGTTCTTCTATCAAGTATGGTGTCTTGCTAAAGCTAAAAAAATAATTATGGAGAAAAATATTTAATAGACGGAAGTTGAACATTCTCTCCTTGATATTCAATCAAAGTAGGCTCATAAAATCTTAAATTTTCAACATTAACAATAGATAAAATTTGCATATATGAAGGAAAATCAAGCTTGAAGGCATTTTATCAATATTTTCAAGAATTTTGAAAGGACCATAACAGATTGGCTTCATATTTTTACCTTCTCCTTGAAGCCTCTCCTTGCTAATGTGAAGCAAAACTTCATCACCAACTTGAAACTTATGATCCACATGATGCTTGTCATGTCTTTCTTTGTACTTTCCTTGACTTTTTTCTAGTTGACCTTGAACTGTTTGATGGATCAACAGAATTTGACCTATGAAATTATTTTATTTATCTATGTCGCTCTGCCCATCTATAACTACATATTTTCTAAAAATAAAATCTAATGGTGATTTTGGAAAGTATCCAAGACATGCCTCAAATGGCGATGTTTCTATAGAGGAGTGTTTTTCATGGTTGTAAGCATGTTGAATCTAATGAAACTTTTCATCCCACAACTTAGTGTGTTTGTTGCAATATCCTCGAAGAACATGAATGAATTTTTTATTGACCATGTCGGTTTGACCATCCCTTTGTGGATGAAAGGTTGTACTCTTCTTCAACTTAGTTTCCATCAACTTCCACAAGCTTAACCAAAAATTCCCAACAAATTGATAATCTCGATTACTTACAATATATGTAGGCAACCCAAAATGAACCCAAAAAATTTTGAAAGAAAAGATGAGTTCTTTGCTCAACTATGAATTTATTTTTACATGGAATCAATATACGCATCTTGCTGAAATTATCCACAACTACATACAAATAATCATGACCTATTTTTGACAAAGGAACACCTCCTAGAAAGTCCATAGAAATACTCTCCCACGGACGTGAAGGAACTGGAGATGGTATGTACAATCCCAATTTCCTATTACGAGACTTACTCACTGCAAACAATGAACAACCTTTAATGAAACGTGGCACACTTTCAAGCATACGAGGCTAATAACAATACCTTTGTAGATTTGTCACTATTTTTCTTACACCAAAATGTCCAGGAATAAGATAAGTGTGTACTTCCCTTCTGACATTCACTTTCTCCCCTTGTGGAATACAAATCTTGCCCAAACGATACAACAAGTTATTATGTACATGGTAATCCAATTCCTCAACTTGGAGACCTTCACTCAAGTTTGCATAAACATCTTGAAAGTCATTATCAAATGCATATTGTTCAACATAAATTTCATGTAAAATGGAAGTATTCTTGAGTAAAGTAGCATCACTAATAATAGGCCTAGAAATCATATCAACAACCTTGTTATATATAACTTTCTTATACCTTATGACCAAGTTGAATTGATTTAAGAAACCTATCCATCGAATGTGCCTTGACTGCTACAATTGTGTTTTTTATTACAAGTATTGCAATTGTTGGTGATCAGTGTGAATGATGGTTTCCTTTCCCATCAAATAGTGTTTCCACTTCTTCACACGTTGAACCAATGCATATAGCTCCTTGCCATAAGTAGGATAATTTAGCACTGCACCATTGAACATTTCTAATTGGAATGAAATGGGCTTACCATGTTGTAAGAGGACTGTGCCCATGGCATAGTCACTTGCATTTGTTTGAATCTCAAAGGGATGTCTCAAGTCCGGAAGTGCTAATATTTGGGCTGAAATTATATTTGCTTTCAAAGAATAAAATTCTTTTTTTTTCTTACCTCCCCATTGGAAGACCTTATTAACACTATTAAATGCATGTAATGGAGCTCCAATAGAAGAAAACTTGGTAATGAACTTCTTCCAATGTTGTGTGGCTCCTAAAAAACTTTGTACCTCAGTGACTGTCTTGGGTGTTGACCAATTCACAATGAAATCAACTTTAGAGGGGTATATCTTCATCTCACCTCCTCCAACAATATGTCCCAAATACACTAAAGAAGTTTTACCATATTCATATTTTCTTAAAAAACAATTGTTCTTTATTAAGAAATCAAACACCTTTCTTACATGCATGACATCTTCATCTCATGATTTGCTAAATATAAAAATATAAACTAAGTAGACAATGAAAAACTCATCAAGAAATTTTCTTAATACATCATTCATAACTCTCATGAAAGTAGTTGGAGTGTTGCAAAGACCATAAGGCATAACAAGCCACTCAAACAATCCTTGTTTATTTTTAAATTTGGTCTTCCATATTTCCTCTTCAGCTATTCTAACTTGATAATAACCACTTCTTATGTATAACTTCGTGAAATACTTTTCATGCCTCAACTGATCAAGAAAATCATATATTCTTGGGAGTGGATAACGATTCTTTATCGTGATTTTGTTTAGTGCAGAGAAATCCACACACATGCAACATGTTCCATCCTTATTGGGAACTAACAGTATCGGTGAACCGCATGGCAAGGTAGATAGGCAAATGATCACTTTATTCAAGATATCTTAGATTTGCTTCATGTTTTCTGCACTTTCCATTATCGGCATGTGATACATGCCAATATTACGGAGTGGAACATCCTACTACAATTGTATCTCATGTTGGAATCTAATCTTGGAAGGTAATCCATTTGGTTCCCGAAACATCTCTCTATGCTGACTTACCACATCAAACAAATCACATTTCAATTTATCATCATACCCTTCAAAATATTCATAGTTCACGTCATTCTGTTGTTTGATCATAAGAAGCACAAATTTTTTTCTTGAATTTGCCTGTCTCCTCATTTTTCCCACATTAACTAAAGAGAGGTTTATATTTTTGTGATGAGCTCTCATAAGATATTCCATTCCATATTTGAACAAGTGGTACCTTTTCTTATGGTGATAGAAGAGTCCTTTCTTTTCATAGCGATAAGGACTACCCAAAAAAATTCCTAATATGTCAAGTGGTACAACATCTAACTCAACTTCATCAACAAAGTTTGTGGTGATTGCAAACCAGAAAATACATTTTCTTGTAACCTATAAATTTGTATCCTTGGTTATACAACCCAAAGGATATGACTTATGATGAGGTATGGTTTTAAGATTAACCTTATTGACTAAGTCTTCAGACACTAAATTTGCTTGAGACCCACTATCAAATAATGTGTCAATTTTTCTATGTTTTAAGACCACTCTTACATGAAACAACTCTATTCTTGATTCTTCACTTGGAGTGTTACTCTGAGAATTTTATGAGCTAGTACCTACTATGACTTCTTTTCCTGTTGTGACCATGGCTGAAATTTTAGTCTCATCCCTTGAGTCGGATCCAAGATCTTGTTGTGTGGTAGCGGTTGTCTTTTGTTTCCCCTTGTTATTGAATTTCTTAGGCCTCAATTTTGGATGAAGCTTCCAACAGTGGGATTCATCATGAACCTCTTTGAAATAGTTCTTACATGTGGTTTTCTCCATTTCTTTTTTAATGGATGCACTCTTAATTTTTTTTCCTTTGAAACGCTTTCCTTTTTCACCACTGTTAAATGGTTTCTTTTAACCATCTTATGATACATTTATCACTCTTTCCTCAAGGTGTGTAGCTTGCACATAGACCTCATCTAGAGTAGTGGGATTAAACATGAGGATTGTATGTTTTAGGTAACTTTGTAAACGTCCTATATACTTCAACAAGGTATCTTGAGAATGCAAATAAACACCTAAAACAAGAGCTTTTTTACTAAATTCTTGAGTGTAATATTGCACATTTTTACCTTTCATTCATCTAAAGTTTCGCCATTTCATAATGGATTTTTTCTTGTAAGCTAGAGTGTAAAATTTCCTTTTAATGGCAGCAATGAAATCGGACCAAGAAATTGAGATCTTACTGTTTTTTTTATTCTCATCTTGTGTCCTTGCTTCCCAACATACAAGTGTTTCATCCTCCATTATCAAAGAAGCCAATTGAATCTTTATGTCATCCTTTTGAAGGTTATGAATTCTACAATAAACCTCCAATTGACGAATCCAATTATCTAGCTTCTCTATATTCACTTCACCATTATACATCAGCAACTCAAATTTAACACAAAGTTTAAGTAAGGATGATTTATCAGTTTCTTTTGAAGTATGTGTATGAATAGGTGGATGGGTTGTGGTAGTGGAAGATTATGAAGAGGAAATTGAAGATGGTGGTGAGGATGATGGTGGATTGGACAGTGGTTTATTACCATATCCATGACCAACTCCTTCTAGAGAACCCTCTCCTCTAGGAGGACTGGAACTTTCTCCTTGCATCCTTAAATTCCTCTCCTCATATAGGACCTTTACCATCTCAGTCATATCAAAAAAATACTTTTTGAATTCTCTCTCTTCTTTCATCATGGTGGGTTCTCCCTCATGAGTCATGCTCACTAAAGTTTCAACTTTGATTTGAGGATGCGATGGAGTTGAAGAATTTGGAAACCTTTCCCTTCTTCCTCTTGACCCGACTAAATGACTTTCAACCAACTTCCCTTCTCCTCTTTTGAGCTTTAACCTTGTAAGCATAATACAAATTTGCAAAAAATTAGATCCCTTCTTGCACAACACAACTTCTTTGATACAAAAATTGATCTAATTAGGGTATGCTAGTAATTTTGTGCTAATTCCTGTTTTATATTTTGAAACAAATGTTTTAGATGTGCTTAAGGGTTCAAGTTCTCCTGCAAGTTACTGAGTCTCATGATTCAATTTTATGTTAATTTTATAAAAATTTAACATAAAACAAAGACAGAAAAGTAGAAACAAAAAGTATAGTACATCATCATACAACACATCCACATAAGGATTTATGAAGGAGTTCACCCCTCCTGGGCTACATATCCATCGTCAAGCTTCCATTTATTGGGCCTCTATATTATTCTAAATTTTGAAAAATTATATTTTTACGATGTTTTCCTACTTTTGCAACATGTTTCATTCATTCCAGAACACTCCAAAATGGTACCTTAGTATGTTTTTTCTCCTGATTTGGTCGAAAATTGGCTGAGTTATATGACTTCCCCATGTCTGCTCCACAATTTCCTCCTCAAATATAGCTAACTAGCCCCAAATCAGGCTAACTAGCACTAAATTTAGATAAATCTACCGTATTTGTCAGAGCTACCAACTAAAACTAGGTTAGTATTAATTAATCTATGCTTAGGTGTTAATTAAACCAGATTTAAAACTTAATAACTGTGCTTAAGGATTAGTGCCTTCTACTTCGTTGGTGGTCCTCGGCATCGATTACATGACTTGGGGGTTGGCCCCATGGGGTTGGCCCCCTCTCCTCCCCCCCCCCCCGACAGTGGTCTTATTAAAGTTTAAAAGTATGTGGAGCGTGTATAAGGTAAGAACTAATGTGTAGACGAGTTGGTGGTGTGACTTGTTAGCTTTGCGTAGGTTTCGTGTTCAACCTCCGCCCGGTCCCTCCAATCTATAACCAAAGTTTTATTATACCATGTGGAGGATACGTGGAAGCCCCAAGCTAAGCCATGTGCCTCCTCCTCACTGGTCTAACAAAACCAATAACAAATTTCCAACACACAATGATGAGAACAAACCAAAATCTGCCACTTGGTAGCTCTTCATTCGCCGGAGAAATGGTTGACCAACCTATTGGCCTCCCTAGTCAGTATGGCACGTTAGTAGTACGTACTATTGACTAGGCTACATGTCTGCATTTTTTTATACTAAATTTTCCTATTTAAGAAAACATATAGAACTTGTTTCTGAAGCCATACAAAGTCCATTTCATGCCACATGAGTTACGCCAGATTCAGAATGATGAACACTACGCATTCATTCAAGTTTTGTGTCATTCTGAGAAATTTGATTTTTGAGCATAATTCTAAGCACCTTATCAACTATTTTGGTGAAAATATTGACAATGTAATTAAATATTTTTACCATGTAAACTCTTTTATAAATATATAAAAGAATATAATTTAATTTTAAAATAGTTGATATAATTTCTTTCATGTATATTTAAGCTTTATTAATGAAGCATAAATACGAGTCTTCCAAACCAATTCCAGATAAAATATTATACTTCGTTTATTGGGTTCATCTGTAGTATATTTGATGCAGGAGCATCATGGTTCCAAAATTTTGTACATTTAGTAGAATCTAGGGGGTCTTATATTTCAAAGGAGTTGGTTTTCTAAAGTATTTAATTAATGTAATGTTCAATTTTTTGAGTGATTTTATGTGAGACATGTAGAATGTGATTTAATTATATAATGTGAGGCATATTTGTAAATGTTCTTGAATGTAGGAGAACATGAGAGATTTAGGATGATTGAGATTTCAAAGGGATTATGAATCCTAGACTTAGGGAATTTGTTGATGATTTTATGAATTTGAGAGGATCCTTAGGATTTAGTTGAGTAACCTATGGATCTGAACTAGAATTGGTTACAAAACCTTTTGTATAAATTTGTGAGACTCAAAAGCATAAAGGATAATGAATTATTCTTAGATAGGGGATTTGATTGTAAGCTTACAGGCATAGTTAGATATAGAGAGAGGGATGAGAAAAGGCCACTGATAAAGAAAATCAGGGCAAGAGAAGGTCTCGTTACTATAATTAATTTTGTAATTATACAACTTAATTTTTAGTTTACGTGGAGTGCGGAGTGTTAGTAAATTAAAAAATGTGTGATTGTTCTTTTATGTGCTAAGTGATCCATAATAGAAGAAATCTGATTTATGTATGATACATTATTGATTACTTCAATTTTGACGAGTGTATAAGTCTTTCTAAGTGAAAAGGATTTACACTGGAAGAACAGAGTAGAATCATGAGTGATTTCAGAGAGTAGAATCACGAGTGATTCCAGTTATGGAGAAATTGGCTTTGAGAGAAGATAATTAGAGATAATGAGTGCAATTAAAACTTTTGTGCAGGTCGAAGATGAATAAATTACCAATTTTGGACTGAGAACAATGTGCAAAGGTGTTGCAGCAACCGAAATCATTCTGTGAATGATTGGATAACCAGAATAAAGCTCAGGAGGGTTTGAACACTGTGGAGAAATATGAAGTCGCATGAGTTCATTGAATGAACTATCACGGGGAGTAGCATGGAGAAGACGGAGCTGTAGAGCGGCGATAGCCAAAGAAATAGATAAATTAATTAAGGAAGAAAACCTTTAGAAGATTTTGAAACGAGGCGATCAGACGGCAAGAATTAAATCACAAAATTGAAGTGAGAGATGAACGGACCAGATTACGTCACAAAGTCAAGTTTGAAAAGTTGCGAAGTGGACATGTTTCGGGCAGAGGATGCAAGCGCATATCCCACATCGACGGTTTTAGTGTTTATTTTTAATGACAGCACAAGGTAAATTATTTAAGTTGCAATGTGGTAAGTTGAGAAACTTGCGAAGTGGACACATGTCGAGCGGAGAGTTCAATCGCATATCGCACATCAGTGATTTTAGAGTTTATTTTTTAAACATTGCATGGTAAGTTGTTTTGGTTGCGACGCGATACAAATGGGAGATAGCGGTGTGAGATGGTATAGCGGGACTGTTGGATCTGGCATAGACCAACGATGGAGATTACGTCGCAGTTCCGGAGAGATTTCGCATCGGCATTTGGATTTTTTAGTTGTTAAAGTTATTTGTTATGGGTTGCGATCTACTAATTTATATAATTTGTGAAGTGTGATTGGTTGTGATTGTTCAGGTCATGTGTGGGCCCATAAACCACAGGTTCATAGGGTTTGTATAAAGTTGCAGTCGTGTATGTGATAAGGTAATGTGAAGGGGCAGCCAGTGCATAAAGGTAAAAAAATGTATTAGATGGTTATATGAGTTATAAACCTAATATACACTTAGTGTTAAGCTTCTACATACATATGATTAAAATATGAACGTTTAAGGTTAATGGAGGTAATGTGGGGTTAATTCCGCTAACCCTGCATCTTTGGGTATTTGTGGCCTTATGGTTGCATCATTTGGTATCATAGCAAGTAAAATATCTTTTGGGAGAAAGTTAGAGAAGGTATGTTCTTCAAGGGATAAATCAAGACAGCAAGAGTTCCTTGAAGAGAACTTAACAAGAAGATTTTTCATAAATCAGAGGTGCAACAGAAGCGAAGAGAAGAATCGGATCTGAATCTGATTAAGGTAAAAAAAACAAAATGATTTTCTTATTGATTTTAAAATTGGTGATTCATAAATTGATTTTTGAAAGAACAGTAAAGAGATAGAAGAAAAATCTACTTTGGGAGAAAGTAGATCATATTATTAAAGAACAAATTGAGAAATTTTTTTATGAAGGGATAGTGACAACTGTAAACAGTAAAGGTAAAGTCAACAGACACAAAAGAGAAACTGCAACAACAACATGTGTTCAGAAAATTGGACAGTGAGGTATGGTCTTCATGTTTTCAGCTAATTAATGATGAATTATTGATTGAAATAAATTCTATGAATATGTTTTATGATTTTATCTAAGAACAAGCGGAATTTTTTATGATGATGGCACTGAACCTATCCAACTAGAGGTTGGAAGAATGGAGAGAGGTGACTGAGTGTAGAAGCCAAAGGAGTAGCAAAGCTCTAGAAGATTCAAGAGAGTGAACAAAGAGAGAGAATACCTAGGTAGAGATCAAGCTGAGAGAGGAAGCTTTATAAGGTATTGATTAGCAACAGGAGATTGCTACAAGAGAAGGCTATGTTGCAGATCACCAATCAAGCATGGATGAGCTCATGAGGAAGATGGCCATGGAGGGTCATAAAAAAGGTTCTAGAGAATTCCATCAAGGTAATATGAGTAATGAGGAGTGAGAGAGAAACCTTGTAGTGATGAGAGTACAGTTGCAAGAATTACAGGGATGGCTACAAGAGAAAGAGAATGAATACCAAAGACATGGATGGAGAATGAGGAAATGGGTTATGGAACCTATTTCAAAAAATATGGAATGTAAAATTGATAAACAAGTTCAGAGAACTTGAGAAGAGACATAGTGACTTGTTGGAGAAGGAGAGACTCAAAGAAATTGAGTCACAACAAAAAGGATCTGCTGAAAACCAAAAATTACATTGTGAAAGATTGGTGCTTGAAGCATTAAACAAGACCAAAACGTCTTCTATTGTTAAAACTAATGATTTTTGTATGATTTCAGGTACATCACAGGATGATGAAAAAACTTTAGATTTTGTTAAGAAGAACGAGCAGAATCTGAAATATGTTTAGATTAAGACTGGGATAGAAATATCTCATAAACGAAAGGAGACATAGAGGTATCATGGAAATTTACAGGAGAATATTGAAGCTAGTAACAATGAAGATTGGAATGGTAGATATGAGTTAACACATGGAGATAAAAATTCTCAGGCAAGAGAATTGAATTCTACGTTTAATGGTTTGAGTGAGGAGTATGTGAAAATTCATCTTGAAGGAAAGGAAACTATGACAATAGACGACCATAGCATAGATCCAAAAGGGGATTATGGTCAAAGAGAAAATCTTTGTGAACCTGAAGGAGATGGGAATGATTATCTTTCATTCTATATGATGAAGAGGAAGAGGTGAGACTGTATGAAAGTCTCAAGAGTTTAGAAGAGAACTTGGATCAACATACTGATGTGTTGACAGAGGAGTTAGAGGAAAGCTCGGAGCAACATACTGAGATGTTTCCAGATGAGGAAGAGGCACTAAGGCCTTATATTTTTAATTCATGTGTTAATGTAAGTTACGAGGGTAAAATACGACAACGAATGGAAAATGTCAAGGAATGTAATATTCCTAAATTTTCACATGATATTAAGAATATTAGAGTTCTTAATTATCCTAATTAAGTAAGTAAATAAAAGGGTGGAGGGACCCATAATCCTCAAGAATGAATAAGATCCACTTTTGATGTGTGAATGTGGATTAATTTAACATAGATCTACATAATGGAGTAGTGGAGCAACTACTAATGTGAAAGGAGTGGATATCATGTCTCATTAATGAGATAGATCATAGAGGTTCAAGCAGTCAACTAAGATCATGGAGGGAATCTAATGTAAGATCATAGAGAATTCATGATGAAGTGATGGAGGAAGTAGTGCATTTAATGCACACATGATGGAGAGGGTACACATTGCATGTAGACATGATGGAGGACTTGGAGAGACAGCGTAGTCAACCATGGAGGATTATGTCCACATGAACAACAAAATTTATAGGTGGGCCAAGGCTTGGGAAGGCTCACTTTGTATTTAAAGAAAATGAAGGCAACATTGGAGGCAGGCTTTAGTTTATGATTTGATGATCTGTTTAGATCTGGATTTGTCAGGTGACATTTCCATGCACCCTTATTTTGTTTAGCTAATTTTGCAGTGATGTTTAGGACAGATTGTTCCCGAGCAGGAATCCCACCCTTACCCAAAGAGGACTTGTGTTCCTACTCTGGGAAGGTTATTCTGAGTTGCCATTCATCATCAGGCATTGGTACCACACTATTTCCACTCTCTACATAGCACATACCTTCAGGAATTATGCAATTTTTGAAGATCAGATTGGGAAGAGGAGGCTGTCTTCAGTATATCAACTGGAGAACAGTTGGAGGATTATTCCTATCACCTTGGACTTCAATATCAATAATCCTAGGGCCTCATTTCAGATTTGGCATCAATAAAAACTTTATTGACATCCTATCAATAGCAGTGCCATCAAGGATTGCGCAGTCCATCATTGCACATCCATAGGAGGAAGGAAGTTGCTAGCATTTCACCTAGTAATACTATGAGAGATCATCCCCTCACCTTTCCATCACCATTTCCATCAGCCCGGAGCTTATTGCAGCACATTTCATCAAGCATTTAGTCTCTCCCTCTTGTACAGTGTAGTTTTCCCAGTAGCTGCATATTCAGTTGCTGCATTTTGGGGAGGAGGAAGAAGAGACAATATCTCAAGCTTCTAACTTGGAGATCTGAAGGAGGGATCATCCCTCAAGCTCAGATTTGTTTATACAACACATTTAAGCCATATATGGATCATATCTAGCTTCAACTATGCATAACCCCACAGTCAAAGGATCAAACCCTTGGAGGGTTATTTTCCAAACTCATAGATCTGGAAAATCCTTTTTGGGTTATTTTGGGTTCCCATCACATTGGCCAGATCTTGAATCTTGGCATCATCAGAACTCCTCAACTCCATAGATCTGCATTTCCCTTTGCAATAGCTATATGTACATCATCAACAAAGGAGACAACGCATTATTGCTTCTTGTAACTCTCCAGTTACATAGTGCTAGTTGTAGCATGTTTGCAGGGTCAACTTAGGCCACCTCTTTGACTGGAGTACCTCTATTTTTACACTGTTGTAACTATAATCCATCTCCAATGAATAAAATGGCTCAGCTTCTCTATACATTTTGATGTGGTCTTTAGATTAATTTTTTTCTCTACTATTGTTCAGCTATTGTGTTTCAGTATTACTGCATTCTCCCTTTTGGGATATTACAGTGGTATCAGAGCATGATCTTTTGGCTCAGCTTGTGGACACTTCTCTTTTTCATCAAAAGAAGAAGTAGATAGTAGAGATATACTATAATGGAGGGATTAAGTTTTGTTTCATATTTCTTGAGAACTATGAAGGATATCTCCAAGGAGAATAATGAGATGAAGGAAGAAAGGAAAAAATAAACCTCAAGAAGGTTTCAATATGAAGAAGGTCCTAGTACTTCTTATCAATAACAAAGAACACCATAGGATCATAGATCTCCTCCTAGATATACTATACCCACTTTCTCTGAAGAAGGTGAATGGTATATAAATGAATAAAGAAAAGAATATAAGACTCATGAGACTCTCAGTATTTATCTTGAAGATTACAAATCACAGTCTAGAGCATTCAAGGGGAGTCTAACTCTCCAACAATTTTTCCAAATAAAAGAATAAAGAGGATACTATAGCAGCAAGAGAAGAAAGAGGCACAATAGACTCTATTTTCCTATATTTGATGGATCTTCTTCAAGTACTGTTAAGGCTTGGAGGAAAGAGATAGATTCATTTTTCAAGTGACATCTTGTGGCTGAAAAAGAGGATGTCCAGATTGCAACACTTCATCTTCTAGGTGAAGCCAATGATTGGTGGTTTGGTCACATGGAGCATGCAAAGGTGACTAAATATTCAGATTTCATTCACAAATTGAGGAAGATTTTTGATGTAAGAAAACCAGAGATGTGTCACAAAGAGACATTTCCTAAGGGAATGAAAGAGGATGTCCATCTTGCCACTTTGGACAAGGAGCCACTACATTCACCACTAGCTGGAGAAGTAATTGCATCCGGAGAAGAGGCACTTGCAACTTTGAAAGATAGTCTTGAGCTCTTGACATATAGAATCCCATGCATGATTCAAGAGATGCATGAGAAAGAGGAGGTATATTGCAATGCTGGTACACTTGGAGAAGAGCATCCATCACTATTACCAACAATTGGAGAGAACATTGCACCGGAAGAGGAGACTCTTGTGATCTTGCAAGATGTTTCTGAATCTCAATTGATCTAAGGTATGCATCCACTTCCATCTCATATTGTTTCAGTACCTATTATTGAAAATTATGGGAACATGCCATCAAGCACAATGCATAACAAAGAGTTAGAACAACATGTTGATTTGGAGCGGCATCTTATCACTGCGTAGAGGACCCTTGATCTAATCAAGGAAGAGATGAAGAACCATCCTATTTTTTCCATAATGAACTACATTCAACCCTTTGAGTTGAAGTGTAGAGTTTCATAAGATGGGATGAGCATGATCCTATGTACAATGGTTGGCTATGAGTTCAACATTGTGCCTTGCTTTGAGAAAACATATGTATCACCTTGTAGATCTACAACGTTGTTAAGGAGTAGCAGTGAGAAGGTGAGGACCCATTCCTTATGGGAGAAAACATATGGTAGCTTCATTCATGAAGCAATGAAGAGAAAGATGATAGATTGTAGACATATTGAGATGGGAAATATTTTCCCCTTTCTAGATGACAATTTATTAATGAGCATCTCACAACTCAAAGAGAAACTTCAACCTGCAGCAGATCTAGAACCTCTTTGGTTTTGGAAGGAAATTGATGAGAAGAAGGTCTCATTAGAGATCTCATTGGAGGTGCACTTCAACATTTCATGGAGTGCAAAGTTCTTCATCAGTTTAAGGTGGATGGTATTATACAAAAGGAGGATACCATGTTTATGAAGAGCATCATCCATCATCCACATTGGGATGAATAGGTGAGGATGATAATCAAGGGTTTGCATGACCACTTGCAGATATATGAGATGGGCCAGCAAGAAGCTTGGTTATGTTGGTTTCTCTTGGGTGAGTTTCGTTGCTACCCAAAGGCTCCTATTTTTTTGATCCATGCCTTGTACAACACTCATGTAATGAAGAAGGAGGCATGGCTGCACTGGATTGTCGTGGTTGAGTATGGTTACCACCCAATAACTCATATTTTTTTGATTGATGCATTATGTATCAATGATGGAATGCATCAAAAGAAGGCATGTTCACTTTGGTTTCCCTTGAGAGAGTTTGGCCATCACATGAAATCTCCTATGTCTATGTTTTTTGTATTGGGTAGAACTTGGCATGATGCTCTCATGATGTGTATTGATGGTGTTTTCTTGTATTGGGCTGATGTAACATTCCACATTTCTATCAGTATGTTTTCATTCCATGATGCACATGAGGAGGTGAAAAGGAAACAAGATCTCTTGTTGCTTTGGTTACTTCTAGGGGAGTTTGGCTTGTCCATCTTGCATGGTGGAGATGGAGGGTTTTTATGATCCAATACATGTATAATAAACTCAAATGAAGCTCATTAACATGTTCTAAAAAAGAGCAAAACATTACTACTATTTTGTAACAAGTGACTTCCATAAATTCTAAATTTGTGAACTAGTAAACCAATCCAAGTAGCTCAATGATGAATATGACTTATAAAAGTTTTGGTTTTTAAGCTCCTATGGTTATCATTTATTAAAGAGCTTCCCATATTATTCACAGTATTAAGGAACATTTGTCGAAGTTTCGAATCCCAATGGGGATCCATCATCAGGACATTATAAAAGTTGTTTTAAGTATACATCATACTCGTGGCTCAGTAAATAACCTGAAAGATAACTCACTTAAATCATTTAACCAATATGAACTAGAACAAAAGAAGCATGAATAGTAAATGCAGAGATAAGAGATGCAAGTGAAAACAACATTTAAAGGAAATAAATAAATTGTACAAGAGGGATATGAGGCTCTTGGAATAGACCAACCCAGGGATACTCATATTCCTATGGATGAAAATAATCTTTAGAAGCTAAAATTGACACCAAACTTCATTTTGAATCAATCAAAGTACATCCCTACTAGAAATAAAAGTGGAGCTGCTAAATAACAAGTTTCCTCCACAGTAACACAAATAAATACATTCCACTAGAGCCAAACTCAAACTGGTACTTATAAAAATTGATGTCAAATCATTCTACTTGAAAGGAGGAAGATTTCCCCTCCAAAATCCCTCAAATAGTGGATCGGGTTCCCAACACTAGGAATTTGCATTAAATAACAAGGGACACATTCCTATATTTTCTCAATCACTAGAGCTCTATAATTTGTGAAATAATTTCATAATATATCTTTCATTTATTATCCAATATTTGTCCTCTTTTAGCAGGGATAAAGTTTGTAGATTATCGCATCCTCCAAATGTTCATAATCTTCCTAATATTCTCACAATATTCTACAAAAATAAATAATATTAGGCACAAATATGAAATTATCTCTAAAATTTCCTAATTAACGTATTTAATGTGTTGAAGGATGGTCATATGGGCCTTAATTTATGGCTAATTTGGAGGCCCATAAGTCATTTCGATAGGAAGTGGCATCATCGTTTGATGTGGAGAAGGCTGGTACAAAAGAAGTGATTCATCATACCTATTCAGATACTAATGAAACTAATTGTTCTATTTTTCCCTCTACTGACTTTCTTGATTGTGGTTTTCATCTAGATTTTCATGCACCTATGAATAAATCTGTGGGTTTATTGGATGCACATAGTTCTCCTTTTAAAAATGTGGTGATTCGGTTGGGGTCCATAGCAATTCGTCTATTTTCAAAGAACTTCCTCATATGGTGTCTTATCCCCTCAATTATGTTTCTTTAGTCTCTGAGGATACTAGGTTGGGTAGTGGTCATGACTTGCTAGAAGGGAATAATAACCCTCTTTTGGATTTCAAGTCCATTGTGATTCATTTGGGTTCTTATATTGGTCTTCACTCCCCAACAAATTCTTTTGGTAGTGAAATTGATATTTTTAGGCACAACTAAGCTCTAAGTATGAAAGCCTCTAACCATCCACTCATGTATGGTTTATCTATGTTATTTCTCCATTATCTTGATTTTGAAGAGGAGTGTTACCATTAGGATGAAGCGAAGGGGTAGCATGCATAATATTCCTCTGGGGGGGCCTAATCCTCTTGAAAAACCATTAACATTAATGAACTATTTGGATTCACACATATCCCCTTCCCTTGATGATTATGATAAGAAAATTGTTAGAGAAATGTCACCCATAATCAATACTCCTATATGAAGAATATGTCCCTAAATATTTAGGGATTGGGGAATCCCCATTAATGGAATTCCTTGCGTCATGTGATTATGGAGCATAGGCCGCATACTATTTTATTCTAAGAGACTATGGTTATTGGTGATAGGGCTCACAAATAATTTCTAAAATTATACCCAAGGTGGAAGTTTTGTTCAATCGATGCCCTTAACCTCTCGAGGGGTCTAGCTGCTTTGCGGGATCCTTGTATAGTAAAGTTTTTTTCTTTAAAAGATTTTGTCTGCATATTACTAGTGATATTTTCTCAGGGGACAAAGGTTATAATTAAAATTTTAAATTTTTATTCTCCCTATGAATCTAGATTGGATTTCTATAATATGGTGGATAATGTGGGTTGTTGAAGATTGGATGTCTTATAGTAGTAGGGGACTTAAATTTTATAGTCTCTCCAGAAGAGATATGGGGGTCACGATGAAAATTGGATTCATTAGGTGGTTATTTTTAGGAGCTTATTGGGAAACCATTTAGCATATATTCTTTTGGTTCCTCTTATTCCTACTTTCATGAATGGACACATTGGTCTAGATGATATTGCCAAGTGATTGAACAAACTCATCGTTCATGAGAACTTATTAGAACAGTTTGGCTCTATGTGTACTTGGGTCAACTCAACGACGATGTCTAATCATTCTCCTATTTTATTACAATGGTTTGGTGATTGTATTTTGAATGGTATCCCTTTTAAATATGATTATTCATTGTTAAAGGACTATGACTTTGAGAACCTGGTAAGGGATACTTTGTCAAAACTAGATTTTTCATAAAGAGACTTCGTGGATGGATGTTGTTTGTTTGAAATTAAAGGATATAAATAAGGTGGCCATATAATGGGAAATAGATAAAAGGTGAAAGAATAAAAAATAACTAACTAAGATAGACAAAGAACTTGAGTTGATATTTGGTCCATCTGATCCTGGATATTTCTCTAATGATAAAAAATAAATGGTCTTGAATATGGAAGCCCGAAAGAGATTGATATTGTAGTATACCTAGGGGGTATCACATGGGGTACAAAGGGAGGTACCCAAGGTAATAATGTGATGTAAGGATAATAAATAAAAAATCCATAGTTAATAAATAAAGTGTTTAACCCACGTTATGCAAGGAAGGGTAACACCATACAACTACTCAAGGAAGGAGATCACTCCACAAGCCATATGATTTTCAATACAAAACCAATAATTGACATCCCTCAATGGAGAGTATCTAGCTTTTATATATGGTTCATACATATAATACTATGGGTAATTACCACGAGTCTCTCAATACCATACATCCAATACAATGGGTTTATCACATTATTCCCTAACTATTTGTGGTCCCTCGCATAATGTGGGCTAAACACTTTATTTATTAACTATGGACCATTTATTTACTATCCTTACATAACATTATTAGCTTGGGTGCCTCCCTCCATACCCCATATGATCCACCCTAGGTATAATACAGACATTAAAACAACAAGAAGAGGAATAAAGGCTGAAGAGTGACATTATTTGGATTGTAGGGGGGGATAAAAGTACATTTTTTTTCTTCAAATTTTCTCCTCTTAGAGAAGGAAAGACAATACAACTTAGGACCTAGAGGATGGAGTGGGTAGGAAAATATATAATCTAAGGGATCTTCATAAAGAGGTTATCAGATATTTTGGGAATATATTTAAAGCCAAGGAAGGGGTTATTAGGAAGTTGGTCACATTCGATGAAATGGTATTTGTGCTAAACTCTTTTTCCAGGGACAAAAACCCAGGTTTAGATGAGTGGAAAACAAAATTAATCCTTCATTTTAAGGATATTATGGGGTCATATTTGTTACTCTTAGCTAAAGAATCGAGGACTTCCTGTAAAATCACAAATGTTATAAATTATACTTTTATTACTTTCATTCCAAAAGTTTCAAAGGATTATTCTTTCAAGGATTATCGAACTATTTCTCTATGCAATATTGCTTGTAACATGGTTTCAAAGAGCATTAAAACTTGGTTGAAGGATAAGCTATCCAATTTCATCACCCCCAGAGAATTTGGTTTTTTAAAGCATCCACAAATCTAGGATATTGTTGCTATTGCACAAGAATGCATGCGTTCGTGTAAGGTAAAAGAAAATGGAGACATTGATACTGAAAATAGACTTGATTAAGACATAGTATTCTGTGGATTGGGTCTTTTTGAGGATGGTATTCCACAAAAATGGGCTTTCTAGTGGGGTGGTTGACTGGATTATAGCCTGGATTACTTCAAACAACTATGTGGCTGCGATAAATGGTGTTCCTTCGAATTTCTTTAAGACGTTGAGGAGGTTGCGACAAGGATGCTCTTTATCCCCCTTATTATTTAAGTTGTTTATTAGTGGTTCAAGTAGATATATTATGGAGGCACATAATAGGGGATATTTGGTCGACTTCAAGATTTTGAAAAATATTTTTGTAACTCACCTTATGTTTCTAGATGATGTTATAATTTTTTAGTAGTTCTACACATTGGCATGGAGTTATCTTCATTAGATCATCTCCACATTTGGTGATGCAATAGTCTTTTTATGAGAAAAACAAAATCAATGCTTATTAAAATGCCTTCTAATCAGGTTACTATTTAAAATATTGATGGTATATTTGGTGTAGAGGTGGTTGTGATGGACAAGCACTTCAAATATCTTGGTTTCCATCTAAAACTGAATAACTATGGCATTAGAGACGGTTGCTGGTTGATTCAAAAATTTGAATGAAGCCTCGCTATTTAGTCATTAAAGTGGTCGAGTCTTGGGGGAATGTTGATTTTAGTTCAATTGGTCTTACAAAATATTTTAGTATAATGGATGCACCTCTATTGATGCCCAAAAATATCATCAAGTAGATAAAATCCATAATATGAAACTTTATGTGGTCGGATTTCAGAGATGAAAACAAGATTATTCTTGTTTAATTGGAGGATATTTCTATGAGGAAGGATGATGGAGATTGGGGATTAAAGAATATTGGAGATTTTGGATGGGATTTGGCAGTTAATATTTTTTTGCATGCTATATTTGGTAAAAGTATTTGACAACAGATCATAAAGGAAAATTACAAAAGAAAACAACTGGTATAGTAGTGGATTAAATTTGGGGCTTGCGCTCCTAACATTGTCTCTTGTATATGGAACATTTTCATGAAGGTCAAACGTTGGTTTTTTGAGAACATGCAATGTGAGATTGGATCGAGCACATCGGTGGAGATTGGCCTAGACCCTATAAGCGGTTTCCAGAATAATCACAGATTTCCATTATCTCTCATCAAGTACATCCATGACAAGGGTATTTGTTTTTTAAATCTGATTCAAGTTCCTAATTATCCTACATTTCATTATCCGATTTGGATAAGCTCTAGAGATTCTGGTTCAATTGGGGAATTAGTAGAGATATGGGATATATACTTGAACAATTTATATATGAATGGAATCGTGTTGGTGGAAAAAGATGGCATCCTTTCATGGGATGTAAAGGTTGTTCCAAGGCATATCACTGTTAAGGAGGCGTATAGGTATATTAATATATCATTCCAAAGATACGAGAATAGAAGGTGGTTTATAAAATTCTAGAAATGGAACTTCTTCCTTAAACTCAAATACTTTAGGTGGTTGGTTTGGAAAAATAAGATTTTAACTTGGGATAACTTATGCAAGAGAGGATTCATTGGTCTTGGAAGGTGTGTTATGTGCAACACTACAAATGAGGAAGTTTCACATCTAGTTCTAAAGTGTTCTTATGCAGTTTCCAATTGGATGGTTGTGCTGAAAATTTTAAACATAAATGTGGGTTGGGTACTCACATATGTAGGGGAATGTTGGAAGTTAGAGCATAAGGAATTTAGAACCCTTTCATTTTATATTTTCTAGGGCATGTGGAGGAACATAAATTCACATATATTTGAAACTAGTCCTTTGGATATCAATGGAAATTGCATTAAAATATGTGCATATTTTAATGAGATAGGGCCAAGTGGCACATTTGATATCTTTGAGATGCATTCAACCAACAAATATCCTTTGGGTTTCTTTGACAAGGTTGTTAATATATTAAGTGGTAGTGAGTCACACATTGTCATATGTCCTAGTCACTTATATCATTTATATTGGATCAACGGTACATGCACAAAGATCATGGTCCATATCATTGCCATTTGGGGTGTTTTATTATGTGCAAAATGGTTATCGACTGAGACATTGGATGTCTTCGAGGGCTCAAAAGCAAATATAGACAGGGTAAATGAAAAATCTTCATTAGATACTCCAATGTTTATTAGCTAGATGAACAAGATTAGATGTTGATAAGACATTTTAGTGAGATGAACTTCACTTATATATACATAGAACATAATTATATTGGAGATGCTCTCTCAAAAAACAGACATACATAGATATCAACTAGGGGGAAATACAAATGCTCTCTCAAAGGTGGGGCATAGATATCAACTAGGGAAAATCAATTCCTCTACATAAAGTGCAAAGGACCATAAAATCTTGTGTACATGAGTTTTCCAGAGTTTTCCATATAAATGTGTGTGCCTTACAAGTTTCCCTTGCTTATTTTTAGTCATATACTTTTGATGCTAGTTATTTTCATATGCAATTTTGTAAAGACTAGAAGGACAAATGTAAAAATAGGCATTTCCTTCTTTAGTGTTTTAGCCCCTATGGTAGAAATGGAGATGTTTCTTTTATAGGAAAGGTAATGGAGATGTCTAGATGATGAGAATCTTGTACAACAATAAAGAGGGTATATACTGTGGATAGGATATGCCAAATAATAAATGTTGTCGGGCAACTTGCCTACCTACCTCGGGTAGGTGATTTCGACTGCGAAGTGTCTTTACGTGAGTCCTACGAAAACCTGAGGGTTTGTTTCGGAGCTTTCACCTCATGTGAGATCTGAATATCTTGTAATCACTCAACGAGCATCAACCTCTATACATTGTCACCAATCAAGGCCCCTTTCAGCCATAAAAAATCGGGGAAGAAGGATAGATATAATCACTATATATTGTCTCTCGGTCGCGTTTTAATCAATACTTTTCTTTGCAGTATATTGATGGCTGCTGCCCCTTCACAAGTTTGTCATAGTAAGAGAGCAAGATATGAGTATTGGAATGGTGGACTAGATTTGCCAGATGCCAAAAAAATCAAATGTGGACAGTTGGTGCATGATAGTTATCTCATGGCCTTGCTGGAGAAGATCGATAATATGGATGCTGATACTAAAGAAACTCATGCTGTGATTCAGCTCCACGACGAGAGGTTGAACGGAGTTATGAAATTTTCTGAAGATGAACATGGATTGATCGGGGGAGCCGCTGTGATTGGTGAGAAGGGCGGTGCTGAGTTGGGTTCAATGCAAAACGCTGAATTAACTGACAGTTATTGTGAAGCGATCTCGGTTTCTGAAACCCTAGGAGACATTCATTCAGAAGGAAATTTCACATACTACGTGGATGTTATGGCAGAGCTCGGTTTCTTTTTGTACAATACCGCTGGCGAACTTGGTGTCACGTTGAACCTTTTCGATGGGGATTCAACGGCCAATGTGTATTCGGATCCCGTGTATGGTTATGCTGAGACTCCCGTGGGTTTATATGGGTCTCTGTGGGAGGATGATATTTGGGGGTTGAATGAAGCCACAGTATTTCAAAATGGTTTTGAACGACCCCGGCAAGAAGAATTCGGAATTAGTAGAACGGAGTTTCATGACGTTTGGAATGATTTTAATGATACAAATCCAGACAACTGTGAAGGAAGCCCAGTGATTACATATCACGGAGAAATTGATGTGAACATTTATATATCTTTGCAAACTTTCGATGTGAACATTTTATCAAAATGAATTAAAACCAAGCTTATTCCGCATTTAGTTGTATTTTTGGTTCAAAGTTGATTTAGTTATTTTTTTTTTTTTAATATTTAATAACCAGTAAATTATTTTTTAGTTAATAAATTTAAAATTATAATAATTTTATTGTTATTTTAATATAATTATATTAAAGATGGTTTTGCTTGGTAAAGGATTTGTATTTCTTTCATATAAAGAAATAGGTTAATGTTTTAAAACTCAAAGATGTATTTGCAATAAGTAAAAGACTTAGTCATTCCATTCCAGATTGTCTCTTGATTTTCCTTCAACAAGAATGATGAATCAGTCTAAATCTACACACAGTAATCAGAAATGATTATTTTCACTACTTATTTAATAACTAAATTATGATAAATTTAAAAAATAATAATTATAAAACAATTTTATTAAGAATATTGTATTTTGTGAAAAAAATAATAATTATAATTACAAATTATAATATTTAAAAAAAAATATTTATTATTTTATAATATAATAATTGAAAAATAAATTCCAAATTCAAAATATTTGGTTTTATTTTTTTATAATTATGTTATACATAATTATGAAATCTTTTAATTCAATGTATATTTTATTGTTTAGAATCTAGTTCTACTTAAAAAAAACATGATTCAAACACTCTTATTATTTTTTTATTTTTTTCTTATAATGCAGTGAAAAGTAATAAGTGAAAGGTCCTTAAAAGCCCTATACGAAGGAACCAGTAAACCTAAGGTATTTGGAGGGAGGTTTCATTGCCTGTGGAGTGGAATAAGTACGAAAGCTTTGCAACCTGTACGAAGGCATTTTCTGTATTTGGAGGGAGGTTTTATTGCCAGCGGAGTGGAATAAGGACGAGAGCTTTGCAACCTGTACGTACATTTTCTGAAAACTACAGCAGATGGCAGAAAGAAAAGCGCTTGTTTATAGACACACATCCTGCATACATACTATCCGAGCATTCTCTGAAAAATCACAGTAAAAGGCACAAGGAAAGTACGTTTTTATAGGAAGACACTATAGTTGGGTATTGTTTATAACCCCAAAAACATGCTACCAACCGCGTGCTTATTGGCATCACTTCCTATAGATCATTGTTCACGTTCCTTTGCAATGTACATGTATCACGCATGTGACAGTGCGTGCCTCGATGTTATAACGATATATATTTATGCCATTCAGTGTTGGAATTTGGAAACAGTTTTTTTTCTTTTTTTCTTCTTTTTCAAGGCATACTATTTAAATAGAGTTGCTATTAGTTATTTTTTTATATCACTTAAGAAGTCAAATGATTTTAATATTGTTAAATTAGTAATTTTAATTTTTTTATTAATAAACTTAGATCTATTTTAATTAAGGATTTATCAAGCTCCAAATTTTTCAAGGTACACACTTCTATTTTTAGTGCAAAATTTGAGAGGGATCAAATCTCTAGAGGTGCACACTTTTTTTAGTGCAAAACTTGACGAAATGTTTGCACCAGATATTTGATATGTCTCAAGTAACAAGTAACCAAATATCATTAGAAATCAACATTTACACTAAAATCAATGCATCTAGTGCAAGAAATCAAATAGGATTAGAATTCACCATCTATAGTGAAATCAATGCATCTAGTGCAAGAATTCTTATTCCTCCCTCCACCTCTCCCCCCCCCTCCATCTATATCTATATCTCCCTCCATCTCTCCTTTGTCTCTCTATATCACCCCCCAAACACACATGCTCTCTCACTCCATATCTATCAGTCTCTCTGTCCCTCCCTCTCTCTCTTTCTTCTTCCCTCTCTTCACCTTCCATCTATGTCTATATCTCCCCCCGTCTCTCTATATCACCCCCAAAATATACACTCTCTTCCTCCAATCTATCTATCTATCACTCCCTCCTCCTCTCGCTCTCTCTCTCTCTCTCTTCTCCTTCTCTTCCTCTCCCCTACTTTTATCTCTCTTCCTTCCTGTTTTACTCTCTCTCTCTCTCTCCATCTTCCTTATCACTCCCTCACTCTCTCTCCACATTTCTCCCTCTCACCCTAAAACTCCATCTCTCTTTCGCTACTTCTCTCCATTCTCTCACATCCTCTCTCTCTTCTGTCCTCTATCTCCCTTTCTTTTCCACCTTTCTCTCTCTCTCTTCACCCTCCAACTCTGTTACTATATGCCTCTCTCTGTCTTTCTCTCCATCTCTCCTTATTTGTATCTTTATCTCGCCCCCAAAAATACAAACTATCTCTCCATCTCTCTCTCTAGTTCTCACTCTCTATGTCTTTTTTCTTCCCTCCCTCTCTACCCCTCCAACTCCATCTCTGTATCCTTCTCTCTCCCCTCCTATCTCCCTCCCTCTCTCCTCCTCTCTCTCACTTTCTCTCCTACCTCCCTCTCTCTTCCCCCATCTCTCTCTCTCTCTCTCTCTCTCTCTCTCTCTCTCTCTCTCCAATCCTCTTTCTTCCCCCATCACTCTCTTCCTCTCTCTCCCTTTCTCTCCTACCCCCGAGCCCCCCTCTCTCTCTTTTCCATCCAATCCTCTTTCTCTCTCATTGTCATTGCCCTCCAATCCTCTCTCTTCAACCATCACTCTCTCTCTCTGTTTCTCTCCAACAACGTGACTGTATCCTTCCCTTTCTCCTCCTCTCTCCTTCTCTCCACCCTTCTCTCCATATCTCCTTCTTTGTCTCTTTATCTCACCCCTAAACATACATTCTCTCTCTCCATCTCTCCCTTGTTACTCCTCATCTCTCTCCACTTCTCATTTTCTATGTCTTTCATGTTCCCTCCCTCTCTCCCCCTCCAACTTCATCTCTCTTTCAGTTCCTCTCTCATTCTCTCTCTCAAGTCATCTCTCTCATCCTTCTTCTCTCTCCCTTTCTTTCTTGCCTCCCTCTCTTCCCTCATCTCTCTCTCTCTCTCTCTCTCTCTCTCTCTCTCTCACACACACACACACACACCTTTCCCTCTAATCCTCTCACTATCTCCCTCATTTTTTCCTTCTCCCTCACTCTCTCCTCTCTCTCCCACGTCCATCTTTATGTTTCCCTTTCGCTCTCTTCCCCTTCTCCCGTTTTCTCACTCCTCTCCCCCTCCTTCAGTTTATCTCCATCTCTCCCTTGTCACTCCTGATATCTCTCCACCTCAGTCACTCTATGTCTTTGTTCTTCCCTTCCGTATATATCTAGAGATAATATATATCATGATATATTAATATATATTATAATATAACAAATTTAATATTGTATTAATCCAAAGTTATTAAATTTTATAATATTAATATTATAATACATTAGTATGAATATTAGATTTAATAATAATAATAATCTTTTAATATTAATGTTAGGGTTAATAATGTTTTTTTCATGGTATTGATAATAATTTGATCCTTAGTATTTGGCCCATAGACTTCACATAAATAAAACCTCATTTTTTAGTGTTCATAAATATAAGAGGATTATAAAGTAAATATAAAAAGAGGTTTTATTTATTTACCATAAGTCTTTTATTTACCATGTTATTTGGCCCATAGGCTTCGTATATAATTAGATGTTGATTTATAATCATATTTTATATATTTTTGTTTATTTATCATATCTCTTTATACCTCTTTTATATTTATTTATTTACCATACCTCTTTTTTGAGTGTTCATAAACCTATTCATATTTTAAATGTATATCATGTTTATACATAATAATAATTAGATTGAATTTTAAATAGGATAGATTAAAAATGTTAGATGTTAAATGTTTACCTGTTTAATGTTTTTAGGTGAGATCTACCCCTATATTGGGTTGAGCACCTCTTGGATGCTGTAAATTTAAAGTTGTTAGTATAATCTAGTCTTCAACACTCTATCAACTAATATAATTGAAAGTAATAACTTCTTTCTATTTCTAAATCATATCTTTAAACCATACTTTAGATTAATTTTCTACAAAATATCATAAAAAATATACTATGACTTTTCTTGATAGCCACGTGTTAATTTGGAAAAATAAAATAAAAATTGTAAAACCATAAATTGCAATCTTAAAAGAAATGTGTCTATTCTATTTTCATGACACTGTTTTCATGAAAAATTGTTTTTTTCCCATGAAAAAATCAAAATTTTTATTAGAATTAACAAAAAGTAACATCGTAGATGTTGTAGCATTCCATAAGAGAGTATCGTCCTATATGAAGCAGGGCATGGGTGTGAAACGCCACAAGTTACAATTTTCCAGAAACACCAAACTTGTCTTTTTATCCTTTTTTCTTATTTACTTTCTGCCAGTCCTTCAAAGAAGGAGCAGAATGTGTAATGGCCAGCTCCAGGCCGAAGGAGAGCTGGACGTCTTTGTCGAAGTCTGAGCTTTTGGAAGCATGTGCATGCTTGGTGCCAATCACACCACGGTCATAGTTTGGCCTGTCCTATTGAGGAGCCATTTCTATTTTCGATAATGATATGTCTTCGACTTTCTGTTTTTTCTGCCCCCTAGCCTACTCTAATCTCTTGAGATTCTTTCTGGTTATCTTTCGTATTTTTTTTATCTGTTTGCCTCTGATTTTCTTCCATATATGCTTCCTCTTCATTTGTCAATGATGCATCAGGAAAATTCCACCCTTTTTTCTTTTCTGGCTTTTTGTTTGTTTTTTTCCGGGATAAGATGGAAGTTATTTGTAGATGCCCATTTTGGTGGCACAACCTACATCTAAACGTTGTGTTTTCGAAATCTAGCACTTGAGGCCACTTCAGGTCTTTGTGGATTAGATTGATGCAATCTGGGAGGCCCTTTCTAGGATGCATCCCCACACATATACGTGCAAAGGTAAAAATCCCTTTTTCCATTCTCTCTCTGTCGAGTTTTATAAACCTTCCTATGGTGTTGCCAATGTTTTCTAGAACTTGATGGTGCCAGAAAGGGAGTGGCAGTTTGTGCAAACACACCCACACAGGCATTTTTTAAACCACCATTAATTAGCATCGAATCTCGGGAACCATGGTGATATAAAGAGACCTACTCTTCCCCAAAACCATGGTCCATCATTGATTGTGGCGCAACATTCCTCTATATTATCAAATTGAACAGTGAAGAAACCTTTTGGACAAAGGAAAAGATCACAGGTTTGGGTCTAGTTTTGGGGAATCTAGGCATGTAGCTCTTCATGTTTTGGCCAAAAGCCATTAAATTGGTAAATTACAATTGTTTTTTGCAGAGCATCAAACAACCCTGTTACCTCAGGTATTTCTACTACCAGATTTGGAGTATTCTCTGCTTTTTCGACAAGGTAAGGTCTGGGCAGAGAGGGATCTGAAGATTGATTTTTCCACTGTGTGGGGGATTTTCCTCTTAGAATGTCCTTAAAAGAGGGCACACGCTTTCGTGTTGTCACTGATTTATTAGAAGATGTTATTCCTGGAATCCCACCTCTTAGTCTAAGGTTCAAGAAGATGGTAGCATTTATTCTTTCTAACTTCCCATTTAAATAAATAATTACAATACACACACACACACACACACACACACACACACACACACACACACACATATATAATTAAACATTTATATTTAATATTTTTTTAATACAAATTAAAAAATGTATTCATCTTATTTTACATAATCATTTTCATCTAAGTTTTTCATCTAAAAATGGAAGATAGAATATATTCAATACTCTTCGTCAAATGTTAAGTTAATTTTAATTTGGTCATAAAGTTGATAAAATAATCAAATAATATTAAGTTAGATTTGATTTAATAATAAATTTGTTAGGGTTATTGTGCGTATATTCTTTATGGGTTTATGGAATTGATCAAGTCATGAAATTTGTGCATGTTGATAGGGGTGTGTTATATCTTATGGAATACCAGATAAATATATTTATGCATGTTGATAGGGGTGTTTTGTGTCTTATTACGTAAGGGATAATAATATTTTCTAAGAAGAGGTAGTTATCCTTGTCCTTTAAAGGACCATAGTTTTGGTTATTGAAAGACAAAATTAATCTTAATTTGGTCATAAAGTTATTACAATAAATAAATATCAAGTCAATTTTGATTTAATAATAAAATTATTTGGGTAATTTTGATTCAATTCATGAGAAATGGTTTATGGTTTCATGGTAATGATTAAACCATGATATTTGTTCATTTTCATAGAGGTGTGTTTTATCTTTATGACATTGTAACACCCACCTTATTTCTTTAATTTTTATGTTTAAAATAATTTTACAAAATACGTTTGAAACTTTAATGGAGAAAGAGATTAATGAATATGATTATTAGTTCATAAACTTGAGTTCTATTTCATGAATAAATGTCACATTTGGTAGTTTGTTAACCGATTGGTACAAAATTCCAAGATTTCAGAGTAAAAAGGAAGAGGCATTTTTGACAGTTACCTTCCCAAAAAGGATAAAAAGGAAATCCTAGAAAGGGGAAGGGGTTCTGTGAGAAAAGAAAGAAAAAGGGTTAACAAAAAAAATGTTGTAGGAAAGGCTTGTCCAGAGCTGGCTTAGAGCCAGTGGAGCTCTGTAACCCAAAAGAAGTTTAGGCTAAACTGAGGTCCTAAGGTCTAACTTCTGGATATTACTGCTACCTTATACTTTGGTCCGAAACATTGGGGGAGTTGAGGATGTGATTGCCTCTCTTATGGTAGGGTGGCACAATCAATTTAACAACAACTGAGATAAGTATCCGAGTTACCTGATTTATTTGTAGAAAGGAATTGATAAATTTGGGTTTAATTTCTTTACTTAACTCTTTTCAATATTAGAGAATTATCTGATAGGATAATACAGTTATTGTGAAAAACTTGATCCTAGGATAATAATGAATAACATAAAGGTTTACTATTACCTACAATGAACTGTGATGTGAAGAATGAACTAGTAATTTTCTCTACCAAAAGAGTATAGTCATTGTGAATAGAATATTTAATAGCGAGAGATAGAAATGCTATGATACAAGAATTCTGGAATGCAAAAACTAGAGTGTGTGCATTAAGAAAGAAAAGAAATAACGAAATGTTCACTATATAAACAAGTGTAGAGCATGATCAAAATAATGCATGTATTTGTATGTGAAAGAAGGAAAACAAACTTCTGTATACCAGCCTACTGAGAAATAAATTAGTGCGTAGGTGGGTGGGCAATAAATTTCATTACTAATATCACTTAATTATTTAGTGGGAATTATATGCAGGCGCTGAGGTTTAGGATTCGGGTTCCATGATAAACGAAACAGAATCCCCTATACTCTTGCCTCCAAAATAAATAAAATAAGTAGCTAGGCATAGAGCGAGTAAGAAAATTGTAAACTTTTAAAATGCAACATTGTTTTGAATGGAAGAAATTATAGAATACAATTTAAAAATTGAAACCATATATACCCAGAAATCGTAAGGTGGGTTCAGTACCAAAAGAAAATAATTCATGTTGCATTTCTAAGAAGAACAATAACTGGCATATTATTACATGAAAATAGAATTCCTTACATCGTGAAAAAGATAAGAAAAATAATATATATAAACATAATAAGTTCAAGAAGGTGTAGAAAAGACTACTACAAATTGCTAGAAATATTCACTGTCTCAGGTAAAGATTAGGCCGAATACGACTGAGGGGCCAGGATGAATAAACCCTCAAAACTTAAAAGGAGGAAAAACATTATACAGTTATCCAAATGAAAAACTATTCTAAACACTTTCGAAGATCGAAAATAGGCATTTAATTGTTCCATTTTATACACTTGTCTTCATGCAACGACAAAGTAAATAAAACCTAGAACTCAACTATCAACTTCGGCCAACCTTATGTATAGAGGGTTAATAACCCATCTAAGTTTCAATACCTGTACATCCAAGGGTTCAACCCTTATATATATATATATATATATATATATATATATATATATATATATATATATATATATATATATATATATATATATATATATATATATATATATATATATATCCCAAGAAAATGCAGAGCGAATAAGAAACTACGGCATTGCAAATGCAAGGTCATGGCTTACTTGGAAACAAAGGATGCAACCATCAGAGTAAGTGATAGGAGTCTTCGAAATGCCCAAACTCTGCATGAAAACCGTGGAAAAGAAACTCCACATGCAAACCCCGGAAAATAAAATTTAGGATGTGTGTAAGGATAAGAGCACCACATCTCAGAAAAAACAACCAAACGAAAAAATAGAAAACCACAATTCTAGCTTAATACCTGGAGGGGAGCACCTCGCCTCTACTGAAGGAATAATCCAACCTGAGCAAGGAATTAAACCAGAATAGGTGTTAAAAAAACCTTTAAGCTATAAAAATACTACCAAACAAGGATATATTTAACATTGTAAATTAAAAGAATACAACACATGAAAACAAGGATAGGGTTACATGCATTAATGGAAGAATTCATCAAGCCTAGAGCAGTGAGACATCATTGCAAAGAAGAAGTGAATTCGAACCCTTTCACACAATGAAATAACAAAGAGGTCACGAAGAACCCCACCGATATATGACTTGCAAATGAAATCTTAACGGAGAGCGAACCAAAGTGGAGCAATGAACCAGGGTTGAGCCCTCAACACCAGACATAGGTAGGAAGAGCTCTCACCATCGTAGGAAATTTCCATCGAGATTGCAGAGAAACCCCATTGAAGAGAAGAGAAAATGAATGAGGAAGTACGTCGTTCAAATTACGGTTAGTTACCCTAACCCCCTCCCATTCAATAACCACCATTAGATCTAAGTCTAGGAGGACCGATGGATAGCACAAATTCCTAGTTAAATTTGCAAACGACAAATGTATGCCTACAACACGAGTTAAGCAGTAGTGTGACCAGAAGGCCACTAGAAAAGACCAGAATGGAGGGTTGTAAGATTAAAATCATACATAAATAATTTTAATTGAAAATTCGAAATACTCGAAAGATAGATCGAAGAGAATTTCCAAACCTCATAATTATTGTATAATATTAAAAATCAAAATTTTGGTAATTCAACCATTATTTATAAATGAACGTGTATAATTTTATTATATTGCATGAAGTGGTATTGGTATTATAAGTAGGACTCAGTTAGTAAAGTTTTTTTTATTTCCTGGTAATTTTATATATGTAAGTGACAAGTGGTATCAGAGCGTGGTTACACGTTGGTGCTAGATGGTCCATTTAAATAATTTAGGTGTTTTTTTTTTTTTTCAAATGTACACAGTCACATGAAGACTATTAATAATTCCAATGAGGAGAGGATCTTATCATCAAACACCAAGAACTACAAGGGAATTCCATCATATGTCTAGTCCAAATATTAACCTAGAAATATGGGTACAATTGAGTGTGGATCAACACCAGCAAGCTAGTAGATTGCTGGAAGAGAAACAACGTGAGACCAACAAATTTTTGGATACAGTGCAGCAGCGCTAGACAGAGATGCTTCGAGTAATAAGCGACAATGAAAGGTTAATCCGATAACAAGAGAGGATACTTAAAAGTCTTTTTGATAAGAAGAATCATCCTACAACACAGCCTAGTCCGAAGAGTGACACCCATGAAGAAGGAGAGCAACAACAACAAGTTAATGACAATCCGGAAGGAAGTCGTACCCAACAAAGTAAAAAAATTAGAACTTACAGTGAAGCAGAATCTGAGAATGTTTCATATCAACAAGAACTGAAAAGCAGAAAGTAGATCTGCAAGGTGAGTTCTAGAAAATTAAACCTCCTACATTAGATGGAGAAGTTGAAGAAGTGGAAAAAGCATGGATAATTAATATGAACAAATGTTTTCAAGTCTATTATTATAGCAACAAGCTCAAAGCTCATTTGGCTATTTACCAACTGCAGGAAAAGGCCACATTATGGTGGAAGAAAGTTAAAAATGTATGGGAAAAAGTCACATTATGGTGGGAGGAAGTTGAAAATGTACGGGGAATTGAAGACCAAAATGTGACTTGGGATGAGTTCCAGTAGTATTTTAAAGACAACTATCTAATAGAGTGATTTTACGATGAGAAATCTTGAGAATTTCATGACTTGAAGTTGGGACAACTGACTATGGACGAGTTTGTAACTGAACTTACCTCCTTACTAGGGTATGTACCATATTTGAGAGATGGAAAAACTAAATTAAAATGATCGTTGGGTAGCTTACGTGCACACACAAAGGAGAGGATTGAGGTTTTGAATCCAAAGACTATGGATGAGGTGATTCATAATCCACAAATGTGCTATCAAGAGTCCAAGGTAAAAGGGGATGCTGGCAGGAATTGGCCACCAAATAAGGGGCGGAAAGGTACTTCGAATTTTAAAAGAAACTGACCAGGAAATTATAAAAATACTGCAAGAAACCCAACAAATAGATAGTATGGGAAAAACCATCAAACACCCAAATGGCCAGTAGAGGAGTGGCCTACTGAAGCATCTAGCATACCAAACCATGAGTAGACCCAAAAACCACCATTACAATGTTGGGGATGCAATGAGGCACATTACTATAGGAACTATCCTCACCGTGGAAGAAATGAAACTACAACAAATCTATCGGAGGCATCCATAGTTGGGCATGTTGTAGGAAACATACGAAGGATCAATGCTACACTAGAGGACCGGCAAGCAGATTACCAACCGATCATGATAGAATTGGAAGGTAAGCTATATTCCCACACTTTTTCTATTTTAGTTGATCGTTGTGCCAGTTTAAGTTATATAAATCCCCGGGTAGTCGAAAAATGTAAATTACGAAGCCAAAAATTTAAAAGTCCCTCCTTGGTACAATTGGCTACTAGAGCAAAGAGAAGAGTTAACGCAAAAATCTCAAATTATTGTCTGGAAATAGGAAAACAACAGATAAATATTGAACTGAATATTTTACCTTTGGGTTCCTATGACATATTGATGGGAATGGAATGGTTATAAAGACATTAGTCACACGTAGATTGTAAGGAGAAAATCATCCATTTTAAGGCAGAAGATGGTACATGTCAAGAGATAGAAGGAAATAATAAACCACTCTAATTACGGGCCATCACTCCATCCCAACTAGGTAAATGCATCAGAAAAGGGTGTCAACTATACGTTATTCAAGTCAGGTTTACTAAATCTAAGGACAAGAGCCTTATGATGGAAAATATCCCAATTGTTCAGGAATTTATGGATGTGTTTCCTGAAAATATTCCAAGATTACCCCCAAAGGGAGATATTGATTTTATTATTGAGTTAATACCTGGAGCAGCACCTGTGTCACCAGCACCATACAAAATGAGTGTGCCCGAGCTAAAATAATTAGAAATGTAGCTGCAAGAACTATTGGATAAGGGATACATCCATCCTAATGTGTCTCCTTAGGGAGCATCAGTGTTGTTCATTAAAAATAAAGATGGTACGATGCAAATGTGTATGGATTACAAGCAGCTTAATAAACTGACAGTCAAAAACAAATATCTGTTGCCCCGAATAGATGATCTTTTTAATCAAGTAAAGGGAGAAACCATGTTTTCAAAGATAGAATTAAGGTCTGGGTATGACCATATACGGATTAAGGATGAGGATATATCTAAAACATCATTTCGTACTAGATACAAACATTATGAATTTGTGGTGTTACCATTTGGATTAACCAATGCACCAACGACTTTCATGAGTCTTATGCATGACATATTCTACTCATTTTTGGATAAATTTGTCTTAATATTCATTGAAGATATATTAATCTATTATAAAAAGTGGAAGATCATAATGAACATTTGCACTTAGTGCTGAAAATGTTGAAGGAACATGAGCTCTATGCCAAATTTAGAAAATGTGATTTTTACAAGGAACAAATCCAATATTTGGGCCATGCAATATCTGCAAAAGGAATATGAGTTGACCCCGAAAAGATAAAAATGATCATGGAGTGGAGGGTACCCCAAAATGTAGCAGACATACATTCTTTCATGGGTTGGCTACTACCGACACTTCATTGAAGGCTTCTCTAAAGTAGCCTTTCCCATTAATTCCTTGCAGCAAAAGGGGCAAGTTTTTAAATGGACTAATGAATTCCAAGCCATTTTTGAACAATTGAAACAACTGTTAACCACTGCCCCTATATTGAAGGTAGTAGACCCAAGCAGAGAGTTTGAAGTCTACACCGATTCTTGTAAGGAAGGGGTGGGAGCAGTATTGACACAAGACGACAAGGTAATAGCATATGAGTACAAGAAGTTAAAAGACCATGAGCAACGATACTCTGCTTATGACTTAGAGCTGACTGTGGTAGTACATGGTCTTCGGGTTTGAAGACATTACTTATTGGGGAGAAAGTTTGTGCTAAGAACTAACCATAGTAGTCTGAATAAATACTTAAGTAGTCTAACTTAAACGCCCACCAAGCTAGTTGGAATGCATTCCTAAGTGAAATTTAATTTTTAATGTTGAAATTAGGGTTCAAGTTTATTTAGATGTGGTGTTTTCTTCTGTTTACATCTGGGCTTTCGACATAAGGGATTTCATTAGAATTAGATGAAAATAATTGCATCACTATTTAAATGAAAATAATTCAATTAATAAATTTAATTTAAATTTGATCTATTAAATTTTAATTAATACATTTATTCAATTAATTTATGGAATTAAATGGGATATTATCAATATCGATGATTGGAAGGGATTAATGACCTTCAACTAAACAACATCATAAACATAAATAGTGGATCAAATCAATGGCATCAACATTTCCATTTCCTCTTTCAAAGCGTAATATTGTAGGAAAATCATTCTTCTTCGTGTTATTTTATGCAATAGGGATCCTCTTATTCTAAAGGTTTTATTCATTCATATTCTGTTAGCTTCTTAGATTTGGGCAAGCTATCTATCCTTTTTCTATAGATTATATTAAGTCATTAGACTATATTAAGTCATTTGATTAGGTAGTGGAATGAGATTATAGTTTCGTTTGATAACAAACATTATGGGAATGCCAATTCTCCATATTTAAAAAAATACTTGTAACAATAACATGAAATTGATATAGAAATGATAAATGACTAATATAAATAGATTAAAATAACATAACTTTTTAGAAAAAATCAATAAAATATGATAAAGTAATCATGAATGGTATTTTTCACTTTAATTAAAATTACATTCTATAAATCATATTAAGGTTATTTCTTACTTTTATATGAATCTTGTTAAAACTATTTGTTTAACCTGAAACAAAATGGATAATATTGGTTGAACAATAATCTATTATGACTATAAAACATTTTTGTATTTTATTAGATATTCAGTTAGAGGTTAAAGGTTTTTTAAATGAAAAATTATATATATATATATATATATATATATATATATATATATATATATATATATATATATATTATAGTTCTATTAAATTTAATAGATATATTCAATTCAATTAATAAATTTATTTAATATAAATCCATTGCCTAGTAATAGATTATATAATAGTAAAATCAATGTAATAAATTTATTCAATGTAAAATTAATGTAATAGATTCTAGAATATTTCATAAATTTGCAATGGATACAATTTCAACATAAAATAATAGATTTACAATGTAATAGATTTATTCTATAAAATCAATGTAATAGATTCTAGAATATAAAATCAATGGTATGTAATCCAAAAATTAGGATAATTGAGGAATTAGAAGAAAAGAAAACCATGAAACCAACAAATGAAAAATAAATAAATAATCATGCATATTAATAGACTTATTCAATATAAATCTATTCCATAGGAAAATATTTATGCATACTAAAATCAATGTAATAGATTCATTCAATATAAAATCAATGTTATAGTTTATTCAATATTAAATCAATGTATTAGATTCTAGAATATTTCAAAATGTACAATGGACACAAGTTTAACAGAAAAAATAGATCAAGTCAATAATAATAGATACAATAATTTACTTAGTAAAGGACATCAAATAGGTCCACTTGTTTACGAAAGAAAATACACTACCTTTACAATGGTTTGACTATTTAATTCATAGAAATGTGCAAATCATAGCCCCCTTACATTTAAACCAATAATCTTCTTGAAAAACAAAAATGTTCTTAAACCCATATAATTTATACTGTGAAATATGTATTTTTCATCCTTTAAAAGAATAATATTTCTTTTGAACCATATTATGTCTTTGAATCATGTAAATTATAATATTATCCATTTAAATGTCTATACTATAATAGTATCAACAATAATACATCCAAAAAGAAATCCAACAATTAGAACAAAAGAAAAGCATAAAACCAACAAATAAATGGTAAATAAATTAGCATGTATATTACATCTTTCAAAAACAACTTTTATCCTTATAAAAGTACAATAATCAAATAAAAAGTATACATAATGCAACCCTAATTTGATGTAAATATATCATGCATAGTTAAAAAAAATAAAAAATTAATAACATTGATGTAAACTAAGTTTTTCCATTATGAGGAGCAAAACAATTTGAAGAAAAAACCTCAATACGATTTATATAATGTAATTTAAATTAGTGTGAAAAATTATGATAAACCAATTGACTTGAACACTATTTTAAAAAATATTAACATATTAAATACAAATATAAAATTAATCAAATACAATTTTCATTCATGGTTACTAATTGTAAAATCTATGTATGAAAACAATAACAATTACTAATTTATATGTAAAATCTATTTTAGATAATAGATTGATATATTACATTTAACTAAAATCTATTTTATGTAATAAATTTACTTTACGTATTATATTTATATAATACATTTGGTTTATTTTGATTTAATATAAAATATTTGTATAATAGAATTTAGTTCATTTACGTTTAATTTGTATGGTTTGATTTTGATTCAATAGATTTATTACATTTAATATACTGAATGTATTTAAGTTTTTATTCAATAAATTTTATTTTATTTAATTGATATGTTTTTTTTGTTTTGTTTTTTTGATGTGTTTTATAGATTTTTATTATATATAATGTTATGAAACTAACTCTTTTCTATACATAAATTTCCATGGGTCGCAATATAATCTTAGTTGACCTAACAATAATAATGTAAGGGCACAAAAATAAAAATAGTGGGATTTTATGGGGCACAATAATAACAATATGAGTACTACAGGGGTACAACAATAACCATAAGGGGATACACTAATATTATAGGGACCTAACATGTATCTCTACTTCAAACAAGTGTTGTCCTCAATGCTTCATTATTTCTCGATGCTTCTGTATAAAATTCTCATACTCCCATGTGGAATCTTCAGTGGGTAAGTTTTTCCACTTGCTGAGATACTCTGAAATTGATCGATTCTGTAGTTTTCAAATTCTTTTTTCCATGACTGCTTCAGAACTTCTTTCGCTGGGATGTTGATCTTTCTGTTGTTTGATCTGCACCAAAGTTAGGTTATCCATTGAGAGTTGGAGAACTTGTTGTTGATGCTCGATCTGATCTTCCACTACTTTATCATCCATATTAGCTTTCATTTGATCCTTCAAACAATCCAACTTAGCCTTCATTTCTTCTTTTAAGCCATCTATTTCATCTTTGACTGCTCTTTGTAAGATGAAATTTTTTTGCACATCGTACCATAATTTTTCTATATCATACTGCAATTATTCCTATTCATCTGTCATAGTAAAGCTTTATGAGGGCTAAACGGGTGTTGAAATATTTTTTGGACGCATTATATAACTCAATACTGATATATATGCTTCAATATGCCCTTCGAATTACTTCAAACTGATTTTTCAAACGAAATTTATGCAAACTTGTTTAAACAATACACACATTTTTCTTGCTTTTTAGGAGGTCTATATTGAACCTGATTTCTCTCTATTACTTTTGATCTTCAGGATCTAAATTTCTATATTTTATTATACTTTTGATTCCTTTTTCCAATGCCATGGGTCAGACCTGATTTGGATTCTTCAAGGTGGAGTTATACCCAATCTCCCACAATGACCTAATTATGGACTCGTTCAGTAGAATGAACTTGTACGACGTGCCACATATCATTGTTTCCTCCATCATCTTTGAAATTGAGACATAGGAAACTACAGTCCATATACTTGCAGCTACTTTTTATAGAATTCAAATCCAATGCTCAGAGAGAGAGTTATGGCAATTTTCCCAAGGTCACCTCTTTGAGATGAAATTTGGGAGTCTGCAAAAACCCTAAATTCCATAAATCAAATCTCTATAAATATTGCGAACCAGGATCTGAAATATTTAAATGGAGTTCCTCAGTATTTCTTCGCAAATGAGTTTTCTTTTAGGATCTGAACCTTCATAGAAATTTTTTATAGCAAACATGCCACGATGACCTGTTTGAAGTAGCGAAACCCTAGAATCCAAAGCTCTGATACGAAATGTTATGAAACTAGCTCCAAAAATAGAAGAAAACATAGATCAACGGCTTATAAATAAGCCACTTCGAGGGGGAAACCTCCTTTACATTACATAAATGAATAATTATTGGATGATACAAATGAAAAAAACTCCTTTTGTATTTAGGAGTCCAAGGGTCACAATATAATCCTAGCCGACCTAACAATAATAATGTAAGGGCACAACAATAACACTAGTGGGATTTTATGGGGCAAAATAATAACAATATGAGTACTACAGGGGTACAACAATAACAATAAGGGGATACACTAATATTATAGGGACCTAAAAATATATAATTTTTGTTGATTCAATAGATAGATTGTGTAAATTATATATTTGGCTAAGTTGTATAAATTATTTGTAGATTTAATTTAGTCTTTTTAATCTGGTATAAAGTCTATAGAAAATTCAATATTTATGCTTATTATTAATATTAATAAACATTTATAAACACAAATATTTAAAATTGACATTAAAATTATTAATATTAATATTAAAATTACCATTTATATTATTATTATTATTATTATTATTATTATTATTATTATTATTAACATAAAATGTTTAAAATTCACATCAATATTAATAGATGTTGATATTAACATTAATATAGAAATTATTAATGTTAATATGGACATTATTATTATTATTATTATTATTATTTAGTCCTCCAATATGTCTATTAATTAATATCCACATTGATATTTAATATTTATATGAAACATCAATAACAATATTAATATTGTAAATCAATATTAAGCATCAATATCTCCATTATTTAATATTAATATATAAAATTTACACATTATTATTATTATTATTATTATTTTAATATATATATATATATATATATATATATAGAAATTTATATAAAAATATATTTTGCATCTATACTTTATTGTGAATAATTTTGCATCTAAATATTATTATTAAAAATTATGCTGGACAACTTTAGGTTTATTTAGGTTTAGTGACGTTAGTATTAATATATTTGGTATTTTTATATCATTTGGTTCATGTAGCATTAGATTATTTTGTAACAAGAAGGTTTTAAGATTAGTCTTTTTAACATTAAAAAAATGGTTTAAGGTTAATTAAATGATTAACAATGAAATGATTTATTGTTCATGTTTATATTGAAAATAAAAATTGATCTTGATATTAAAAAAATATTAATACAAACAATAACATCAATATTAAACATAGACATTAATATAAACATAAATATAGGTTTATTAACATTAATAATATTGGATTGTCAACATTAGGTTTATAAAATTGTGAATTTTTGTTGACTATTGTAATAATGCCTTATGGATCATTTGATTTTCTAAAATATGTATATGTGAATTTTATGTATGTGTAGATGTAAAATTATGAATATATGTTACTTTTAATTTTATTCAACCTTAAATTGTTTTGTTGATATCAAGTATGTTTTTTTCTATGTTAGATGATTTCATTGTTTGATCATGGATCCAGTTATTTGGAGTTGTCTTCCAATTGAAATTCTTGAAATTGTCTTCCTCTAGCTCCCTTTATCGATTGTGATAAAGTTTAGCATTATTGGTAAGCAAAGGAGGAAGGTTTCACAAAACCATTCTTTCTTATTGTGTTGCAAGCATGTCTCTACGAACGAATTTGGATTTATGGTTCATTTCCTCAATAATGAAGACAATTATTTTGTTGTTGAATACCTTAATTAGAATGGGAACATTTCTCATTTTCATTTTTGATTCATAGAGTCAAGATAAAAAGTAGTCTACTATTGGAACAAAGCTAGTTTTATCCTTACCAACAGAATGCTCCTATTCACACAACTATTTTGTAATGAATATGTTTACAAAGGCCTTTAAAAACATAGGGCCAATATGAATTGGAAACTGGCGATTCTTTTCATTGTTGGAAAATCTAAGCAACATAAAATATGACTAGGTTGTTCTAAAAATTATGCATGATAGAACGCAGTCTAAATTTTATGTTTACAGTAGTCTTGATAGGGTTTGGTGAAGGGTTGATCTGCCATTTGGTGGAACTTCACCTGCTAAGAAAAGAGTGGTTTTTAAAATTAAATTGTTTTGGCTCTATCTAGATAAGGAGTATGAAGATTATCCTCGATATGGGTATACAATCTACTCGTTTGACGTAATAAAAAATGAATGGGGTTTTTCATGTGTTCCAATCACTGACATGTAGTGTACGGCATTAGAAATATACATGAATCGGTTGATATACCTTGTCAATGATGGATCCAATTCTATATGGTCAATTGAAGAATTAGATAGTTTCCAATTTGATTAACCATGCATTGAACGAAGAATTGACTACTTTGAGCATGATTGGGGCTTCAGATGGAAGTTGTTGGAATAATTTTCTATAGCTATAAATAGAAAATGCTATGGTTATCTACCATTTCGAACAATCCATGGTGTGGTTCTTATGTGCAATTGCAATGAATTTCCTTTCCTATTATATGACATGATTACTAACCTATTTTTTCTAACATATATTGATAATTCAACTAATTAACATATGTTCAAATTTTGGTATCCAACACTACAGGATTGAAATGATTTGATTGAGTCTCGAAATGATTTTGTAATTTCTCCCCATATAGATTCTATTTATGAGATTCCACCATTAGATATGGATATGGAGACTTAGGATATTAGTCATATTAGAATTTCTTATAAAAATTTTCATTTTATATACTCTCTATGGTTGTGGAAAATATTTCCATTTTTTACTTTGATCTTAGATTACATAATACTAACACTTTTTAAGGCGAAAGCAGATCAATGTTATCTTCCCGTATGCTAACACTTTAAAAGTATGATTGTTTAGATATTTATTTGGCTCCCGCTGAAATTTCAGGAACATGTGTATGTATCAGATGTTGGATATTTAGACCCATTGTAATTTTCTGGAAGTTATTTCATATTGTATCCCCTTAGGTTTTCTTAATTACACCTGAATTTGTTTGGATGCTATACATTTTTCTTTGTTTGTATAATTATAATTACTATGAGTTATGTTATAGATGTTATTTGTATGGTTTTTGTCTCATTGATTATCAAACAATGCTATATTTTTATGTACATTTTAATATTTACATTTATATTTTGATAGTATATAGTTCCAAATATTTAGATACACTTCCATGTATTATAATTATTATAGTATTGTGTTCCAATTACATGGGTTTCCCATTATGATTCTAAAATGAAACAAGAAAAAATATCCTTTTTTGTTTTATTCATTGGGAAAACCCCAATTTTGTTTTTAGCCATTTGGAAAAATCTTATACATTTTAATAAGTTTATATTGTTGGCAAAAGACCATATATGCTTTTCATGTTTTTATATGGTTGCCAAAAAAAAAAAACTTGTGCATTTGTCATTCTTTTGTGTTTTTTTATATTAGATATATTATATGTTCCATGTTTATGGTTACATAATAAATATGTTATTATTCATTGTAGACATGTCATCTGAAGGGACAAACAAGCGTACAAGAAAACATAATCTGTCACTAGAATCACGTGATAGGTCTAATGAAAGTTGTGGTTTATGCTATCATAGAAGAACGAGTGAAACCACTCTTCAAAATGATTTTTTTATTCCTCGTAAGTATCCTACTATGGATGATATCATGGAAAGAACATTTCTCATTGATAGTTCATTGTAATAATATGCTCCTTGTCAACATAATTTTGTTGTTTGATGCTCTCCAAAAAATGTTCATAATATTGGGGAAACATCTGCCAATCGGGAAGAACATCATATCGATAACGTGCATGCAAATCTCCACCCTAACCCTTCTATTTCTACAATTTCATGTTTCAAGCAAGGACAAAGGTTACAAAACATCCATGGTGGAGGCAATGATGACATTGTATGTGATGATTTGGATGATATTTTAATTGGTCAATTGTTTGATTATTTGGAGCTAGTTGCTCAAAACATCGAACCTTCCAATACCCCTTATCAAAGTGATGTTTTTCCACCAAGAGAATAAATCATCCCTGGTTTCATTTCGTGTGGAACAATGGAGGTAACACAATGATACTTCGATTTTTCATGCAATAGTGGTTTTTTTATTAAATTTCTTTATTTACGAACTTTTTTTTTTGGATAAACTTGGAAGGTATTTTCTTCTCTTGGAATGGGACATAACTCATTTTAATAGAGGTATATAAACTAATTCCCTAAGTGTTCCATCTACTAATCTGAGAAGTGAAGAGGAAGCATGCCATAACCTTCCTTTGCATTCTCGTGGAAGATCAAATTGGAAAACTAATGTAACTATTCAATGTATTTGATTTGTTTTTCATTTTTTGAATTTTTAGTTGTTACAAAATTTAATTTTCTTTCATATTTTATTTTCTTCAAACATGATACAACTCATTTCAATAGAGACATACAAATTAAATTTGTATATGTTCCATCTACTGATGTTAGAAGTGAAGAGGAACCATATCATAGTGTTCATCCATATCACGAAACAAATGTAATGTTGAATGTGTTTGATATTTTTCTCGTTTTTTTCAATTATAGTTAGTTGGACATTGTGTTAAATAACCTTTTATGGTAAATCATGATTTAATCTTATCAAGTTGGATAAATATAATCCAAAACATCAAATTGTAAAACTAATGCAAATGTTCAATGTATTTGATTCATTTTCCACCTTTGAATCTTTATTGGTTTATGTAACACCCTCCTCCCACATATACCTAAGTAACCAACCAACAGGGGTAAACATGTCATGAAGAGTTACTATGATATGATTCAACCTCCTAGGTGACCTTAAAGAAGTGGAATTGACATAAACACATCAAACAAACCTTCCACATCAGCCAAAAAACTCCCAAGAGCCCTCCCAACCACTCAGGTATGCATCCCCTGGGTCCCACTGAGATTTTAGATCATTAAATCACTAAACGCTCCCTTGATATGGGCAAGGGTGCATCTGGGAGGCTCTGGAAGCTCCCACAGCGTGGGCATACATGCTTCCAAGGAATTTTTTCCTCAAACTTGTGTTTGCGTCCCCAGAATTTGTGCCACTTTTTTAGGAATAGAGCCTAGGTCACTTACTAGAACTCAATGCCACCTTCATAATTAAAATTTCATAGTGTAACAAAGACACATTTTCAAAACATCAAGATGGACTATACTGGACCCCTACTAACCATGACTTGAATTTCATCAAACATGTCACAAACATGAAAGCTATAGGTCTAAACAACATATTTGACCATAGGGGTCTCATAATTATCTAGGAATCACTAAGAGGCATTGTTCCCATATATCATTAGTTGCATTATCATCTGTTAGTTCATAGATACATTTATCATTCATTTACAAATCAAGAACATGACGAGAACCCTACATCATTAATGTCACGGAACACATTCATAACCAGAATATAAACAAAAGAAATACAAAGAATATAACATCCATATAATCCACATAATAATAAGCATATTTACCCATAAATACAAGAGGAAAAGAGATCTTATTTGTATAAGAAAAATGAAACTAGGATTGGGACTTCCACATTCCACCTGACCATAGACATGGCTAAGCCAAATCTCTCTTCAGCCAGTCAACCCCATGCCATATTCCAAGCATGAATGTGGGATCTCAAACAAATCATTAATGAAAACCTAACCAGGTCTTCGAGAGACCAAACCACCTCAACCTTCAACCAATGATTCGACCTCACGACTGGAAATCACTAACCATCACCCAATTGGTCTCTACCCAAGTTGTTGATGGATGCATAGTATTTGTTCCAACCAAGGCTCTATGACTAGTAACTCAACTCACAGTTGTTTTCTGGATTCTAGATTGTTTGTCCAAATAAAGTCTAAGGCTTTGGGACTAATAACTCAACCCACCAAGGGCTCTAGGACTATTAACTCAACCCAAGTTGTTATAGGTCTCTAGAGAATTTTTCCAAACAAGTCTCCAGGAATTAGTAATTCAACCCATAGCTAAAGGTACATGAGAACCAACCAAAAAAAATGAATGAAATGAACCCACAACACCATGGTTATCCAGGAAATATCAAGGATAGGAAAATCCATTGTCAATCTAGGAAATAATCCATGCCAATGAAAAATCATAACCAGGAAACCACATGCATGTGCCATGCATCCCAAAACTAGAAAGAAAACCATGCATGCAACTCAATACCTGCAAAGCGCTCCATTTGTAGTTGTCTATCCTAATGTACTCTTGCATTTTCCTCCCTTTCCTTTGCCTTCTTGATGCAAATCCAAAGTATGCCACACTCTTCCAAGAGTGCTCCAAGAAAACTCTAAGTTTCCAAGAGTATGAGAGAGAGAATAAAATGAGAGCTCCACCATAAAACTGAGAAATTGTTTTAGCAAAATCTTTCCCACTGACTCTCAGAAGCCTTTTTATCAATGAGGCCTCTATTTTATTCAGTTTCCATTATTTTCCATCAATTTCCTCCTCACATGCAACATGTGACATTTCACCTTCATTTTCTCCTATTTTCCATTATTTCCATAAATAAAATTCCAATTAATGCCTCATGCCTTTCCAAAGCCTTAGCCATTTCCTTTTCAAATTTCCTTTAGCCATAATAACTGAAATGAACACCCACTAGGATGTTTATTACACCATTCATCTTGGAATATGTGTCCCATGACCATGATCTTATATATAATTTTACATGAATTTTTTACCAGGGCTGCTACAAAACCCTCCCCCTTGGGGGGACACTGTTCTCGGTGTTCAATGACACCTAGAACCAGCAAGGCTGCTGAAAACAAAATATACTTCCCATGGAGCGTTATAACATAGTTCGTTGTAGTATTTGCAATGACCATCTGCTAAAACATGAAAATCATATAGTTTAATGGAGCTTCATAACACAACTCATTATGGTATTTACAATAGCAACCGCATATAATTAAGCACATTTTCTTCAACCGACAAATAACCATATTTTCTATGGAGATTTATAAACCAACTCGATACAGTATTTACAATAATATACACATATATCCATTTTCTCAACCAAAAAGTAAAGGATATGATGCCCATATAAATTGAAGAAAATTTAACTATAGAGATAATTAAAATATTTACTGCTAGAGATATTAAATTTGCTAAGAGGAAAAAAAATTACCACAACAACAATAATAAACATACACATAATGAAAAAAAAATCCCTGGGAAAAACCCAATTCTAGGAAAACCCACCCTAATGAAATTTCGTTAGCCTTTGCCAAAACCTTGGCCATTCCAACCAGGTGAGCCTTCACGACTCACCTCCCTGTCCTATTTGCAATGAATTCTTCCTAGCCTTTTATAGGATCCATTACATGTAATGCCATGGGAAGAAAGCCATGGATACACAATACTGCATGCCCCAAAACCACCATTGTTTAACCTAGTTAACTTTGACTCTATCCCCGAGTCAATCTACCTAACATCCCCACCTTAAACTTCACTTGGGATTCCTTAACTAAATCCAGCCAACCTTTCCAAGTGATTCGGCCCAACCCCACTCACTTTCATCCTTACCCACCCTCAGACTTTATACTATGGTATGCGTTAACTCGACATCCTCCCTATCACCTAGGTCTAAACCAGACTTTACCAATGATTACCTAGTGGTACGCATGGCATCTAAGGTCTTATAGTTGTATGCCCATTTACATGCAAGAATTTGACTCCATTTTAATAGTAATTTATGCTTTTTCCCCCCTTGTTGTTGTATTTCTATTACCATCCTATCATCTCTCATGGATCTCTCATGAACCTTCCCATGAGCCATTCTTAGCATGATCACCGTATGAATACCACATTATCATTGTTTGTGGGCATAAAAATGTTCCTTTACAATGACCATGAGTCTCCCCACCAATAAAATCACTGGCATCATTTTTGTATTCTCCATGACCACGACAACCATGTTACCATCCATGCATTTAGGTGAGATTCTCTGATTCACTTTGTTTTCCCATTTCTGTATAAACCTAACAACCGCTTTCGCAACTATTTTACCCAATGCAACATCCAACATACCTTTCCTGAGAAGTAAAAAAAAATAACTTGACATTCATGGGAATTTTTTTTTGGTCGGATCTATCCTCCCCATTAGATCACCTACATGAAACTTTCTAGGATGCAACAACTCCTTTCATGGCATCCAAAGGATTTTCAATCCTACCATCAAGAGTCCATTCTCGACCGTCGATTGTCTTGCACATTTTTGTAGGTAGCACTAGAGAATTCATACGCGCGTGACCAAGTGTTTACTGGATGGGTAATGCTAGGAGCCCCATGCCCCAATCCCATCAAATAATATCTTTCACCGTCGGGTTAAATATGTATCATACGTTGTATGTTGTGGCCTACACCTCATTCATGGGGTCTATTCCTTGGAATAATTCATCGAGGGCAGCCTTGGTGGGCTTCCCTTCACCACACTTTGTTACTCATCGAGCCACGATCAATCATGCGTCGATATCTAACAAGAGCCACCTCAAAAGACTCAGTGGGATAAAAAAATCTATCAACCCACTCATAAAATATGGCTTAGCCCTTAGCCATAACATCACACCTATCATTGTGATTTTCTAGTCGCCTAGCTGGGTGGTGCACTGAACTCCATTTTCAACCTGCGACTCCTTAGCCTCTTATTTGACGTACTGCTAACCACGTATATACCACTTCTAAAGGGTGGAAAATCACACAATTCCGCTAATGACATAGCCTCTTATCACATCCAGAAATGATGGGATATCTTCATCAATGCACATTGTGTGTTTGAGATACTTTTACTTGGACGCACCATTTCTTCAATGCCCTTTGTAGCACTGGAAATTCACCACCTTTCTTATACAATGATTAATAACACATTGTCCTTCACATATATTTCATGTTTCATCGATTTCATATGGCCATGGCCTTCAAATCCTTTCCGGGATCTCAAATACGTGTGACTCAGGCCTGCCCCGCAGCTATCCCACAATGGATTCACTCATGAAGGATTGTGTTTCCTTTTCCCAATAGAAATATCATGAGAAATAATAACAAAATATGTGTTAAACTCTCTTTCCATCAGGCCAATACAAACCCTTGTCAATAGAAGAGTCCCTCTAAAGCTAAAACAACTCTGATACCATATTAAGAAAATTTAACCAGAGAGATAATTAAAATATTTACTGCTAGAGATATTAAATTTACTAAGTGGAAACATCATTTACCTCAAAAAAAATAATAAACATACACATAATGAGAAAAATATTTGCACCTGGGAAAATCCCAATTCCGGGAAAAACTACACTAATGAAATTTCATTAGTTTTAGCAAAAATCATGGCCAATCTATCCAAGTGAGCCTTCACTACTCACCTCTTGCCTATTTACAATGCAGACTTTCTAGCCTTTTATATTCTCCATTACATGCAATTCCATGGGAAGGAATCCATGGGTACATAATATCATGTGCCGCAAAACCACCAATGTTTAACCTAGTTAACTTTGACTCTATCCTCAAGTCAATTTACCTAATATAAATCAACAAGGGAATCCAAAGGCTCACACCTCTGCCCTCAAAAGTAGTACTAGGATTCACCTCCTTCCCAAGAACTCTAGAATCCACTGTCAAAGTCAAATCTTCATCCAATGTACAATGCTAAAATTCCATGTCACTATCCTCTTAGTGAACACTTATTGGCTCATTGTTCCGGGGAAAACTCCTAATGTGCATTTGATTCCATCTGATAATGTTAATGACCAAACCAAATATATCCCTATCCTTACCTTGTTTTCTACACATTCCCTCAGGAAATTCGATGACCCCCTTCAGTGCAATCACACACCTTCATAGATCTGCTAACACCCCTATCCTAGGCATTCCATCCCTCAACAAGGTTTCCTCGCATCGAAAGGTCCAAAAACCAAGGCATGTCCCTACCTTAAAACTAGCATAACGGTCATAGAATGCCCACGGAAATCAAGGGACACTATTGAGTACTAGTGTCCCACAATGGCCCTGCTCCTGAAGTCCCTTACCTGCATATTGCTACATGTTTCGATTCCTTTTGTTGATGCTACTAGTTCTTGCAGTCAGTTTCAACCATCCCAAACTAGGCATTACATGCTTTCCTGTACCAAGCACATAATTTCCATTAGATTTAAAATAAATTGAAATAACTTTAAATCCTACCTCATAGGTAGCCCGTCAATAAGGCACACTTATAACTATGTTTACTTGCTATCACACAAGTCAAACTAGTTGTTTGATCAAATCATCATGTATAAACATAGCACATATGGTTAGATCAAAACACAAACATCATAGGAAAAAATCATGAATCAAATTTAATCATAATAAACCATAATCATAAATCACATGTAACCATCATAAGTCAAAATCGTAGATCACATGCATAATGGAGCTGAAATAAAATATTGATACCTATCCTTCATCGATCCTTACTTCTACCTTTGCTCTTTATGTACACACACCAGATCAATTGCCACACCTGGAAAACACTCAATTCCTTACTTCTCTTCAATCATGTACACATACACACAATGTACATCACAACTCATACACCCACATATGACATACAACACCACACAATACACGCACTCACCCCGACATACGACACATACACCTACACCTAGTGTATAATACAAAACAATACATACATCCACATCGACATACAACACATACACCTACACCCGATGTACAATACAACACAATACCTATACATATACAAAGCACAACACAATGAATACACATTTCAGGATACCACGATTACACCATGCACATACATATTACCACATTCCCACACCAAAACATGTATGACATGCACAAAATACCACATGTATACCAGTACCATATGCACAACATGTACATAGTACCACCTATACACAACACTACCTGAAAAACGTGTGCACATCATCATATGTACATGACACCGCCTTTTTGAAGCCTCGAAAATCGCTGCTTCAAACATTGGCGGATAACCACCAGTTCGGGACCTTAGGACAACTCCTTTTCCATTTGGTGTGGTGACTCCGACTGGATTGATAGGACTAGTTTCCTAATAACTTAAATGTGTTGGTGATGGAATGATTGGATGAATGGAAAATGGGACTAAATGATTGAAATAAACTATCTAATCTAATCTATAACTGATAAATAATTCTAAAACTAACCCGTGTATCAAATATGAATACAACTTTAAAATTGTTTCAATTAAATAAATAACCATGAAAATGTATTATAGTTTAATTGAAATATGCAGTAACAAATAAAGATAACTTTGTTTAAGGAATTAAAAAGAGTTATAATAACACATTGCATTCATCATTTTATATATCATTTGCATATACTATGAAAGATAAATATTTCTACACACTCAGAAATGATATGTATAAAGAAATATTGTAAAACAAGTACATATAAATGATAGAAAATTTTAAAGAGAATATCTCATAACATAAGAAAATTAACAATGAATAGATAGAAATACCATATCCATCTTGATACTTTCCGATGCAATTCGATATCCAAATCCAACAACTTCAATGTAAAACAGACTCTAAGATACAGAAATGCAATTCTTAAAAGCAATTTTCCAGAGAACCACCAGATGTGATCCTTTATAAACATATAAGAGTCAATGGAGTACAGAAATGTAATCTCCAAGTCAAAATATTACAAATTCAGGACCCCTTTCTAAATGCCGGAAAGGGGTTTAAATAGATACTTAATAAAACAAAATAACTAAAACTATTCCTACAATCTATCTAATAGGAAATCTAGAAACAAAATTGCGATCTTAAAGTGAACCCAATTCATTGATTGTCTGTTGCGTTTGATGTGTCTAGATGGCAGATCTTGAGCATATCTTGGACTTCTCTTGGACGACTCATTTTTGAATGTAACTGTCCAGTGTACGTAGCATCAGAGAATTTAGGAATGATACAATGAATAACATTTGAAAGGAATTTGATGGCCATCTATTGGCTGTGTGGCTTGATCAGATAAGTCCACATAATATCCCATGAAATTCCTTGAAGTTTGCTAATCTGTTGATTTTTATTGATTATCTCTTCCTTCCACCTGGAATCAGCTTCTTTTACTTTTGGTAACTTGTCCGGGGTACAATCTGAGATCAAATTGGTGGCGTACAAGCTGTCATTAACCAATTGTGTTGTATTATTCATCAAACTTTTAGCTCTTGATATGGCTCTTTCTGATTTCATCAACTGCTGTTCCCATTCCAAAAATAAAATTTCCTTGTGTATTTCCTCAATTCTAGGAAGACTAGCTTTTCTTCCCTTCTCTGTATCCTGCCATGAAAGGAACTCAGAAATTTTATCAACAGCATCATCAATTTCTTGCCTGAGAGTGATTGATTCATCTATCAAAGATGATGTTATTTCGCACAAAGGCTCAATTTGTGCCAAATTTAGACAAAATTCATTTAACTTCTGAGATAACAGTTTGTTTATTTCAAAAGCTTTAGTTTGGAATTGAGCTAACTTAGGATAATCCTTAAACTTTTCCAATGCTGATTGGAATATTTTCTTTTGTTCAATCTTTGCATTTTTCTCACTTTGCAGAAGATTTCATATCTTTTCAACTTCTTGATTCAACTGCTGTTGTTTGTTCGAGGCTTGTTCATCAATCTTTTTCTGTTCAATGCTAAGCTGCTCTTCTAGCCGTTTAGATCTGATCTCCTGATCTTGCAATTGTTTTTCTAGCTGAACAATTTTTTGTTGGTTCTCTGTGGCATGTTCTTCCAACATGGCTATCTGTAAGTCTTTTTGTTTCATCAACTGGGAGACTTCAGAAGCTTTGTCTATAGTTGTAGCACTATAGGCACCTGCGTATTGAGATAATTTAGTGAGATCCTCAGATGGATTCACTTCAGCATCTTTATAAACAATATTCATAAACTCCACCTGTGATGTTGAAAGTGCACCCTGATTAGTTCTCCTCATTTTCCTCTGCTTTCTCACAACAACCCTATGTTTGGGACTGTAGAATATGTCTAGAGGAGGAAATTCCTCTACTTTCAACATAATTTCACCTGTAGGATTTTCGAGAATGACTTCCATATATTGATCTTCCAAATATTTAACTTGAGGATTATTTTGTTGTCCTATTTGCTGGGCAAATTTCTCATATTGGCTCAGCAAATGGGAAGAAACTATAAGTTCAGTAGAATCCACCACATTCTCAGTGGTTTTTTCTCTTTTAAGTTGAGAATCTGTATTATTTCTCACATCTCCTTTTCCTTCTTGTTTAATAGCCTTACTGCATGTGTCTTCCTTTTCAGTATGCACATTGGTTTCAGTACCCGTGATTTCCTTTCTTGTCTGAGCTATAGATTGCTGATCAACATGTACAATGGGTTTACCATTAGTATTTTCTTTTTTCACATCAGGATTAGTTCCTGTGACTTCTTTCTGTGTCTGTTCATTGACTCTGCTGGTAGATGTCTCTTTAGCTGCTTTTCCAGATGCATCCTCTTTTTCCTTTAGCTGTGTTTGAGATTCTTACACAGGAATTCTTAATTGATCTAGAGGAGCTTTGAGTAATCTCTGGCTTCTAAATAATATAAACTTATTCATCTCTTTAGTCTAGAATTTGAACTTGGCCAAATTATAAGCTTGTGAAAAATTATCTAAAGAAACAAACAAGTCATCGAACTCATCTGGTTCGTGTTCAAATCAAGCAATTGAAACTGAAGTGGTAAAATCGAAAGCTACCTTCTTTGGGTCATATTGTCTACCTTGGACTGTTGAAAGCTTGAGATTGGTTATCTTTCCAACTTCTTTCTCAACATGAACAAAATTATTGAGAGTGTAATCTCCACATTTAAAAGGAAAAGTAGGCCACATTAGCTTTTTGCTATTCTTCGAAGTCCTAGACATGTTAGCTAATATGAAATTTCTTGTCCTAATAGACTTTAGATTTCTGAGAAAGTCTAGGAGGGAATCGACCAAAAACAGTTTGATAAACCAGAATGAGAAAACCGTGACAAAATCTGTAAACATGGCTTTTAAAATGCCCCTTCCACAAGAAATTTTGATATATATGAATAGGAGTAGGATCTTTAGTGGTCCATTTCCACCCTAACATGGGAAATTCAGAATTGAAGCATAGGGCGTCTAGAATATAAGCCCAAAAGTAAAAAGGAGTAGTATTTCCTATGTTTTTGTTCTTCCTATATTCAAGAATCCTATTAGCTATCTTATCAGAAAGAATGACAACCCAGTCCATTATCTCGGAATTTATAGAAGAGTGTATTAATGGCACCATTTGAATAGAAAACCTAGCTGAATTATCATTCCCAAACAATATTCACATCATTGTTGCGGCGTAACAGTATGGAGGTGAAAGAGACTCCACGGAGTACATACCTGATGCCTCATTTTTGTGTTTTTTGGGAGCCCTTCTCCATTCTCTAATCGGCTCTGATTGATTTTCATTATTCGCAGCAAATTCATTGATGAAGGCATTGTTGTAGATTTTCTGCGGGTCTGGAAGGTGGTACATTGATTTAATGTCCTCTACTTTGAACGACCTGAATGTTGCTCTAGAAGCGGAGACAAACGTCCTGTTTTGGATGGCCACATTTTCAATCACCCACCGAATCACATCATAATATGGAAAAATGTTCGCCCGGGCTGCAATTCGGTGCAAAAATGAATTAGCAAGTGCTTGAAGGGAAGTTTCTGAATCAGACTCTGAATCGTCTTCGTTAGGAACTATTTATTTTGGCACAATAACCTTATGCTTTTCTCTTTCAATGAGGTTATATACCTCTTCCCAGGATAATTTACCAAGACCTTGGCACGATGTATCTGTAACTAGCTTAATCTTACCTAGTTTATCTTTGGGTGCCATGGTGAAAACAGGGTCTTTTGCTGCGACAACAACTTTTGCTTTCCTGGATCTCTTTGACATTTCGGTATCCGGTAACGTTTCCCTCACTCTGCGAATGAAAGGGTTGGGTGTTCTTTGGTTCTGCAAAGGAAAAACAGCTCAATCGTGGTGAAAACACGAAATGAGGAGAACGACTGTATAAATAATCTGTTCATTTATTTCCATTTATTATCTCCATGTTTAAAACATAAATTCCTTATAAAGAGTCACACTCATGCATTCATAATAGAATAAATCGTTATTATTCGTTTGATTTTCTATTTAATAGTAAAAGTACAATCGGAGACTGGCGGTTTTAAAATGAGACATAAAAATTTTCCCTTTGAATTATGTGATTGTGATTAATATATAATATATGCGCAATATAAAAATATAAATATTAAACATTAATCGCATCGAGTACTTTCAAAAGGGACAACAAACAAGATTTTGTTATCTCCACCGATTTCTTATTGTGACGATGGTGTATCGCATCGGGATTTTAATATCATGAGTGAATGTCATATTTGTTCCTCCGAAATGCGATTGCGATTGATCGTATCGCATCAGAGTTTTTGAACTGATCAAAATGAAAAGATTGCATTTGCGATTTGCGATTTGCGATGGCAGCAGGGCCCATCACATCGGAGATTTATAAAACAAGTGCATTCTATTATGCTCTTCCGAAATTCGATTACGATTAATCGCATCGCACCGAAACAAATATGAAAGTTTGAAACCTTTTACGATTTGCGATTGCGATTGGTTCAATGACATCAGAGTTTTTTGAAAAAAATGAATATACGACTTATGATTTTTCCGATTTCTCATTGCAATTACTGTTCATCGTACTTTTTCCTTTTAAGTACTTTGATTTGATAAAGTCTTTATATTACATCGGATCAGAAATTCTTTCAATGTTGCATTTTTTTATACACACATGCTAATAAAGATATGCAATATGTATTTCTAAAAATGAACTCTTTTTTCTAATTCAAAAATGATCGCATTGCTTCTAAATCTTTTACTTCTATCTAAAAAGAAAGATAAGAAAAAGGGGACCTATTTCTAAATGAAATTTATTTCTAAAAATTTTTAAATGGGGAGGGTTGTTGTACAGTACAACAATTGGCGATTCACTGAAAGAAATAGTTATCTCTGAAAAAATAAAACGAACACTATATTTCTAGTAAGTAATTTTTTTTAAAGATAATGAAAACCACCTTAGGATAATTCAAATAAAATCTAACTATAAAAAACAATAAAAATCACTTACAATTTCTTCCTAATTCCTTAAGAATAAAAACATTTTTAGGTTATCTCAAGCTTTGATTGGTTGATAATAATGAAGTAAGTGGACCTTTCCAAGTTTAGCTTTTGTGATATACTCTATTGTCATAGGCATTGCCTCTGCTGCCAGCAAACGTCCATAGTCTCGACAGGGTTACCTTTTAACCATCAGCCATTCATTATCCCATCCAACTAAGATTATGATTTTTTAAAAATAAATTCATAAGACATATTATCTCATGTTTTTTTTTTCTTTTATTTATTTTTTAGTTTAAGAGCCATTGTTCTGGTTTGGTAGCCAGTTAGTAACAATGCCATTCACTAGTTGCAATTAAACTGAACAATTTGGCTTGTGATGAGACCCCTTTTCTTACTTTTATAAGCCATTACCCTGTTTTGGTATGCAGTGTTGGTAATGTCAGTTTTATTACTTCTTATGATCATGGTAAGCAGACTTGTGATGAGACCTCTTATCTCTTAAATTTTTCCATATAATTTCTTAGAATTGCATTCTAAAAAATCACAACCTAAATGGATGGGGTGAAACAATTTTATCCTTAAGAATCAATGGATGATAATTTTTAGAGTTTTTTGAGTGCCAAAGCTTGAAAAAGTCTTTACTTTTTAAAGATAACCTTACTCTGCTTAATAAACTTTATAATGATTTACATTTTCCTTAAAGTTTCAAAAGATCATGCAAATGTTTTGAATAAATTTTCAAAGTCTAACATTTTATTTTAAACTATCCAAAACTGTAATCATTTCCCTAAAAAAATTTATTTACACAAAAAAAGTATTTATAATATTCTTCCTAAGATATTTTCTAATATTAAAAAGTCAATTAGAGACTATTAGCAACCTTTATTTATAAAAACAAACAAAAATTGCATAGAGGAATATGTACAAGTAAGAAGGGGTTACCTCCTTATGAAAAGAAGTTTTTTAAGATAAACCCGTCTACACGAAGAGATTCTCTCTTTCCTGTTAAATCTTGGAGTATGAATGTATATGAGCCTATCTTTTCAGCAATCTGAAATGGTCCAAGCCACATTTTTTGAAATTTGGTATGCTTACCTTTTTCTTCATGTGCTTTATCCCATTTCAAAACAAGATCACCAATTGAATTTTTTTTTGAGCTGGTGGAACTTGAATCAAAAGAAGATTTTACAAGCTGTTGATGTTTTTTATGAATAGTTTTTTCTTTCTCTCTATCTTCTTCTAATTTAAGGATTTGATCAAATCTCAACTGAATGGATGAGGAAGGATTTTCTTCAATGAATTGCACTAGGGCTAATGATGAGAAAGCTAGATTTGATGGTATTACAACTTCTTTTCCATAAACTAAATTGAAAGGTGAAGGTCCTATTGAAGCTTTAAGAGTAATACGATCAACCCATAATGCGAAGATTAAAGATTTGTGCCAATTCTTTTGATTTTGATCAATAATCCTTTTAATGATTTTGATGAGTTTTTTTTTAGTGGATTCAGCTAAACAATTACCTTGTGGATAATAATTTGCTGAATATTTCAATTTAAAACCTCTTTTGATTGAAAATTCCATTATACTATTACCAGAAAAATAATATGCATTGTCGAAGACCAGAGCGTTAGGTACACCGAACCTGGTAATGATGAATTGATCGATGAAATCAATAATTGCATCAGAATTAGCTACCTTTAGAGGAATTGCTTCTACCCACTTTTTGAATTAATTTTTTGCTGTGAGGATGTATTTGTGCTGTTTAGAAGAGTGAGGTACTATCTCACCAATGATGTCAAGCCCCCATTGCTCAAATGGTTGCTCAATGTTTACTGGTTGCAAAGGAAAAGCTGGCTTCCTTTGTCTTCCACTAGCAGTTTGACAAATCTTGCACTTGCTCACATAGTCATGTGTATCTTTGAAAAGGGTAGGCCAATAATATCCAACATGGATGATTTTGTGAGCTATGGTATCACCTCCAAAATGACCGCTTGCTGGTCCATCATGTAATTCCTGCAATACCTTTTTTGCTTCAGTCTTTTCAAGACATCTTAATAGGATTGAATCATAATTCTTTTTAAATAACACATCATCAATGATTTTATATTTAATAGCCTTCAATCTTAAAGCACGTTCGTTATTATAGTTGATATTAGAAGGAGCATACCCACTTTTCAAGTAAAATATCAGATCAGCATACTGAGATTCAGAATCAGTAACACTTATCTAACTTACTTGAACAACATTGTCTGGATATTGATTTTCTGGTATGTTGTGAGCTCTTGCTAATAATCTGCAAAAACCTTGACCTCTAACAATCTTGGCTGGTTTAATATCAATATCATATTCTTGCAAAGCTGTCACCCAATTGACCCTTTTTTTTCCTACTTCCTTTTGAATTAATAATTTTCTCACTACAGAGAATGGGACAATAATTATTGTATGTGTTTTTAAGAGAAAATGTCTAAAATGTTTGATTGACTTAAACACAACGAAGACTTTTTTTCTACATTGGAATAATTAAGCTCAGCCCCTTGCAGATTCGAGCCAAAAAAATAAATTGGTGCTTCAATTTGTTGATCATTGAGTTGTGTTAAAACAATAACATAGGATGTTTCGGTTGCCAAAGTATACAGAATAAAATATTTAGAAAAATTGGGAGTGTTCAATGCAGGCGCATTAATGATTTCCTGTTTGATTGCATCAAAGGATTCTTTCTCTTTATACCCCCATTTGAATACTGAATTTTTCCTAATCATATTCTGCATAGGTAAAACAATTTGAGAAAAATCAGGAATGAATCCTTTTACAAAGTTAATATGCCCTAAAAATGATTGCATGGATTTTTTGTTATGAAGTAAAGAAATATCAGAAATTTCTTTAACTTTTTCAGGATCGATATATATACCATATTTTGACACAACAAACCCTAAGAGTTTTCCTTCATCAAGAGCAAAGAAGGATTTCTTTGGATTTAAGGAAATACCAAACCTTCTACATCTTTCAAATATTTGTTTCAGATCATGTAGATGATTGGATCTCTTCTTTGAATATACTGTTATGTCATCAAGATAAATAACAACTGATCTATTAATCAGACCCTTAAATGCTATGTCCATGGCTCTCTGGAAAGTAGCTCCTGCATTGATTAAACCAAAAGGAATTTTCTGATAAGCATAGGTTCCCCATTTGGTTTTGAAAGTGGTTTTCAACCTATCATCTGGATGTACTAAAATTTGATTATAGCCTGAAAATCCATCAAGGAAGGACATGAGTTCAGAACCAGCTACCTTTTGGAGTATTTTCTCCATGGTTGGCAATGGGAAATTGTGTTTTTGACATGCCTTGTTTAAATTTCTGAAATCAATACAAATTCTAATATCACCATTTTTCTTCCTGATAGGTACCACGTTGGAAACCCAATTAGAATGCCTTACAGGAAAAATGATTTTGGCTTTCAAAAGTTTGTTAAGTTCTGTTTTGATTTGATCTTCGAGATTTGGATGAATCTTTCTTAACTTTTGTTGAACAAGCTTAACATCAGATAGCATTGGAATTGTGTGTTGAATCACAAAAGTATCATAAGTCTTTAAGTCCTCATAATTCCAAGCGAAGACATTTTTATACTTACTCAAATGTTTGATGAAAGCAGATATTTCTTCTGGAGTTAAATTGAGTCCTAGATTAACATACTGAGGTTTATAATCAGAGCCAAGATTCACTAATTCAAACTTCAAAGTTGAACTTTGAAGTTTAGCATTAGTAACTTTCTTGAATCTGTCTTTTATATCATACAGATCATCAAGTTTAACAACAGACTTAGGAATCGGATTTTCATTATTTATTGAAGTAATTTGCAGATCATGACCGTCTTCATCAATAATTTGTTCATTATAGGGTTTCTCAGAAGTTAATAAATTCAATATATCTTGATAATGGTAGAATACTCTCCAGTTTGTGATATTATCTGGAAAAGATGGGCGAAAAATCAATTCTACTGAAAATCTATCAGGACTGCAATCTTCAGTAGGGAGGAGGTTGGATGCAACATTAGCTAACAACTCAACTGATGTGTTTTGATTTCTAGGAATAGAAGAGATATTAATTGCTAGAAATTGAGTGGTAAGGTCCTGTACTAGGGTTTGATAATGTTTGAGATGTCCTGAAAGACAATGGATGGTATTCCTTACTTGTCTTATGACAATTTCTGAATCTCCATATACTTTCAAGTATTTTACATTTAACCCTATGGCTTTATAAAGCCCTTGAATCAAGGCTTCATATTCAACAGTATTATTAGTGCACTCAAATTCTAATCTACATGATAGCATGGTTTTCTCTCCTTCTGGATCAATTACGATGCATCCAGCTCCTGCTCCATCACTAGATTTTGATCCATCAAAATATAATGACAAAAACAAAGTTTTATCTACAGGTTTATCTAAAAATGTATCAGAAATATTAACAATTCTAGAAGAATCAAATTGCGAAAAATTTTCAATTTGAGAAACAAAAGTATTTACAGAAAAGGGTGATTGTGGTGCAGTAAAATTCCCAAGAATGACTCAGCAGAATAACCTCCAAGGATATTTTTGTTGAAAGCTACAGGTTCGTTTGGTTGTTCAAATTTAGTTACAGTGTGTGTCATGTGTTTTTCTCACTTGATTTTGATTTTATTTGGTTTCCCTTTGTAGGGAAGCCACATATGTGAATAATCGGTTCCGATATAACCGTTAAGCTTTGCAGACTAGTCCCTGCTTAAGACTAACCCGTAGAATTCAGGAATATCTGCAATTAAAATATCAATTCTTTGGACAATCCTAGGATCTGAAGCTAGTCTAATGGTAACTGAATTGATTTCTCCTACAACTTGAACTTTGGAGCGATCCAACTAAAAAATGTGAACTACAGACTTCTGTGGTTTGATATTCAATTTAGCACACACAGAAGTAGGCATTATATTAGAGGATGCTCCGGAATCTATCAAAAAATTATGCAAATTCTTGTTGTAGATTTCATAAGTCAATAAAAATGGAGGTGTCTGAGAATTTGATCTTTCTTCAATAAGAACAGTGTCTGTGGCATCTACTTTTTCTGGTGGCTTACCAGTCCCTTTAACTGCTTTGGAAACTACACCGCTTGGTAGAGGAGCAATAGGTGTAGCATTTAATTCTTTTAACAACAGCTTTTGTTGATGTTTAAGTTTGCTGAGTTCATGTAAAGAGATGTTCGCTCTAGTCCTTTTCATGTCTTCAACAATGTTATAATCCATTGGATCTGATACTACTAGAGTCTTAGATGATGATGTAGGAGGATTGGAAGATTATGGATGATTCTAAGTGGGTAAAAGAGAATATTTCTTTGCAGGAGTTTTGTCTTTGATACTTGGAGTTTTATTTTTCTTCTTAGGAACAGGCTGAACAGGTTCCGATGTATATTTTCTCCCTGTACTCACAAGCATAGCTTCTTCTTCTATTTCACTGTCCGAATTAGGGAGAATGAAATCCCACATTCCATGTAATTCAGCTATTTCTTCTCTTTCATCCTCTTAATCTGATAATGGAGGAGTATCTTCTTCTTCTTCTTCTTCTGATTTTGCATTGGAGATTGAATTGGGAGGTTTCGATTCAACTTGAGTTCTCTTGAAATTTTTGAATGGTCTCTTTGTAGAAGTCTCTGCTACTTGCTTTTTAATCTCAACCATCTCATTAGACATGGTTTTAAGAACTTTCTGTAAACCCTCCATGTCATATGGATCTCTTGGTGTATTTTCTTTGAATCATCCTTAAAATTGACTTTCTTTGATTTTCTTTCCTCAATAGCATTTTTATTATCTAGAGCAATCATTCATTTTTCAACTGAGATAGTTTCTTTCATATTCTTAGCTAAAGTAGGTTTTGTAGCTCTATCTACAAAAAATATATGTTTGAGGGAAAAAGAATTAATATACCATTGACTTCTAACCTGCTCACTAGGTTTAGATGTTATAGGGATCTTATTCAAGAGTTTATTGAATCGAGAATTAAAATCTTTGATGGGTTCTTTGGGTTGTGTCTTTAAATTGGAGAGATCATTGATTAGGGTAGCTATTGATCTATCATCTCCATATTTGGTTAAAAATTGCTCTTCGAACATATCCCAACTTGTAATAGAATCTGAAGGTAAAGAAAAGTACCAGGATCCTACTGTCCCTTGCAAAGTATAGGGGAATAACCTAACTACAACATCTTCATGCTCTACTGCATTCAAATTTATAGCAAGCATAAAGTTATTGATGTGTTCTTCCGCTTGTACACCAATATCTGGACTAAATTTTGGCAACCATTTTTCACGGTGATCAGGTAAATCATGTAAAGGCATAGCCATATTTACAGCTCCCGGTCTAGTCCATGGTCTCTATACCGCTTGTGCCATTGTTGGAATAACAATTGAGGGGCTTGATGAAACAACTAGTATTTGGGTAGTTGAAGGACTAGAAGAAACAGTTGGTGTTTGGACAAATGTTGTTTAAGCAAATGATGATGATGAGACAACTGCACTTTTCTAAGTTGGGGCTTGGGAAACAGATGATTGAATTTGCGATGAAGAACTAATATCACTCTCTAATTCCAATGGGGTTTTTCTTGTTTTAACTCTACTAGGTAAAGGAAATTCCTTTGGAGGAATCCCAAGTTTTTCACTTTGTGACCTAGTGAGAGGTCTGGAAGAAAAAAATTATGAGGTAACACTACCTTCAGATATTTCAGATTCTTCTAATGATAATGAGAATCCTTGAAATTTATGAACTAAAGCTTCAACTTCAGGAGACTCAGGAGGTGGATTATCTGATTGAATGAAGAATTTGGTAGTGGGTGTTTGAATACTCTTATCAATTTATTCTCTGGTGATTTGAGATGTGTAAGAAATTGAAGGTGATGAGGGTGTTGTGCTCTTAGAATGGCCTGTCGGTTTGGATTTATCTGCCATTCATAGCTTGGGCCCTCCTTCTAGCGCCAAAAATGTTGAAGCCTCGAAAATCGTTGCTTCAAACATTGGGGGATAACCACCCGATCGGGACCTTAGGACAACTCCTTTTATGTTTGGTGTGGTGGCTCTGACTGGAATGATAGGACCAGTTTCCTAATAACTTAAATGGGTTGGTGATGGAATGATTGGATGAATGGAAAATGGGACTAAATGACTGAAATAAACTATCTAATCTAATCTATAATTGATAAATAATTCTAAAACTAACCTGGGTATCAAATATGAATACAACTTTAAAATTGTTTCAATTAAATAAATAACCATGAAAATGTATTATAGTTTAATTGAAATATGCAGTAACAAATAAAGATAACTCTATTTAAGAAATTAAACAGAGTTATAATAACACATTGCATTCATCATTTTATATATCATTTGCATATACTGTGAAAGATAAATATTTCTACACACTTAGAAATGATATGTATAAAGAAATATTGAAAAACAAGTACATATAAATGATAGAAATTTTTAAAGAGAATACCTCATAACATAAGAAAATTAACAGTGAATAGATAGAAATACCATATCCATATTGATACTTTTCGATGCAATTCGATATCGAAATCTAGCAACTTCAATGTAAAACGGACTCTAAGATACATAAATGCAATTCTTAAAGGAAATTTTCTATAGAACCACCAGATGTGATCCTTTATAAAAATATAAGAGTCAATGGAGTATAGAAATGTAATCTCCAAGTCAAAATATTACAAATTCAGGACCCCTTTCTAAATTCTTGAAAGGGGTTTAAATAGATACTTAATAAAACAAAATAACTAAAATATTCCTACAATCTATCTAATAGGAAATCTAGAAATAGAATTGCGATCTTAAAGTGAACCCGATTCATTGATTGTCTGCTGCATTTGATGTGTCCAGATGGCAAATCTTGAGCATATCTTGGACTTCTCTTGGATGACTCATTTTTTAATGTAACTGTCCAGTGTACGTAGCATCAGAGAATTTAGGAATGATACAATGAATAGAATTTGAAAGGAATTTGATGGCCATCTGTCGGCTGTGTGGCTTGATCATATAATTCCACATAATATCCCATGAAATTCCTTGAAGTTTGCTAATCTGTTGATTTTTATTGATTATCTCTTCCTTCCACCTGGAATCAACTTCTTTACTTTTGGTAACTTGTCTGGGGTACAATCTGAGATCAAATTGGTGGTGTACAAGCTGTCATTAACCAATTGTGTTGTATTATTCATTAAAATTTTAGCTCTTGATATGGCTCTTTCTGATTTTATCAACTACTGTTCCCATTCCGTAAATAAAATTTCCTTGTGTCTTTCCTCAATTCTAGGAAGACTAGCTTTTCTACCCTGCTCTGTATCCTGCCATAAAAGGAACTCAGAAATTTTATCATCAGCATCATCAATTTCTTGCCTGAGAGTCACTGATTCATCTATTAAAGATGATGTTATTTCGCAAAAAGGCTCAACTTGTGCCAACTTTAGACAAAATTCATTTAACTGCTGATATAGCAGTTTTTTTATTTCAAGAGCTTCAGTTTGGAATTGAGCTAACTTAGGATAATACTTGAACTTGTCCAATGCTGATTGGAACATTTTCTTTTATTCAATCTTTTCATTTTTCTCACTTTGCAGAAGATTTTGTAGCTTTTCTACTTCTTGATTCAACTGTTGTTGTTTGTTCAAGGCTTGTTCATCAATATTTTTCTGTTTAATGCTAAGCTGCTCTTCTAGTTGTTTAGATCTGATCTCCTGATCTTGCAATTGTTTTTCAAGCTTAACAATTTTTTGTTTGTTCTTTGTGGCCTGTTCTTCCAACATGGCTATCTGTAAGTCTTTTTGTTTCATCAATTGGGAGACTTCAGAAGATTTTTCTACAGTTGCAACACTATAGGCACCTGCTTATTGAGATAATTTAGTGAGATCGTCATATGGATTCACTTCAGCATCTTTATAAACAATATTCGTAAACTCCACCTGTGATTTTGAAAGTGCATCCTGATCAGTTCTACTCATTTTCCTCTGCTTTCTCACAAGAGCCCTATGTTTGGGAATGTAGAATATGTCTAGAGGAGGAATTTCCTCTACTTTTAACATAATTTTTTCTTTAGGATTTTTTGGAATGACTTCCATATCCTGATCTTCCAGATCTTTAACTTGAGGATTATTTTTTTGTCCTATTTCTAGGAAAATTGCTCATATTGGCTCAGCAAATGGGAAGAAGCTATAAGTTCAATAGAATCCCCCACATTCTCAGTGATTTTTTCTCTTTCAATTTGAGAATCTGGATTATTTCTCACATCTCCTTTTCCTACTTGTTCAGTAGCCTTACTGCCTGTGTCTTCTTTTTCAGTATGCACATTGGTTTCAGTACCCGTGCTTTCCTTTTCTGTCTGAGTTGTAGATTTCTTATCAACATGTACATTGGGTTTACCATTAGTATTCTCTTTTTGCACATCAGGATTAGTTCCTATGACTTCTTTCTGTGTCTGTTCATTGACTCTGCTGGTAGATGTCTCTTTCTCACAACAGCCCTATGTTTGGGACTGTAGAATATGTCTAGAGGAGGAAATTCATCTACTTTCAACATAATTTCACCTGTAGGATTTTCGAGAATGACTTCCATATCCTGATCTTCCAGATCTTTAACTTGAGGATTATTTTGTTGTCCTATTTGCTGGGAAAATTTCTCATATTGGCTCAGCAAATGGGAAGAAACTATAAGTTCAGTAGAATCCACCACATTCTCAGTGGTTTTTTCTCTTTCAAGTTGAGAATCTGTATTATTGCTCACATATCCTTTTCCTTCTTATTCAATAGCCTTACTGCATGTGTCTTCCTTTTCAGTATGCACATTGGTTTCAGTACCCATGATTTCCTTTCTTGTCTGAGCTATAGATTGCTGATCAACATGTACAATGGGTTTACCATTAGTATTCTCTTTTTTCACATCAGGATTAGTTCCTGTGACTTCTTTCTGTGTCTATTCATTGACTCTGTTGGTAGATGTCTCTTTAGCTGCTTTGCCAGATGCATCCTCTTTTTCCTTTAGCTGTGTTTGAGATTCTTGCAGAGGAATTCTTAATTGATTCAGAGGAGCTTTGAGTAATCTCTGGCTTCTAAATAATACAAACTTATTCATCTCTTCAGTCTGGAATTTGGACTTGGCTAAATTATAAACTTGTGAAAAATTATCTAAAGAAACAAACAAGTCATCGAACTCATCTAGTTCGTGTTCAAATCGAGCAATTGAAACTGAAGTGGTAAAATCGAAAGCTACCTTCTTTGGGTCATATTGTCGACCTTGGACTATTGAAAGCTTGAGACGGGTTATCTTGCCAACTTCTTTCTCAGCATGAACAAAATTATTGAGAGTGTAATCTCCACATTTAAAAGGAAAAGTAGGCCACATTATCTTTTTGCTATTATTCAAAGTCCTAGACATGCCTTCTACAGTTAGCTGATATGAAATTTCCTATGCTAACAATTTATCTGGAACATACAAAGGAAGAATGTGTGGTTCTACAATACTCCAAAAAACTCTGATATACGTGAATCTTTCTTCTCTGAACCAATCCCCAATTGAGGATAAATCAACTTTATATTTCTCAGAAAGTCTAGGAGGGAATCGGCCAAAAATAGTTTGATAAACTGGAATGAGGAAATCGTGACAAAATCTGTAAACATGGCTTTTAAAATTCCCCTTCCACAAGAACTTGTGATATATATGAATAGGAGCAGGATCTTTAGGGGTCCATTTCCACCCTAACATGGGAAATTCAGAATTGAAGCATAGGGCGTCTAGAATATAAGCACAAAAGTAATAAGGAGTAGTATTTCCTTTGTTTTTGTCCTTCCTATATTCAAGAATCCTATTAGCTATCTTATTAGAAAGAATGACAGCCTAGTCCATTATCTCATAATTTATAGCAGAGTGTATTAATGGCACCATTTGTATAAAAAACCTAGTTGAATTATCATTCCCAAACATTCTACACATCATTGTTGCGGCGTAACAGTATGTAGGCGAAAGAGACTCCATAGAGTACATACATGATGCCTCGTTTTTGTGTTTTTCGGGAGCCCTTCTCCATTCTCTAATCGACTCTGAATGATTTTCATTATTCGCAGCAAATTCCTTGATGAAGGCTTTGTTGTATATTTTCTGCGGGTCCGAAAGATGGTACATTGATTTAATGTCCTCTACTTTGAACGACTCGAATTTTTCTCCAAAAGCCGAGACAAACGTCCTGTTTTGGATGGCCACATTTTCAATCACCCACCGAATCACATCGTAATATGGAAAAATGTTTGGCTGGGCTACAATTCGGTGCAGAAAATAATTAGCAAGTGCTTGAAGGGAAGTTTTCGAATCAGACTCTGAATCGTCTTCGTCAGGAACTATTGCCTTTGGCACAGTAACCTTAGGCTTTTCTCTTTCAATGAGGTTATATAACTCTTCCCAGGATAATTTACCAAGACCTTGGCACGATGTATCTGTAACCAGCTTAATCTGAGCTAGTTTCTCTTTGGGTGCCATGGTGAAAACAGGGGCTTTTGCTGCGATAGCAACATTTTATTTCCTGGATCTCTTTGACATTTTGGTATCCATTAACGTTTCCCTTGATCTACGAATGAAAGGGTTGGGTGTTCTTTGGTTCTACAAAGGAAAAACAGCTCAATCGTGGTGAAAACGTGAAATGAGGAGAAAAAATGTATAAAAAATCCATTCATTGATTTCCATTTATTATCTCCATGTTTAAAACTTAAATTCCTTCTAAAGAGTCACACTCACGCATTCATAATAGAATAAATCATCATTATTCGTTTGATTTTCTATTTAATAGTAAAAGTACAATCAGAGATTGATAGTTTTAAAATGAGACATTAAAATTTTCCCTTTGAATTATGCGATTGTGATTAATATATAATATATGCGCAATAAAAAAATATAAATATTAAACATTAATCGCATTGGGTATTTTCAAAAGGGACAACAAACAAGATTTTGTGATGTCCGCCGATTTCCGATTGCGATGATAGTGTATCGCATCGAGATTTTAATATCATGAGTGAATGTAATATTTGTTCCTCTGAAATGAAATTGTGATTGATCATATTTCATCGGAGTTGTTGAAATGATCGAAATGAAAAGATTGCATTTGCGATTTGTGATTTGCGATGGCGGCGGGGCCCATCGCATCGGAGATTTATAAAACAAGTGCATTCTATTATGCTCTTCCGAAATTCGATTGCGATCAATCGCATCGCATCGAAACAAATATGAAAGTTTAAAACCTTTTACAATTTGCAATTGCGATTGGTTCAATCGCATCAGAGTTTTTTGAAAAAATGAATATACAAATTACGATTTTTCCGATTTGCGATTGTGATTACTGTTCATCGGAATTTTTCCTTTTAAGTACTTTGATGTCATAAAGTCTTTATATTACATCGGATCAGAACTTCTTTCAATGTTGCATTTGTTTATACACACATGTTAGTAAATATATGCAATATGTCTCTCTAACAATGAACTGCTTTTTCTAATTTAGAAATGATCGGATTGCTTCTAAATCTTTTATTTCTATCCTAAAAGAAAGATAATAAAAAGGGGACCTATTTCTAAATGAAATTTATTTCTAAAAATTTTGAAATGCGGAGGGTTGTTGTATAGTACATCACACTGCACAATGAGTACACAATACCAAATGTACACCGCACCACCTATATAATGTGTACACAATATCACGTGTACACAACACCACATGCATGACATGTACACTACACCACATGTACAAAATGCCACATGCACGACATGTACACGACACCACCTACACACAACACCACATGCACAGAGTAACACATGTACAATCACGCACACAACACCATATGTACATAACATGTTATGTACAATGCACACAACACCATATGTGCATAGCACTACATATACAAGATATACATAGCACCATACATACACAACACCACATATATAACATGCACTCAACACCATATGCACACAACACCGCATATCTAACATCTGCATAATACGAAATGTACACAACCCTACATATCCAACATATACATAGCACCATCTATACCTAGCACTTCATATTAAATATAGACACAAAACCATATATACAACAGGCATACAACATCATGTGTACACAATACTACATATTCTGCATGTACACATCACCATAGGTACAATCATTGAATATAAAACATGCACAACATATACACAACAATAGTACTACACATCCATAGACCACACACTGACCCCACAAGAAACCTTCTAGTGTCTTTCCACTATCCATGCTTATCCTATAATGTTGCATATAACACAACTTTCACTTCGTTGAGGTACCCCTCAACATTAATTGTCCATAACATAAACATAGGCATATTACAAGCATATAATATCAATTCATGTCCACATGATAATGACCTCATAGATTTTTCATAGTTTCTCTTCCCACTTGATTCCTCATAAGACCAAGAACCTCTTCATGCCATTCACCTACAGAAGAAATCATTCCTCCACAAGAATGATCCTTGAAAACCCTATCATACAGTTACATAGATATAATATGGATACATATATATAATAAGTAGCATAAAACAATTATGATCTTGTCATACAATGACATACACACACATATATACATATAAACATTAACATTAAACAATCATGATCCATGATGACCCTGTCAGGCATGAAATACATATATACATACATGTATATATATATAAACATAAACATAATCATGATCACAACACAATTTTTATATATCATAATGTATAGGTTAAGAGATCTCCCTTTATGCGTTCATAGTACACACAACATTGAGAACAATAGTTCCTAACATAGCCAAGGCATATGACACCACAAGTCTATTTACTTTACCTTACTTTATTACATTTCTCATGAATGTCCTGCCACCATCCATTTACACCAATGGACCCAACCTATCCAATTCACTATCATACTCTTGCCTTCAACTATCCTTACTCATGCACCGAGCTTCATCTGATTCTTGTAACACCTGTTGGGTTTCATTCAACTCCTCCCAAGCTCCATTAACTTTCCTCCTTGCCAACCAATTCCCAAGGCTATCAAAACATAAAAGGAAAGAACAAGAAACAAACCAGAAGAAATCAATGATAACCAACAAAAATATGACACCAAAAGAAAAGTGGTATGGCCATACACTAGACGCAATCAAAACTGCAAATAAATCACAAACAAATCACAAGAGACCAAAGGAAAAAGAATAACAACAAACACCCTGACTCAATCCCCATGGTTCCCAACACTTCCAAAGGAAAGCTAAACCTGAGCCATCTTGAAGATTTCATGGCATCCAACCTCCTATGTTTCTGATGGTTATGGGTATGGAACTGGGTGAAGGTAAGATGGTACTAGCACGGGCATGTATGCTTTTATAGTTGGTTCCAAGATATTTTCTACGAACCTTCTCTTTGATCTTATTTATGGTTCACTGTTTTATTATGTTGGATATTGCTTTATGATTACGATTTTGGTATTATTTAAAAAAATCATTTACATATGTACACTTTCCATGCAATCCCTTGCATCACACTGCCATAAAAATATAATTATCAGTGTATAAATAGATATACAATATACTAGTTATCTTACCTTTTTGTGCCAAACACGTTGCCTTGTAACTGAACACGTCAATGCCATCTCTCAAGGGACTCCAATTCCTTGATGGATCCAACTATAACTCAAAAATAGCTAATATACCTATTAAATTCATGTTCATGACTATAGAAAATATATGCATAATGTCAGACAAAATCAAGGTTAAGAATACTTACTGTATGGAAAGCACTCATTCGTTTAGAATTAGGATTTCCATACATATGCAAAGGAATTATTTCCCAATTCCTTTATTTTACCTTTTTAGCTTATTGCAATTGAGTATTAATATGTATTTCCACATCACCCAACTATTAGTTATGTAAACATATCAATTTTTACCTTATCACACTAATACCAATCACGTTTCCTGCAACTGCTTACACATGTCATTCACATGTTCCAAAAATCAAGGCATCATGTATATGAATTTTAAATCTACATTTACCAAGACTAACAAACATGTTATACTCAAGCATCAATTCACATTCATCAGTCATAATAAAAAATACTACAATTATCACTTACTTGCACTTAAGTACATATCAACTGTCTCAACACATATGTGTTAGTACAACCATCTTAAAACAATATCATTTCTTCATGAAATATTATAGGAACATACTCATATCATGTAAGTAATCAAACATTCATACAACAAATAAATGACATAATAGACACCAAACACTCAAACACCAAACAAACGACATAATCAACCATTCAAATACCAAGTAGATGACATAAGAAAACCCATTCCTTGATGTATCCTAGGGTCAGCTATCTTTTCTACACAATCGATCTATATTAGCATGATATAAATTCATAACACATCAACTTAAACATAAATAAGGTCATGATATCAATAACAGTAACTAGCTAACATTTTTACATACATAACAATCACAAATGCACAGTCAATATATATTAGTACAACACGGTATCATAATTAGGTCAACTCATACCTGAATGGCATAACCCTAACCATCTACATAGGCCAATAAAAAATAGCATGATACATATAACATCAATATATTAATGAAATAACTCTAATAATGAAGTTAAATAACATATAACAACAAAAAATTAACATATAACATGCTCATCAACAACACATAACATAATCGTCAAGCTAACTAACATAAAATAACAACAATAATGCATATAACCACATGTTACTATCATTCATGGCTATCTGACACATGTGGATATGACTACAGTAATCAAGTAACATTTATAATACATGTAACTATAATAATATAATGACAAGAATATAATTTATCCTAATGCTTACAACAACCATGAATCACATACCTGCATGCCAAACATAAAAATTTGTATGAAGATATTCTCTTACCCCAAAGTCCATTATTACAACTTCACTTTAATGATCTGCATCTCCTACTCTATCTCAACTAATACATTAGCATCATAACATACCAATGTCATCATGATGACCTAATTACATACAATGACCTCATGGACAACAACCTTAACCATGACAATGCATGCATAACAACATATAGACACTAACATGCACAAAAAATGCACATACAACCATACACTCATGACTACACATCCCACAACAACACCATCAACCTTCACATGGTGACATCAATACAACATGTTCAACACCTTGCAAATGCAATAAGCACATGGACTACAAGCATAAGGAACACATATGCAACCAACTTCAATGCATGACCAACACGCCCCATTTAGTTCAAGATTTGAACCATGTTGTCATTCCACTTTGTAACACCTTCCTCCCACATTTACCCAAGTAACCAACCAATCGGGGTAAACATGTGACTAAGATTTACAATGATATGATTCAACCTCCTAGGTGACCTTACGAAAGTGGAATCGATGGAAACACCTAAAACATACCTTCCACATCAACAACAAAACTCCAAGGAGCCATCCCAACCTCTCAAGTATCTAGCCCATGGGTCCCACTAGTCTTTTAGATCATTAAACCCCCAGACGCTCCCTTGATACTGGCAAGGGTACATTTGGGTGGCTCTCGAAGCTCCCACAACATGGACATGGATTCTTCCAGTGGATTTTTTCCTCAGACCTATGCATGTGTCCCCAAGATTTCTGCCACTTTTTAGAACCAAAGCCCGAGTCACTTCCCATAACTCAATGGCACCTTCAAAAATAAAATTTCATAGTGGAATGAAGATACATTTGCAAAACATTAATGAGGACTAGACTAGAACCCTACTAACCATGACAAGAATTTCGTCAAACATGTCATAAACATGAAAGCTAAATGTCTAAAAAACATATCTGGGTATAGGGGTCTCATACTTATCTAAGAATTGCTAAGAAACATTGTACTCTTATATCATTAGCTACATTATCATCTATTAGGTCATAGATACATTGTTCACTCATTTACAAATCAAAACATAATGAGATCCATACATCATTACTTTCATGAAACATATTCATAAATAGTATATAAACAACATAAATTCCAAGCATAGAACAACCATATAAGCCACATAATAATAATCGTATTTACCCATCAATACAAGAGGAGAATAACTCTTATTTATATAATAAAAATGAAAAAAGGTTTGGAACTTTTGCATTCCACACGACCATACACATGGTTGAGCCAAATATCTCTTCAATCAGTCACCCCTATGCCATATTCCAAGCATGAATGTGGGATCTCACAAAGCTCATCAATCAAAACCAAACCAAGGCTTCCAGAGACCAAATGAACTCAACCCTCAACCAGTGACTCCACCTCACAGTCAAACATCACTAACCATCACCAGATTGGTCTTTACCCAAGTTGTCCAAGGCTCTAGAGAATTTTTTCCAACCAAGGCTCCAAGACTAGTATCTCAATCCACAACTACTACCGGGATACAGAGTGTTTGTCCAACCAAGGCTCCAGGACTAATAACTCAACTAGCCAATGGATTTAGAGCATTTTTCCAACCAAGGCTCTAGGACTAGTAACTCAACCCAATTTTTTATATGGCTCCAAAGCAATTTTCCAACCAAGGCTCCGGGAACTAATAACTCAACCCACAACTAAAGGAACATGAGAATAAACTAGAAAACAAACAATTAAATAAATGAACCCAAAACACCATGGTTATCCAGGAAATTGAAAGGCTAGGCAAATCCATTATCAATCTAGAAATTCTACCATGCCAATGACATATGGTAACCAAGAAACCACATCCATGTTCCATACATGCCAAAACTAGCAATAAAATCATACATACAACTCAACACCTGCAAATCAATCCAACTGTAGCTGTTGATCTCGATGTTCTATTACACTTTCTTGCCTTTCCTTTTCCTTCTTGATCCAAATCCAAAGTATGCCATACTCCTCCAAGAGTGATCCAAGAAGACTCTAATTTTCCAAGAGTATGAGAGAGAGAATAGAATGAGAGCTCCACCATAGAACTGACAAAAGGTTTGAGCAAAAGCTTTCCCACTGATTCTTAGCAGCCTATTTATCAATTAGGCCTCTATTTTCTTCATTTTCTATTATTTTCCATCAATTTTCTCCTCACATACAACCTGTGACCTTTCACCTTCTTTTCTCCTATTTTCTATTATTTTCATAAATAAAATTCCAATTAAGGCCTCATGTCTTTCCAAATCCTTGGTCACTGCCTTTGCCAATTTCCTTTAGCCATAATCACTGAAATGAACACCCACTAGGAATTTTTTCCCACAATTCAGCTTGGAATACGTGTGCGATGACCACGGTGTTATATATATATATATATATATATTTACATGAATTTTTACTAGGGTTGTTACAGTTGGAAATTTAGTTGTATAACGTATTTTATTTTGTTGAAACGAGAAACAAATCATTTGAATAGACACATAGAAACTAACTCCCCAAAATTTCCATCCACTAATGTTAGAAGAGAAGAGCAACCATCTCATATCCTTCATCCACATCACCAAATAAATGTAAATATTGAATGCATTTGACTTTTTTTCATTTTTCCATTTATAATTTGTTGGACATTAAATTTTAAAAGTTTTATGACAAAGACACAATTTCATCCTGTCAGGTGCGAGAAATGCACACCATAAATTTGGAAAGGCCCTATCATAGATGCATTCGACATGTTTCAAATTTGGGAATGGAATCTCATGTTGCTGAACATAAAGTACATTTTAGAAGAATTTTTAATCTTCCAAATGGTTCTAAACATGGTTTGACACATAGAGATCATATTCATTTTGATTAAAACATGATTGCAGTGCATAAAATATTTCTAGCAAAGATAGATAACTTATGATCAGTTGTCCAAATGTGCCACATTTTCCAAGAATCATATCCCATAATATAGGTTTTGAGAGATTATGAAGGACTTGTTTGTAGGCGATTTAAGAATGAAATAGGTGCCCATCACTTTTGTCGATATAATAACATGGATCATGGTGAGAAACCTCATATTTTAAGAGTTCTTATTAAAGTTGAAGAAATGATAATAGAACATGTGAATCCTTTTTCTCAAGTGACACATGCTCGAGGTGGGAAATATAAGTATAGTGGCCACACAATTAGCTTTCCTCAAGATATTTCTACAATTGTACAAGGTATTCCCTGAAATGTTGAAAATATTGGATTTCTAATTGTGAGGAGACATGTTTCTGAGTCTAAATATTATGAATGTTATGTCAAAATATCTCGAGTCATGGCTACATTTCTTTTCAAAATCCAACATGATCAATATTATCGAGATGTTGTAATTGACTATGATACAATGAATTCTCTGCCCGAAAGATCAACAAATGTCTCCTCCTGGCATAAATTTTTTTATTGTGATGTTGACTAATTTGAGATTAAAGAAACTAATAATGAAGTTGCATTTCCTAGTGAGTGTTTTCTCACTCATCCTTCTTCTTTTGTTGCTCACCTACCAAATGAACAAAGAGAAGTGGAATAAATTAGAGAATTTATTGGTAATGTTGATTATTCACATGTTCAAGAAATGAATGGGCCCAATATTGGAACCTCTATAGTGAATGAATATAATACATAGGGGTTATTAGATATGGAATTCCCCATAATGTTCCCCACTGGTGATGTTGATTGGTTGCAACCACAAATTTGCAGTGTTGAATTTCATGAGTATGCATTTCATCTTCATAGATATTATGTGTAGAGGTTTGGAAGCCATCCTCTCTTTCAATATTACATAATGAACATGATAATACGACATTAGAGCCAAGAAAATTCTGTATATTTTGTAAATAAAAATTTACATGATAAATCATCGACAACAATTGCAAATCTACGTAACCAACTTTATGATTTACCAGATAATAAGTTGGTTGAGCATCTTATGCAGTTTTATTCTTCTCTGAGAGGTACAAGGGAATACTAGAATAATTTTCACGATGAGTTAACTGATATGATTACTTAGTTTAGATGTTCATATTTATTTTTTACTTTGAATGCAGCTGACACAAAGTGACAAGAGTTGCATAACCTCATCCCCATACATTCACATTCTCATTCTATAAATGAGAATCGTATGAAAATTGAGAATGTTATAAAGTACCCTCATATTGTTGCCAAATCTATTCACCATCGATTCAATATATTTCAAGAGGAAGTTATCCAAAAATATCTTAAAGATAAAGACTTACGGTACAGGTTTGTGCTGTTGAATTTATTTTCTATACGTTCTTAATTGTTTATTATGATTCTATTTATAATTTTTGTAGTAACTATATCTTCATTTTCTTCAGATATGAGTGGCAGCATAGAGGTTTAGCACATATCCATGGTTTCATATGGTTTCAAGGCACTCCTGATATGGAAATAATTGATTGGTCAAATGCTTCTGATGTACAACTTGCAAAGAGATTCTTTGACAAGTATGTAACTGCATGGAATCCATGTGACATACACCGTCACAACATAATGGTTCCACGAAACCTAAATGATGACCCTTGCCTATTGAATATTGATCATATTTTCTCCTGAAATCCTCATATTTATTATGAATAATTGTTAAACCGTGTCCAAAGGAACATAAAGTGTAATGTAGATTATTGTTTGCACAAAAAGGGCACTATTCTCACATGTCAGTACAATGCTCCCTGGGATATTTATGATGAATCATGATTTTTTGTAGATGATCAAGGAAGAAGAAAATATAAGCCAGCAAGAAATGATGATAGGCTCAATGTACATAACATTGACCTTCTAACAATGTGGCATGCAAATGTTGATTTCAAACCAGTTCCTTCTAGGTATGTTGTCTTTAAATATATTGTTAAGTATGCATCAAAAGAAGAAAAAAGGTTTGAAAGTTATCATCATATGTTAACTAAATTTTCAAATTATATTGGCTCTTAGGATCATGATTTATGTGCATATAGGAGGTTTCTTGCAGAAATGATTGTTTGTCGTGACATTGGAGCACAAGAAATGTGCCATATGTTGCTTAAGCTACCTCTTGTTTTTTTTAGTCAGAAATTAGTTTCCTTAAATGTTGGAAGAAATTTTTCCAATAAAATCGCAAGGGATGACATGGAGTGTTCATCTGAGAATAATTTTGTTCAACATTATCGAAAGAGACCTTTTTTCCTTGAACATCCACCTTTGATAGAAACAACAAGATCTTGGGTATTTTATAGCAAGTGTAAACAAGATCCATGGAAGCCTAGATTTTCATGCTATTGTTCAGGTTTGGCCACAATTTTATTATATTCCTAGGGAGGGTTTAGATGAATTTTAAATCTTTTGCTGGAAAAAATTTCTCTCGTACAAGCCATTTCATGAAATTCTTGTATAATTTGGGCTTTCAACTGAAATTATTATTGAAAATTGGAGGAATTTCAAATATCGAGCATGGCATGTTGATCAAAATCCATCAATTGTCGACAATATTGAAGATGAAGAAGATGGTGATTTTTCTAACCAGGAAATGAATCTTGAAGATGATTTTCAAGAATGGAAGCTTTTCTCTGGCTTGGTTCCAAAAAATTATGTGAATGTTTTTGATCTTCAAACCCTTGTTCAAAGGGACTTTGGTTTATCCTTTCATTGGAAGAGTACAACTATTTCTGATGATATTTCCAAATAATTTATTAATTTTATAAGGAATAGAAAATCAATGGGTGATATTGATGACCTTTCAAATAAAACATTTGCATCTCCATACTCATTGATAGAAAAACAACACTACAAGGAAAAGACCCTCTAGCGGAGGTTATAAAGGAGGTTTTTAGTGTTATAAAATTGGCCAAAATTGTCAAAAAAACATTTGCTACAACATCCATTTATGGTTACAGAGGTTTTGGCGGAGCCTTTAATAGAAATTCAACACAACTAAAAAAAAATTGGCGGCCGGAGGTTATTACGAATGTTTTTTTCATCGGTGCGCTACTCTGGCTTTAACGCACTAGTGCATATATGTAGAAGGCGCCCCGGGGCGGTTGAAGGAGAATGCACCGGGCCATTAAGGTATAAAAATGCACTGGGCACAGTGTTGGTGATAAAACGCACGGGGCCATTCTAATTGGTCTTGGGATTTGTGCGGTGCCCATAGGTAATATCAATGCACCGGTGCATAGACGTATAGAAATGCACTAGTGCGTAGTATCATAGAAAGGCACCGAGATTTATAATTCCTATCGATATTCGTGCGGTGACCATAGGTTGTACAAATGCACCGGTGCTTATAGACACATAAATGTCCCGGTGCGCAGTATCACACAAACGCACCGAGATTTATAATTGGTATCGGTATTCGTGCGGTGCCCACATATAGTACAACAACATCGGTGCATATAAACACATAAATGTACCGGTACGTCGTACCGCACAAACACACTGATATTTTTAATTGGTTTTGGTGCTTGTTCGGTGCTCATAGGTTGTAGAAACGCACCGGCGCGCTTCTTAATAGAAACGCACTAGTGTACAGTTACTCACATGCACCAGTTTTCATTTTGTATTTTTTAGAAACATCGACCTATGATAGTGCAATTTTTGTGATTTTTAAAATTCATTATTCATCAAAAGTCGACACACCTTATAACAATATTCATATTAATTAAATTTTTATTAATGCATTTGAATGTGATGTTTAGATTAATTTGTTATATCATATCATAATTATTGTCATTTTTTAAAATTCATTATTCATCAAAAGTTGACACATATATCTTATAACAATATTCATATGAATTAAATTTTTATTAGTGCATTTGAGAATGACAATTGAGAATGAAATAGCGACAATGGAGAATGCAATAGAATAAATTAAAACATATTTTATGATATATAATATATATGAATAAGACAGTCTTTATCATACAAAATGGGATAGTTATTGGTATCCCTTTGTCTGAAAATTCGGACACTATGTCCATTACATTAAATAAATTGTCTGATTTCACAGACATATTTCAAAAAATACAATGCCTTGCTTTGATATCCAAACATAGTGATCACCATTCTTCGCTTGAACTACTATCACTGCTTGAGCTACTTCCATGACTTGCGTTATTTTCACGAATGTTTTGTTCATGGTGTTGATTGTTTTCTTCTTCTTCACTTTCCACCTACAAACATAAAATAAACTGAAATGAGTGTATATACATTGGTGAGAATAATGAAAATTACAATATTAAATAATATACATCAATGTAAATCGAAAATAAAAATGATGTACCATAGCAACAATTGACTCATAAAATATACACATTCTTTAAAAACCATGTACCATGCCATCTTTCAAAATTTCATCTGTTGGCACAGTTCCATACTTTGTTTCCTACAATTTTTATACCCCATAACAAATCATATATTTAATATAAAATATGTTTTTGTTCTATTAATTATAGATGGAGCTAAGTAAAACAAGATCGATAGATGCTTACAAATTCCACAATTAATTTATGATATGCCAACATATACTCACAACCCATATTTAACCCAATTTCAGTCAATTCGTCTGATGGTCCTTCTTTGTATATTAGCACATGTTTGAAGACATTCAATGATGATTTTTGTAAAACAACTTAAAAAATACAAAAATGAAATCTAGTTAATTTGTTATAAGGAAGTAACAATTACTCACAAACTTAGATATCAGCCCTTTTCTTCCTTGTCGTCCTGTTTTATGTGCTGAATGGGTTCCATTTTCTTTTCTTTTCTGCAAGAAAATTCTTGAGAACTAATATTTAATGCTAAATTGTTTATTTATTGTACCTAATTATCGAAAAATTCAATGATTCCATATTGCATTTGAAGCACGTTGTTATTGAGATGGCTCCTTATACGATGCAATTTTGTCCATTTCTTTGACCATCTCCTTATACACATTTTTCGACATTCCTATTGGCATATTTCTGATATCAGCTCTTTCATATTTTGAGATTTTCATAATCTTTCTGAAAATGTAACATCACAATAAAATATTTAATTTTTATATTGATATCTGAAAAATAAATATAACAAAAGTGATATTTATAAATAATTCTAGATAAACATTTAAAGGAATTTTACTTTTTCATTCCTTCTTTTTGTTGTTGTACGTTTTTGCTATTAAAAGTTTGACATGTCTCATTGACCAATTCTCTGGAAACTCTTCTTGTAGTTTAGATAAAATTTGGTTCTTGGAATCATTGGATTTATTTTTGTATTGTAAGTGGAAAGAATGTCTGTATTTGTTCCACTCGCATCCCTCAAACTTTGTAAAAGCTTTTCCCCCTTTTGTTAACTTCCAGCACCACTCCAGATGAGCTAAGGAGAAATTCATTTTCATTTGCATGTTCTATTTTTTTCTTTTCTTAGAACAACATTCATTTTCTGAGTTGTTGGTCCCTATAGAACATTAAACATATGTGAATTAATAGAATATTTGACACATGTTATCTAAAAAATTTAAGTATATTATTAATGATAATTAAAAAAATAAACTCATATTGGATCGATAGTATCTTTTCATTCACCTGATTCATCCTTTTGCAATTTTTCCATCAAGCTTTTACGCTCTTCTAGTCCTAGTTCAAAAATAATCTTATCAAGCTTCGCCATTTTGTGGCTCTGCATGATACACAGTAAACAATACATATTAGTTAAACTTACATATAGTTCAAAAATCATATTTTTTATAAATAATTTACAAAGAACTTGCCTTTTTTCTTTTCTTGATGTGTTATGAGTATTTTTGTTACTTGATTTCTTGTCAGTCATTTCTTTATCAATCTGAAACCTATACCATATCATTCATTAATATATTTATAAATAAATTGTGAACTTTTCAGATAAAAAATAAATCTGAAGACACCGGTGTGCCTTTCTTGATGTATGCACCGCTGTCGGTGCGTGGGGGTATTACCAACGCACCGCAAAATAGTATAATAGACCATACAGTGCATGGGGTATTATAAACGCACTGCAAAAACAGTGTAATAGATCGTACGATGATATCCTCGTAACATGGAGCACCAGTGCCCTATTTCAGATATGGCGCAATGATTTAAAAAAATTGTTTTCAAATTTTGTATTACACAGTACTTACGCGGTGCTCTTTATAATATAGTGCACTAGTGCACTAGGTTACGCAGGGCGCACTGATGAAAAAAAAATCCATTTTTTCCAAAAATTCACGCAATGGCCAAATGGATTGGGATCCGACTATGCAAGTCATCTTGTGGGTAGGATGTCAATAAAAAATGAAAAGCCCTAATTCTGAAATCACAGAAATAGGGAGAAGAAAGGGAAAAAACAAAAAAATGAAGGGTTTAGGGTAAAAATGGATAAAGTTGCAGAAAAAGTAAAAAAGCTACAGATAAAAAGTAAAAAAAATAATCAAATTTAATCACGAGATGGTTTGAAATTCTATGATACAGGGTTTGAATCACCATAGGTTTGGTTTCTGATTGTCTGAATAATTCTGTTCGAACATATTTCACTGCTCCAGAGTGCCCTCGTGCTCTCTTGCTCCAGGTATGTCTCTTGCAAATATTTCGCTGAAAATTTTAGCAAAAATAGTGAAATAATGAAAAGTGTTCAGTATTTAAAGAATTATTTTATAAAATTAGATTTTCGAAAATATTTTTCAGCCCATTTTTCAATATGCCGCTTTTTTTCACTTAAAGAAAATAGAGTTGCGCTTTTTTTATTTGCGTTTATTCATCACCGGTGCATTACTTAATAGCACCACACCAATGCATCTTTTTGTAACACTGGCACCAATGCGGTTATATGTACAATAGCACCGATTTGTGGTTAAGGCACCAAAATTACTTTTAGGTGTGTACACCAAAATTTAGTGAACTTCAACCATAGAAATTGAGAATTATAATTTTGTTTATTCTTGAGAATTAGAATTATTATTAAAATTGAGAATTGGAATTGGATAAATTCTTGATGGAAATAACTATTCTTCCAATGCATTTTGTTTATTGCAGGAGGTCCCCACTGATTATGTGGATAAAATGCAATGTGGGGCGTGTGAAGATGCAATACTACAGGGCCCAAGTGGGGAATTGTGGCATGTGAACCTGTTATAATTGGTACTTAACTATTTGCAACCAATATGTTTTAGAATATAATCTGCAGATAGACAGATGGTCTGCCAACAATTAGTACATATAATCTGCAGAAGGGTAATGTTCTGGGAGCAATGACAACGAGTCCTTCATTCTGCATTTGTTAGCAGAAGAAGACCGATGTTTTACTAGACGATGCAGTTATTACATGTGGAGGAAATGGTTTCCCATAGAAAATGAGTATTTGGTTGAGCAAAGGAAAGACATTGCAAAATAGGCTATTACATAAGTTTTTCCAATGGGAAACCGATTTGTAGGTAGAAATATGGTAGCTGCAGGTATATACGTTTTTCTTCCCACAGAAATGGTCATTGGATTTCCATTTATAATACAAGAAGACTTTTTACTGGTTTCATCCATAGGACCACAACTCAGACAATTTATAGATGTCATTCAAGTTCAATTGAAAGCCAAAGATGTGATTTTATTCGACGTCAGCTTTTCCGGTAAAAGTTTATGTAAGCCAACCGAAGCTCGGAAAATACTCCCAGCTGCTTTTAAACGCATTCTGGAGAATCTTTCCCTTCATGGGACCTACCAGCCCAATCAACAATGTCAATTGATCTTTCTTTGTCGTCCTTAAGGGAATGAGAATCCTTCCCTTCATGGTGCCTCTTGGCTTTATTAACTTCCTCGATTGATCTTTCTCTGCCATCAAATCTGCTCTCCATTTCTCCATCATGGGACCTATTAACCCTATCACCTGCCTCCACCGAATGCTCTCTGCTGGTCTCAACCTGCACTCCTTTTATACTATGTCGAGCTCTATAGCCAGCTGCATCCCTATAAGTGTCTTTGTCTATCTTTATGTTTGAATTACTCATTTTATCTGCTATAAACTTCTCACATTAAGGGAATTTTGAGGTCTAAAATGGGCCTCATAAGAAAAATGTACAACAAAAATAAACTTTATAACAGCCAATAGGATTCAAGATGATGATGTCAACCATGGGGGATGATTCACCATTTTTTAAATAAAAGGGTAAAAATATTAAAAAATAATAAAATAATAAAACTACTTTTTCAACTTATCTCCCAAAATTTTTACTCAAATTTCGAGCGGGAGTACTCGTTGGATGCGAAATTTAATTCCTCATCCAAGGAGTACCCATGTTTCATACTTTCGATGAACTCTACTACACGAAAAATGAGAAATACATAAAAAATGTGATTGTAATCACGTTTTTTTATCTATTTCTCATTTTTCGTGTAGTAGGACCCATCAAAAGTATGCAACATGGGTACTCCTTGGATGGGGAATTAAATTTCGCATCCAACGAGTACTCCTACTCGAAATTTGAGTAAAAAATTTGGGAGATAGGTTGAAAATATGAGTTGAAAAAGTAATTTTTCCATTTTTCCCTCTAAAATTTGATGATGTCATCAAATCTTATTTGATTTTTTCCACTATTATTTTATAATTTCCTTAGGAGGTCGATTTTAGACCTCAAAATTCCCCTAATGGCTGAAATTCTAACTCTTGTCGTTTCAAACACTCATCTCCTCAAAAAAAAAATATTTCGCGATTCGAAACCTCCGCTGCTTCAATACTGCACTTTACAGAATAACCCTGTTTTGGTGCGCGCTTTTTTCTAGGCACACTGAGGCGGTTTGTAAGATCGAGGTTTTTATTTTGGTGTGGTGTTTTATGACGCACTAGTGCGGAAGAGTTCTGAAGCACCGGTGTGTCTGAGTAATAAGACGCACCAGTGCATGTTATGAAGATAAGCGCACCAGACCATATAAAGTTCTTTTTTTTTGGTATGTAATATCATAGTAAAATAATGATAATTCTAAAGTACATGAATTTATTTGCATTATTTTCTAAACTTTATTATGTTACAAAAATTCATATTATTCTATATTTATTATTTTACAAATTTACAAATTAAAATGTTTTAATAAAATCATTTCACATTAATACAATTAAAATTTTACAAATATTTTAAATACAATTAAAATTAAAATTAGAATTAGAATTAGAATTAGAATTTTACAATTTCACATACAATTACGATTACAATTACAGTTACAGTTTTAATTTTACATACAATTACATTTACAATTAAAATTTTGCAATTACTATCATTTCACAGTAATAAATTAAAATTTTACAAGTATTTTACATACAATTAGAATTACATTTACAATTACAATTACAATTTTACAAATATTTTACATACAATTACAATTACAAATACAATTAAAATTTTAGAATTTTACATACAATTATAATTACAATTACAATTTTACAATTTCACATACAATTACTATTAGAATTAGAATTAGAATTTTAATTTTAAATAAGATTACATTTACTATTAAAATTTTACAATTACAATCATTTCAGAGTAATACAATTAAAATTTTACAAATATTTTACAGTATACAATTAGAATTAGAATTAGAATTTCATTTACAATTACAGTTACAATTTTACAAATATTTTACATAGGATTACAATTAAAATTACAATTACAAATACAATTACAATTTTAGAATTTTACATACAATTAGAATTACAATTACAATTTTACAATTTGTCATATATACAATTACAATTAAAATTACAATTACAATCATTTCACAATAAATTAAATATTACAATTACAATTAAAAGTTTACATTAAATATTTTACATACAATTACAGTTAAAATTACAATTACATATATAAATACAATTTTACAATTTTACATACAATTAAAATTAAAATTTCAATTACAATCACGACATAATATTTAATAAATAGCATGGTCATTTAATATTAAATTAATTAATAAACATCACGATCATGATAACCATCATACAAACATCATATTTGACGAAAAACAGATTCAAACATCAAATTAGCATTATATACTAAGATCATCACAACACAAACATCAAATATACATCTCGTGTCAAATAAATCATGCTATCACATACACATCTATCTGCAAGCTAAACATTAAATGAACATATCTAACATGACCTAACAATATACACATCATGATGATCACTAACATGTAAATTAATTACAACTGCAACATGAACATAAAATAGATGGACCATATATATATATATATATATATATATATATATATATATATATATATATATATATATATATATATATATATATAACTGAATAATGTTAAAAAAATACAACTGTAATATAAATGTCATGGATTAGCTGGTGGTAGTACAACATCAATAGCAGTACTAGTGGAGGCCTACTCAGTCAATGGTTCAGCATCGATGCTCGATGGTCTAGCCTGCTCATGATCATGACTAGTACTAATGGATGGATCAGTTGGTGGTAGTACAACATCAATATAAGAAGTACTAGTGGAGGCATGCTCAGTCAATGGTGCAACCTCGATGCTCGATGGTCTAGCTTGCTCATGATCATGACTAGTACTGATGGATGCTACAGGTTGTTGATTGGACGTGGCCAATGGTCCAACCTCATCTCCATGATGACTGCGAGATGCTAGTGGAGCCTCATGCTCATTAGGCGCAGTGCGAGGTGAACGATCATGAGATGAGTCGCTGCTCGCGGACTATCCATCACGTGCTATGGCTTGACCACGTCTATAATGTGCAACAGTCCTCCTCAGTCGCGTAACAGCTCTCATAGATCCTACGACATGTCGCATCAGAATGTACATGTCATGCGGCATGCCTCTCCACATTCGTATTAGCCTATCATCGGCCTGTATGTCTCTGTAATGAGCGAGCCTGATTTTTACATCAACAATCAATGCACTGATTTGGTCACCTAACTCCATCCTATATCGGGTATCAGGTCAACTACGCCTAGCAAAAGGCAGTATCGACGCACAAGCAGGAGCTTGTCTCTCTGCACCGGCCTCCCGATCATGATCCTCCTCATCTACCATGTCCTGATCATCATCAGGATCCACACCTGGATCATGTGGTGGTTCCAGCATCTCCTCGCCATCAAAAGATCTAATGTCTGCAAAATATATACAAGTACACAACAATAATTAGACAATTTCATTAAAAAAAAGTTAAAGAACATGTTATAATAGATATAAATAAAACAGTAATATTTCCTCTATCATCTGGCAGCTCATCATCTGTGAAGAGGATGTTGGCACACCCTCAATCCAATCCAACATAAGGATAGGGAACCATAATGAATCATGTGATATCCTGGTTGGAAACATAGTCTCTCCCCTCTTAGGCATCATCTGCCCCTACATGTGCATCTAGGCCCCCAACATTGGAATACGAGGCTGTCGAACAAAATCAAGCCTTATCTTTATAAACCTCTCAAAAAATAAACAAAAAAGCTCTGAAGCAAAAGGGAGGTTGACCCTCCCTTGTGCATGAGCACGACATCTATCTAAGGCCATACAAAACTGCCGCAAAAAGTGGCAGACCACCTGACAAGTCATGGCTCCTATACTAAATAATCAACATAATATAGAGGCGGGCAACTAATGCATTTCCCATGACTAGTTTTGTGTAAAATGGTCAAAATGGGAAGTGAGAGGCACTACACGTCCTATCTACCAAATGCACCAATACGTAGCTGACCTCCAGGGACCTAAAACTCTGAAGGAGATTGTACATCTGCTCCAATGTATCTCTGGGAGTAAACTAACTAACTCCCTGTTACACAGCTAGTTGGAATCTCTGCGAACGAGGGAAAATCCACCCCTCTCCTCGATAGCCCTATAATGAAATAAATATCCTCCTCAGTGGGTGTGTACCACTGGTTAGGACCAACCTAGAAAGCTTGTTGGTGGGCATTGCACTTGTGGATAAGATGCCTCAAAAAGACACTATGGGCCTTTAGGGAAGTAGCCTCCTCATAGAACTTGAGGAGGCATACCTGCCTTAGGAGCCCTTGGGTATCTGCTGTAATAGGGCGAGGGTACGCATCTCTCTCCCTCTCTCGTGCCTCCCACTGGCGAAGCATGTCATACTGCTCCGCCTGTTGTTGTTGTTGTACCTCATCTTCTCTTTGAATCATTGACATATTAAATATTTTTTTTTTATTAAATCAGACATGTATTTAGGAATATACATATATAATTTTTTTTGGAAAAAAAAATAGACCAGTTGGTGCGCCTCAAAAACAGTCATGCACCAGTTCTGGTGTGGCTTTTGTTTGTAGAGCACTGGAGGCGATGCCCCATATGACATAAAATGCACTGTATGTGGTGCACATGAAATTTTTTCAAGCCCCGTTGACTATATATGGTGTCAAAAGATTAGTGCGCCAAATAAAATATACGCCCCAACGCATATAGTCGTGTCAGCGCACCGACTTCCTGATAAATTACATAGTCAACGGTGTGGTATTTTACCCGGCCGCACCGTTGACCCTGTCAGAATGCCGAATGTGGTGCGTTGATAGACACCGGGGCAGATATATCCGTCAATGCACTGCGTTGCTATTCCCATGGTCAACGGTGCGTACCGCTAAATGAACACGCCGCAATTTTTTTTAAATTTTAAAATAATGCAGGGTGTATTTCGGTACCGCCCCGAACATGGTACGGATACCGTTAGCACTGGTTGCAGTGCGACCTATAAATTTTACAAGCAGCACCGCTTACTAGTGCGAGCCGAACGGCTCGTGCGCACCGCGCGATAACCCAAAAAAAAAAAAAACAAAAAATTTAATGGTTAATTTTAAGGTTATTTCAAATTCTAATCCACTAGAAAGCTTAATTATGGAAAAACTAGAAAAATACCTGTACATTTCGTCATCGAGGCATATTGGCTATAGAATTTGCAAAAGAAAAATTTCCCACCGTTTTGCAAAATGCAAGCTATAGATTGGTGGCCAATGCACAGCAGCAGTGTGTGCAATGGGTGCAAGGGGAGCACCGATGTCAGGGTGGCTCAGAGAAAGAGAATTGCATTGGTGTTTGAGATCTTTGGATTACTGAGAAAAGTGAAAAATGCGGTTTTTTGGCTGTAAGTTTTTTTTATTTAACCCCATTCTAGTGTGCGAGGTTTTATAGGCGCACCGGTGCGGTTTCTTAAGAACACACCAGGCAGTTTCAGATTTGGCACGTTGTTTTATGATGCACCAGGGCGGTTGCTTAACACCACACTGTGATGTTTCAGTTTTGGCGCGGTGTTTTATGATGCACAGGGGCAGAATAGTCGTGAAGCACCGATGCTTTACAGTAATAGGATGCAGCGGGCATGTGTGTACGGAGCACAAGTTGTCTGGTGTGCCAATGTTTTGTGCGGCCGGTGCTTTCTCTCGTAGAGCGCACCGGTGATTGAGAGAAGGAAGGTAAAAAATGCAGTTTTTTTGCCGTAATTTTTTTTTTTTTTAACCTTTTTTCGGTGTGCATGTTTTATAGGCGCGTCGGCGCTGTTTCATATGAACGCATCGGTCCACTATTATTTTTGCGCGGTGTTTTATGATGCACCGGTGTTGTTTCGTAACACCAAATCGGGCGGTTTCTATTTTGGTGCGGTGTTTTATGTTGCACCAGCGCGGAAGAGTTGTGAAGCACCGGTGCATTACAGTAATAAGACCCACCGGGCAGGTGAGTATGGAGTGCACGGTGCCTAGTGTACCAATGTTTTTTGTGCATCGATGCCTTCTCTTGTAGAGCACACCGGTAATTGAGAGCTCTAGAGCACTGAAAAAACTGAAAAAAAAATGGTTTTTTTGCTATAATATTTTTTTTGAACCCTTTTCCGGTGCACATGCTTTATAGGTGCATCGGCGCTATATCTTACGAATGCACCAGTCAGTTTGTGTTTTGGCACGTTGTTTTATGATGCACCGGTGCAGTTTCTTAATACTGCACCAGGCGGTTTCGGTTTTGGCATGGTGTTTTATGACACACTGGTGCAGAAGAGTTGTGAAGCACCGGTTCTCTACAATAATATGACACACTAGGTGGGTGTGTGCGGAGCGCATGGTGTCCAGTGTGCCAATGTTTTGTGCGCACTGGTGCTTTCTCTTGTAAGGAGCATCGGTGCAATATTGAATGATAAGCGCACCAAGCGAAAAACATCCGCAAAACCCTCTGCCCACCAACCTCCTCTAGTAACCTTCGCTAGAAATGTATGTATGGGGTATTTTTATAAGGGGTTCCTCAAAAAAATTCGCTAGAGGGTATTTTCCTTGTAGTGCAATGACTTCCTTTTGAAATCAATTTAAGGCACTTTGTTGAATATGAGAGTCGTGAAGCTCTTATTATGATTGTTCAGGGCACTACAAGCACTGGGAAGCCTGTCTTTATCCATTTTTTTTTAAGCTCTTTCTAATTTTACATGTAATGGAAGAGGTTATTTTCTTCTTCTTACCCCAATAAGAATAGTTTTTTTTAATATACATGAAAAAACAATACTCATCTATAAGAATTCCAATTAAAGATATGCAACCACTACATGGGTAGTCACTAGCAATATTCCAAGAAGAAATGAGGCATATTCAATATATATGGATTGATTAAATGAGATTTCTAGGATAAATGTTATTCATGCAAATAGATGCTCGATTATGAGAAGCATTTCCAGAGAAAAAGAATTGTCCTTTTGGTGGAAGATCAATCATCCTTGTTGGTGACCTTGGCCAACTACCTGCTATGAGAGATAAGCCTTTGTATGCAGGTAATACAAAAGGAAAATTCTTGTGGAAAAAATTCAACATTGTTGTCACTCTTTACACAAAATTTCGCCAAAAAGGGAATAATGAGAAACAATCTTGTTTTTGTAGAGTCCTCAATAACATAAGAAATGGAGAACATGTTCTTGAAGATTGGGAGTTTCTTATGTCACATGCTTATATGATGTTGCTTCCTAGAGTAATGGATTTATTTAAAGTAGTAGTTCACATGTTTCCAACAAATAATTTGATCTCCTTCCATAACAGGCATATGTTAAAATCATTAAATTCTCCAATTGCATGATGTATTTCTGAGCATTCAAGGCATTCATAAATCATTGGTGTTGATGATGATCAAGTGGACAGTGAATTTTTGTTGTGGTGTGGTCACCGTGTTATGTTTACATGTAATTTGTGGGTTTAAGTTGGCTTGGAGAATGGTGCACTTGGTTATGTGAAGGATATATTTTATATGCCTACCTCTAAGCCACCTCAGCTTCCAATGTTCACAACTATTATTTTTTATAAGTATGTTGGTGTTCCATTTCATGAAATCAATCCAAAAATTATACCTATCACACGAGTGATAAGACGAAATTGAAAACAAATTCCTTTGAAGATGGCATGGGCTCTTAAAATCCACAAGTCATAGGGATAGACTTTAGAATGAATATCAATTGGTATCGGGAACAAAGAGAAACAAGGACTAACCTTCACAACCATATCAAGAGTGAAATAAATAGATGGTTTATGCATTGCACTGCCTTTCTCTTCTTAGAGTTTTTCCAAGATGAAAGATAGTGCATATGTTACAATTAGGAAGAAATAAGAGGAGCGATTTAAGTCCATATCGCTATGACATGCAACTAATAATATTGTGACCTATTTATAGAATGTTTTTCAAATTTCTTTTATTGTCCTATTTATTCACTTTTAATATAATAATTATTTTGATATATTAATGAGATGAATATATTCATCATATTCATAGTAATATCTGAGAAAGTTGTTTGCATTGTTTTTCATGTTGTTCATTTTTTTTTTTAAGTGGCTATTTTTCTTGTGTTTACAATGAACCATTCAAACATAAACAACCAGTTATATGAACCAATCACTAAAATGGAAAATCTCCCAATTCTACTAGAGCGATAAGTAAATGGATGCCCCCTCCTCAAGGAACGTTCAAACTCAACTTTGACGGGGCTTCCAAGGGTAATCCAGGCAGGGCAGGTTATGGAGGAATCTTCAGGGATCACAAAGGCAAACCACTCCCATTATTTCTGGGCAACATAGGATGGGACTCAAATAACTCAGCTGAGTTAGAAGGCTTGTGGCAGGGTCTTTCATTATCCCATCAATATGGATTTCATCCTTTGGAGATTGAAGGAGATTCACAAATTCTCATAAATATGGCGAATCAAATTCTCCAAGGAACCCATGCAAACAAAGTAGCCGTAAGTTGGAGACTAGTAGCCCGATTGGAGCTAATAGAACAATGGCTCAACACCAACAGAGCACTCATCTTAAAACATGTCAAAAGGGATGGAAACAAGGTAGCCAACCTCTTGGCTAATCTGGGAGTAGACAGTGAGCATACTCTTCTCGTCGGATCGCTAGACATTTTACATGATAGCGCCCAAATACAAGAATGCAACACTTTGGTACAGAATGATGCAAAACTCCCAGATGCGGGTGTCGAGCTTGTGGATTAATTTGATGGGACATTGGGTTGGCAAGTGGCTGGGACACTTAGCCACCCACGCCACCACCATGCGTGAACTCCTTCAACTCTTAGCTTTCATCAAGGTTTCACTAAAGCCGAACGAAGGCCGAGAACTAGCCATCATTCTCACATGCGCCTCCGTAAGGATTTCTCTGCTACATCTCGCAGATCACATTTATGGGTTAATTAAGCCGGGTGTTCATTGAAGCAAATACACCCTGGATATTAAGATGGAAGATGGTAGAGGAAATTCAGTTGCTCCTCCCCCGTTGCAGAGCTTCTACTCCCCTAACACTGTGAGATTGTCGCAGTGCAACGAGAAGACGGTGTCTTATTTCATGTTGCATTGAGCTAGGCAATGGGATTAATTTATCTCGGAAAATCCTTTGCAATCTAAACACTGCTACCTTTGACCTCCTCATCAATCCGTTCAATTCTCGCTCTACTTCCCCACATCCTCGTTTGCCCAACTCTAAGCAAGACACCATGCCAAGACTGCGGCACCGCATGTGTTGTAGAAGAGGCAACACCAGAAGCCACCCTCAGCGCACCCCCTCATCCAATTCTGAATCCTCATCTCCCTCCTCTGAATATTTTGCAGGCAGGTACCCGAACACTGGAAGTGGAAGGGGCAGATCCCACTCTGCCAGTTTTAGGATGGCCTCTTCCGCCCCTATTACTCCAGCTTCCCTCGCTTCCAATCAGCCTCATACTGCTCAGTTCTACTTCAATTGCACAATGAATCGCCCCTGAATCATAGCAACCATATCGGCTTGTTTAGGGAGGAACCTCAGTTGGCTGAAGCAAGCGCACATTCGGGCAGGAAGGCAACTGAGTCGGCTCAGGACGTGGCAGCGAAGAAACTGCTGGTGGAAATGCACAAAGCGAAAGCTTCTATTGATGAGGAAAATGATTCTCGCAGGTCTGGGTGTTCCAAGCATAGCGCAACCTCTCATGAGGACAAGCCAAATGATGAAGATGACATGGAGGCCTACAGGTGCCTCATTACTGAAGAATCTCCTCCTCATCATGCAATTTAGTCATTTTAAATGTTGTTGGGTTTTTATTTTCGAGGCCCAACTCTATGGGATAAATATTGAGTTTTTTGCAATATTGTCAAGTAGTTTTTGTCTGAAATTCTACAAAATGTTTAAAGAATCGTGGAATACAAGGCTAATACCCCTGCGTGGGTAGCGCATTCGCACAATGTCTGGACTGGTTTCCCCTAGTGGGCAATCAATTATCAGTTTTTTTGTTGAACATGCCACAATTTTTGGGCAAAGCTAAGGCTTCGGCCATGATGTATATTACTCTTTCTCTATAATAGAATTAAACTAATTTAGAAAAAAAAAAAAAATCTGAGAAAGTTGTTTGCATCGTTTTTCATGTTGTTCATTTTTTTTTTTTTTAAGTGGCTATTTTTCTGTTGTTTACAATGAACCATTCAAACATAAACAACCAGTTATATGAACCAATCACTAAAGATCAATTTTATAGTGGGTTCATTTTGATACTAATATTGTGAATTCATATTATATCATGAAATACAAAATTATGGGCTAAGTACTATTAATATGAATACTACCAATGATATCCAATATTAAATAAAAATGTGGCCACCATACCGAAAATTACCAATATTAATATTAGTAATTAATATGTCTATTAATTAATATTGATATTGATATGAATACTGGTATGAATATTAATGATGTTTAATATTAATATTAGACAAATATTGTGTTTATACATTAATATGAACATTAGCATTAAACATCCATGTAAATATTTTGATTGAAGATTAGGTTTAATAACTTTAGGTTTATTTAGGTTCAATAAAACTAGGTTTATATTTGTAAATATTTTTATATCATTTGGTTCATGTTGCATTAGGTTATTTAATAGCATGATGTTTATAAGATTAAGTTTTTTAATATTAATAAAAAAGAGTTTACTGATAATATTTATATCGAACAAAAACATTGATATTAATATTAAAAAAAAATATCAATATAAACATTAACATTAATTTAAATAAAAATATAGACTTACTAACATTAATAATGTTTGGTTTTAAACATTAATTTAACAAAATTGTGAATTTTTGTTGACTATTGTAATAAGGGTCACATCACTCACTTCATTTTATCACTCATTTCATGTGTACAATATGTATTGCTAATGAGGTTTATATTTGTGGAGTTTTTTATATCATTTGGTTCATGTAGCATTAGATTATTTTATAGCGTGTGGTTTATAAGATTAACTTTTTTAACATTAGTAAAAATGGGGTGTTATGTTTTATGTGTATAGATCTATATATGTGTATGCTAAGGTGTTTGTGCATGTGTGTATTAGTTTTGATTTTGTCGTTTTGTCTTTCAAATGCATATCTAATCAATAATGATGTCATATATTATGCCAAAGTGATGCACAATATCACGGGAGCGATAAGTTTTCTTTTTTATCTTCGGAACAAGTTTTATAGAAAACATGGGTTCCATCCTGCTTTTAATGATGAGCATATTATTGTGTTAGATGAAATGAAAACGGCTGTAAAATGCTTGTTGAATGTGCACCAAAGGGAGTGTGAGAGGAAAACAAGAAGGGATTGGTTGGAAAACGTTAAGTATTGTGATCATTCTCTTATTGATTTGAATTGGTGTTTCTTTTGTCATTGGTTTGATTGTGTTTTTGAAGAGGCTATTCGCTAACTGACTTTTTATGGAGTGTTTCAAGTTATATTTTGTAGTGGGATTATTCGATGTAAAGAAAACAAAAAATTTATGTTAATTTCAGTGTTCTTTCTCTGGTTGCGATGTTGGTGAAATTGATTTTTTTCTCATTGTTGTTGTTATGTAGAAAATTGTATATCTCTCATCTTAAAATGTCATATCATGTTGTTCTTCGTTAAATCCAATGTGCGCAATTTAGATGAGTTTTTTTTCCTTTCCTGTCCCAACATTATGTTCTCTCAAAATACGTATTGCTCAATTTTTTGCATTTATGTTCCTTTGCTCCAATGACGGTGTTACTATTTTATTTTTTACTCTTGGATTTGTAATTGTTATGGTTTTTTTGTATGGTTCCATTTGTTGTCTTGATGTCTTTCATAAATGAAAATATTATTGAGGTTTATAATATTAATGTTAGGTCATCATGGTTTTGTTGTTTCTATCAATATTCTTGAGATTTATACTATTAACATATTCATGTATTGATAATAATGTATCTATGCTTTAAATTTTATTGATTGTTTATAATGTATTGATTTAAATGTGTTATTATTAAGGTGTTGATGGATTATCATGTTTTAATGGTTTATAGTGTAATATTATTAATGTATTCTTATTAATTCTTTGTATTGATTTCTTAATGGTTTACAATGCGGTTCTTATATTGATTTTGGTTTATGTTTATTATTATTGCTTTGTATTATTGCATTATTTATATTTATAATATTGATGGTAGGGCTTAAGGGGTTTAAAATATTTAATATGACATATATTCTCTCATTTTCAAAACCAACCATCATGAGCCTTGTCAAACGTTACGTTATAATGAAGATTGTCTTGATATGAAAACCATAAACAACCATGGCTAATCATAGTCAACCATGATCCAGTGTCACATTGTAACAAAGATTGTCTCAATATGAAAATCAACAACAATTAAGCATGGTTGATGATGTTTATTTTTTTATTTATAATATTTATTTTGGGGTTTAAACAACATGATTTTATTATATTAATCCATTGGGCTTAGTATTATTCCCTTGGGTTTATAATCTCTTGGGTTTTTAGATTTTATCTGCTGGTTTTATTAATGCCTTGGGATTATAATATAAATCCTTTGTGTTAATTGATCCAAGGGTTCATATTCCTAGGGTTTATAATATTAATCCTTGGATTCAATATAAATACCATGGGTTTATAATGATGGTTAACCCTTAGGTTTATAAATCGCTTGGGTTGAAAATGATGAGTGCAATATCAATTTCTTGTGTTTATTTATCTAAGGGTTCAATTTCCCAGGGGTATAATATTATTCATAGGGTTTATAATATTAAACATACAATTTAATATAAATCTAATGTGTTTATAGTCTTGTTCAGCCATGGTCAACCATGGTCCAATCTCACATTGTGACAAAGATTCTCTCAATATGAAAATCAACCATTATGAACCATTGTCAAAAGTCAGATTGTGACAGAGATTGTCTCAGTATAAATATGAACCATGGTACAATGTGACATAGTGACAAATATTGTCTCAATATGAAAATCAACAATGGTCAACCATCATCAACCATGGTCAATCATGATCTAACATGGTCAAATATCACATTGTGACAAAGATTGTCTCAATATGAAAATCAACCGTGGCCAACCATGGTCATCCTTGGTCCAATGTTGCATTGTGAAAATGATTTCCTCAATGTTTAGTATTAATCCCTTCAGTTTATTATTTCCTTGGGTTTGTAACATCAATCTGTTGGGTTTATCGATCTAAGGGTTCATATTCCCAGGTTATAGATTATTCATAGGTTTTATAATATTAACTCTTGGGTTTAATATAAATCCCTTTTATATAATTATGGTCAACCATGGTCCAAGGTCACATTGTGAAAAAACTTTTGTTAATATGAAAATCAACCATGGTGGAATGTCGCATTGCAACAAAGTTTGTCTCAATATGAAAATCGACGATGGTCAACTATATTTATTTTAGGGTTTATTAGTTCCTCATGTTTATAATATCACTAATCCCTTGGTTTTTATTAATCCCTTGAGTTAAAAGTACTAATTCTTAGGGTTTATTAAGTGCTTGGGTTTTTAATATTAGTTTGTTTTCTTTATTGATTCCTTGGGTTTATTAATCGTTCGGGTTTCTTAATCATTTGTATTTATAATGTTGATATTTTGGGTTTATAATATTAACAATCCCTTGGGTTTATTGATCGTTTATGTTTCTAATACTAATAATTCTCTTAGTTTGTTGATCCATTCGGTTTATCACATTAATCCCTTGCGTTTTCTAATTATTTGCGTTGGTAATATTAATTTGTTGGGTTTATTAAACCCCAATATCAAGAGTTAAATATTATTCCTAAGGTTTACAATTAATCCCTTAGGTCTATAATGTCTATCACTTTGGTTTATTAACTTCTCAAGTTTGCAATATTAACAATCACTAGGGTTTATTAATCCCTTTGGTTTATAATATTAATAGTCATGTGGGTTTATCAATCCTTTGGGTTTAAAATATTAATTCCTAGGATTTATTAATCTATTCTATTTTTAATATTGATCGGTTGCATTTTTTTATCCCTTAGGTTTATAATATTTTCCCCTTGGTTTACTAATTCCTTAGGTTTATAATATTAAACGCTTGGTTTGATTCTTTCTTTAAGTTTAGAATATTAATAATTTCCTTTGGTTTATCATTTAATCCCTTGGGTTTATTAATCCATTGAGTTTAAAATTTAATTCCTAGGGTATACTAATCATTTGGGGTTTTAATATTAATTTGTTGGGTTACTCATTTATTGGGTTTATTAATTATTTTCTTTTATAATATTAATTCCTTAGGTTTAAAAATTAATAATTCAATGGGATTATTTATCCCTTGTATTTATAGTATTAGTAATCACTTCGGTTTATAATAATAATAACCCCTTGGGTTTATTAAACCCCAATATTAAGGGTTAAATATTAGTCTTAAGGTTTTATATTAATCCCTTGTTTTATAATTATTTGGGTTGGTAATTTCAATCCCTTGGGTTTTTAATATTAATAATTGGTTTGGTTTATTACACCCTAATATTAAGGGTTAAATATTAGTCCTAAGGTTTAATATTAATCTGTTATGTTTATAATGTTTATCCCTTTAGTTTATTAATTCATTGAGTTTATAATATTAACAATCCCTAAGGTTTTTTTATCACTTGGGTGTATAATATTAATAATCATGTGAGTTTATCAAACCTTTATTTTTAAACTATTAATTCCTTATTTATCACTTGGTTTATAATATTAGTAATCACGTGATTTTATCAAGCCTTTGTGTTTAAAATATTAATACCTAAGCTTTATTAATCTCTTATGTTTTTAATATTGATCCATTGGGCTTGTTCGTCCCTTAGGTTTTTAATATTTATCCCTTAGGTTCACTAATTCCTTCGGTTTATAATATATTAAACCCTTGGGTTAATTGGTTCCTTAGGTTTATTATATTAATAATTCCTTGAGTTTAAAATATTAATTCTTAGGATTTATTAAACTCTTCGGTTTTTGGTATTAGGGTTGTTTTATTCCTTAGGTTTGTGTTTATAATATTAATAATCCATTGGATTTATAACATTATTCCTTGGCTTTATTAATCCCTCATGTTTTAATATTGAACTCTTTAGTTTGTTAATCCCTTAGGTTTATGATATTTATCCATTGCGTTAACTAATTCCTTGGGTTTATAATAGTAAATTCTTGGATTTATAATATTAAAGCCTTGGTTTTATTAGTGCCTTGGGTTTATAATATTAATAATTCCTCGGGTTTATAATTTATTCCCCTGGGTTTATTTATCCCTTGAATTTAAAATATCAATTCCTTGTGTTTATTAATCTCTTATATTTTTTATATTGGTATGTGGGTTTCTTGATTCCTTACATTTATAATAATTATCCCTTGGATTTGCTAATTCATTGGTTTATAATGGAAATAATCTCTTGGGTTTAAAATGATATTTCCTAGGGTTTATTAATATCATGTGTTTTTAATTTGATTCCTTGGATTGGTTGATCCTTTATGTTTATAATATTTATTCCTTGTGTTTACTAATTGATTGGACTAATAATATTAAACTATTGGGTTTATTAGTGTTTTAAGTTTATAATGGAGTTGTCTTTAAGTGTGAATTTTTGGAGTTTCCGATGGATTTTGGGTGAGAATTAGGTGAAAACATTTGTGGTGAAATCTTGATTTTTGTTCTTTAAATGGGTTTTTTTACTGCATATATGAATTCAACACCCTTAAAAACCCATGAAGGTGTAGATTTTACTAGTCAAACTCGTGATTTCAATGAATCACTACCCGATTATAGAAAAATTAGATCTGAAAATAAACTGGTTTTTTTTTCAAAAAGTCACACTTAAAGACAACTCTAATTATAGTATTAATAATCGCATGAGTTTATTAATCCCTTAGCTTTAGTTGATATTTTTAATTTACTTAAAATAAATATATGAAAGATATTAACAATTATATTAATAAATATATAAAATTATTGACAATAGATATAAATTTATTATAAATAATAATAGAATAATATTTTTGTTATATTTGAATTATATTATAGCTTGAGTTATGATTATTAATATACTAACAAAATATCTATATATATATATATATATATATATATATATATATATATATATATATATATATATATATATATATATATATATATATATATATATATATATATATATATATATATATATATATATATATATATAAGAAGTATTATAATACCACGTAGTTTAATATATAGTATGCATATAGTTAATATTATTGATATACTCCAAGTAAATATATAAAATATATTGGCAATTATATTCATAAATATATATTAATTATTATGGTAAAACAAGTAATGTTAATAATGTTATAAGTGGATTATATTGAAGTTTTAAATATAAATATTAATATATTAGCAAAATTTTATGTAACAACTAATATTATATTAACAAACAAAATAATGTTAACATAATAAGTATAATTATATAAATATAAAATACTATGGTCATTATTATTCCTAGATATATTAATAATTAAAAATAGTTAGGCTTTAACAAAATACACCTAACAATTATTAATGTGGTGGGTGTTGGATATATGCCTATCAGTGTATGTCAACCACATTGGTAAATGTGGTTGTAAATCTATTTCATATAAGATTATTGGTGTATATCAACCACATTGGTAAATGTGGTTGTGCAAGTATTATTTACTATTTGAGAGTCTCATACAATGAAATTGTTTGTAACAAGGAAAATTAACTCTATACTAATGGACATACTTATAACATTAACATAAAGGATATTCTCTTACAAGTGTCGCATTTTGAAAAACACAACTTTTTGTAAATGGGTATAACAAAGAAGGCTAACAAATACAATCACTAAAAGGATAAACCAAAAATGAAAAAAAGTGACAAGCAATTATTACATCAAAATATAAAAACCAAAAATAACAAAAAAAAAACCAAGAAAAAAGACCATGGTATGACGATGTTATGCACTATAAAGCAATGCCAATAGAAATTATCATGGTCGACCCAAGTCTAACTATGGTATACATGATTAATATTTGTCAAGAAATGCCAATTATTGTCAAACATTACCATTATTTAATTACATCTTGATTATATATAATCATATTCAACCATAGTCAACTAATGTCAACCTTGGGCAAAATGGTCAACCATCATCATCTTGTTCAAACATGTTCAAGTTGGCGATATGAAGTGCATCATGGTCAACCATAGTAAAAAATGCTAAACATGGGAAACTATAGTCAAGCAAGTCTATCCATGGTTTGTGATTTTCAACTATGCTTTCCATGGTGAGCGAGTGTCAATCATTTTCAATAATAGGCAAAAGGTTTAACCATTGAAAAACATAGTTAATGAAATTTTATTTGTTATAGGCCATTTGGTCACCTTTGGTCAGTTGGGCTATAAACTATGGAAACTTTTATGGGCTAATATTCGCAGGTGGGCTAATTTTCCATGGTTTTTCCAAAAAAATGATTCGCCAATTTCCTTTTATTTTATAAAAATGATTCGCCCAAATTTTACAATGGAAAATTATTTTACCTTAAAAAACGCCAACATTATATAGACAATATATATAATATCATTATAAATTTGAATAATTTTACAAATACAACAATAAACATTTTATAGTTTTCATATTAGGGACTAGTGAGATTTGCCAATTTTTTAAACTTCAAAATAATTTTCCATCCTTAAAATTTTCCCCGCTATAAACTAGATCAATCAACATACTCTTACCTCTAGCATAAAGCCCTAAGCACAACAGTCTCATCCCAGAGTTTCTACCTGAAAACACCTTGTTTCAATCACTTTTAAGACCAACGCTCCTTGGCCTCTTATTGGACAACGTTCACCTACAGGTTGCTGCATTATGCACCTGTGTTGGTTCCAGAAATTATGGAAAAGGAGAGAAATTCTGGAAGTATCTTATTCTAGAAGCTTCAAGGTTTTGTTACAACTATTTACCTCAGATAAAACATTTGAATCCTATCCTATCGCTCCTTGGAGTTTCCATCGCTTATCTTTTGATCCCATCCTCCCATCAAGAGTGGATCTCAAGCCCCAGATTGGTAAATGGATAAGAAATCTCATCTTACCTCCCTCTCTTATATATTTGTGTCGATCCACAAGCTAGGGGTTGGCTTTTGGAGATGGATTATACCCTCATGTTGTTGTGAAAAGTGATTATTCCATGTCAAATATGTACTGAAATCAAAAATAAAATTCTAGGCATGAATTTAGATGATGAGAACCTTGTAAAACAATGAAGAGGGTATATAATGTGGATAGGATGTACTTGAGTTGTGTCAGAGTGGATGTGCTTAAAATAATAAATGTTGTCGAGAAAATTGTCTCTTTACCTCGAGAATTTAATTTTAAGTGCGAAGTGTCTTTACGTAAGTCCTACGAAAACACTCTTATTTGAAAACCTTCTTACATAATTCCTACGAAAACACAACCATTCTTATTTTCATAGTCGACAATATTGATCTGTCTAATGAAATACATAGACTCTCTCAAAGGAATTATGGAGTATTTTTAGCTTGTTACTCTGCTCATCAAATGGAAAAAACCATGTTTGTTAAGGTAACAAAATGGGTGGAATGGAGGGTCGTCTTACAATCACTACTTTTTGTATTTTTTAATTCTTCAAGGAACATCCATTTTACGAACATTGCCTATTTTAGGACCTTGAGGTGTCATCCTTTATACTGATAATAATTATTTCATAACTTTTAGAAGATGTTGACTTTATGTTCCCACACTGGATGACAGTATGTCCTATATTACCACAAATACATTTCTTTATAGATCAAACTGTGAATATGGGGAATAATGTAATGTTTTGGCTTATTCAAATTTTTAAGAACAATAGCAGAGAAAGGTACCCGATATCACTTATTTATAGGGAAATTACAAAGGCCATTAGAAAAGTTCTAGACCTCAATCATTAATCATCTAGGGTTTTCTAAGATCATAAATAGACACTTGAGAAATGATAAAAAGAGCAATCAAACATTCAATCTAGAAAATACAAATTAATTGTCTTGAGAATCTAAAGGGAAGTCAAAATTTTAGAAGAGTTATGTAAGAGAGCAATCTAACAGTTAGAGAAAATACTCATCAAGCACACACCTAGGATTCACACCTCTGGAAGGCTCAACCCACCGCCTCTTGGAGATATGAACCATGCACACCCTAATACGCCACTCTCATCGGCTTTCCCTTAAACATTGACCCCACCCTGAGGGTCTCCATGGGGAAAAAAGCATCATTATTTCTAGGCATTCTCTCTGTAAATATGCTTAGGACAATCTAACAATGTCGTCTCCATGTTGGCAGATCATTGTGCAATAATGTTGGAAAGGCATAGAGGAGAAACACAATTTAACATAAATGATTTACACAAAACACACGAGCTGTGGCTTGAACCTCTCTAAACACGACAACAATCTTTGCCTCTTTTTTTTTTATCTCTTTTCTTTCTCTTCTTCAGTCACGGTTTACGACCCATGACTATTGTCATTCCTTTGTCTTATAGTTGCTTGCCTTTTGCATGGGACTATCTTCCGTACCACCCCCGAAAAAAATATGATTTTTAATATGCACCCCCGTAAGGCACAATCTTCACCCAAAAACCTATCATGCTTGATAAAACACCAAAAAAATTTTGTAAACCAACAAACTTTTGCAAAACTATAAATTCTTTTGCCAATAAAAATTCCAAAAACCACAAAATATTTTTTATACACCTCAATTTTCTTTTGATAAAAAATACTTAAAAATAATATTTTCATTAACTTATGCAAACCCTTATATAAACCTCTTACCAATAAAAAAAACCTTAATATTCCTCTAGAAAACTTTGGAATAACCTTAAAAAAGACCCTTATATAAACCTCTTACCAAAACTCTTTAACAAAAAAGACCTTTTATTATTCCTCTATAAAACTTTGGAATAACCTTAAAAAAACCCTTTAAAAACTTTAATATCTCCTTTAATATATCTCACCCAAGACGTTATATCACTCTCACTTAATGAACAACTTTATGAATGTGTAGCCACGTGACTTCAAAGAACTATTCTTAAAATTGCAAACCTTAGAAGCTGGACTTTCCCTATCACAAATTTCCGTCGACCGTAGCACGTTTTTTGGAATTGTTTGTTGACCTTTAACACTGACCGGCCGTTAGCGCTCTCCACGATCAGGGAGGGTGTCTTTGTTTTAACGCAGCTACTTCGCGTTTTGTCGTGTGCATGTAACTGGGTGAAATTAATTTATAACCTCTAACGAAGCTCGACAGTCAGCCCTTGGGCGTTATAACCCATTGTGTACCACGGCAGGGTGCGTTATAGCTCAATCAAGAGAAAACACATATTTCCAAGATAAACATTAATCTGGATGCTAATCTGCTTTTTCTTTCTATTCTGCAAAATTTTAGCTTTGATCTCTATAATTATAGTACTGATAGGTTTTGATATCAATTTGTTAGAAAAAAAAAAAAACAGAAAACACAATTTAAAAAAAATAATTCACACAAAATACACTAAATCTAAACTTCTCTAAACACAACAACAATGTCTATCTCTTATTTTTTCTTTTTTCTTCCTAAATAGCACTTTGCAACCCATCACTGCTATCATATAAAAACATTAAGAAGATCGAACCAACCCATCACTGCTATCATATAAAAACATTAAGAAGATCGAACCCGGGCTTTGTTTTGCTCATGGTATGCAACTCACTAGTTACTAAAAATCTAGTGAGTTTGCACTATCGAGAATAGTCCCATGATCTCAAGATCTGCCTCCCTTTTTGGGAGATACACACATCTCAAAGCCATAGCCATAGGCCTGTAACTAATATATTGACCTAGAAGGCCTATGCATATAGACCATAAGTAATCATTGCGAGAGATTCACACACATAATCCGTACTAGTAGCATACTGTTCGACTACTCTCTAGGTACAATAGGTTTTCCAGGGTTAAATTTTAAATGAACATCAAAATGACAGTTTCTAAATTTATAAACACGTCATCGAAAAATATCAACAACAGGTCAAATAAGTTCTGAAATCGAAAATATCAACCACAGGTCAAATAAGTTCTGAAATCGAAAATACTAGGCCTGACATTAGAATCTGGTACAACATAAAGAGGGTATATACTGTGGATAGTATGTAATTTGTCGCGTCAGAGCGGATGAGACGCAAATAACAAATGTTGTCCGGCAACTTGCCTGCCTACCTCGGGAGTCGGGAAGCTTATTTCGACTGCGAAGTATCTTTACGTAAGTCTTACGAAAACCTTTTTATTGAACGAAGCGAAGGAAAAAACATGTTACGTTACGTTCAATAGAGAGGTGATGAGCCATTGGAAGATAGTAGTGAAAGATGATAGTACTCCTTATTCATTTGATAATTAAAATTTATAAAATTATAAAATAATTTTATTGTAAATAGGTAGTAAGTTAAGTGGGTTTTATTATGTGAAAATTGATGTTTGTAATTTATTTCATTAGTTTTAATTTTATTTCTTCATAGATAGAAGCATAAAATTCAATAAGTATCATGAAAATGATTTACTTAACCGTTAAATCTCAAAAAAATAATATGTAATATACTACAATGAAAACTCCTCAATACTTGAAACCTATAATGAAACCTATAATATATTAAAAATATTTTTATTTATTATTTCGTAATATAATAATTTAAAAATTCAGAATGTTTCGCGTTATTCCTTTTCAATTATGCAATACGTGGTTCTGAGATCCCTCAACTCAACTTCTATTCTATAAGATAGAATACAGTACTTTGCCTATTGCCTCTTACACGAAATCGCCAGTTATCATTATCTGAGACTGCTACGGATTTTATTCCGTGAACCGTCGGGAAAACATCAAAATTAGGTTTTACTCGGGATCTGAAATGTCCCTGACCTTCCAAGGTTGTTCAATAAGTAGAAGATAATGTCATATTTTTCTTTGAAATTCTGCTGGTTTGAGTTCATACTTGAAAGACGTGCATCAACGCAGGGAAGGACAGCGATCCGTCAAACACGATGTGCGAGGGAACCAGTAGACCTAGAAAGTCATGCAGGTTTCATTGGCCGTGGAATAAGTACTGGAGCTTTTCAACCTACTCGAAGACATTTTCTGAAAAGCTACAGCACATGGCAGAAAGAAAAGCGCATGTTCATGCGTAGATATTGTCCGAGCATTCTCTGAAAAATCACAGCAAATTGCAGAAAGAAAGTATGTTTTTATAGGCACACATTATACTCGGGTATTGTTTATTAAACCCAAAACGCGCATATTGGAATCTCTTCCTATCGAGCATTGTTCACGTTGTTTTTATAGGCACACATTATACTCGGGTATGGTTTATTAAACCCAAAACGCGAATATTGGCATCTCTTCCTATCGAGCATTGTTCACGTTGTTTTTATAGGCACACATTATACTCGGGTATTGTTTATTAAACCCAAAACGCGCATATTGGCATCTCTCCCTATCGAGCATTGTTCACGTTCTTCTGTAATGTACATGTATGGTTCATGTGACAGTGCGTGCCTCGATGTTAATGTTAAAACCATATATACGGGCAATTGCAACTAGAGGTGTAAAAGAATGCTCATAACAGTAATGGAAGGAATGTGGAAGGTAGTGATGAATTGGATTTAAGAAAATTGTTTTTAGAAAAAATCGATGGAATAAAGTTTCATATAAGTTGTTTAGACTATACTTGCTAATTTTATATGGGCGGGAGACACTGATTGAGGAAAATTCATCTCTGTAAACTGGTTCATATCTTTATTCCGAAAAAGTTTGGCGGCTGGGGCCTTTTAAACCTGAGGGTGTTCTCTAATGCTTTACTTGTAAAATCCTCGTGACTGGCTTTGAAGGGTGCAGGGGTCTGGTCTCAAATCTTTTATCACAAATACTTAGATGTTGATCCTATTCTTGCACTGTATCGGGGAAGCACATGGACTGTAAAAAAGAGCGTCTCAGATTTGGGGTAGCTTTAAAAACGTTATGCACATGCTGTTGGTATGGCACTTTGGAAACGGACAGAAGATTATGCTTGTCATTGACAAGTTCTTGGGAACTGAGGGTGCTCTTCGTATCGATCCAGCTTATTGCATCAACTAAACCATAGAGGTATATTTTTTTTATCCCATCTCATTTCTTGTTGGAATTTAGGGGCTCCGGTTTCAAAATCGGCAGAGACGTTGGGTTTGCACGGAGGGGATGTTTACAGTCTGCGGATTTGTCCTTGAGAGGTGAAGGGGATGAATTGGTATGGGATGGAACATGTCATGATGGCGGTATATAGGAAAAGGATATTTATGTGCACTCAATCAAGGAACGGATCATTGATGTTTCTCCCTCTCCTTTTCATATAGCATGGCATTGGAATATTCCCACCAAGATTTTATTGTTTGGTTGGATTTTATGGAAAGATAAAGTTCTTATATAGGATTCTCTTGTGAAGCGAGGATTTGAGGGGCAAGGAGCTGCTCGCTATGCTTTCAAAATGAAGAGACTGCTATATACTATTATTTAATTGCACCTTCTCTCTTAGAATTTGGAAGTTGTTTAATTTGTTTTACTCGGGGACCAATCTTGGAGACTTGCTGATTGCATTCAGACTATCATGGTATGGGGGGCTTGAAATTGCACTTTTAAATCTCTACCTTTTTATGTTTTTTTGGGAGATCCCATGTGCCCATAATTGTATAATTTTTGAAGATATTCCTATATAATAGGAACATTATGCGATGGATAAATGATTGCTCTCTGCATCCTCGGGGTATCATGGATCTATCTATCCAGAACCGCCCTCATCATATTGACCTTCTTGCGATATACTTAGATGGGGCACACAACGATGGGGTATGCAGTTGTGGGGCTTGGATAAAGCTCTTAAAGAATGAGTAGTATCATATTTGTTGGAATGGAGGTGCAGGCTCGAATAATAAGGTTGAGATTATGGCTTTGAGGAGCGAGATCATGATTGCATACCATCTCAACTTATCATTGACGGTATTGTTAGAAGTTGTAGAATGTACTATCAGAATTTGGGAGGGTGGATTCAGCGGGTAATGTACCTTTTGACAAAGTCCCAGTGCTTCTTGTTGCAACATATCTATAGAGAAAACAACTGGCGTGCTAATTCTCTATTAAAGAAAGGCATGTTGGCACCTTTTGGAACTATACAGATCACTCATTACACAGATTCAAAGTTGGTGGAATCATATGTTTTTCCTCTGCCTTAAAGTTTACTTTGGACCTGCGGCAAGCAAGCCTGAAAAGATCAAGCGAGCCTGAAAAGATCAAGCGAGCCGACTATACCTTACCCTTCCTTTTATGTTTTTCTTTAACAATCTCCTGTCTTACCAATGGGCGCATATATATGTTTTTTTTGGCATTAAACAACTGACCTTATATGATGTTTATATTGTCTACATGAGGTCATCAAGTTTCTATCTGGTTTTTTCTTTGTGTGCATGATTACTAGATCCAAAGGATTGTATCTTTATGTTGGATTTTGATTTGACGCTCATATGGTCATTTCTCTTTGACTGGCTCAGTTTTTTCTCATGTAAAAGGCTATAAGGTTCACATTTTGTATGTAAATATAAGGATTATGTATTAGCTATTTTTATGCTTTTGGATGGAAGGCAGTCGCTGAAGATTGCGTATCATGCCAATTTCCGGACATGAACAAGCACTCGCTTGTTTTGAATATGTATCTGGTTTATGTACTGTTTATAATACAACAACGCTTTTTCTTCTTTGAATAAAAAATTAAAAAGAGATCTATCTTAAAAAGTTTGGTTGTATATGTTAAAGAACCCAAATTAAAAGGATATTAATATTGCAGAAGATTGATGAATGAATAAAATTTATTTTCTAGTAGTCTTTATGCCATAATTTTTAAATTCAAAATTACCAACTTTATAGAAATTATGATCCATTGAAAGCAAGGAAACCCCAAAGAAAGCGATGACCAAATGATGAAACATTAGCAAAAGCAAAAACTAGTTGACCAGAGAAAAGGCATGACCACTCATAACTATGTCCCAAACCTTCTTTTATAGCTGAAGAAATGTGAGATAAGCATTCCCATCAACTCCAAGGAGGCATTGTAGCAAATATGGCCAAAACCTTCTTCTATGGTATAATATATATTAGATAGGGATCCCCATCAAGTGAAAGGAGGCATTGCAGAGGGTAGAGTTTGCAAAAGTATAAATACTAACCCCAAAAGTAAAAAGATGAAATAGTAAAGACACTGCATGCACACCATATATCTCATCTCCACTAGTGTATAAATAAGATTTGGTGACACTAGAAAAGAAGGTTCATCTCAATATATTTTAACCCTATGCTCCAGATTTTGCAGGTTCAGGTAATTATCTCGGATATTCCTTTGGTAACTTAAGCTCAAAATTAAGGAACTCTTAATGATGGACAAAGTTCAAGATTTATGTATCTCAAACATTGGCATGCTAGTATTTTATTAATATTTGGCAATGTAGGTAATTTTGAATAAAGTGGATGATGTACTCCATGAGTGTTACGTGAAACCCCTTGGGATACACATAAGAGAGGTCTATATAGAGCTAGCACTTTGCATTGGAACATGGTTTGGTCGAGTTTTATCATTACACATGTTCTTAAATATGGATAATTCTTTATCTGAAGGGTTTTTCAGGAAATTGATGTTTTTTTTATGTGTAGTTACTTGCTTGTGCTCAACATTGAAATGCCTATAATGGTTATGATATTATTACTTGGTAGGTTTAATTATTTTTGTATTTTTCAGCTATGTACATGACTTAAATAGGCAATTAACATGTAGTTAGACACAATGTCATTTTTAAAGCAATTTTCTATGCAAAAAAAAATTCATATCTCATATTTCAGGTCTTCATGCTTGTGGGGTAGATCCCATGAGTAATCTGATTAGGATAAAAGTTGTGACAACATGTTTTATTGGGTATAAGTTTGAATAATTCGTTAGATGTGTATGAACTTCATGTTAGTTTGTAATTGAAGAGAGAGACTTTGTTCATGCACGATGGATTGTGTTAATGTGGGTTGCAAAAACATTAATACATGCAATTACTAATTATCCAAAGTCCCAAAATTCAAATCAAAATATAATTTTCTTTGCAGATTTGTTCTGAAATAACATCATTGCTTATCTGCTTAGAAGTTGATGGATATGATTGATAAAAGGCATGTTTGGAAATTGCAAGCCATAAGTTTGTGTTGGCATAGTTGTTTCGAGTTAAATACTTTGAGTGGTACTTTTGATAGTTTGTAAAGTTAATGTGGCATTTTATTTTGGCTATAAATTAAATTATTTTGATAAGAAAGGAGTGGATCATTTTTCTTTGTTAATGATATTGCCTCTGGAAAGTAAAGAAGACTATAAAAACTTCCATTTACCTTTGAAAAAGTAGTGAGGATGCATTTTAGTGTTTCAATGACACATAAATATGACTAAGGTGCCATTTGATTTACTCATAGAATATTACTTTAGTTGATTTGCCATGTGTTTTAAAGACATAATTTCGTTAGTCAACTCTTACCCAATAGGCTAGTAAGATTGTAGTTTCACAAGATAGCATGAATAAGATTAAATATGGTATTTTTAATCATTGATGTTGATGATAGGATAAGGATACTCTGGTTTTATAAATTAAATTATAAGTATGAATAATACCAAATTTAAGTTAAAAATTGAATAAAACATTACAAAAATTTCCTCAGCTTTAAAAGATGTGTGGTCTCTAAAGCTAGCTCCTGCCACACATAGGGAGATGGATACCATACACAAAATGGCCAAATAGTCTTGCCAAAGGAGTGTTGTCCACAAGTGTTAATCACCTGAGTAGAAATAGGTAGATGTTAATGACCCCAGTTAGAAATAGAAACATTTATTTATTTCTAACAAGTCATTGTACCTGCCAACATAGGAAAAAAATCCTTCTTAGTCATCTCAACAATTAATTCATATATAATCCATATATGATACCAAAAAACTCTATATAAAAAATGTTTTTAATATAAACTCAGCATATTTCAACCTAGAACAAGTTGGTATGAGTTGTACACAAACTAATAACAACCTGACATATCCCCAAGGTTTTGTTGTGGGGGAAACCCAACAACCCCCATTTTTGAATTTTTACTTTGAATAATGGGGACCCTTTATATTTAATTTTTAGCTAAGAACCTTTTATGATTTTGATTAAGTTAATTATTTTGGAATTTTGTCATTTTTCATTTTTTACCTTATTTCTATTTTGTTTATTTCATTGAATTTGGTTTTTCACAAGCTTTCCAACGATACTTGTTTCACTTCATTTGGTCAACCGGTTTGTAAATGGCACTCCTTTGAAGTTTGATCATTTTCTCGCTTGGCTTAAAATATATATATATAATGAATGATATTTTAATTTTCGCAATTAAAAGTCTTCATCGTAAATATTATTTTTTAGTTAATTTTTAATATTTATTTCATTTTCACTAATGGTCCTACAAAATGACCTAGCTAAATTGCACAATAGACGAAAATACATTTCGAGATCTTGGTAATTTATTTCAACTTGTTATTTTAAAATAAATTGCCAAACCCAAAACCCCAAAATTGAAAAATAGTTGTAGTTTAAATAGTAGGATGGTTAATCCCACATGGGCTCCACTTCACAACACATCCTTCCTTCCAAAAATCCTGATTTAAAAAAACCAAAATAAAACATGATAGTGAAATTGCGATATCACAATATTGCATATCACATTTAGTTAAAACACTTCAAACACGTCCATTTGAAATTTGCCAAACTCTGATGCGATTTAGAAAGCATGTAAAGGGTTAAAGAATTTTAATATAGAGTTTCATTTCACCATGTGACTCACGTACCTCAACCTCACTCTCCCTCACGCCATACTCACCTCACCCTCCACTTATTCCTCCACCTAACTCTCTCCTCCATTAACACTCCCTTTTCCCTCCATACTCCTACTCCACTCCTCATGTGAAGGGTTAAAGAATTTTAATATAGAGTTTCATTTCACCATGTGACTCACGTACCTCAACCTCACTCTCCCTCACGCCATACTCACCTCACCCTCCACTTATTCCTCCACCTAACTCTCTCCTCCATTAACACTCCCTTTTCCCTCCATACTCCTACTCCACTCCTCTTCTCTCCCACGTGGTTTGAATTATATGTATTTTGACTTAAAAATTATAATATTATTATATTATACAATATTACAATTAAATTATATTTTTATTATAATATTTTTATTATAATTTTAATATAATTTGAATTATAATATTAATATAATATTTCAATATTTTAATTAATTAATAAATCAAAGTTTTAAACTAGTCTAATTATGTGTACAATTAATTTCTTCTTAATTAAGATTAATAATGTAATTAATATTAATTAATATTAATTAATTAAAAAACCGTAATATAATTTAGGATTAGAATTTAATTAAAACATTCTGATTTTTAGCTCAAGCAACAAAAATTCCAGAATTCTGTCCATTTTTATATACCAACTTTGGAAGCTGATAAACGGAGTTTTATTTTGTCAAATGAGGCCCAAGATGACACATTGGAAAGATAAAATCATGACGAACATTTTTGATGTGGTTTCATTTCCACATTTGATCATTTATTGGGTCTAAAATTCAGAAGAAGATCAAGCTCCGATTTTTTTAACAAAATCAATTTTCTGAGTTTTATTTTCTGCATTTTCATTTTCCCATGACTTCTTCTGAGTGTAGATCCATTCGTTAATGATATCCTTAACCAAGTAGATCATCACATGCATCAATAGAAAGCTTAGATTTAATTTTCAGTTATTATTTGATTAAATTTTGATTGGATTTAATTTAATTCCAGATTTGGCATTTTGATTTTAATTTTGCATTTTAATTTTGTTTTTGATTATTTTTTTTGCAGGAAAATAGTTGACGAGATGACAAGAAGATATTTCAATCAATGAGAAGGCTCAAGACATTCAATAATATGATTTTGAACCAATGAAAATTGATTGAGCAGAACTACTCTTCAACAAACTTTCCTATGCAGAAATCCTTTTGTAAATATTATAAATAACAAATTGTAGAATTTAATATGGACTCCTCTTCTCTACCATTCAGAGATTTTTGAAAGCACTGTTGTATAGAGTATTTAGATTTGTAGGGTAGAGGAGATAAAATTGAGATGTGGGGATTATTGATGATTTTTCTTTTGCATTCTAAATTATGTATGGAGAATGGAGTTTGCACTGTTGTAGCTCTAGTTTAAAAGCAGAAGTTCAAGCATTGTAAAGAACCATTGGAAATCGGAGTCAGAGAAATGGTTTCAATAAATTGGTTTTTATAATACTATTGTTTTAAATACTAGTTTTATTTTATGATATCAATAATGTCTCATTTTATTCATACTTGTGCACTATTGTTGATATGAGTAAATTGTTTCAATTATATGTTATTAATTATATCTACTCTTATGGGTTGAATTCTAATTTCTGAGCAACTATTTACTCAGAAATATGTCTAATAATATTGATTTAAAAATCAATATCATTTTTGTGAACTACTTCCTAAATGTTGTTTGATTGATCATCTTAGTTAAGAGGTCTCTAAATAGAATGTGTTTAGTTAAGAGGTCTCAAATTTCTTTTGTTACAAAATTATTTTAGAGTACAAAAAAAATGTGTAATTTTTTATCGTTTAAATTGTATTTTTGAATAACATGTGTAATCATATTTTATATTAATTCGCGTTAAAATATTTTATTCATAACTCACACTAGATGTTTTATCTCTGTAAAATTATATTATTTAAGATGGACATCGAAATATTGTATTTATTACTTGAAGAGTGAAAGTGAAATATCAACAACTGAGATAATTGTTTTGTTAATAGTTTTTTCATTGTTTATTTATATGGTTTGGCCAACATGAGCTAAAAAAAAATTATTATTTTTTTGAGGACGTGACATACTTACACATGTTCCTCATACTGGATTTTAGAACCATCACAGATCTATCTAAAGCACGAATCTAACATGAGCCTAGAGGGATCAAATTTCTTTTGTTGCAAAATTATTTTACAGTGCAAAAAACAATGTGTAATTTTTTTACTGTTTAAATTGTATTTTTGAATGGCATGTGTATTCACATTTTATATTAATTCATGTTAAAATATTTTATTCATAATTCACATTGGATGTTTTATCACCGTAAAATTATATTATTTAAGATAGACATCTAATATTCTATTTATTACTTGAAGAGTGAAACTGAAATATCAACAACTGAGATAATTGTTTTGTTAAAATATTTTTAATTGTTTATTTATATGGTTTGGCGGACATGAGTTAAAAGTATTTTTATTATTTTTTTGAGCACGTGCCATACTTGCGCATGTCCCTCATACTGGATTGTAGAATGAGCCTCTCAGCTCAATAATGTCAGTTAATTGAACTATTTCGTTAATTTGTTATTCATTATAAGCCAAAGATATTTAAATCCCAATCATTTAAATATCTTTCTCTCGGTTGGGTTAGATCTATATCTTCCTAGTAAATATAGGATTAGGATAAATTTTATTTTTCTTGCATCTTAGAATAATTTTTCATTTAGACTAATTTCTGCATTCGTAGAAGTCCTCAAATCAAAGAGGAAAAACTCTACTTGTGGTAAGGCCGAGCCCCAAATTAGCTTAAGGATCACTCTCTTCCCTCGTCAGCAAGAGAGGAATGATTTGATGCCTCTTTCCCATTTGCAGACAAAATTTTTATTTTAAACCATTGGAGATTAAGAGAAGGTAACTGGACCTAGTTAAACAGTCAAAGCCACCATTCCCAACAGAAAAGGAAATGCTTTAAGGTCCTGACTGGGTGGTGAACCTCATGTTTTTGCAACGAATTTTGAGGCTTCAATATTTTGGCGCTAGAAGGAGGGCCTGAGATTTTTTTCGTCTTTATATTCCAACATTTTATTTTTATTACAATGGCTCCTATAAAATTTCCAATTTGGACTTTTATTCTGCACGTTCATCTTCCAATACTTCACCAGATATAGCAAGACACTTTTCTGAAGTAAAGTTTAATGGTAAGAGGAATACTTCTGCATTTAATCATGTCTTTCAATTTATTAAAAAAAATCAAATTCTATTTTTCAATAAATTGATGAAGGTGTTTTATGCAGGATTTTTACTCTTACATTCTTGGAAAAAGCCAGAAGTTGGTGTCAATCACTTCCACTTGCATCAATTCACATTTGGGAACAATTTATTACAATTTTCCTTCGTAATTTTGATGGCTATGACTACGAACAAGTATGTAAAGAAATTGAAGATCTACGAAGGTTTGAAAGTGAATCTTTAATCGATTTTACCATTATATTTCATTTAAATTGTTTAAAATTTAAAATTGAAGATAAACCTTCGAAAGAAGAATTATTAGACTCGTTACAAATAATTGTCTTTTTCAAACAATCAATCATATTCATGGTTTCAGCATTCAAGAAACCATTCAAATTTATGATTTATATAACGATCAAGCTCGAATTCCCATTCAGAGTCATAGCCCTCTCTCTAATTCACAAGTAGGTATCAACAATCATTATAATTGCATTATTTTACCCAATTATTGTGAAGATGAAATTGCTTTAAATCATTCCCAATTGTATTGTAACAATAATTGTAACACTAGTGAAAACTATCATTCAATTTTTTTTTACTCCATCATTTATTCTTAACTTCAGATTTATCTTCTGTCTTTAGTCTTAGATTTTTAGATACTTTGTGCTGGCATATTGAGCAACGCAATATTGAACACTCAATGATGCATTACCACAATAGGAAAATGAAAATTCAAATTATAACTGTGAACATAAAGAGCTATTTAACTTCCAATTTCAATTTATGTTCATTTTTTATCAATTACTTCTTTCTTCTCGAAAGCAGTGCCAACATGAGAGTGTATTTTCACAATATGACCAGCAATATAATTCAATTAATAATATTTTATTGGATGTGTAGAACTTCCATCAGTTTTTCATTGATCCATTTGAAAGACATTTGGAAAACTTTCCTTCATGGTAGATTGTTAATAGTTTAACACTTGCACATAACACTAACAAATTTATACAGACCATTATATCTAAAAGCTCATTTCCACAAGTTGGCCTATCATCTTCTCTTTTGATCTCCTCCCTCTCAATAATGGAAATCCATCCAGGTTTTTATGACCCAAATGAAATTCAGTTGGAAATGGTATTTCAAAAGAAGGTGATTGTAAATAAACTACTAACAATAAATGTACATTATGCTCTTACATTTCGTTTCCTTAGTTTTATATTTTCATTTTTGTTACTAATATTTGACATGTACATAAATGGATGAATTAAAATGAGAGAGTGGTTACATTGGAAGTATGACTATACCTAGTCATGTTTTCTTCATTAAGTTAGAGTTAGGATTAGATTAATTTTATTTTTTGTATTTATTTCAATATTTCATATTTTTAATAAAGCAAGTAATGAATCCAATTTATTTTGGGCATCTCATTTCAATTATAGAAAATAAGCTTAGAGAATTTTAGAAGCTCTTGAATTATCAGGTCATACTTATTTTTCAAGCCTTCAATTTTCTTGTTTTTCAAAATACATAACATTGATCATACATGAAGAAATTCCAAGGATTTTCTACAACTGGACAATTTTTTATTCACAAGTAATTCTGAAGAACTAATTTTACCACTCTTGTCTTCTTATGTAACGTTGTAAATGATGCAATTGAAAAAAATCATCACTTAGCATTTTAGATTAAAATAAGTAGGTGATTTTGAACATATGAAAATTTTGAGAAAATTTGGGGGAACTTTAAGATTCATGAGGTAAAATTATAATCAAAATTCTTCCAAGTATGTGTTTACAGGTTCATCATCATCTATTGTTAGTTTTAAAATTTCAAAGGTTGTTTCTTATTTCTATTTTGTTTTGTTTGCAGGTCTTCATTAACTTGATTATGTAGATGTGAGATAAGGAAGCAGCCAAATATTTTCAAATCCACAACATGTTCAGAGAAGTATTTATGATCTCATCTAAATTTGAGGATTGTCTAATTTTTCTTCTATTCATCAAAATCTCGGTAAATTTTTAATAAATTCTCGGAAGAGTCATATCAGATCATTATATTTCACAAGTCTCTTCATAAGAAAGTTTTGATAAAACTACTTTTCGATCAGATATTCCAAAAATTAATTAAATTATTAAAGGGTTATTTATTTTAGCAAAGTTAAACTAATCACTCTCTTTTTGAATTAAATACTCTAAGAGATCATCGGCCCACATATGGCATGTCATATATCACAATTCACAAATCGGAGGTTATGAAATGAGCATACTCCAAATATCTTTGATCTACCGATATTCTCATTCCCTCTGATCTCCCATGATCTTTCTGTCTGATACAACATCATCTGTATCACAATATTTAATCGAAGGCAGCTCTTAACAATTCCCGATAGGAAACCTCTGATGCATATCTTTTGATATTCCTTCTCGCTCATTTTATGATAAAATAACTTTGCCAAAAATTGTGATGTTCACATAAACCGGACATGATATGAAAATTAAATTCAGTTCTGAAAGTTATCGCATCCATTCATAAATCGCAAGTTTGGTATGGGCATATCTTTAAAGGTTCTGATGTTCCGGATTCGATATGAAATTAAATCCATATAATAAAATGATCGATTCCATGATTCATTGCACATCGAGGTATCAATATCATTACATCTCATGCTCAAATATCTTGATCGTTGATCTCTTATAAAGTCCAAAATTGGTCCCACCAATGTACCACATCATTTGTCTCATTTCCACTATTGGTAGAATACTATCGGCGTTTCATTCCATTCACATTTCTAATATGAATATTCTCTGATATCGCATCTGCTCCATCACAGTTTCCCATCACACATTCTCATATCGCGACATTTCCATGGCAATAATTATAACACATCACTAAAGTCAAATAAAGCTTTGTCTTAAGATCTTCCTATGCGATAAAACACCGATATATGTCTCTCCACCATTATCTTTTAATTATTATAGAAAAAATTCAATCGCATATCAACAAAGGTGGAAGTCACAACTTTCAAAGTTATGCATGGCAAAGAATCTCACAATGCAAAACATTAGGTAAGGCACTGGCCTATACGATGATTAATTCATCTTTTTAATTTTATTTTATTCTGAATTTCTCTCCATACTTATCATATAAAGATTAAAATCCTCTTTATATATTGTTATATTGTTTGTGGTCTTGAATCAAATTTAATATTTTGGGCTGATATAAATTCAAAATGAAAGAAGCAATAGAACATTCATCAGTGCAATTCATAAAGAAGCATATATTCATCCTCATTTCTCATGTATTCGATTTATTCCCGATTCTTTGAACATGAAACAATGCTTTATTTTATATTACTGCATGTTTCACTTTAGATTTAATAAATAATGATTTTGGGTCAATAAAAGTTCTTCGTGCTTTTAATTCTAATTAATGGAAGAAGTTATCTTTTGTTGGAGAGAATGATACCTTTCAGGTAACATTAAATGCAACTCTCCAATGGTAGTTTTCATGTGCCCAATTTCATTTATTTTTGTTTCTTTATATTTTGTTTTTGTTGATCTCAAACTCTATTTTTCAGGTCTTCATGAACCTTTCGCACCTCTACCAGATAAGTTTCAAAATTCATTTTCTTTTTTCTCCTTAAGATTCTTGAGAGAAGCAGTAATGATCCTCATTGAATCAACTAAATTAGGGAGTTTCTGGACCTCTAGTGTGTATCTTTAAAGAATTACATTTATTGGAAAATAGTTAAGTTGATTGTATGCAGGTTTTGTCTTGAAGAAGAAAAATTTACAAAAGACAGAGACCTCTCATTTAGCGTATTATCTATCATCACTACTGCTCACCATCTACATTTTGAGAACTTCATTTCTTATAATTCTGCAAGATGAAAAAATGTAAATCTCAACATAGGAATGAACGTACATATGCTTATTTTCTTTTAAAATCCTAAATTTATATAAGTAGTCTTGTTGAAGTTTATCTTTTAAATTTTGTTTTTCTTTTAGTTCTTTCTCTCTTCATTTTTATTTTTCATTTCACTGATTTTTTTTTTTTTAACTTTATTTTAGGAATTATTTTCCATTAGCTTTCAATTTTGTTTTTATTTCGGTGATTCTGCCATAATTTATGCGAATGGAATTTTTATTACCTAACAACGATTGGCATACATGGGAAATATTTTACTCTATCTATTTAAGTGAATTTCATCTATCATTAAAGGCATAACTTTATGGAACCATAAAAATATCTTGCTTTAAATATTTTTCATTGAGGAACACAAATCCTTTCTAAGTGATTGAGTATACATTTTCAAGGAAAGAACTGATTTGAGTTTAACACAATGAATCCCTCCCACCCCTCCACATAAAAACCTCTGATTGATAATTGTAGGGAAAGAATATGGAGTCAACATTATGAATGTAATATGCCCATTAAACATAAATCTATATTACCATCACACCTCTCTCACTCAAATACATCACAAACTAAAAGCTTGCAAATGCGCTTATCAAAAGGGTGATTAAAAGAGGAAGCATGGAAAATACAAGTAAACCCCTCGGAGATGTGGACGCTCACAAGGCAGCGGGACTAGGCTTGTATGGCATAAAAGACAACTTCGTCAGGGTATTGTTCAAGCTCGCTGGCAGCGAAGCAATATTAGAGACAATCATAAAATGGATATGTACTTTATCAAAAAACACCTATCTCTACCTTCTTCTATTTTTCATATGAGGTAGCTTTAAAAAATAAATTTTCCCAAGTTTGGATTCATCACTTTTACTCGAGTCTGTTTTAAGTACTTATCTTTACAAACTCATATTGTTTAATCTATTTTTGTGGGACCTATGGAAATTTTTTACTGTTAGACGATTTTGTGATTTCCATTATTTTTAACCTTTCGGTAAATTAAATTTCATTATCTTAATTAGAGATAGCTATTCCTTCTCCCGTTTGTCACCATTTTTGTAGGGAAAACCAAACACCCCTCTTTTTGAATTTTTTCTTCGAATAATGGGGACCCTTTCTATCTAATTTTTGGCTAACAACCTTTTATGATTTTTATTAAGTTAATTATTTTGCAATTTTATCATTTGTCATATTTTATCGGATTTATATTTTCATTGTTTCATTGAATCTGTTTTTTCACAAGCTTTCCAATGATACTTGTTTCACTTCATTTGGTCAATTGGTTTGTAAATGGCACTCCTTTGAAGTTTGATCATTTTCTTGCTTGGGTAAAAATATATATATATAATGTATGATATTTCAATTTTTCGCAACTAAACTATTCTTCATTGTAAATATTAATTTTTAGTTAATTTTTACTATTTATTTCATTTTTCACTAACGGCCCTACAAAATGACCCAGCTAAATTGTACAATAGATGAAAATACGTTTCGAGATATTGCTAATTTACTTCAACTTGTTATTTTAAAACAAATTTCCAAACCCAAAACCCCAAAATTGAAAAATAGCTATAGTCTAAATTGTAGGATGGATAATCCCACTTCACAACACACCCTTCCTTCCAAAAATCCCGATTTAAAAAGGCCGAAATAAAATGCGATAGTGAAATTGCAATATCGCATTTCACAAAAGCACTTCAAACACATCCATTTGAAATTCTCCGAACTCCAATGCAATTTGGAAAACATGTGAAGGGTTGATGAATTTTAATATAAAGTTTTGTTTCGCCTTATGACTCCCATACCTCCACCTCACTCTCCCTCATGTCATAATCACCTCACCCTGCACTTATTCCTCCACCTAAATCTTTCCTCCATTAACACTATGTTATCCCTCCATACTCTCACTCCACTCCTCTCTCTCGCGTGGTTTGAATTATATGTATTTTGAATTAAAAATTATAATATTATTATATTATATAATATTGTAATTAAATTATATTTTAACTATAAAATTTTTATTATAATTTAAATATAATTTAAATTATAATATTAATATAGTATTTTAATATTTTAATTAATAAATAAATAAATTTTTAAAATTAGTTTAATTATGTTTAAAATTAATTTCTTCTTAATTAAGATGAATAATGTAATTAAAATTAATTATTATTAATTAATTAAAAAACTCTAATCTAATTTACGATTAGAATTTAATTAAAAATATATATTTTTAGCTCAAGCAACAGAAATTCTAGAATTCTATCCATTTTTATATACCAACTTTGGAATCTCATAAATGGAGTTTTACTTGGCCAAATAAGGGCCACGAGGGCTCATTGGAAAGATAAAATCATGGAGAACATTTCTAAAGTGGTTATAGATCTAGATTTAATCATTTACTAGGTCTAAATTTAGTAGAAGATCAAGCTCTGAATTTTTTAACAAAATCAATTTTATGAGTTTTATATTCTGCATTTTCATTTGCCCATGACTTCTTCTGAGTGTAGATCCATTCGTTAATGATATCCTTGACCAATTAGATCATCATAGGCATCAATAAAAATCTTATATTTCTTTTTCAATTATTATTTTATTAAATTTTGATTGGATTTAATTTAATTCCATATTTGGCATTTTGATTTTATTTTTGCATTTTAATTTTGTTTTTTATTTGTTTTTGTAGCAAAAAAGTTGAAGAGATGACAAGAAGAAGATTTCAATGGATGAGAAAGCACGAGATATTAAAGAATATGATTTTTAACGAATGAAAATTGATTGAACAGAACTACTCTTCAACAAACTTTCCTATGAAGAAATCTTTTTGTAAATATTATAAATAGCAGAATGTGGAATGTAATATGGGCTCCTCTTCTCTCCAAGCAGAGATTCTTGAAAACACTGTTTTATAGAGTATTTAGAGTTGTAGGGTAGAGGAGAGAAAACTGAGATGTGGGGATTATTGAGGATTTTTCTTTTGCATTCTGAATTATATATCGAGAACAGAGTTTGCACTATTGCAGCTCAGTTTAAAAGTAGAAGTTCAAGCATTGTAAAGGATCATTGGAGATCAGAGTCAGAGAAATGGTTTCAATAAATTAGTATTTCTAATACTATTGTTTTAATTACTGGTTTTATTTTATGATAGCAAGAATGTCTCATTTTATTCATACTTGTGTACTATTGCTGATATGAGTAAATTGTTTCAATTATATGTTATTAATTATCTCTACTCTTATGGGTTGAATTCTGATTTCAGAGTAACTATTTACTCATAAATCTCTCTTATATATTGCTTTAACAATCAATATCATTTTTTTGAACTACTTCCCAAATGTTGTTTAGCTGATTATCTTACTTAAGAGGTCTCTAAATAGAATGTGTTTTGGTATTCATAATTTCAGTTAATTGAAAATTTTCATTAATTTGATATTCATTATAAGACAAACAAATTTAAATCCCAATCATTTAAATATCTTGCTCTCGGTTGGGTTAGATCTATATCTGTCTAGTTGAGATAGGATTAGGGTAAATTTCATTTTGATTGCATCTTAGAATAATTTTGCATTTAGATTAATCTGTGCATTCCTAGAAGTCCTCTTCTCAAAGAGGAAAAGATTTAGTTATGGTTTGGCTAAACCCAAAATAGCTTAAGGATCACTCTATTGCCTGATCAACAAGAGAGGAATGGTCTGATGAATCTCCCATTGGTAGACAAAAATTATATTTTAAACCATTGGAGATTGAGAGAAGGTAACCGGACCTAATTAAACAGTCAGAGCCACCATTCCAAACGAAAAATGAACTGCTTTAAGGTCTCGACCGAGTCGTCATCCCCACATTGTTTCAGTGAATTTTGAGGCTTCAACATTTTTGCGGTAGAAGGAAGGCCTGCAATTTTTTCCATCTTTGTATTCTAACATTTCATTTTTATTACAATGGTTCCTATGAAACTTCCAATTTGGGGTTGTGTTTCTTGACATGTATCTTCCAATACTTCACCAGAAATAGCAAGACACTTCTCTCAGGTAAATTTTAATGGTAAGGGGAATAATTTTGCATTTAATCATGTCTTTCAATTTATTAAAAAATAAATAAATTCTATTTTTCAAGAAATTGATGATGGTATTTTATGCAAGATTTTTACTCTTACATTCTTGGCAAAAGTTGGAAGCTGGTGTCAATCACTTCTTGTTGCATCAATTCATAGTTGGGAACAACTTATTACAATTTTCCTTTGTAAATTTGATGGCTATGACTACAAACAATTATATAACAAAATTGAAAATCTAAAAAGGTTTTTAAATGAATCTTTAATTGATTTTACCATTAGATTTCATTTAAATTGTTTAAAATTTAAAATTGAAGATAAACCTTCGAAAGAATAATTATTAGATTGGTTTCAAATAATTCTCATTTTCAAACAATTAATAACATTCATGGTTTCAGCATTCAAGATACCATTCCAATTTATGATTTATATAACGATCAAGCTCGAATTCCCATTCAGAGTTATAGCCATCTCTCTAATTCACAAGTGGGTATCAAAAATCATTCTAATTGCATTATTTTACCCAATTCTTGTGAAGATGAAATTGCTTTAAATCAGTCCCAATTTTATTGTAACAATAATTGTAACACTAGTGTAAACTATGATTCAATTTTGTTATTATTCCATCATTTATTCTTAACTTTAGATCTATTTTCTCTCTTTAGTCTTAGATTTTTAGATACTTTGTGTTGGCATATTGAGCAAATCAATTGAACACTCAATTGATGCATTACCTCAATGGAAAAATGAAGATTTAAATTATAATTGTGAACATCATGAGCTATTTAACTTCCAATTCCAATTTATGTTCATTCCTTATCAATTAATTCTTTATTCTCAAAAGCAGTGCCAACAAGAGACTGTATTTTCACAATATAACTAGCAATCTAATTCAATTAATAATTTTACATTATATCTATCGAACTTTCATATGCTTTTTATTGATCCATTTGAAAGATATTTGGAAAAATTTCCTTCATGGAAGATTGTTAATAGTTTAACACTTGCACATAACACTAACAGATTTATGCAAACCATTATATCTAAAATCTCATTTCCACAACCTCGCTTATCATCTTCTCTTTTGATCTCCTCCCACTCAATAATGGAAATCCATTTAGATTTCTATGAGCCAAATGAAATTCAGTTGGAAAGGATGTTTCAAAAGAAGGCGATTGTAAATAAACTGCTAACAATAAATGTACATTATGCTCTCAGATTTCATTTCCTTAGTTTTATATTTTCAATTTTGTTACTAATATGTGACATGTACATAAATGCAGTAATTAAAATAAGAGAGTGGTTACATTGGAAGTATGACTATATCTAGTCATGTTTCCTTCATTAAGTTAGAGTTAGGAATAGATTAATTTTCTTTTTTCATTTATTTCATTATTTCAAGTTTTCAATAAAGCAAGTAATGAATCCGATTTATTTTGGGCATCTCATTTCAATTATAGAAAATAAGCTTAGATTATTTTAGAAGCTCTTGAATTATCATATCATACTTATTTTTCAAGCCTTCAATTTTCTTGTTTTTCAAAATTCATAACATTGATCATACATGAATAAATTCCAAGAATTTTTTACAACTTGACAATTTTTTATTCACAAGTAATTCTGAAGAACTCATTTTTACCACTCTTGTCTTCTTATGTAACTTTGGAAAGGATGCAATTGAAAAAAATCATCACTAAGAATTTTATATTAAAATAAGTAGGTGATTTTGAACATATGAAAATTTTGAGAAAATTTGGGAGAACTTTTAGATTCATGAGTTAAATTTACAATCAAAATTGTTCCAGGTATGTGCTTACAGGTTTATCGTCATTTATTGTTAGTTTTAAAATTTCAAAGGTTTTTCCTTATTTCTGTTTTGTTTTGTTTGCAGGTCTTCATTAACTTGATTATGTATATGTGAGATAAGCAAGAAGCCAAATCTTTTCAAATCCACAACATGTTCAGGGAAGTATTTATGATTTCATCTCAATTTGAGGATTGTCTAATTTTGCTTCTATTCATTAAAATCCTGGTAAAGTTTTAATAAATTCTCGGAAGAGTCATATAAGATCATTATATTTCACAACTCTCTTCATAAGAATTTTTTGATAAAATTACTTTTCTATCAGATATCCCGATAGTTAATTAAATTATTAAAGGGATATTTGTTTTAGCAAAGTTAAACTAATTGCTCTCTTTTTTAATTAAATACTATAAGAGATCATTTGCCCACATATGGCATGTCATATATCACAATTCGCAAATTGGAGGTTCTGAAATGAGCATACCCTCTTTGATCTCCCAATATTCTTATTCTTTCCGATCTCCCATGATCTTTCCGTCTGATATTGCATCATCTATATCACAATATTTAATCGAAGGTAGCTCTTAAAAAGTCTCAATAGGAAACCTACGATGCATGTCTTCCGATATTCCTTCTCGCTCATTTTCTGAAAAAATAACTTCGCCGAAAATTGCGATGTTCACATAACTCGAACCCGATACGATAGTTAAATTCAGTTCTGAAAGATATCCCAGTCGTTCATAAATCACAAGTTTGGTATGGGCATATACTTAACGGTTCTGATGTTCTGGATCCAATATGAAATTAAATCCCTATAATAAAATGATCGGGTCCATGCTTCACCACACATCAATGTATCAATATTGTTACATCTCGTGCTCAAATCTGTCGATCGTCGACCTCTTATAAAGTCCAAAACCAGTCCCACCAATGTACCACATCATTTGTCTCATTTCCATTATTGATAGAATACTATCGGCGTTTCATTTCATTCACATTTCTGATATGACTATTCTCCGATAACGCATCCGCTCCATCGCAGTTTCCCATAGCACATGCTCATATCGCGAAATTTCCATCGCAATAATTATATCACATCGCTAAAATCAAATGAAGCTTTCTCTTAATATCTTTTGAGGTGATAAAACGCCAATATATGTCTCTCCACCATTATCTTTTAATTATTATAGAAAATATTCAATCGCATATTGACAAAGGTGGAAGTCGTAGATTTTAAAGTTATGCATGGCCAAGAATATCACAATGTGAAACATTAGGCAAGGCACTAGCCTAGATGATGATTAATTCATATTTTTAATTTTATTTTATTATGAATTTCCCTCCATACTTATCATATAGAGATCAAAATCCTCTTTATATATTGTTACATTATTCAGGGTTTTGAAGCAACTTTAATGTTTTGGGACTGATATAAATTCAAAATAGAAGAAGCAATAGAATATTCATCGCTGAAATTCATAAAGAAACATATCTTCATCCTTATTTCTGATGGATTCGATTTATTCCCGATTCTTTGAACATGAAACATTGCTTTCTTTTAGATTACTGCTTGTTTTATTTTATATTTAATAAATAATGATTTTGGGTCGATAAAAGTTCTTCGTTATTTTAATTCTAATCTAAGGAAGAAGTTATATTTTGTTGGAGACAATGATATCTTTCAGGTAATATTAAATGCAGTTCTCCAATGGTAAGTTGCATGAGCCCACTTTCATTTATTTTCATTTCTTCATCTTTTGTTTTTGCTGATCTCGAACTCTATTTTTCAGGTCTTCATGAACCTTTTGCTCTTCTACCAGATTAGTTTCAAAATTCATTTTCTTTTTTCTCTTTGAGATTATTGAGAGAAGCAGTAATGATCCTCATTGAATCAACTAGATTGGGGAGTTTTTGGACCTCTAGTCTGTATCTTTAAAGCATTAATTTTATTTGAAAATAGTTAAGATGATTTTATGCAGGTTTTGTCTTAAAGAAGAAAAATTTGCAAGAGACTTCTCATTTAGTGTATTATCTATCATCAGTACTATCCACCATCTACATTTTGAGATCCTCATTTCTTATAACTCTGCAAGATAAAAAAAATTAAATCTCAATAGAGGAATGAACGTACATATGCTTATTTTCTTTTAAAATCCTAAATTTATATAAGTAGTCTTGTTGAATTTTATCTTTTAAATTTTGTTTTTCTTTTAGTTTTTGCTCTCTTCATTTTTATTTTTCATTTCACTGATTTTTTTTTTTTTTTTTACTTTATTTTAGGAATTATTTTCCATTTGCTTTCAGTTTTGTTTTAATTTCAGTTACTCTGCCATGATTTATGCGAAATGAATTTTTATTACCTAACTATGATTGGCATACATGGGAAATCTTTTACTCTATCTATTTAAGTGAATTTCATCTATCATTAAAGGCATATAATTATGGGACCATAAAACTATCTTGCTTTAAATATTTTTCATGGAGGAACACACATCCTTTCTAAGTGATTGAGCTTACTTTTTCAAGGAAAGAACTTATTTGTTTAACACAATGAATCTGTCCCACCCCTCCACATAAAAAGCTCTGATTGATAGTTGCAGGGAAAGAATTTGGACTCAATATTATGAAAGTAATATGTCCATTAAACATAAATATCTATTACCCTCCCACTTCATTCGCTCAAATACATCACAAAATAAAATCTTACAAATGTGCTTATCAAAAAGGTGATTAAAAGAGGAGGCATGGGAAATAAAAGTAAACTCATCGGGGTTGTGGACTCTCGCTAGCAATGGGACTAGGCTTTGATGGTGTTAAAAAAAAACTTCGTTGGGGTATTGTTCAGCCTCGCTAGCAGCGAAGCGATGTCAGAGACAATGATAAAATGGATATATACTTTATCAAAAAACTCCTATCTCTACCCTCTTCTATTTTTCATATGAAGCAGTTTTAAAAAATAAATTTTCCCAATTTTTGATTCATGACTTTTACTCCAGTCTATTTTAAGTATTTATCTTTACAAACTCATATTCCTTAATATATTTTTGTGGGACCTATGGAAATTTTTTACTATTAGTTCATGATTTCAATTATTTTTAACCTTTGGGTAAATTAAAGCTCATTATCTTAATAAGATAACTAGTCCTTCTCCCGTCTGTCGCCATTGTTGTAGGGAAAACCCAACACCCCCCATTTTTGAATTTTTACTTTGAATAATGGGTACCCTTTCTATTTAATTTTTCGTTAAGAACCTTTTATGATTTTTATTAAGTTAATTATTTTGCAATTTTGTCATTTTTCGTTTTTTTTATCAGATTTCTATTTTGATTGTTTCATTGAGTCTAGTTTTTCACAAGCTTTCCAAGGATACTTTTTTGCTTCATTTGGTCGACTAGTTTGTAAATGGCACTCTTTTGAAGTTTGATCATTTTCTCACTTGGGTTAAAAAAATCTATAAAATGTATGATATTTCAATTGTTCACAATTAAAATAGTCTTCATTGTAAATATGATTTTTTAGTTATTTTTTACTATTTATTTCATTTTTCACTAACGGTCCTAAACAATTACCCAGCTAAATTGTACAATAGATGAAAATATGTTTCGGGATATTGGTAATTTACTTCAAATTGTTATTTAAAAACAAATTTCCAAACCCAAAACCCCAAAATTGCAAAATAGTTGTAGTCTATATTGTACGATGGTTAATCCCACGTGGGGCCCACTTCAAAAAACATCCTTCCTTCCAAAAATCCTGATTCAAAAAGGCTGAAATAAAATACGATGGTTAAATTGCAATATCGCATTTCACTAAAGCACTTCAAACACGTCCATTTGAAATTCGCCGAACTCCAATTCGATTTGGAAAACATGTGAAGGGTTAACGAATTTTAATATAAGTTTCGTTTCACCTTATGACTCCCATACCTCCACCTCACTCTCCCTTATATCATACTTGTCTGGCCTTCCACTTATTCCTCCACCGAACTCTCTCCTTCATTAACACTCCCTTATCCCTCCATGCTCTCACTCCACTCCTCCTCTCTCTAATGTGGTTTGAATTATATGTATTTTGTATTAAAAAATATAATATTATTATATTATATAATATTATAATTAAATTATATTTTAACTATAATATTTTTACTATAATTTTAATATAATGAAAAATTATAATATTACTATAATATTTTAATATTTTAATTAAGTAATAAATCAATTTTTAAAATTAGTTTAATTATGTTTAAAATTTATTTCTTCTTAGTTAAGAAGAATAATGTAATTAAAATTAATTAGTACTAATTAATTAAAAACTGTAATATAATTTAGGATTAGAGCTTAATTAAAAAATTCTGATTTTTAGGCCAAGCAATAGAAATTCCAGAACTATGGAAGCTCATAAATGGAGTTTTACTTGGAAAAATGATGCCCAAGATCACTCTTTGGAAAGCTAAAATCATGGAGAACATTTCTGAAGTGGTTCTATTTACATATTTGATCACTTATTGGGTCTAAAATGCAGCAGAAGATCAAGCTCCAATTTTTTTAACAAAATCAATTTTCTAAGTTTTATATTCTGCATTTTCATTTGCCCATGACTTCTTCTGAGTGTAGATCCATTAGTCAATGATATCCTTGACCTATTATGTCATCACATGCATCAATATATAGCTTATATTTCCTTTTCAATTATTATTTAATTAAATTTTGATTGGATTTAATTTAATTCCAGATTTGGCATTTTGATTTTATTTTTTCATTTTAATTTTGTTTTTGATTTGTTGTGGCAGGAAAACAGATGAAGAGATGACAAGAAGAAGATTTCAATCAATGAGAAGGCTCCAAAAATTCAAGAATGTGATTTTGTACCAATGAAAGTTGATTGAGAAGAACTACTCTTCAACAAACATTCCTATGAAGAAATCCTTTTGTAAATATTATAAATAGCATATTGTAGAATGTAATATGGGCTCCTCTTTTCTGCAATTCAGGGATTCTTGAAAGCACTGTTGTATAGAGGATTTAGTGTTGTACGGTAGAGGAGAGAAAACTGAGATGTGGGGATTATTGGGGATTTTTCTTTTGTATATTGAATTATGTATGAAGAATGGAGTTTGCACTGTTGCAGCTCTAGTTTAAAAGCAGAAGTTCAGGAATTGTAAAGGACTGTTGGAGATTAGAGTCAGAGAAATGGTTTCAATAAATTGGTATTTATAATACTATTGTTTTAAATATTGGTTTTATTTTATGATAACAATAATGTCTTATTTTATTCATACTTGTGCACTATTTCCAATATGAGTAAATTGTTTCAATTATATGTTATTAATTATCTCTGCTCTAATGGATCGAATTATGATTTCAGAGTAACTATTTACTCATAAATTTGTCTTATAATACTGATTTAACAATCAATATCATTTTTGTGAACTAATTCCTAAATGTTGTTTGGTTGATTATCTTATTTAAGAGGTCTCTAAATAGAATGTGTTTTGGTATTCATAATGTCAGCTAATTGAAGTATTTCGTTAATTTGATATACATTATAAGCCAAACATATTTAAATCCCAATCATTTAAACATCTTACTCTCAGTTAGGTCAGATTTATATCTGCCCAGTTGAGATAGGATTAGGATAAATTTAGTTTTTCTTGCATCTTAGAATAATTTTTCATTTAGATTAATTTTTGCATTCTTAGAAGTCCTCTTCTCAAAGAGGAAAAACTTTAGTTGTGGTTTGGTTGAGCCCCAAATTAGCTTAAGGATCGCTCTCTTGCCTGATCATCAAGAGAGGAATGATTTGATGTCTCTTTCCCATTGGTAGACAAAAATTATATTTTAAACCATTGGAGATTGAGAGAAGGTAACTGGACCTATTTAAACCGTTAGAGCCACCATTCCAAATGGAAAAGAAACTTCTTTAAGGTCCCGATAGGGTGGTCATCCCCGTGTTGTTGCAGCGAATTTCGATGCTTCAAATTTTTTGTGCTAGAAGGAGGGCCTGAGATTTTCTCCATCTTTGTATTCTAACATTTCATTTTTATTACAATGGCTCCTATAAAACTTCCAATTTGGAGTTTTATTTCCAGACATGCATCTTCTAATACTTCACTAGAAATAGTAAGACATTTGTCTCAGGTAAAGTTTAATGGTAAGAGGAATACTTCTGCATTTAATCATGTCTTTCAATTTATTAAAAGAAATTCAAATTCTAATTTTTAAGAAATTGATGAAGGTATTTTATGCAGGATTTTTACTCTTACATTATTGGCAAAAGCCAAAATTTGGTGTCAATCCTTCCAGTTGCATCAATTCACAGTTGGGAACAATCTATTAAAATTTTCCTTTTTAAATTTGATGGCTATGACTACGAACAATTATGTAACGAAATTGAAGATCTACGAAGGTTAGAAAGTGAATCTTTAATTGGTTTTACCATTAGATTTCATTTAAATTGTTTAAAATTTAAAATTGAAGATAAAACTTCGAAAGAAGAATTATTAGATTGGTTTTAAATAGTTCCCATTTTCAAAAAATCAATAATTTCATGATTTCAACATTCAAGAAACCATTCCAATCTATTATTTATATAACGATCAAGCTCGAATTTCCATTAAGAGTTATAGCCATATCTCTAATTCACAAGTAGGTATCAAAAATCATTCTAATTACATTATTTTACCTAATTATTGTGAAGATGAAATCGCTTTAAATAGTTTCCAATTTTATTGTAACAATAATTGTAACACTAGTGTAAACTATGATTCAATTTTGTTATTATTCCATCATTTATTCTTAACTTCAGATTTATTTTATGTCTTTAGTCTTATATTTTTAGATACTTTATGTTAGCATATTGAGCAACTTAATATTGAACACTCAATTGATGCATTACCTCAATGGAAAAATAAAGATTCAAATTATAATTATGAACATCAAGGGCTATTTAACTTCCAATTCCAATTTATGTTCATTCCTTATCAATTACTCCTTTCTTCTTGAAAGAAGTGCCAACAAGACAGTGTATTTTCACAATATGACTAGAAATATAATTCAATTAATAATCTTCCATTGGATCTATCGAACTTGCATCAGTTTTTCATTGTTCCATTTGAAATACATTTGGAAATTTTTCCTTCATGGAAGATTGTTAATAGTTTAACACTTGCACATAACACTAACAAATTTATGCATTCCATTATATCGAAAATCTCATTTCCCCAACCTCGCCAATCATCTTCTCTTTTGATCTACTCCCACTCAATAATGTAAATCCATCCAGATTTCTTTACACAATTGAAATTCAGTTGGAAAGGATGTTTGAAAAGAAGGTTATTGTAAATAAACTGCTAACAATAAATGTACATTATGTTCTCAGATTTCGTTTCCTTAGTTTTGTATTTGAATTTTTGTTACTAATATTTGACATGTACATAAATGCAGGAATTAAAATGAGAGAGTGGTTACATTGGAAGTATGACTATACCTAGTCATATTTCCTTTATTAAGTTAGAGTTAGGAATAGATTAATTTTCTTTTTGCATTTATTTCATTATTTCAGATTCTCAATAAAGCAAGTAATGACTCCGATTTATGTTGGGAATCCAATTTAAATTATAGAAAACAAGATTAGAGAATTTTAAAAGCTCTTGAATTATCAGATCATACTTATTTTTCAAGCCTTTAATTTTCTTGTTTTTCAAAATTCATAACATTGATCATACATGAAGAAATTCCAGGAATTGTTTACAACTTGAAAACTTTTTATTCACAAGTAATTCTGAAGAACTCATTTTTACCACTCTTATCTTCTTATGTAACTTTGGAAAGGATGCAATTGAAAAAAAACATTACTTAGCATTTTAAATTAAAATAAGTAGGTGATTTTGAACATATGAAATTTTTGGGAAAATTTGGGAGAACTTTAAGATTCACAAGGTAAACTTACAATCAAAATTATTCCAGGTATGTGTTTACAGGTTCATCGTAATTTATTGTTAGTTTTAAAATTTCAAAGGTTTTTTCTTATTTCTATTTTGTTTTGTTTGCAGGTCTTCATTGACTTGATTATGTAGATGCGAGATAAGGAAGCAGCCAAATATTTTCAAATCCACAACATGTTCAGGGAAGTATTTATGATTTCATCTAAATTTGAGGATTGTCTAATTTTGCTTCTATTCATTAAAATCCCGGTAAATTTTTAATAAATTCTCGGAAGAGTCATATAAGATCATTATATTTCACAACTCTCTTCGTAAGAAAGTTTTGATAAAATTAATTTTCGATCAGGTATCCTGACAGTTGATTAAATTATTAAATGGTTATTTATTTTCGAAAAGTTAAACTAATCACTCTTTTTTTGAATTAAATACTATAAGAGATTATCGGCTCACATATGCCATGTCATATATCAAAATTCACAAATCGAAGGTTCTGAAATGAGCATACTCCAAATATCTCCAATCTCCTGATATTCTCATTCCCTCCAATCTCCCATGATATTTCCGTCTAATACCGCATCATCCGTATCACAATATTTAATCGAAGGAAGCTCTTAACAATTATCTATAGGAAACCTCTGATGCCTGTCTTCCGATATTCCTTTTCACTCATTTTTTGATACAATGACTTCGCAAAAAATTGCGATGTTCATATAACCCGGACCTGATACGACAATTAAATTCAAATCTGAAAGATATCGCGTCCGGTCATAGATCACAAGTTTGGTATGGGCATATCTTTAAAGGTTCCGATGTTTCGGATCCGATATGAAATTAAATTCATATAATAAAATGAACGGGTTGATGCTTCATCACACACAGGCATATCAATATCGTTAAATCCCACACTCAAATATGTCGATCGTCGATCTCTTATAAAGTCCAAAATCAGTCCCACCAATGTACCACATCATTTGTCTCATTTTGGTTATTGGTAGAATACTTTCAGCGTTCCATTTCATTCACATTTTTGACTTTGATATCACATCCACTCCATCGCAGTTCCCCATTGCACATTCTCATATCGCGACATTGCCATGGAAATAATTATATCACATCGCTAAATTCAAATGAAGCTTTGTCTTAAGATCTTCTGATGCGATAAAACACTGATATATGTCTCTCCACCATTATCTTTTAATTATTATAGAAAAAATTCAATCGCATATCGACAAAGGTAGATGTCGCAGATTTTAAATTTATGCATGGAAAAGAATCTCACAATGTGAAACATTAGGCAAGGCACTAGCCTATACGATGATTAATTCATATTTTTTATTTTGTTTTATTCTGAATTTATCTCCATAATTATCATATAGATATTAAAATCCTCTTTATATATTGTTACATTATTCGTGGTTGTGAATCAACATTAATATTTGGGGGCTGATATAAATTCAAAATGGAAGAAGCAATAGAACGTTCATCACTACAATTCATAAAGAAGCATATCTTCATCCTCAATTCTGATGGATTCGATTTATTCCCAATTCTTTGAACATAAAACATTGATTTCTTTTATATTACTCCTTTTTTTACTTTAAATTTAATAAATAATGATCTTGGGTCAATAAAATTTCTTCGTGCTTTTAATTCTAATTAAAGGAAGAAGTTACCTTTTGTTGAAGACAATGGTACCTTTCAAGTAAGATTAAATGCATTTCTCCAATGGTAAGTTTCATTTGCCCACTTTCATTTATTTTAATTGCTTCATCTTTTGTTTTTGTTGACCTTGAACTCTATTTTTCAGGTCTACATGAACCTTTCACACCTCTACCAGATCAGTTTCAAAATTCGTTTTCTTTTTTCTCTTTGAGATTCTTGAGAGAAGCAGTAATGATCCTCATTGAATCAACTAAATTGGGGAGTTTCTCGACCTCTACTATGTATCTTTAAAGCATTAATTTTATTAGAAAATAGTTAAGACGATTTTATGCAGGTTTTGTCTTGAAGAAAAAAACTTTTCAAAATATAGAGACTTCTCATATAGTGTATTATCTATCATCACTGCTAACTCAACATCTACATTTTGAGAACCTCATTTCTTATAACTCTGCAAGATATAAAAATAAATAAATAAATAAATAACTCAACATAATAATGAACGTACATATGCTTATTTTATTTTAAAATCCTAAATTTATATAAGTAGTCTTGTTGAAGTTTATCTTTTAAATTTTTCTTTTCTTCTCGTTTTTGCTCTCTTCATTTTTATTTTTTCATCTCCCTAATTTTTTTTTAAACTTTATTTTAGGAATTATTTTCCTTTTTTTTTTCAGTTTTATTTTGATTTCGGTGACTCTACCATGATTTATGTGAAAGCAATTTTTATTACCTAACAATGATTGGCATACATGGGAAATCTTTTACTCTCTCTATTTAAGTGAATTTCATCTATCATTGAAAGGATATCTTTATGGAACCATAAAAATATCTTGCTTTAAATATTTTTCATGGACGAACACAAACCCTTTCTAAGTGATTGAGTTTACTTTTTCAAGGAATGAACTGATTTGAGTTTAATGGAATGAATCCCTCCCACCCCTCCACATAAAAACCTCTGATTGATAGTTGCAGGGAAAAAATTTGGAGTCAACATTATGAAAGTAATATGTCCATTGAACTTAAATTTCTATTACCATCGCAACTCTTTCACTCAAATACATCACAAACTAAAATATTTCAAATGCGCTTATCAAAAGGTTGTTTAAAATAGGAAGCACGGGAAATACAAATAAGCTTGTCGGGGTTGTGGATGCTCGCTGGCAGCGGGACTACGCTTGTACGGCATAAAAGACAAATTCGATGTGGTATTGTTCAAGCTCACTAGAAGCGAAGCAATGTCAGAGACGATCATAAAATGGATATATGCTTTATCAAAAAAATCCTATCTCTACCTTCTTCTATTTTTCATATGAGTTAGTTTTAAAAAATAAATTTTCCCAAGTTTGGATTCCTCAATTTTACTCGAGTTTCTTTTAAGTACGTATCTTTAAAAACTCATATTTCTTAATATATTTTTGTGGAACCTATGGAAATTTTTTACTGTTAGATGATTTCATGATTTCCATTAATGTTAACCTTTGGGTAAATTAAAGTTCATTATCTTAATCAGAGATAGCCGGTCCTTGTCCCGTGTGTCACCATTGTTGTAGGGAAAACCCAACAACCCCCTTTTTTGAATTTTTACTTCAAATAATGGGGACTCTTTCTATTTAATTTTTGGCTAAGAACATTTTATCATTTTGATTAAGTTAATTATTTTGCAATTTTGTCATTTTTCATTTTTTATCGGATTTATATTTTTGTTGTTTCATTGAATCTAGTTTTTCACAAGATTTCCAACGATACTTGTTTCACTTCATGTGGTCAACCGGTTTGTAAATGGAACTCCTTCCAAGTTTGATCAAATTTTCGCAATTAAAATAGTCTTGATTTTAAATATTAAAGTTTAGTTAATTTTTACTATTTTTTTCATTTTTCGCTAGCGGTCCTACAAAATGACCCAGCTAAATTTTACAATAGATGAAAATATGTTTCGGGATAATGGTAATTAACTTCAACTTGTTATTTTAAAACAAATTGCCAAACCCAAAACGCCAAAATTGCAAAATATTTGTAGTCTAAATTATAGGATGGTGAATCCCATGTGGGCTCCACTTCACAACACATCCTTCCTTAAAAAAATCCCGATTTAAAAAGGCCAAAATAAAATGCGATAGTGAAATTGTGATATTGCAATATCGCATTTCGCACTTTGGTAAAGCACTTCAAGCACGTCCATTTGCAATTTTTCGAACCCTGATGCAATTTGGAAAACATGTGAAGGGTTAAAGAATTTTAATATAAAGTTTCGTTTCACCTTATAACTCCCTTACCTCCACCTCACTCTCCCTCATGTCATACTCACCTCATCGTCCTCTTATTCCTCCACCTAACTATCTCCTCCATTAACACTCCCTTATCCCTCCATATTGTCACTCCACTCCGCTCTCTCACGTGGTTGGAATTATATGTATTTTCAATGAAAAATTATAATATTATTATATTATATAATATTATCATTACATTATATTTTAATCATAATATTTTAATTATAATTTTAATATAATTTAAATTATAATATTAATATGATATTTTAACTAATCAATAAATCAATTTTTAAAATTTGTTTACAATTAATTAAGATGAATAATGTAATTAAAATTAATTAGTATTAATTAATTAAAAAAATCTGATTTTTAGCTCAAGCAACAGAAATTCCAGAATTCTATCAATTTTTATATACCAACTTTGGAAGCTCATAAATGGAGTTTTACTTGGCCAAATGAGGCCCAAGATGGCTCATTGGAAAGATAAAATCATGGAGAACATTTCGGAAGTAGTTTCATTTCCATATTTGATCATTTATTCGGTCTAAAATTCATTAGAAGATCAAGCTCTAAATTTTTTAACAAAATCAATTTTCTGAGTTTTATTTTCTGCATTTTCAATTTTCCCATGACTTCTTCTTAGTGTAGATCGATTCGTTAATGATATCCTTGAACAATTAGATCATCATAGAAATAAATAGAAATCTTATATTTCATTTTCAATTATTATTTAATTAAAGTTTGATTTGATTTAATTTAATTCCAGATTTGGCATTTTGATTTACTTTTTGCATTTTAATTTTGTTTCTGATTTTCTTTTGTAGGAAAATAGTTGAGGAGATGACAAGAAGGAGATTTCAATTAATGAAAATGCTTCAGACATTCAAGAATATTATTTTGAACCAATGAAAATTGATTGAGCATAACTACTCTTCAACAAATTTTCCAATGAAGAAATCATTTTGTAAATATTATAAATACCAGATTGTAGAATGTAATATGGGCTTCTCTTATCTGAAATTCAGAGATTCTTGAAAGCACTATTGTATAGAGGATTTAGAGTTGTAGGGTAGAGGAGAGAAAACTGAAATGTGGAGATTATTGAGGATTTTTCTTTTGCATTCTGAAATATGTATGGAGAACGGAGCTTGCACTATTGCAGTTCTAGTTTAAAAGCATAAGTTTAAACATTGTAAAGGAACATTTGAGATCGGAGTTAGAGAAATGGTTTCAATAAATTGGTATTGATAATATTATTATTTTAAATACTAGATTTTGTTTTATGATAGCAAGAATGTCTCATTTTTTTCATACTTGTGCACTATTTCTGATATGAGTAAATTGTGTCAATTATATGTTATTAATTATCTCTTCTCTTATGGGTTGAATTCTGATTTCTGAGTAACTATTTACTCAGAAATATGTCTTATAATACCGATTTAACAATCAATATTTCTTTTGTGAACTACTTCCTAAATGTTGTTTGGCTGATTATCTTAGTTAAAAGTCTCTCAATAGAATGTGTTTTGGTATTCAAAATGTTAGTTAATTGAACTATTTCGTTAATTTGATATTCATTATAAGCCAAACATATTTAAATTCCAATCATTTAAATATCTTGCTCTTGGTTGGGTTAGATCTATATATGCGTAATTGAGATAGTATTAAGACAAAATTCATTTTGCTTGCATCTTATAATAATATTGCATTTAGATTCATTTAAGCATTCCTAGAAGTCCTCTTCTCAAAGAGGAAAAAAATTAGTTGTGGTTTGGTTGAGCCCCAAATTAGCTTAAGGATCACTCTCTTGCTTGATCAACAAGAGAGGAATGATATGATGTCTCTTTCCCATTGGTAGAAAAAAATATATTTTAAACCATTGGAGATTGAGAGAAGGTAACTAGACCTAGTTAAACAGTCAAAGCCACCATTCTAAACAGAAAAGGAATTGCTTTCAGGTCCCGATCTGGTGGTCATCCCTTTGTTTTTGTGACAAATTTTGAGGCTTCAACATTTTGGCACTAGAATGAGGGACTGAGATTTTTTCCATCTTTGTATTCTAAAATTTCATTTTTATTACAATGGCTCCTATAAAACTTCCAATTTGGAGTTGTATTTATAGACGTGCATCTTCCAATACTTCACTAGAAATAGCAGGACACTTGCCTTAGGCAAATTTTAATGGTAAGAGGAATACTTCTGCATTTAATCATGTCTTTCAATTTATTAAAAACATTTCAACTTCTATTTTTCAAGAAATTGATTTAGGTATTTTATGCAGGATTTTTACTCTATACATTTTTGGCAAAAGCTAGAAGCTGGTGTCAATCACTTCCAGTTGCATCAATTCACAGTTGGGAACAATTTATTACAATTTTCCTTTGTAAATTTGATGGCTATGACTACGATCAAGTATGTAACGAAATTGAGGATCTATGAATCTTTGAAAGTGAATTTTTAATCGATTTTACTATTAGATTTTATTTAAATTGTTTAAAATTTAGAATTGAAGATAAACCTTTGAAAAAAGAATTATTAGACTGGTTTGAACATATTTTCTCTCTTCCTTCCATTCATAATCCATGTGAAATTATTTCAAGCTTTGATCAATCTCGTTCTAATTTCATTGAAATAATTGAGAACTCTAATATGGAGGTGCAAAAAAATGATGCTGAAGTGCCCTCTATTATGTATGATCAATTCATTCATTTAGTGCACACTTCCTACAATATTAATAATGATCAAAGTGCACCTTCACATGTTAATGAATCTCAATCACAAAGCTTGGAAATTTCACTAATCAAATGCAAAAAGATATTAGCAACACTCTTGGAGAAGATACCACTTTCAAATCTGAAAATCAGTGTGAGTTAGAATCATAAAATCAGAGCATAATCTGGAAATTACAAGCATCGATTAAAAATTCCAATAATACTCAATCTATTGTACAAATTTATGAATTCTTTTACGATGATAAAATACAAAATTTAGGACAGCGAATTAACATTCTTCATGAAATCACGAGTACACAAAGGAATTATCTTGAATCTGAAATTTATAATGAACAGAATGTGTAAGGGTTCTCAAATAGAGACATTTTTAAATGCATTTTTTCAAGTTCATATTTGTCCCTTTATCCTGATAATTTTTCTAATAACAAATTTTCATCTCTTTCCATTAAAGATATTTCAGAAAATAGAGAGGCTTATTTAAATGAATTTCTGATTAGTTTATATCAAGATAGAGAATTAATTATTGATCATTCTTATTGCATTAATGAACATGAACTCAATATTCCTTCTTGTTTTGATACATTGAATGAGATCGAAGGGAATTCTAATGAATGTCATAGGATCATTTACAATAGCTACTTTGACATTGAGGATATTAATGTGTATTTTCTACAATTAAATATTCATGATAAAAGTCTAATCACATGTGAAAATGAAGAAAAATCTAATTCATAAATTATTTCAAATAGTTCTCATTTTCAAACAATCAATCATATTCATGTTTTCAGCATTCAAGAAACCATTCCAATCTTTAATTTATATAACGATAAAGCTCGAATTCCCATTCAGAGTCATAACCCTCTCTAATTCACAAGTGGGTATCAACAATCATTCTAATTGCATTATTTTACCCAATTCTTATGAATATGAAATTGATTTAAATCAATCCCAATTGTATTGAAACAATAATTGTAACACTAGCGTAAACTATGATTCAATTTTGTTATTATTCCATCATTTATTCTTAAATTTAGATTTATTTTCTATCTTTAGTCTTAGATTTTTAGATACTTTGTGTTGGAATATTGAACAATTCAATATTGAACACTCAATTGATGCATTACCTCAATGGAAAAATGAATATTCAAATTATAATTGTGAACATCAAAATCTATTTCTTCCAATTCCAATTTATGTTCATCCCTTATCAATTACTTCTTTATTCTCGAAAATAGTGCCAACAAGAGAGTGTATTTTCAAAATATGACCAACAATTTAATTCAATTAATAATCTTCCATTGGATCTATCAAACTTCCATCTGTTTTTCATTGATCCATTTGAAAGACATTTGGAAAATTTTCCTTTCCAAACTTAACACTATAACACTTTCACATAACACTAAGAAATTTATGCACACCATTATATCTAAAAGCTCATTTCCACAACCTAGCCTATCATCTTCTCTTTTGATCTTTTTTGAAGTTCAGTTGGAAAGGATGTTTCAAAAGAAGGTGATTGTAAATAAACTGCTAACAATAAATGTACATTATGCTCTCAGACTCTGTTTCGTTAGTTTTATATTTTCATTTTTGTTACTAATATTTGACATGTACATAAATGCATGAATTAAAATGAGAGAGTGGTTACATTTGAACTATGACTATACCTAGTCATGTTTCCTTCATTAAGTTAGAGTTAGGAATATATTAATTTTATTTTTGCATTTATTTCATTATTTCAGATTTTCAATAAAGAAAGTAATGAATCCGATTTATTTTGGGAATCCCATTTCAATTATAGAAAATAAGCTTAGAGCATTTTAGAAGCTCTTGAATTATGAAATCATACTTATTTTTAAAGCCTTCAATTTTCTTATTTTTCAAAATTCATAACATTGATCATACATGAATAAATTCCAAGAATTTTCTACAACTTGACAATTTTTTATTCAAAAGTAGTTCTGAAGAACTCATTTTTACCACTCTTGTCTTCTGATGTATCTTTGGAAAGGATGCAATTGAAAAAATTAATTACTTGGCATTTTAAATTAAAATAAGAAGATGATTTTGAACATATGCAAATTTTGAGAAAATTTGGTTGAACTTTAAGATTCATGAGGTAAACTTACAATCAAAATTCTTCCAGGTACATGTTTATAGGTTCATCGTCATCTATTGTTAGTTTTAAAATTTCAAAGGTTGTTTCTTATTTCTATTTTGTTTTGTTTGTAGGTCTTCATTAGCTTGATTATGTCAATTTGAGATAAGAAAGAAGCCAAATATTTTTAAATCCACAACATGTTCAGGGAAGTATTATAATTTCATCTAAATTTGATGATTGTCTAATTTTTCTTCTATTCATTAAAATCCCTGGAAAATTTTAATAAATTCTTGGAAGAGTCATATCAGATCATTATGTTTCACAACTCTCTTCATAAGAAATTTTTGATAAAAATAATTTTTGATCAGATATCCCGACATTTAATTAAATTATTAAAGGGTTATTTATTCTAGCAAAGTTAAAATAATCACTCTTTTTTTTTAATTAAATACTATAAGAGATTGTCAGCCCATATATGGCATGTCATATATCGCAATTCACGAATCAAAGGTTTTGAAATGAGCATACTCCAAATATCTCTAATCTCTCGATATTCTCATTCCCTCTGATCTCCCATGATCTTTCTGTCTGATACTGCATCATCTGTATCACAATATTTAATAGAAGTCATCTCTTAACAATTCCCGATAGGAAACCTCCGATGCATGTCTTCTGATATTCCTTCGCTCATTTTCCGATAAAATGAATTCGCCAAAAATTGTGATGTTCACATAACCTGGACTTGATACAATAGTTAAATTCAGTTCTGGAAGATATCGCGTCCGTTCATAAATGGAAACTTTGGTATGGGCATATGTTTAAATGTTATGATGTTTCGAATCCGATATTAAATTAAATCCATATAATAAAATGATCAGGTCGATGCTTCATCTCACATCGGCATATCAATATTGTTACATTCCGTGCTCAAATCTGTCGATCACCGATCTCTTATAAAGTCCAAAACCAACTCCACCAATGTACCACGTCATTTGTCTCATTTCCACTATTGGTAGAATACTATCGACATTTCATTTCATTCACTTTTCTAATATGACTATTCTATGATATCACATCTGCTTAATCGTAGTTTCCCATCGCACATGCTCATATCACGACAATGCCATTGCAATAATTACATCACATTGCTAAACTCAAATGAAGATTTGTCTTAATATCTTCTGATGTGATAAAACACCGATATATTTCTCTCCACCATTTTCTTTTAATTATTATAGAAAAAATTCAATCGCATATCGACAAAGGTGGAAGTCGCTGATTTTAAAGTTATGCATGGAAAATAATCTCACAATGCGAAACATTAGGAAGGGCACTAGCCTATACGATGATTAATTCATATTTTTAATTTTCTTTTATTATGAATTTCTATCCATACTTATCATATAGAGATTCAAATCCTCTTTATATATTGTTACATTATTCGGGGTTTTGAAGCAACTTTAATATTTTGGGCCTGATATAAATCCAGAATGGAAGAAGCAATAGAGCATTCATCATTGCAATTCATAAATAAGCATATCTTCATCCTCATTTTTGATGGATTCGATTTATTCCCAATTCTTTGAACATGAAACATTTCTTTCTTTTATATTACTGGTTGTTTTACTTTAGATTTACTAAATAATAATTTTGGGTCAATAAAACTTCTTCGTGATTTTAATTGTAATTAAAGGAATAATTTATCTTTTGTTAGAGAGAATGATACCTTTCAGGTAAGATGAAATGCAGTTCTCCAATGGTAAGTTTCATGTGCTCACTTTCATTTATTTTCATCTATTCATCTTTTGTTTTTGTTGTTCTCCAACTGTGTTTTTCAGGTCTTCATGAACCTTTCGCACCTCTACCAGATCAGTTTCAAAATTCATTTTCTTTTTGTTGTTTGATATTCTTGAGAGAATTAGTAATGATCCTCGTTGAATCAACTAAATTGGGGAGTTTCTGGACCTCTAGTCTATATCTTTAAAGCATTACTTTTATTAGAAAATAGTTAAGATGCTTTTATGTAGGTTCTGTCTTGAATAATCAAAATTTGCAAAAGACAAAGACTTCTCATTTAGTGTATTATCTATCATCACTGCTATTCACCATCTACATTTTGAGAACCTCATTTCTCATAACTCTGCAAGATAAAGAAATTTAAATCTCAACATAGGAATGAACGTACATATGCTTATTTTCTTTTAAAATATTTTATTGAGAAATTTATATAAGTATTCTTGTTGAAGTTTATCTCTTAAATTTTGCTTTTCTTTTTTTTTTTTCTCTCTTCATTTTTATTTTTCATTTTGCTGAATTTTTTTTTTACTTTAGTTTACGAATTATTTTCCTTTTTCTTTCAGTTTTGTTTTTTATTTTGGTGACTCTGCCATGATTTATGCGAAATGAATTTTTATTACCTAACAATGATTGACATACATGGGAAAGATTTTACTCTATCTATTTAAGTGAATTTCATCTATTATTAAATACATATATTTATGGAACCATAAAACTATCTTGCTTTAAATATTTTTGTGGAGGAACACACATCCTTTTTAAGTGATTGAGTTTAATTTTTTAAGGAAAGAACTTATTTGAGCTTAACACAATAAATCCCTCCCACCCCACCACATAAAAACCTCTGATTGATAGTTGCAGGGAAATAATTTGCAATCAATATTATGAAAGTAATATGTCCATTAAACATACAACTCTATTACCATCCCACCTCTTTCACTCAAATACATCACAAACTAAAAGCTTGCAAATGCTCTTATCAAAAGGGTGATTAAAAGAGGAAGCATGGGAAATACAAGTAAACCCTTCGGGGGTATGGACGCTCGCTAGCAGCGGGACTAGGCTTGTATGACATAAAATACAACTTCGTTGGGGTACTGTTCAGGCTTGCTCGCAACGAGGCGATGTCCGAGACAATCATAAAATGGATATATTCTTTATCAAAAAACTCCTATATTTTCCTTCTTCTATTTTGCGTATGAGGTAGTTTAAAAAAATAAATTTTCCCAAGTTTGGATTCATCACTTATACTCAAGTCTGTTTCAAGTACTTATCTTTACAAACTCATATTGCTTAATCTATTTATGTAGGACCTATGGAAATGTTTTACTGCTAGATGATTTTGTGATTTCCATTATTTTTAACCTTTGGGTAAATTAAAGTTCATTATCTTAATCAGAGATAATTGGTCCTTCTCCCATGTGTCACCATTTTGTATGGAAAACCCAACACCCCCCATTTTTTGAATTTTTATTTCGAATAATGGGGACCCTTCTATTTAATTTTTGGCTAAGAACCTTTTACGATTTTGATTAGGTTGATTATTTTTCAATTTTTTACATTTTCATTTTTTATCGGATTTTTCTTTTGATTGTTTCATTGAATTTGGTTTTTCACAAGTTTTCCAACAATATTTGTTTTGCTTCATTTTCTCAACTAGTTTGAAAATGGCACTCCTTTTAAGTTTGATCATTTTCTCGCTTGGGTTAAAAAAATGTATAAAATGTATGATATTTGAATTTTTCACAATTAAAATAGTCTTCATTGTAAATATTAATTTTTAGTTAATTTTTACTATTTATTTAATTTTTCACTAACGGTCCTACAAAACGACCCAGCTAAATTATACAATAGACGAAAATACGTTTCAGGATATTGGTAGTTTACTTCAACTTGATTTTTTAAAACAAATTTCCAAACCCAAAACCCCAAAATTACAAAATAGATGTAGTCTAAATTGCAGGATAGTTAATCCCACATGGGGCCCACTTCACAACACATCCTTCCTTCCAAAAATCCCGATTTAAAAAGGCTGAAATAAAATGCGATAGAGAAATTGCGATATCACAGTATCGCATATCGCATTTCGCTAAAGCACTTAAAACACGTCCATATGAAATTTGTAGAACTTCGATACGATTTGGAAAACATGTGAAGGGTTAAAGAATTAAAATATAAAGTTTCGTTTCACCTTATGACTCCCATACCTCCACCTCACTTTCCCTCACATCATACTCGCCTCACCTTCCACTTATTCCTCCACCTCACTCTCTCTTCCATTAACACTCCCTTATCCCTCCATACTCTCACTCCACCCCTCCTCTCTTTCACGTGGTTTGAATTATATGTATTTTGAATTAAAAATTATAATATTATTATATTATATAATATTATAGCTAAATTAAATTTTAACTATAATATTTTTATTTTTATTTTAATATGATTTAAATTATAATATTAATATAATATTTTAATTTTTTAATTAACCATTAAATCAAGTTTTTTAATTAGTTTATTTATGTTTACAATTAATTTCTTCTTAATTAAGATTAATAATGTAATTAAAATTAATTAGTATTAATTAATTAAAAAACTGTATTCTAATTTAGGATTAGAATTTAATTAAAAAATCTTGATTTTTAGCCCAAGCAATGGACATTCCAGAATTTTGTCCATTTTTATATATTAACTTTGGAAGCTCATAAATGGAGTTCTTCTTGGCCAAATGAGGCCCAGGACGGCTCATTGGAAAGATACAATCATAGAGAACATTTCGGAAGTGGTTTAATTTCCATATTTGATCATTTATTGGGTCTAAAATTTAGTAGAATATCAAGCTCCTGAATTTTTTAACAAAATCAATTTTCTGAGTTTTATTTTCTGCATTTTCATTTTCCCACGACTTCTTCTAACTGTAGATCCATTTGTTAATGATATTATTGACCAATTATATCATCACAAGCATAAATAGAAAGCTTATATTTCCTTTTCAATTATTATTTAATTAAATTTTGATTGGATTTAATTTAATTCCAGATTTGGCATATTGATTTTATTTTTTCATTTTAATTTTTTTTTGAGTTGTTTTTGCAGGAAAACAATTGAAGAGATAGCAAGAAGAATATTTCAATCAATGAGAAGGCTCCAAAAATTCAATAATATGATTTTGAACCAATTAAAATTGATTGAGCATAACTACTCTTCAAAAAACTTTCCTATGAAGGAATCCTTTTGTAAATATTATAAATAGCAGATTTTAGAATGTAATACAAGCTCCTCTTCTTTACAATTTAAAGATTTTTTAAACCAATATTGTATATAGGATTTAGAGTTATAGGGTAGAGGAGAGAAAATTGATATGTGGGTATTATTGAGGATTTTTCTTTTGCATTCTGAATTATGTATGGAGAACGGAGTTTGTGATATTGCACCTCTAGTTTAAAAGGAGAAGTTCAAGCATTGTAAAGGAATGTTGGAGATTGGAGTCAGATAAATGGTTTCAATAAATTGGTATTTATAATACTATTGTTTTAAATATCAGTTTTATTTTATGATAGTAATAATGTCTCATTTTATTCATACTTGTGCACTATTTCCGATATGATTAAATTGTTTCAATTATATATTATTAATTATCTCTACCCTAATGGGTTGAATTATGATTTCTGAGTAGCTATTTAATCAGAAATATGTCTTATAATACTGATTTAACAATCAATATCATTTTTGTGAACTACTTCCTAAATTTTTTTGATTGATTATCTTAGTTAAGAGGTCTCTTAATAGAATTTGTTTTGGTATTCATAATTTTAGTTAATTGAACTATTTTGTTAATTTGATATTCATTATAAGTCAAACATATTTAATCCCAGTCATTTAAATATATTTCTCTCAGTTGGGTTAGATCTATATCTACCTAGTTGACATAGGATTAGGATAAATTTCCTTTTGCATGCATCTTAGAATAATTTTTCATTTATATTAATTTCTGCATTCCTAGAAGTCCTCTTCTCAAAGAGGAAAAACTTTAGTTGTGGTTTGGCTGAGCCCCAAATTAGCTTAAGGATCACTCTCTTGCCTGATTAGCAAGAGAGGAATGATCTGAGGTCTCTTTCCCATTTGTAGACAAAAAATATATTTTAAACCATTGGAGATTGAGAGAAGGTAACTAGACCTAGTTAAATAGTTAGAGCCACCATTCCAAACGGAAAAGGGACTGCTTCAATGTCTCGACCGGGTGGTCATCCCTTTGTTGTTGCAAAGAATTTCGAGGCTTCAATAGGTTAATATATACATTAAAAATCATACATCCTTTCATTAAAAAAACTTTCTCACCAGCCAAGGTAACATTCATCTTCCTATGAAGGAGCTAGATTAAAAAATGAGGAAAATATTCTTTTGAAATGAAAAGAAGCTTCCATGTCATCTAAATATTAAAATCCATATACGCCCAAAACAATGTATAGTAATATGCCCCAACTCGGGAGATTCCAAAAACTCAATCACATAAATACTCAGACATTGAATGCATGCAAAAGACAGATACATGCCTTTGTAATCATATTGTTGATCATTACAGAAAAATACATCCAGATTTAAGTTGAAAAACTAATTAATTGAAAATAGCAACACAACTATTGATAAGGCTCGTACACTCCATAATAGTCATTGTAAAAAAACTGCATTTGAACTTGTTAAATAAAATAAAACTATGAAAATACATAAGCACAATAATATGCTACCACGGATGAGAAGTTTCACACACCTAATCTTATGCATGATGTATGTGATATTTACGCAACTTTTATGCACAACCTCTCTACCTTCATATTCCGTAACAATGACCCAAGTTATAACAACCCTAGTCCAATCTTGGAAAGTTACAATCTTTACATATTGATATGAAAAAACATAACTAGTAAATTCACCTTCTATGTGTATGGCTCTAAATATCAACTACCTTGATGCATTTATCAAAAGATTGCCACCTACTCCTAGATTATTCCTATTGTCTTATAAAAATGTTGTTTTCAAATAAATTCCAGATATGTTAACAAAAGCACAAAAATATATTCTGGAAAGTAAAGTCTCATGAAAGACTGGACAATTAATTACTTATAGTAATATTTACAGCATATCCATGCAACAATATATGCCTGAATAAGAAAATTGTTCGGTAGGATGCTCTGTTCCATATCAAATTCCACACTATAATTTTTTCCTATCTTTCACACTATAATTGTTGCCTATATTTCACAAGATAAACCATACATACACATCATGTTAAATCCTATGAAAACATTTGGAAAACATACAAGGAACTAGGGATACCCTCAAACATCTCACTCTGTTTCATTACATTTCTTAACGGAAAGGGAGATTAAGGAAATTTAGGGAAACAAATTAATAACAATATTAATAAAATAATAATATTAATAAAAATACAAATCTAAATGTTGTTCATTTCTAGTTCCAGTATCACTTTCATGTGAGTCCATAATCACATTGTTCATTTCCACTATCACTTTCATGCGAGTCCATAACAATATTGCAACAAGTAATAGTTCTTCATATGACATTTCTCGTCATTTTCACATGTTATAAGTAATAAATTTAGAGATGGAGGAAGAATGATGGCATACAAGAATAATAATAGTTGACAAGAGAAATGATACACTCATGAGGAATTCTAGTTATAAATGTGTTGCCAGAATTGAAAAGCAATGTAATGAAGATCCAAAAAGGATGAAAAACAATGAGAGATGTACATGTGGAATATATTTCAAGATCACTGTTTTTAATGTTGAAAATTATGAACATGAAGCCATGTATGGGAAGCACAAATAGTTTTGTTTGTCCTTGCGGTCTATAATGTCATCTGCAACATCATGTTTTTCTAATTATACTAGTGATTCCACCTCCAAAAACTCATATTTATCTTGAGATACAAATTCTATGTACAAATATATATCCTTCATTCATACTACTAAAACAAAAGGGAATTCTCATCATGTGGGTCATGAAGGCAAAGCATGGAAATGGGTTGTTGGAAATCAAGATTTACATGGAAAACCATCTATTAGAGATGGGAATTTTCATAATACTAAGATACATTTCATCCTTGCAAAGCAGAATCCCAAGCACCCAAAATCTCCAGGTAGGAAGCTCTCATGTTTTCTGAATTATTTGTTCATGGTTGGGGGCACCAAGAAGCCAAAGATTTCTACATATTCTTTTGTAAGTGACTCTAATCCATATTATTCTTATGAAAGAAAACCTAGCTCCACTTATTCATATTCTTAGTAAATCATCCAAAGGGTTGAAGGAGAGGTTTGTAACTTTATACCCAAGAATTGTACTTTTGAATGACAAATCTAGATCTTATAGGGAGAAGTGTATCCATATAATGGGGGGAAAAGTTGACAACTAATCTTTGGGATTAGGTGATCCATGTAAAATAGTTTAAATAGAAAATAAGAATGCTTGCAATATGAATAGACACTGGGAGATGAAGCCCAATATTCTCTACCTACATGTATATATCTATGATCAGTATTAAAGAAAAATCACAGTTTTATTTGAAGAGTTACCTCCTAGCCTGAAATGGTATCAAAGCATAGGTCCCAGCCCCTATTTTTGGCTCCCTTGCTACCCTTTGTAACTCCTTCCTGCCTCTTTTGTCCATTTATATAGACAAAAATATCCTTGCAAAATCTCATGCATTACACTAGTCGAGACTGCATATATTAATCCTATTCCTACTGTTGAGGAATTGAATTATTGCATTAAGGCAGTGTTTTACCTCCTGTGAAGACTCAAGCGAGTTGTTTTGCTACCTGGAGATGCTGTTCAAGATTCAATGGTAGTTTTGAATGTGTGATTAAAGTCAAATGAAGTTTGAGCATGGTGTGTGGTAAGCATTTTTAGCCTGAATTCTATTTGATGGTTGTATATGCTGGAAATTGTTTGAAAATTATGGTGTGATTATGATTGTGTATGGTGGAAGCCTTATGTTTTATGGCATGACTGTGGTGCTGGTACCACCACTCTCCTTCGTGTTTCATATTAAACCACCTCCTCTAAATTTTGAGCATGGTGTGTGGTAAGCATTTTTAGCCTGAATTCTATTTGATGGTTGTATATACTGGAAATTGTTTGAAAATTATGGTGTGATTGTGATTTTGTATGGTGGACGCCTTGTGTTGTATGGCGTGACTGTGGTGTTGGTACCACCACTCTCCTTCGTGTTTCAGATTACACCACCTCCTCCCCATAAATCACACTGCTTATTTCTTACCTCTCTCCTTCACCACCGATTACTGCTCCTCTATGCCATTATTGTATAACACTTTGGTGCCTCCACACAAGAACAAACCCATCGAATTTGAACTAGTAGCATAACACCTCCCCTCCATGTGTTGCGACATCACCTCATATATATATATAATATATATATATAATATATATAGCCCTTGTTTTATTTTTTCTCCCTATTTCGAACCATGGCCTCATTACTAAAGTTATATAACTCCACCATTCGTATTATACTCCTTCGCTCATATAATACATAGCTCCTGGTTATGTAAAATATAAACATGACATATAATACCTCCCCCATACCACCATACTACCATCACTATTGGCTTGACCATACCCTTCTACTTTTATATCCTAGTCATATTATAACACCTTTGTTATAATATTAACCCCAACAATTATAATATATGTCCCGATCAATACATTGACCCTGCATAGTCAATACCTCCCTCATTTCATAACCTTGTGCATTACCACCTCCCCCACATAACCCTTCCCCAATAATATCTTTGTCATATATATATATATATATATACACACAAATTTTTTATTTTTGACATAAATTACCACTAGAAGTGCATTTTTTCACAGTATATTGCCAACAGAGTGCATTTTTTACATAGTATGCATATTTCAAAATTAATTCACTGATATTAATTTTTGGAGTAGTTCTCTCTGGAAAAGAGTACTATATTGAATGGTAAAGGAATATAAAACACACACTCTCATTTTCAATGAGTTATGGAGAGGAGTTTGTGAAGGAGAAGGAGATAATGCTCCTACAAAGCCCACCTTAGACAAGGAGAATTCCATTTGGGAAAATAAGAACAACAAGGCCTATGACTTTATTACAACATCTATAAATTAAGAGGTGAGTAGCCATATTTCACCATTTTCAAATGCTTTTGACACCTTAAATAAGTTGAAGGAATTCTATGACTCACACTCTGAACTTGAATTGTCCAGCTGATGATTAAATTATTTAGTCTTGAATCGAAAAATGATGACCCTCTTGCTTTACCATCAGAAGTAACATCCATTATTCATGATATAAAAACCACTAGTGTTGAAATAGACATTCCTCTCATTGCTTATTGATGAGGCCCATCATTAGGTATATTTTAAAGGGTTAAAATTCCATACTTCAGTTATTAAGCTACCTCTCTCACACATGTATTTACATTTTTGTCATATTATGCTTAATGAGAAGGGTGTATGATGTCTATCATGTCTTATATCCTAGCATGGATTAATTATAGGAAATGAAGCCATTTTTGAGATGTTTTCCACATAAGGGCTCGAAATAGACAACAATGAGAGATTGTAGGAGGTTTTTCCACCTACATAACTCTCTCAATCAGCCAATATCACACCGATATCTCTCCCAACATCTTGAAGGAAAAGGCATCCAAGAAAAGTGGCAGTTATGAGAAGCCAAGATCCACTCTTCTTAGGATCAAGGAGGACTCATTCCTACTTTTTAGGGAGCAGTTGGTAGTGACCCATTTGTATAAATAAGCACATGCAAGGTCTCATTAGGATTCAAACAATGTATTCTTCTAGGTAGGTGTTGATCTCTAATTGAATGTTAATTTTTACTATTATATTGATCAGGATCTCAGTATTTAGCTAAAAAATGAAAGTGCTCACAAATTCTTCAGACCTGAACAATTGGATAGAGCTCATCACTAGGATTCCAATGCAACTAGTTTCATCAAAATCAGAGTTTGTATCAGTGAGTTATGGTCTGATGTTCGTTTTCTCGAACAGGTAAAAATTGTGCAGAAAAGTGACAGAATAATGACTTGGAAATCCAATCAGTACCTCAAGAATCTTCAGGGAATATTCTCCATTTTTTTAGTTAGTGACACTGTGACAAGTGCCATCACCAGATTCGCCAATGTTGCTTGGGGAAGTTGAATTTGTCTCCTATTTCCTAAGTTGGAAATTATTATTATGGTGGCTTATTTTTATATGGTGGAATTTTTTGGGCCAATGGGGAAGGGCCATGTGGCACAGCTAGAGGCTGCCACATGCTCACCCCCCCCCCCCATGGCAAGGTTGGAAGGCACATTATTTTTATATTGCAAAGTCAAGGTTAGTAACATATTTATTTAAACAAAGGCTTGAACTATGGCTGAAACCATAGTCGAATGGCACATATATAGGTATCGACATATCATAATTATAACCAAATTTTTCTAAATATGGTTCAGATAATTTTCACTATTCAATAAGATATGTGGTCGGGGTTGGGATCGAACCCACAACCACTCACACCACAATGCACCGCCTTACCATTACACCTCCATCGAAGTCCTTAACTGTTAGTGGAAACACATCTATTTGAAGTTTGATGGTGGAATGTACGGGGGTTCGGAGGGGGCCATCCCCCTCCCACATGTCCACGCACCCAGGACTAAGAGACAAGAAAATCGCTGGGAAAATGAGTGGATTTTAAACTTGGATTAGTGGATATTTATTACAGTTAATACGTGGTTATACCACGTTAACCTTCCTTTGCGCTAAGAGTGGATTAGCACTAAATGCACCCGATTATCCACTTAACACATACGTATCCACTAATTAAGTGTGTGTTTAACTTGTTTGCGCCTTTGGCGGACCCGCTAGATTTGACAGACTTCCACATTTAGTGGATTTAAATAGTGGACATCATGATTTAGTGGAGAAAAACTAGGAAAGAATGGTTTTTCCATAACTGAGGCAATTTTTTACCAATTTTGGCTCAAGAAGAGTCATTCTTTGTAGATTTTGATGTTTCTAAGCCATTGGAGTAGGCTGCAGAGGAAACAAGAGACTTTAAACAACACTTTTGCACAATTGAAGCTAATATAAAGGCCCATACTATGAAGTTGGACCAAGAAGATGTAGCCCAAGAGGGGTGAAATCCTTCATCAAAAACTTGTGTATTTGTCTTTGTTACTTTTTCTTGCTTTTTTTTACTATGTTGTTTTTCAGCATTGAGTTTCCAGGCTTTTAAGTTCATGAAATACACTTAATCTCATCAAGTTTAATGAATTTTTACTCATAAGCACATGTATAAACCCTTGTATGATAAGTAAACCAAAGCACTTTCATGTTAATTCTGAAACTGATATTAGCACAACATTAACTAAGAATCAATTTCAGACCAAATATGATGTACGAGACCTTTTTATGCAATGGTAATGAGAAGTTTCTTATTCCATCACTGATTTAGTCTCATAGGGTTGATGCTTTTGGGTTATGGCCCAATCCAATGGCTAAGTACCTCTGGTGTATTTATATTCTCTCTTTATGTTTCAACATTTTGTTTAGTCTCTTTGCATTCTAGTAGAAACAAAAATCCATCAAATTTGTGCTTCTAGCCTCTCTTTCTCACCTCTCTCATGGGAGCTTGAGGAGAAGGGTCTCCAACCATAGATCAAAAGTAATTTGTTTATGTTTTATTAGAAAGTTAGATAGTGTGATTATCATTCTCATAATATGATTACTATAAGTTAGAAGTTGGATTTTTAGTTAGATCAAATTTTAGCATAGGTTAAGTAGGGTTTTCGATTCAACTCATATTTTCTACTTTTTAACATATTATTTTTTCAATAAGAAATGCATGAATGTGTAGTGATTGCAAGAACGTCTACAACTAAAAGGAAAGAACCCTTTTCATCACAGTCATCCTTCTTCTCTCCAACCTCCAAATCTGCCACCAAAACCTTGTTTTGTGAAACCACTGTGGGCAGCCTTCTAAGAGAAAAACGGCCCTCCCAAGATTTCTGATTTTGGTTGGAGAATTTTGTTACCTATCCCTCACCTCTTTCCACCATCTCTCACCTTTTCACACCTCCCTTTCACATTTTTCATTCTTAAAACCCTCTCGACCTGTTTCCTGTAGAACTTCAGGACATCCTGTAGAAACTTCCTGTAGCATCGTTGTAGTTCACCCTTTTCACTCCAGTTTAGCTCCTTTTATCCTTTTTAACCTAGAGTAGGATGAATTTTAGCCCTAGATATTAATTTATGGTCATAATATACCATTAGACCACTCCAAAGTTCCTTCCTTCATTGCTGCAAAAAAATAGTAGGCATTAGTGCTTTATATCATAATTAGATTGAATTTTACATGCAAGTACAATTTGAATGAAATATTAGATAGGATTTGGTTTATGATTTGATGAAGTGTGTGATTACATAATATTTTCCTTACTGCAAATTAATAGATAGCTAGATGAATGATTTCCCATAGCACAGTTTCCTTTTTCTGCAACTCAGTATTAACTATTTCTGCCTTTCTTTCACTATTAATTGCAAGTAGAATTTTGATAGAAAATATCTTTGTCTTAAATCAAGAGAAATTCTATGCATTATCTTAGCTATCTACACTTTAATCAAGTGGAAGGAATGGCTTGGAATTACTATTGTCCAGAAGAACTAGTTGAAGATGGCATGTGTAGAATCCATTTGTTTTGCATATAGAACTGTCACCTCTAAGTTTGTATGAACCTCGGGTTGATAAGTAAATATGAGTAGTCCTTTTTGAGCTGTAGCACTCTTGGTGCAATACCAGGGCTCACCACTTTTTGGCGTAGTTTCCAAAGAGTTGTCTAAGTAGAGGCATATTTTTTTGCTCAAGCATTTTTTATTTATTTTTGTTTACATGCAGTTTGTGAAAGTGAAAGAAACAAAAAAAAAATTCATACCTCGTAGGAGTAGGTAAAACCAAGGAAAATGTCTACCAAAAACCCCCACATCCCCACACAGTCAACCTTCACACTTCTTTAGTGACTATGAGTTAGAATACCCTCTAGGTGAGCACCCCAAAATATTTTAAGAACCTATTAGGAAAGTAGATGAATTTGCTTCACCTGTTCAAGCTATGGTTGAGAAAGGAAAAAAAGGGATCTTTCCCATCAGAAAAACCAAAGGAGAGACTAGTATGAAAAATATCAACCTTTCAATCCTTCCACACTTCCATGGCTTAACTTCTGAGGACCCTGACAATTTCCTCATTTAGTTTGTTGTTGTCTATAAAAATTATGGCTATGAATTAGATGAAAAAATGTTGAAATTGTTACCCTCTACCCTCAAGGATGTAGCCTTCCGTTGCTTCATGGGTTTTCCTGGGGAAAGCAACACTACCTAGGCCCAAATTCAATATTCCTTCAACAAAAACTACAAAAACTATTGTAGGTCTAAAGAAACCAAGGAAGAAATATTTAGGATTAACCTAGAGCCTAATGAATCTTTAGAATACTATGAGGAAAGGTTTCCATTGAACTACAAGAGGGCTAATTGCACCCCTGACCCTGGCTCACTCAAGTTAGTTCTTCTCTGAGGGATCAATCAGGAAGTGTTTGAAACCCTCAACATGTTACCTGGAGGAGATATTTATCATTTTGCGTATGAGGACATCAAAATTGCATTCAGAAACCATTCTAGGGCAGCTAGAAAAAAGGGTAGAAGTAATCAAGGCTTGGCTAGTACCTCTTCCTCCACCTCATCCATTAAAATATAGGTAGGGAACATGTTAGATTATTTCAATAGAGAAATGTTTCATACCTTTTCCTTGCAAATTGATATCATTCATATTAAAAGTAATTAAGAGGAGGAAGAGAGAGCCCTAGATATATTTTTCCCTAGATGCACTAGAAGATACCCTAGAAATTAATTCCCAATGAATTCCATAGAAGTTTTCTTAGTCTATAAAGAAAACCATGTAACATATAAATTCCCTTCCTTACCTAGCCTAAAATTTGTATACCAAGTGGTGGAAGGCGGACCAAAGCAACTCTCCTTTATAAATCAAAGGAGGCCTCAAGGACCTCAACCATACCAATAGGACATACAAGGTGGACCTTAGTATTACTGCAATTCAAACCAAAATTCAACATTGCAGCCTTGGTATTCTTCTACTCATCCATCATGCTCCACATCTCCTTCTTGGCCTTATGCCCCTCCATATAATCCTTAACATTTCAACCAACTATTTCAACCATATGCCCCCCAACCTCCTAAGTGGAGTAACCAATAACAAGGGTGGAGGCCTCAACTTAACCAACCTCCTGCTTTACCGCCTCCACCCCAACCTCAACCTCAAATTACTCATCTGGCTCCACCTGAGCAACCTAAGATGATGCCAAATAACAAACATGCACAATATGTCTATAGTGGAGAGACATATTACCTTACCTATGCTGCGGAGATCCATGAGATTAACCTTAGGTTTGGGAGAGTTCTCCCATATAACCATCCACCACCTCTCCGTGAAGATATTGAAGAGAAAAAGGAAGAGATTACCCCTCAATTAAATCCACCTCCTTTTCCTGAGATATTGATCCATCCTAGCCATCACACCCCATAAGAGACTTAACTTTTGGGAGAATTTAAGAATTTGTGTGTAGATATACCCCTTCTCCAGGCTATTAAGGATGTTCCCATCTATAATAATCTTATCAAAGAGAAATTACTCGAAAATACTGGAATAAAGAAGAGAGACACCCCCACCATCAATGTTGTAGGTCAATTATCTGATTTGATGTTGGGGAGAATGATTTTCGCAAAATACCTAGACCCTAGGAGTCTAGTAATGGATGTACACATTGATGGTATAATTGTCCTCATACATTGATTAATCTTGGTGCTTCCATCAATGTGATGACTAGAGAAACCATGTTGAAACTCAACCTCTAAGGAGCTTTGAGAAATACCACTACATTTCTACAACTTGCAAATAGATCCATAGTAGCTCCTAAGGGATTTTTTGACAATGTTATGGTCTCCATTGACTCTTGCGAGTATCCCACTGACTTCTTGGAACTTCAACCCAAAACCAACTTTAATGGATATCCTCTTATCCTATGAAGATCTTAGTTTGTCGCCAATGATGCCTATATCAGTTGTAGGGCTGGAAACATGACCATCACGAATGTGTCCTTATCAAAACAACTGGCATTATATCCTCCTATTCAGCCTTCTATTGACATGATATACCTTTGTGGCTGGAGGATGAAGAATAAGATGAAGTGTACCGTGCAACACCATACCATGTTTTTAACTTATATGTTCTTATTATATGGGGGCAACCCGATGAAGATGACCTCATTGACCATATCCTTCAAAACCAACCCCCTACTGCCATTCCACTTGATGAAATTGTGAGAGAATCTGAAGGAATTTCTTGGAATAAGCTATGATCAGTTGAATCAGTCCTTGAACTTGATAATATTGTATAATTTGGCCCATCTAGAACCCTAAAAATCAACCCCTGTCTCTCGACCAAAGAGGAAGAACAATTGTGCCAGTTGTTGAGAGAGTACCTATATGCTTTTTCTTGGGATTACAATGAAATTAAAGGGGTGCATCCCTAAGTATGCACACACCATATTTACATGAAAGAGGGATTCAAGCATGTGCACCAATGCCATAGGAGAATGAACCCAACCTTGAAAGACATAGTAAAGGATGAATTACGAAACAATTTGGATGCAGGGTCCATATACCCAATATCAAACAATGAATGGGTGTCTCCTTTAGTCTTAGTCCCAAAGAAGAATGGGAAGTGGCCCAAATATTTGTTGATTATAGAGAGTTGAAAAATGCCATAAATAAAGACCATTTCCCTTTTCCTTTCATTGACCAAGTCTTAGATTGTCTTGCACGGAAGAAGCTCTTCTCTTTCCTGGATGGATTCAGTGGTTATAATCAGATCTAGATCAGCCCTGAAGACCAATAAAATATTACATTTTCATGTCCTTGGGTCACATTTTCTTGTATATTTCTTCCATTTGGCTTATCCAATGCCCCTGCCACTTTTAAGAGAGACTGAGCATTTTTATTGAGCTTTTCCAAGATTCTGTGGAAATCTACATGAATTATTTCACTCCCTATGGGTATGATTTCCAGGAAGCACTCTCTAATATGGGTTAAGTCATAAGGATATGTGTTTAAATTCATCTCTCTTTGAGCCCTTTGAAGTGTGAATTCTTGAGGAATGAAGGGATTGTCTAGGGTCACTCCATATCTTAAATAGGGATACAAGTAGACCCAAACAATATTGATATCATAAAAATGGTACCTACTCCTCAGAAAAAGTGAGATGTTAGGAATTTCTTGGGCTTGGCTAGTTACTATAGGATATTCATCAAGGGTTTTAGCAAGGTGGCTTCACCATTCGCCAAGGACTCATAATTTTTTTGGTCGTGTTTTTGTCAAGAATCCTTTGAAATCATAAAGTAAAATTTGACCACTTCCCATATACTTTGAGGTCCTAACTGGGCTCTCACTTTCCATATCCACACTGATACATCAAATAAAGTTGTGGGGGAAGATTTGGGACAAATGGATGATCATTTTTCCTATGTCATTTATTTCATTAGTAAAAATCTGTCTAAGGCTTAATTGAACTACACTGTCACTGAGAAAGAGACTTTAGTTTTTGTCCTTTCCTTGAATAAGTTCAGACATTATATTACTAGGTACCAAAAAAAATTTCATACTGACCATGAAGTAATTAAATACCTAATCAAAAAAGCTAATGTGAATGTTAGAATTATTAGGTGGTTATTATTATTGCAACAATTTGATTTAACTATCATTGATAAGCTAGGGAAAGAAAATGTAGTTGTATTTTTTTTTTTCTAGACTCACTTTTCCTACAGATAATGAAGAGACGATAGATGATCAACTTCTAGATGAGCACTTATTTTCTATCTCATTACTCTCTCCATGGTTTTCTAACATAGCCAACTACCTGGTTGCTGGGAGATTTCCTCCAAATTTGTCATCCAGGGAGAAGAGCATAATTGTGAGAAAGAGCGCCCCTTTCACTTAGATTGGTGGAAATATTCTCAAACTAGGACTAAATCAAATTCTAAGGAGATGTGTCAGTGAAGAGGATGCCTTTGACATCTGCTCAGCATGTAATGATGGGCCTTGTGGGGGTCATTTTACTGCTAAGAGGAAAAATTTCAAGGCCTTGCAAGTTTGCTACTATTGGCCTACTCTCCATCAATATGCTATAAGGTACACCAGCAAGTGTGACCAATGTTAGAGGATGGGAAAACCTACACCCAGGGATGAAATTCCTCTACAACCTTAAGTGGCATTAGAGCCATTTGACAAGTGGGGCATGGATTGCATTGGGCTAATCAATCCACCATCTGGGAAAAATAAATACATCATAGTATGCATTGGTTATTTGACAAATTTGGTTGAGAAAAAGGCTATCAAGGAAAAAAAAAAAAAAGTGGATGAATTCTTAAGAGAAAATCTATTCTACAAATTTGGATATCCAAGGGATATAGTCACTGAAAAAGGAGCTCAGTTCACATCACATTTGATTGATAATATCCTAAGGCAACATAATATCACAAAACATCTACTTCCTATCACCCTCAACTAAATGGGCAAGTAGAGGTTACCAATAGAGCAATAGAAAGCATCCTCACCAAGGTAGTCAGCATAAACAGGAAATAATGGGTAGAAGAAACCATGGAGGAAACTTGGGCCTATAATACCACCTAGAAGACAACTACTAGGTTCACTCCATATGATATGGTTTATGGGAAGAAAGCTTTGCTTTCTATTGAATTTGAATATAACACTCTCAGAATGGAAGCCCAATTGAATTTATATGTCACAAGGGCACAAAAAGAAAGGTTGATTCAACTAAATGTCTTATATTAATTCATAATGTAGGCCCTCCTCCACACTGAAGTCATATAATTTGAGAGGAATCTTTGGCATGATAGGCACATATATCATATAACATACTTGAGCACACTTCTCTTCGCATCATTTTCCATTCCAAGAATAGTTAGAGAGGAAAAATCTTGCAAGCCACCGAGTAGCATTGAACCTAGAGCCAGTACCACTACAAGAAGTCATGTAACTACTAAAGGAAGTTTGTGACTACTACAGGAAGATTCGAGTGCTACAGGAGGGCAGAGGAGGTATATGCACACAACCAAAGGCCCAATTGGTTCAGTAAATTCCCATTTTTTAGCTCAAAGAATCATTTTAAGACGTACGTTTCCATTACCTCACCTCTCCATCATAATTTCACACAATTTCTTCTAAAAACATTACAGTCATCAGTCATAAAATTGTGAAATTGAAGGCTTTTGTGTGAAGGAAATAGAGGGATGGTACATAGAATTGGAGCGATAATAAGCTTTTTGACCCTCTTCTACAACTGAATTAAACACCAAGGCCATAAAATAAACGCCTTTCCTACACCCAGTGGACACCAAAATGATTCATTTTCACCCTCTTGTAGATTTCACCAAGAGTGCTACAACTCCCAAGGGCTACTCAACTTTACTTATCAACCTGTGGTTTGTACAAAATTAGAGGTGACATTGCTATATTCTCAACATATGGATTATACTCATGGCACCCTCAACTAGGTCTTTTGGACATTAGTACTTATAGACCATTCTTTCTACTTTATCAAAGTGTAGCTGGCTAATGTAATGCAGGGAATTGCTTCTAATCTAAGACAAAGAGTGTGCTTCTAAAAATTATAATTGCAATTGATAGTAAAAGGAAAGCATAAACAATTAACCTACTTGCAGAAAAATGAAACTATTCTATGGGAAATCATTCATCTAGCTATCTACTCATTTGCAGTAAAAAAACTATCTATCATCACACATTTCATCAAAGCATAAACCAACTCCTATCTACTATTTCATTCAACTTGTACTTGCATGTAAAATTCTATCAAATTCTAAAATGAAATAAAATAGTAATTCCTATTATAACACCCCCTTCCCATATCTACCCAAGTAACTAGCCAGCCGGGGTAAACATGCAATGAGAGGCTACTATAATTTGATTCAACCTCCTATGTGACCTTAAGGAAGTGGAACCAATGGAAAGCACAACATACAAACCTTGTATAATAACTAGAACACCCCCAAGAGATAACCCAACCATTCAAGCCTCCTACTCCTGGTCACATTGACATTTTGATCCCCTTTAAGCCATAGATGTAGGCATAACACTACAGTCGAGGGGCTAGGAGGTTATAGCTGAAGGGGGGTAAAAATTTTAGTGTGACCCAAGGGTATGAGGCCTAAATTTTGGGTTACCTCTTGGGGGTGTTGTGGTTGTTCTATAATGTATATATGTTGTGTCTTCTATTAGTTCCAATTACTTAAGGTCACATAGGAGGTTCAATCTCCTTATAGTAGCCTCTCGTCGCATGTTTTACCTAGTTGGCCGGTTACTTGGGTAGATGTGGGAAGGGGGTGTTACAGAGTGGTATCCGAGCATTGCTCAACCCTTGGACTGGATGGCCGATGTGGTGGTCATGATTTTTTGTTTGTTGCATATGTGTTTCTCATACTTATGGTGAATGTGCTTGTCCCATCCATGTTATGTTGGCCATGGTGGAAGTGGCGGCGCATGATTGCTTACATATTGTTACATATTACACATGCATTACTTTCTTATGCTAGGGTTACTTATTGGTCATGCTTCGAGGTTATGCGTGTGTGCTTGCTTGTGTGATGTCATATGTTGAACATGCATTGGTCATTCATGACTGGTTGTACATGTCAAGTGGGTGCATATGGTCAAGTTTGCATTGGTGTGATTGAAGTTGTTGTGCATAAGGTTATTGTATGCGATTAGGTCATCATGATAATATTGGTATGTTATGATGAAAATGTGTTGGTTGAGATAGAGTAGGAGATGTAGATCATTAAAGTGAAGTTACAGAAATGGACTATGGGGTAAGAGAAGACCGTCATACAAGTTGTTATGCTTGCCATGTAGGTATGTGATTCATGGTTGTTGTAAGCATTAGGTTGACTTATATGTTTGTCATTCTATTTTTATTAGGGTTACATATGTGATAACTGCTAGTTGATCGGTGTGGTCATATGCATTATGATTATGTGTATGCCTTTCACTCTACTGATTTTATGGTTACATACATGATATATGATAGCTAATTAGTGTGGTCATATGTACTTTCATCGGATAGTCACACATGATAGTAACTTCTTGTTGTATTATGTTAGTTAAACTTGATGATTATGTTATATGTTGTTGATGAGTATGTTATATGTTTACTTATTATTGTTATATGTTAGTTAATTTGATGATTAGAGTTATGTCATTAAGATATTTATGTCATATGTATCATGTTAAATTGGATTGGCCTATGTCAATGGTTAGGGTTATGACATTCAGATATGAGTCGACTTATTTGCGACGTGTTGTTCTAATATAGACTAAGTATGCATATGTAATTTTTATGCATGAGTAACAATTGTTTATGAGCTTATGATGTGAACATGTTAGCTACTTACTGTTATGAATATCATGATCTTATTTTTGTTTGACCTAAGATTTTTTGAAGTTATATTGTGCTACTCTAGATTGATTGTGCAGAAAAGATAGCCTCCCCTAAAATACATTAAGGTATGAGTTTTCTTATGTTGTATACTTGGTTCTTGAATGTTTGATTATGTCGTCTATTTGGTGTGAGTGATTTGGTGTCTATTACATAATCTAGTTGATTTATTTAACATGGTACGTCTATAGTTTGTTTGAAAGTTTTATTAATCACATGATATGAGTATGTATTTGTAAGATTGCATGAATATAGTTGTAATAACATGTATACGTTGAGACATTTGATATGTACTTGAGTGTAAGTAGGTGATGGTTGTAGAATTATGTACTATGACCGATGAATGTGAGTTCATTGTGGATTATGACATGGTTGTTAGCCTTGGTAAATTTTGATTTTGAATTGATAGTTATGTTGTCTTGATGTTGATACATATGGCTTAAATGTGTGTGTTTAGTTACAAGGTGGCATGATTGGCACAACAAGGTAAGGTAACTAGCTTGTTGTTATGTTTATTTATGCACTCACAGTTATGTGTTTATTGCAGTGTGATGCAGGTGATTGCATGGAAAGAGACTGCCATGGAATCTTGAAGAAGGCTTGGTTGAGTTTTCCTTTGGAAGTATTGGAAACCATGGGGATTGAGCCATGGTGTTTTCTTCTATTGGTATTTTGATTTTTTTGCGCTCGATTTGCAGTCTTGATTGCGTGTACTGCTTGATCATGCCACTTTGTTGCATGTGTCATATTACTTTTGGATTTTTCATGGTATTCTCCTTTCTTTCTGTCGCTCTTACCTTTTATGTTTTGAGAGTATCGGGAATTGGTTGGGGAATATGAAATTTAATGGAGCTCAGTGCACGAGTAAGCGCAAAAGAAGGTAAGAATATGACAATCAGTTGGATTGGTTGGCTCCATTGTGATAAATGGATGGTGGCAGTACAAATGTGAGAAAGGCAACATAAAAGGTAAAGGAAATGGATCTGAGCTGTTAGATGCCTTGGATATGTTAGGAACTGTTGTTCTCAACGTTGTGCATGAATAAAGAAAGTTATCTTAACCTAGACCTTATGATATATAGCAATTATGTTGTGATCATTATTATGTTGATGTTTATATATGTATACATGTATGTATCATGTATGTCATTTTATGACAGGATAATGATTTTTTTATGTTAATTATTATATGTAGGTACGTATTTATGTATCTATGTCACTATATGACAGGGTTTTCAAGGATCATTCTTGTGGAGGAATGATTTTTTTTGCAGTTGAATGGCATGAAGAGGTTCCTTGCTATGAGGAATAAAGTGGAAGAGTAGCCTTGACAAATATATGAGGTCAATATCATGTCTACATGGATTGATATTATATCCTTGTACTATGCCTATGTTTATGTTATGGACATGTAATGTTGAGGGTTACATCAGCGAAGTGAAGGTAGTATGATCTACAACATGCTAGGATAAGCATGGATAGTGGAAAGACATTAGAAGAAAGGTTGCTTATGGGCTCGATGTATGGTCTATGGACGTACAATACTACTATTTTGTATATGTTGCTAATGTTGTATATTCAATGGTTGTACCTATGGTGACATGTACATGTAACATATGTATTATTGTGTACATATGATGTTGTATGTCTGTTGTATATACGGTGTTGTGTGTATATTTAATATGCAATGCTAGGTATATATGGTGTTACGTAGATGTTGGATATACCTTATATGGTGATCTCTGGTGCGACCATGGTGATGGGAGTTTTCCTCAGCCCTTTCACTGCAACATGTATTACCATGGAATTATGGTGAAGTGCCCCCATCATTCCTCTTCCCTAGAGAGTTCATCAATATCTGTTTGAATTTTATGTCCTTAGTACATCCTTCTTCATTGTACCACAAACCTGCATAACGAGGTCGTTGCACAACCTCTAATGGTTCAGATATGCTTTGGCCACGAAGGCCAAGCCCTCCTCCTCTATACCCCATCTTGGTGAGGAGTCTCATGTCGGTACCTATGATGGGTATCTCCACACTTCCAACCGAAATGATATCATGTGAAGAAACTGAAGAAAAATCAACAATGTTTACCTTATTTTTCAATTGTGAAACAGATGAAGATGACTTATGTAAGCCTTCATTGCGCTTCACTTCCTCCAAGGCCTCTATCGCAGCTTGTAGCTAAAGCTACAACAGTTTCTTCTCCTCCTTCTCTTCCTATAGGGACGTCATTAATGCATCATGATCTGCTTCAAGAATTTCATCGTTGCGCTTCAATTCTTCCCACGCCTCTGTCGTGGCTCGCAACTGAAGATGAAACCAATGTTTTTCCTCCTTTTCTACCTGTAGGAGTGTCTTCAATTCGACGTTCTTAGCTGCTTGTCTTTCATAAGCCTCGTACAACATTTTCGCTTTCTCAGACACCCTAAGCATGGTCTCGTACATGTCCTTGACATTCTCCATGGCTCAACTCATTGAATGTTCAATGTTCATGCCTGTAATCCAATCAGCAAGAAGACCTTCGCCAATACCACTTGATCTAGGGTAAATTCCACTTACCCTTAACCAAGACCTTTTAATTCAACTAATAAATTAGAATTGTATATAAGTAAAGGTGTTAATGAACATAAATAAACAATTGTATGCTATAAAGAAGAGGAACATAAAATGTCAAGATGAACAATCATAAGAACACATCGTTTGATAACAGAGTTCGTCCAGGAGGGACTACATCTCCAGGCCTCGGTGTCAAGATGGTGTAGGTTGCTGCATTAATTGATGTAAGAAGAAGATGTACATGGATGTGTTTTCACTGACATAGAAGGAAAATTCCCTCATGAAGGATTTTCTAGACCTCTCTATGAGGTGTTCCACTACGAAACTCTCATGCATAAAAGGGACTCCTATTAGTATGAAAATATCTCACACATAAATATTTTCAGTATCTCGCCGACATGGCAAACAAGGGATCCCAAAGACATACGTTTGACACAGAGTATCCCGCCAACATGGCATAAAAGGGATCTCAAAAACATACATGAGTATCCCGCCAATATGGCATCAAGGGATCTCAAACATAATGCAAGTCCATGACAGAAAGTACATCAATAACAAAACAAGACAAGATCCCACAACTCATACATCAACAAGGATCTGTATAGCACTAAGCATATCATGAACAAATAAGTACATGAAATCAACTCATCATATACCTCATGCTGAAGATGACTGAAGAATGGCTATTGCTGCTACTGCATTTGAAATCACCATCACAATCATGGTGTCGAAAGGTGTGAAACCGACTACTCACTCACTGAAAGCTTACACCTGCAACTTCACTTCAAAAAAGTGACTGAAAAATATAATGCTCAGATGGAAAATCTGAATTTGCCATCAGATTTGTCACATCTAATAGTGCAAAAATCGACTATCCATTTCTTGAATTTTGAGAAAGTGAAGATCTGGGAAAAAAATGAATCTTTTAGATTCCCCTAGATTCCACCACGTAGATGCTCCCTGGGTGGACTAGAAATCAACAACTCAAAAGGAAAATCTATCCTCACCATTGCTTTCCCTGCGGAAAACTTTGAAAAATGACTGTCAACTTAACTATATTCCAACATGGAGAAAAATTACCTCCTCGAAAAAATTTCAAGGCTCATGGTTCCACATGCATAATTACTCCTCCACGCTCATGGTTCCACCCTACAATGAAAATTCAGTCTCGAAATCCATGCGCGACTGCCTATAGCCTGCCTCAAAATTCGTGCTCATCCTTATGCTACTTTGGCATAAAAAATCATACCCGCACTTGCATTATTCTCCTTCCTAGCGCATTGAGAAAAGACTCATTTTAAATAAAAATTCATGGGCGAATTTAACAAGAAGGTGGTTGTGGTGCATTGGCAAGTTGGGTGTTTATTGGAGGAGAGGTTAGGGGGTCAAATCTTGACCCCTCCATAAAGGCGCAATTGTTTTAACTGTTTTCGCATATGTTTTTTTTTTAACAAATTTGGGTGTTTTAACAAGTGGCAACCTTTTCGAGTGGTGGGTCTACCCGCATAGTGGCCAGTGTTGGTGTCCGGATGTGAACAATATTCAAACCCTTTTTCCACATAAATTATCAACTCGAGGGCATTAGTTATTTCAAGACTAATGGCACAGTATATGCAAGAGAAATCACATGACCTGTTGTAGATCACAGGCTTAAATCCATAAACACACACACTACTATAACAACAATTAAAGTGGAATGCAAAATTAAAAAGACCTTCACAGCAATTAAAATATTACACTAGAATAGCAGTAACAGAACCAAACGAAAACATGAAATCAATGGAAAGAAATGTAATGCAGTGCTTGATCAGAAGAGTGGGCCCAACTCTCTGATCAGGGCTGCGAAAAACTCACAAATTACAAGTGAAACAACAAATTGTTGTGCATTCAATTAATTGTAAAATAAACTGTTACAAAAATATGTATGTTCTGGGCTTCCCCCTCCCTCGATTCACAGCCCGTAGGCTCTCTTTATACAACTGTTCAGGAAATTGCAGATTTCCTCCAACAACTACATATTTTCAATTATACAATTCGTTGCAACAACAACCTAATTTCCAAAAAGGAAACGATGAAAAATCCAAAAATTTAACTGGGTTGAAATGGAGTTTGTTGCGTTGTAGCAGCAAGTGAAGGCAATGCAAGAAATTAGGAATAGCTCCACGACTCACAGCTGTAACCTTCCCGCTTTTCCCGAATATGTAAAAATATCGGAGTTAACATTTGCAAAAGGTAAAACCTTCTTGACTATTACTTCATTAATCAAATATCCCATGTAAATTAAGAGAAAGGGGTTTACCTCATTTGTCTAAGAATAATAATGACACAAAGAGAGAGAAAGGTGGGCGAAAATGGGAGAGAAAAGTATACAAATCTAGTACCCAACATATCCCCCAACTGGTCTATCTGCATGTCCTCATGCAGCTTGTTGTCTCCTCAGATCTGGGTTGGACAAACTGCGACTGGTATGAAGCTGTGTGAGATAATATTCTTCAGCCATTTCCATCCTAGGGGGTTTATAACCTTCTGTCAAAACAACATCCTTCCACCAATCTGGGTCAACGTTGTATGCAAGAGTATATTTCTCGGCTGGCAACCAAATAAGAAGAATCTAAAACCTCAGCCCCATCCATTTGACCCCACTGGTCTGAATGCATGCTACAAAATGTGGCATCCTCTCTAGAGCCCATGCAAATTTAGCTGCCCCAAATGGTTCTCGTCCTCTGACGGCTGAGGATGACAACATCCACCTTCTTTGACAACTGTCCATTGCTTCCTTACAGAACATTGTAATATGTCTGACACATAGGTCAGCACACCATTTCTGGGTCGCCAACATGTGTTCTCTACGCCCTTAAATCTATAGAAATGTGTAATGCTTGTTATAAATATTTGATGACTGGCCATGCTCCTTCCTCATCATTAGTGGCCTTACGACTTGGTTCTCTTCGAACGTATCACAGGCCTTTCTCCACTTAATCTGATTGATGGAATAGGAGGTAAAAGCTCTTAAATGAATGTTCGCCACGAATGAAATAGGGTAAAAAAAATGATCATGCTTAAAGAAGTACCCATGCATGTAGAGCTCACGCATTAAGTGTTATCCTATGATATCATGAATTTTTAAGATACGGAGAAATTGAATGGGGTCCTCAATCTCATGCCAAATATCCTTATATATACTTTCAAGACAAAAGAAAAGAAAATTTTCATGAAGGAATAAGGCATATATATGTGCAGGAGGTTTACAAGCCATTACCTGTTGTGCCAGAGAGAACATCTTCTCCTTATCTGATTGCAGCAGCTGCACTTTTTCTTCCAATTCTTCTACTATTGCCTTTTGTTTAGCTTGCTTCACCCGCACCTTATCTAACTAGTCTATGTATCCTATGATGATCCTGGTATCATGTTCTCGACCCCGCATTGTTTCTTTCTTATGGTCACTAGCAGCAGATTTCCACTTCTATATTTCAATGGCCAAGAAAAATTCTCGTCCTTCAAACAAATCTTCAATCAGACCAGTTTGTGTAGCTTCGGAGGAGACCTCAATTTTTGGCTTTACTGCCCTCCATTTGTAGATTTTAACCTTCTTTTTCAACCGGGAAACTTTCCTTTTTAAATCCCGAACCTCCCTCTTCAATTTCACGGTTCCACTGAGCTGCAGCTAATACCTCTTCTTGAGAGGTAATATTATTTTCTCACGTTGTTCAATCCATTCTTGTTTGACAATAAATTCAGTTTTTGGGCCTACGACAAACTCAAGAGGCAGCGGAACACTGCTGGTATTATCCGTTAATTCTTTTGTTAAGCCTTTCTGGCTGGGCCCCCTATCTTCAAGGGTTTCTCCCTCTATATTCACTTCAGGGACTCTTGCCATTTGGTCAGAATTTCCATCAACCACTTTGTGTTCTGGTGTTTTTGCAGGAACCTCATCTTCTTTGTGAGTCTCTGAGCATTCCAACAGAGATTAAAGAATGAATGGGCCGATAGTGGCCATGTCCTCTCCTATGTTAACAAATTTAAGCACTAGTTGAACAACTATTTCCTTCATTAATCATTGAGGTGAGCGAAATCCCCTCACCCCTCTCGGCATCATGGACCAGAACGGAGAGCAAGGAGTGGCTTCCTCATCCTTGTTTTCAACTTGAGTTGTATTTTCATGCGTTTTTACTTTATTCGGGGTCAATGTTTGTTCTTTTGGCACAACGTAGATTCCGAGGGTTGTTTCCCTCCTGCCCTCCCATCCTTTGTGCACTATTTCTTCTTTTTCCTCATGAATTTCTTCTATGTTTCCCTGTTCTAGCAGAATCGTGTGTGGTTCTTGTGTAACACCACCAATTGTTTCAATATCAATATATGCTCAGGCAGGTGATGTTTTTTCTTGAAAAACAACATCACTTTCCATCCCTTTGTCTGCCATTTCACTTTCTTGTTCTTCATTAACAAAATTCGACAACTGTATGACAGTCTCGACTTCACACATGATATCCATTCTTCCTTCATTTGTGGGCTCCTCATGCGAGGTTGGCTCTTGTATGGTAGCCTCTACTGTGCTGCCAATTATATCCTCTATTCCCATTTCTTCAGGTTCTTTCTGATCAACCTCCATTTCCACTTCTTTGGGTTCCTCCTGATCAATCTCCATTTCCATTTCTTCAGGTTCCTCTTGATCAATTCCCTTCGAATGTTATTCTTCTGCTAAACTAGCCAGAGAGACTGGTTCCTCTTCTCTGGTAGAAATAATGGCTGCTATCTCTTCTTTTGATGATCCACAGAATTCTGCCCAGGAGACCTGAAATCTATTTATTCAATGCGTGACCAGTAAATGCACCAATCCATGGTTGGAGAGCACTGCCAACATCTAGCGCAAATTTCGAGCGGAATTTTCCATGTGCTGCAACTGTTTCAATAGGAGGAAGGGAATATTTAAGGCATGCACTTGAGCCTGTGGAAATCAAAGGTCCGTTAGAATTTTAAAATGATATTTAAACAGAGTTGTGGCCCATCCTTCGCAAGTTATGTATTTTATTACAAAAAATGTGACTTCTTTCCAACGATATGGCATAGTCTTGTGCTCATATCCTCTACCCAATTGAACAAAACTTTCCCCTGCGTGCAAGAATAATTCGGGAAAGTCCGAGAGAGAAAATCTCTGAGCTAACCATTGCTGCCCTTGCTGTCTCAACTCGCTAACTTCTGCAATTACCTCTTCTGTGACAGGAACTTCCAGTCCTCTGAATCGCGAGAGATTCTCATCCAAACTAAGTGAAAACTCCATTGTGATTCCCCTATCAAACCCCTGCAATCTATCGAAGTGGGTATCCCACCCTGCATTGACAAATATTTTCCATACCTCTAGATTATTGTGGACCGAAGCTATATTTTCAGGCTCATGCTGCACAGCCAGTCCACCAATACTGTGGGGACTCATAATAACACTTCTTGGAACAGCAAACCATTGGGAGAAATGGTGGATACCAAATTTGGAAAACAACATGGTGAAAATTAAAGGTGGTAACAGTAAATATGGATGGTAATTCTCAGAAACTGAGGAAAATCATAAAAAAGTATGGTTCATGCGTTGAATAAAATAGAAATTATTTCATATGGAGTGGAAAGGACGTGTTACGAATCCCAATACGCTTTTAATGATGATACAGAGTATTGATAAGGATTGTAGGGTGTACCACACATGGATTTATAATAATGGCTTACAGAATCATCATTACACCATCATTAAATAATGACGGCACCCCCTCCCAACTTAAAGTTTGTCATCTGCAGCATTAAAGTCTTCACATGGGATATTTAATTAAATCAATAAAAGTCACGTTCAGGTGTACCTGGTGGCCTACCTGGACGAAGTGAAGGTTGGTAGGATGACGATGTAGTAATGATGCGGTTGGAGTAACAACAGTACGAGTAGCAGCATCTGGAGTAACAACAGTATAAGTAATAGCATTTAGAGTAACACCATTTGGAGTAACAATAGTGCAAGTAGCAACATCTGAAGTAACAACAGTGTCAGTAACAACATCCGATGTAACAGCATCTGGAGTAACAGTAGTGCGAGTGGCAGCATCCAAAGTAATAGGAGTGAGAGTAGCAGCATCCTATGTAACAACATTTGGAGTAACAACAGTGCGAGTAACAGCATCTGGAGTAACAATAGTGCGAGTAGCAACATCCGGGGTAACAACAGTGCAAGTAGCAGCATCCGGTGTAACAGCATCTGGCTAGCACCGATCAAGGAGTAATAGCATTGAGTAGAAAAAACCGAGTAACAACAGCATGAGTAGAAACAACTGAGTAATAGCATCATGAGTAGTAGAAACTGAGTAATAGCATCATGAGTAGTAGCAACCGAGTAACAACACCATGAGTAGCAGCAACCGAGTAACAGCATCATGAGTTGCAGCAACCGAGCACCAACAACATGAGTAGCAGCAATCGAGTAACAACATCATGAGTAGCAGCAACCGAGTTGTAGCAACTGAGTAACAACATCATGAGTAGCAGCAATCGATATTTAGGAAAATTGTCTTTGATTTTTACTCCTTAGTAGTAACTCCTGCAAAAAGACAACAAGATAAATTGTAACAATATAATTTTTTATTCTCTTTTTTTTTACATTTTTTTTTTAGGGCAAGGATGTAGAGGAAGAGTTCTCTGCACTGATAACCCTCAAACCAGATTTCTCAGAGAGGTGTTTGATGAAAGCATCCTTAGAGGCTGGGCGGTGGTATAATCTTAGGCGATGTCCATTGGCTATGAATGAAGTATGTGTACCATCAATTGTGACTAGCCTGACTATTCCATTAGCAAATACAACGTCCACCTCGTAAGGTCCCATCCAGTGAGTGCAAATCTTTCCCTTAAAATACTTAAAGCGGGAGTCATAGAGTAGTGCCCAATCTCCCCTCTAAAACACCTTATTCTTAATAAACGTATCATGCCATTCCATTCTTCGCTGCTAAATAGAAGTAGTTTTCTGGACAGCCATTGAGCAGCTAGTTCATTGAGCTGAGCCAGTCAGTGTTTCTGGGCATCTAACAGATCCAAACCAGCTTCAAGAGCTGCTCTGAGCGTACTAATTTCAAATTCTATTGGAAACAACGAGGATTTCCCATAAACCAACTTGAATGGTGAAAACCCAGTTGTATTCCGCCATGTTGTTTTGTATGCCCAGAGAGCTTTAGGAAGCTTTTGAGCCCAATCCCGATGATGGTATGCCACATTTTTTGTTAAGATATTTTCCAATGTATTTTTTGTGCTTTCAACTTGTCTATTCACGTGGGGGTGGTATGGAGACGTCACCTTGTGCTTGACCCCATATTTTTGCATAAGCTTTGCTATCATGTGTGATGCGAATTGTGCTCCTCCATCTGAACCAATCTCTCTTAGAGTACCGTAACGAGCAAAAATTTCTTCAAATAGAAATCTGAGATAGCCCGCTCTGTTTCTTTTGCAACAGATTTGGATTCTACCCACTTAGTCACGTAATAAGCATAGACCAAGATGTGGACCTTTTGCTGGGAGGGTGGGTTAAAGGGTCCAATGAAGTCAATAGCCCATTTCTCAAAAGATTGGAGGATTACCTGTGCCTACAAAGGAATTTCATCAGTTTGACCGGGCTACCCCATACATTGGCAACTATTACACATCCTGACATAATTATGTGCATCCTGAAAGATAGAAGGCCAGTAATATCCCATTTGTAGTACCTTATGGTCTGTTCTTTTGTCTGCAAAATGCCCTCCACAAGGGCCATCATGGGCAGCCTTCAATACTTCATAAATATCATCCTCAGATACACAACGCCAAATCTTCTTATCAGCTCTTGTATGAAAAAGGTACCCTGCCATCCAAGACTATCGGGCACTATGATGAATAATTTTTCATTGTTCCCTGTATGAAAAATGAGGAGGCATTTTCCCTATAACAAGATAGTTATAAATATTTGCATACCACAGAGGTTTAGTAGAAACTGCAAAAATATGTTCATCAGCAAAACTATCTTCTATAGGTGTGCATTCATCATTGTTATCCATTCTAGATAGGAAATCAGCAACTATGTTATGTTTTCCTAGTTCATCTACTATTGTGATATCAAATTCTTGAAGCAAAAGAAACCATCTTGTAATACGGCAGGAGTGATATGTTTATTCATCAAATACCTAATTGCTGCATGATCAATATGTACAAAAGTAGGATACCCAATGATGCAGTGCTAGAACTTATTGACAGCATAAATGATAGCGAGGAATTCTTTTTTCGTCATAGTGTAATTCAGTTCAGCAAGAATTAAATTCTTGCTGAAATAATAAATTGCATACGGTGTTTTGCCTACCTGTTGTCCTAAAACAGCTCCTACTACTGTCTGAGAAGAATCAACATGTATGTGAAACGGTAATGACCAATTAGGTCCTTATAGGATTGGAGCCTTACAAACCAGCCCCTTCATTTTTCATGAAACTTGTCTCATAGTCTTTAGTCCACAACAATTATGCATCTTTTGTTAGCAATTGAAAAAATGGATGTGCTATTTTAGCAAAAAAAATTATAAATTGTCTGTAATAACCAGCACAACCAATAAAGCTACATACCTGTGTGGGTGTTCTGGGTACTAGGAAGTGTAATATTACCTCTACTTTGGCTAGATCAACAAGAATTCCAGCAGTTGAGAGAAAATGTCCCAATACTATTCCTTCTTCCCTCATCATATGGCATTTGAATGTACTTAGAGATACATGGGTCTGCTTACATATTTTGAGTACTTTCTCCAGATTTTCCAATGCTTCCTCAAATGAGTTTCATATGGTGTAAAATCATCCATATAGATTTCAACACTATCATCGACCAAATCATAAAATATTCCCAGAATTTCCCTCTGGAAGGTGGCAGGAGCATTACACAAGCCAAATGGGAGGAACCTGTATGCAAAGGTTCGCCATGGGCATGTGAAAGTTGTTTTATCCTGGACTTCCAAGGCTATCTGGATCTGGTTATATCCACTAAATCCGTCTAGGAAGGAAAGGAACTTCTTCCCAGCCAAGGTATCTAGGACTTGGTTAATGAATGGCAAAGGGAAATGGTATTTTTGAGTTGCCTTATTTAGTTCCCTCTAATCTACGCAGATCCACCATTTACCATTCTTTTTTGGAACAATCACTAGCGGAGATACCCATTGGCTATCTGAGATGGGTTAAATGAATCCTACATCCAATGTTCTTGAGAGTAGGGTTCATTCTCCGTTCGGGCTGTCTTACAGGGCAGAAACCTTCCTTAATATAAATAAGATGAGTACATAAGTTAGCAGGGATCCCCTTCATGTCAGTATAATCCTAGGAAAAATATTCCTAATGATCTTGAAGGACTTTCAAAAGTTTTTTTTTTCTGGGATTTAGACAGGTTTGGGTTGATATTAAGTGTTTTCCCTGGTTCAATCTCAATTGGAATACTATCATGGGATGAGGTTACAAGAATATCTTCAATTTCATATTTTGGTTCAATGTTTTCTAGTGTTTCACAGCTCATAGCAGATTCTAAAATTTGACGAGGAAACAGAACTAGAATCATTAATAAAAGTGTTAATGGCATTGTCCTCGGTTTCTGTTTTAAATTGAAAGGCCTACCCAATAGTAAGGATTGGTCTAACTTCTTCATTTTCAGGTTCAGGCTCTTCTATTGGTAGAGTTTTCTAACTGGTTAATAATTTTTCAGATGGGCTAGGTTCCATAGGAGGGTAAAGAGTAAAATTATTTGTAACTGTCCCATTTGATGTGATCATATGCCTAGATCGGCACCCTATGTAGGTGTCTGCAGTTGCAAGCCGAGGTCTTCCTAGGATCAATGGATGACCACAAACTAAAGATCGAGTCTGTAATACAAGGAGGTCCACAGGATAATGCCATGAATCTACTGAAATAATCACATCTTCCAATTTCCCTACCGGTTTAATTGTAGACCTATCTGCTAGTTCCAGGATAGTAGGGTTGGCTTAATGTTTCCAAGATCTAGTGTGTTCATTATTTCAGAGGTGATAATGTTAATGGTAGCTCCCAAATCTACTAGTATGTTTGGGAATTCAACCCCATTGATCTGTACTATGAGAATCGGGTTTCCTGGGTCTCCATATTTTACAGACATGATCTTTTCGAACATGATTTCGGATAATATGCCCATCAAATGAATGGTTAATGGACCCTTAGGCTTCTTCCATGGTTTCTAAGATCAGTAATACTTGAGATTTTTTGCATATATAAGTATGTCCCTCATAGCCTGTAGAAGAGGTATTTTAACAAAGAAATTTTGCATTTCCCCTAGGAAGTCACACTCTTCTTGAGGGTTTTGTTTGTTCAGGGTTAATCTTTCAGGATATGGTGGGGTAGTTGGATGACCCTGATTAAGAACAGGTTGGGAATATTTTTGATTTGACATTTTTTGGTCTGATTTATCCCCAACTGTCCTTTGTTCGGGTTCTGCAACTTCACTGTCAATCTGTTCTATGATAATAGGTGAAGTGGGAGCATTGACTACTCGCCCAGATCGTAGGTTTATCTCATTAAGCCCCACGGTAGAAATGCTATAAGATGGAAGGTTAAGAGTATCTGTTTGTTGGACCCCTTTGTTATTATGATTCATATTGGGCTGGATAGGAAGCTGGGGTCTAAGGGTTGGGTTTCAGGGAGGTACATTAGAGGGCAACTAAATTTGTTGTTGAGGCATAGATTGAGGAAACTGACCAGTAGGAGAGGGTCTGTGCCAGTTTTGATTCTATGAAGGATTCGAACTTGCCTGGGGAACCCATTATTTCCAGGGGGGGTACTGATATTCAGACCACATAGCTAAGAAAGGTATAGATTGGGGACTCATATTAAAATTATTAAAATACTGAGATGGGTCCTGAAACATACCTGGATTCATAGCTGGTGGTCGAGGTTACCATGGCTTTTTTTCCCCATGAAGTACATCTAGTCTACCACATTTTCTTCAATTGCCCCTTGAAAAAGTACCTTCAGTCCGGGCAAGGACGAACACGAGCTGGTCGCATGAGTCTGTTCACATATTGCACAGGCTTCCACTGTGTTTAATGGGCATTCCTTCAAATGATGCTTCTTTCTACACTGTGGGCAGAATATAGCCATAGTATTATCCAACTCCATTTTTTTCTGTTTTGCTTGCAGAGTGTCCATCTGGGAAGATTATGTGCTCAGGATATCAGTTCGTAGGTTATCCAGTAGGTTTCCAATTTATACCTTCTTAACCCCTCCATCGGAAGTCTTTCATGACTAAATTCCTTGTCCACTCCTTGCAGCCCCTCGTGAACACTTAATGCAATAGTCACGGATAGTGTCGAAGTCTTCTTTTGAAATTTCTCCCTTTCCTACTATGTTTAGAAGTTGCAGGGAATCTTCCCTAGGTGCCCAGAGAAGAATGATATTCAGAATGTCCTTATCCAAGTCCCTATGGCCTGATCTCTGCAATATGTATTTGAATTGTTCCACACAGTCTTCCATGTTTTCGTCATCTTTCTATGCAAACATGTTTTCCTCCTTAATTTCATGGGATTTACAGTAATATTGGTATTTCTCCATGAAATTTTCTATCGTCCCCTCCCATGAGGTAATCGTTCTCCCTCCTAAACCCATGAACCATCTTAGGGCTGTCCCTTTTAAGGTAGCAGGAAATATTTTTAATTTCTCAGCATCGGCAATATAATCATATCCTCGACAAACAATGTCAAATTCGAAGAGGAACGTATTAGGGTCTTCAGAATAAAGCCCATGGAAATTAGGCAAAGTCGTTAAAGGGATGGGACTTATTGGTGCATCACCTGCAACGTTTCTGATTGGAAACTCAATAGAAGAACTTCCAAGTGCCATAAATATCCTCCAATACTCAGTTGGGATTTTAACTAGTTCTACAGCTGGTACTTGGAGTGATTCAACTGTAGGAGGTTTCACCGCACTCCTCTGGTCCCTTGGTGATGCAATATCCTTCAGGAATTCTCTCTCCAAATCAGAATTTATTAATTCGACTGTAGGAGGTTTTACAACATTCCCTTGGTCTCGTGGTAATGAAAACCCTTTTGGAGGTTCTTCTTCCCAATTAAAATTGCCCAGTTCTTTTGACCCTCTACTTGTTATTTCTTCACTTTCTGTTGATGGCAAGGATGTCTCCTCCACCGGTGCCCTATTTATTATTTCTTTCATTGTTGAAAGAATTCCCTCTGGTACCGTGGATGGCCCTAGTTGCTCCATAGACTGCCCTTGGGACTTCCTTTGAACCCTTACCCTGACACCAACGCGAGATGATGCCTCAGATTTAGTTTTTCAATGATCTCCTGAATATATGTCTTCCTTCCCAAATCCTTTCCTTTCTTTGGGCCTCTTCCTCTGCCCCTCTTATTCAGATCCTTGTTCATAAAATTTATGAAGAGGGTTCATAAAAATAGAAAAAGCGCTCAAGACCTGGACCAAGACAGATAGCTTCCTCCCCGGGATGAGAGAGTAGGTTCAAATAGACAATAAACTAAAAGAAGAAAATAAAATTTCAGGACCTGAAGTAGGGTAATAAAATACCCTCCCCAGGACAAGAAGTTGGCCCTTTCAGAAAAGAATCAAAAAGAAAAAATATGAAAACAATGCCCACGACTTAGGGCAGGGTAGAAAAATGCCCTCCCTAAGAGGAGAGATTGATTTTAATAAAAATAAAAGAAAGAAAAAAATAGCACGCTATGCTCAGGACTTGGAGTAGGGTAATAGACGCCCTCCCCAAGACGAGAGATCAATTCTAAAGAAAACAATAAAAAGCAGGAAAAAACACAAAGCACTACACTCGGGACTTAAAGTAAGGAAATAAATTTCCTCCCCAAGACGAGATATCAACCCTTAGATATTTTGCAGATCATGTTCACCTGTTAGCCTCCCCGGCAACAGCGCCAAAATGTTGGTGTCCGGATGTGAACAATATTCAAGCCATTTTCCCACATAAATTATCAACCCGAGGGTGTTAGTTATTTCAAGACTAACGGCACAATATATGCAAGAGCAATCACATGACCTATTGTATATCATAGGCTTAAATCCATGAACACGTAGACTACTGTAACAACAATTAAAATGGATTGCAGAATTAAAAAGACATTCACAACAATTAAAATATTACACTGGAACAACAGTAACAGAACCAAACTAAAACATGAAATCAATGGAAATAAAGGTAACGCATCACCTGCTAAGAAAAGTGGGCCTTGCTGGAAAAGATCGATAATATGGATGTTGATCCTAAAGAAACTCATGCTGTGATTCAACTACACGACGAGAGGTTGAACGGAGTTATGAAATTTTCTGAAGATGAACACGGATTGATCGGGGGAGCCGCCGTGATTGGTGAGAAGGGCGGTGCTGAGTTGGGTTCAATGCACAACGCTGAATTAACTGACAGTTATTGTGAAGCGATCTCGGTTTCTGAAACCCTAGGAGACATTCATTCAGAAGGAAATTTCACATACTACGTGGATGTTATGGCAGAGCTCGGTTTCTTTTTGTACAATAAGCTGGCGAACTTGGCGTTACGTTGAACCTTTTCCATGGGGATGCAACGGCCAATGTGTATTCGGATACCGTGTATGGTTATGCTGAGACTCCCGTGGGTTTATATGGGTCTCCGTGGGAGGATGATATTTGGGAGTTGAATGAAGCCACAGTATTTCAAAATGGTTTTGAACGACCCCAGCAAGAAGAATTCGGAATTAGTAGAACGGAGTTTCATGATGTTTGGAATGATTATAATGATACAAATCCAGACAACTGTGAAGGGAGCCCAGTGATTACATATCACGGAGAAATTGATGTGAACATTTATATATCTTTGCAAACTTTTGATGTGAACATTTTATCAAAATGAATTAAAACCCAAGCTTATTCCGCATTTAGTTGTATTTTTGGTTTAAAGTTGATTTAGTTATTTTTACTTTATTTTTTTAATATTTAATAACAGGTCAATTATTTTTTAGTTAATAAATTTAAAATTATAATAATTTTATTGTTATTTTAATATAATTATATTAAAGATTGTTATTTGGCATAAGTGAAAGCTTTAGTCATTCCATTCTAGATTGTCTCTTGATTTTCTTTCAACAAGATAGATGAATCAGTCTAAATCTACACAGTAATTAGAAATGATTATTTTCACTATTTATTTGATAACTAAATTATGATAAATTTAAAAAATAATAATTATAAAACAATTTGATTAAAAATATTTATATTTGTGAAAAAATTAATAATTATAATTACAAATTATAATATTTCAAAAAACTCATTTATTATTTAATATTTTATAATAAAAAATTGAAAAATAAATTTAAAATTTAAAATGTTCAAATTTATTCCCTTACAATTATGTTGCACATAATTATGAAATCTTTTAACTCAATGTATATTCTATTGCTTAGAATCTATTTTTACTACCTTTTTTTTTACTTTTTTTTTATTTAATGCAGTGAAAGATAATACAGTGAAAGGTCCTTAAAAACCCTATGCGAAGGAACCAGTAAACCTAAGGTATTTCGAGGGAGGTTTCATTGCCTGTGGAGTGCAATAAGTACGAGAGCTTTGCAACCTGTACGAAGACATTTTCTGTATTTGGAGGGAGGTTTTATTGCCAGTGGAGTGGAATAATGACGAGAGCTTTGCAACCTGTACGTACATTTTCTGAAAACTACGGCAGATGGCAGAAAGAAAAGCGCATGTTTATAGACACACATCCTGCATACATACTATCCGAGCATTCTCTGAAAAATCACAGCAAAAGGCAGAAGGAAAGTATGTTTTTATAGGCAGACACTATACTTGAGTATTGTTTATAACCCCAAAAACATGGTACCAGCCGCGTGCTTATTCGCATCACTTCCTATCGATCATTGTTCACGTTCCTTTGCAATGAAGATGTATCACTCATGGGACAGTGCGTGCCTCGATGTTATAACGATATATATTATGCCATTCAGTGTTGGGATTTGGAAACAGGTTTTTTATATTTTTTTTAAATTGGTAATTTAATCTTTTTATTAATAAACTTAAACCTAGATTTATCTTAGCTAAGGATCTATCAAGCTCCAAATCTCTCAAGGTTTACACTTCTTTTTTGAGTGCAAATTTTGAGAGGGCTCAAATTTCTAGAGGTGCACACTTTTTTTTAGTGCAAAACTTAACAAAATGTTTGCACCAGATATTTGATGTCTCAAGTAACAAGTAACCAAATATAATTAGAAATCCACATCTACACTAAAATCAATGCATCTAGTGCAAGAATTCTTCTTCCTTCCTCTCCCCCCTCCCTCCATCTATATCTATATCTCCCTCCATCTCTCCTTTGTCTCTCTATCTCACACATACTCTCTCACTCCATATCTATTCACTCCCTCTCTCTCTCTCTCTCTTCTTCCCTCTCTTAACCTTCCATCTATGTCTATATCTCCCCTGTCTCTCTATATCACCCCCAAAACATACACTCTCTTTCTCCAATCTATCTATCTATCACTCCCTCCTCCTCCTCCTCTCTCTCTCTCTCTCTATCTTCCTTCATTCCTTTTGTACTCTCTCTCTCTCTCTCCATCTTCCTTATCACTCCCTCACTCTTTCTCCACCTTTCTCCCTCTCACCCTAAAACTCCATCTCTCTTTCCCTACTTCTCTCCACTCTCTTCCGTCCTCTTTCTCCCTTTCTTTTCCACCTCTCTCTCTCTCTCTTCACCCTCCAACTCTGTTACTATATGCCCTTCTCTCTCTTTCTCTCGATCTCTCCTTCTTTTTCTCTTTATCTCGCCCCCAAACATACACACTATCTCTCCACCTCTCTCTCCAGTTCTCACACTATTTCTTTCTTCTTCCCTCCCTCTCTACCCCTCCAACTCCATATTTGTATCCCTCTCTCTCCCCTCCTATCTCCCTCCCTCTCTCCTCCTCTATCTCCCTTTCTCTCCTACCTCCCTCTCTCTTCCCCCATATCTCTCTCTCTGTCTCTCCAATCTTCTTTCTTCCCCAATCACTCTCTTCCTCTCTCTCAAGTTTTCTCTCTCGTCCTTTCTCTCTTACCCCCCAGCCCCCCCCCTCTCTCTTTTCCATCCAATCCTCTTTCTCTCTCATTGTCATTGCCCATATGCTTAGTTTATAATTATATGTTGATTTCTAATCATATTTTATATATTTTTGTTTTTTTATCATATCTCTTTATACCTCTTTTATATTTATTTATTTACCATACCTCTTTTTTGAGTGTTCGTAAACCTATTCAAATTTTAAATTTATATTGTGTTTATACATAATAATAAGTAGATTGAATTTTAAATAGGACTCATTAAAAATATTAGATGTTAAATGTTTACATGTTTAATCTTTTTAGGTGAGATCTACCCCTATATTGGGTTGAGCACCTCTAGGATGCTATAAATTGAAATATGTTAGTATAATCTTGTCCTCAACACTCTATCAACTAATATAATTTAAAGTAATAACTTCTTTGCATTTCTAAATCATATGTTTAAACCATACTTAAATTATTTTTTCACAAAACATCATTAAAAATATACTATGCCTATTCTTGATAGCCACATATGTTAATTTGGAAAAATTAATAATTGTAAAACCATACATTGCAATCTTAAAAGAAATGTGTCTATTCTATTTCCGTGACATTGTTTTCATGACAAATTGATTTTTTTCCTGTGAAAAAATCAAACTTTTTATTAGAATTAATAAAAAGTTACATCATAGATGTCGTAGGATTGCATAGGAGAGTATCGTCATATATGAAGCAGGGCATGGGTGTGAAAACCCACAAGTTACAATTTTCCAGAAACACTGGACTTGTGTTTTTTTCCATTTTTCTTATTTACTTTCTGCCAGCCCTTTAGAGAAGGAGCAGAATGTGTAATGGCCAGCTCCAGACCAAAGGAGAGTTGGACATCTTTTTCAGAGTCTGAGCTCTCAGAAGCATGTGCATGCTTGGTGCCAATCACACCACGATCATAGTTCGGCCCGTCTTGTTGAGGAGCCATTTCTGTTTTCAGTAATGATGTATCTTCGACTTTCTGTTTTTCTTCCCCCTGGCCTACTCTCATCTCTTGAGATTCTTTCTGGTTATCTTGCATATTTTATGTATCTGCTTGCCTCTTACTTTCTTCTATATCTGCTTCCTCTTCATCAGTCAATGATGCATCCGAAAAATTCCACCCTTTTTTCTTTTGTGGCTTTTTGTTTTTTTTTTCCAGGATAAGATGCAAGTGATTTGTAGATGCCCAGTTTGGTGGCACAACCTACATATAAATGCCGTGTTTTCGAAATCTAACGCTTGAGGCCACTTTAGGTCTTTGTATATTAGATTGATGCAATTTGGGAGGACCTTTCTAAGGTCCATCTTCACGCATATACGTGCAAAGGTAAAAATCCCTTTGTCCATTCTCTCTCTATCTAGTTTTATAAACCTTCCTATGGTGTTGCCAATGTTTTCTAGAACTTGATGGTGCCAGACAGGGAGTGGCAGATTGTGAAAACGCACCCACACAAGCATTTTTGAAACCACCATTGAATTAACATTGAATCCTGGGAACCATGGTGATATAAAGATACCTTCTCTTCCTCAAAACCATTGTCCATCATTGATTGTGGCGCAACGTTCCTCTGTATTATCAAATTAAACAATGAAGAAACCTTTTGCACAAAGGAAAAATCACAGTTTTGGGTCCATTTTTGGTGAATCCAGGCATGTAGCTCTTTATGTTTTGGCCAAAAGTCATTAAATTGGCAGATTATAGCTTTTGTTTGCAGAGCATCAAACAACCCTATTACCTCTGGTATTTCTACTACCAGATCTGGAGTATTCTCTGCTTTTTTTATAATGTGCGGTCCAGGCAGAGAGGTATCTGGAGATTGATTTTTCCACTATGTGGGGGCTTTTCCTCTTAGAATGTCCTTAAAAGAGGGCACACCCTTTCCTGTTGTCGCTTATTTATTAGACGATGTTATTCCTAGAAGCCCACCTCTTAGTCTAAGGTTCAAGAAGATGGTAACATTTATTCTTTCTAACTTCCACACAGGGGTAACAAATTGGTTTACATAAATATGGAAAATTATTTTTTCTTTCTAACTTCTCATTTAAATAAATAATTACAATACTAAAAAAAAAATTATATACATATATATATATATATATATATATATATATATATATATATATATATATATATATAAAATTAAAAATTTATATTTAATATTTTTTTAATAAAAATTAAAAAAATGTATTCATCTTATTTTACATAATCATTTTCATCTAAAAATGAGAGATGGAATATATTCAATACTCTCCGTGAAATGTTAGGTTATTTTTAATTTGGTCATAAAGTTGATAGAATAATTAAATAATATTAAGTTAGCTTTGATTTAATAATAAATTTGTTAGGGTTATCTTGTGTATATTCTTTATGGGTTTATGGAATTGATCAACTCATGAAATTTGTGCATGTTGATAGGGGTGTGTTATGTCTTATGGAATACCAGATAAATATATTTATGCATGTTGGTAGGGGAGTTTTGTGCCTTATTACATAAGGGATAATAATATTTTCTAAGCAGAGGTAGTTATCCTTATCCTTTAAAGGACCATAGTTTTGGTTATTTAAAGACAAACTTAATCTTAATTTGGTCATAAAGTTGTTACAATAAATAAATATCAAGTCAATTTTGATTTAATAATAAAATTATTTGGGTAATTTTGATTCAATTCATGATAAATGGTTTTTGGTTTCATGGTAATGATTAAACTATGATATTTGTGCATTGTGATAAAGGTGTGTTTTGTCTTTATGACATTGTAGCACCCACCTTATTTCTTTAATTTTTATGTTTAAAAGACTTTTACAAAATACATTTGAAACTTTAATGGACAAAGAGATTAATGAATATGACTATTAGTTCATAAAATCGAGTTCTATTTTATGAATAAAAGTCACATTCAATAGTTGGTTAACTAATTGGTAAATAATTCCAAGATTCTAGAGTAAAAAGGAAGGGGCAGTTTTGACAGTTACCTTCCCAAAAAGGATAAAAAAGAAATCCTAGGAAAGGGAAGGGGTTATGTGAGAAAAGAAAGAAAAAGGCTTAACAACAAAAATGTTGCAGGAAGGAGTTGTTCAGAGCTAGCTTATAGCTAGTTGTTGCAAGACAAATGACCTCCTCATCAGCTCAGAGGAGAAAGTGATATGTAAGGAAGAAAGTGACCTAGACAAAACCCATTTCTGCCAAGGTAACACACCACAGAAACAGCTAAACTACGTTATAACGCTTCTGAGCCATGTAAAGGTCGCGTTAGTGACTAGGGCAACGCTCTATCTTTCCTAGAGGGTAGCGTTACCCGTGTTTAAATATGAAACAGGAAAAATCCCACGGAAAATGATTGGCAAATCCAGCTTTTTCTCATGAAGAGTCACTGCAAAATAGAAACTGAAAGGCACTAACCTCTTATTAGGCCTTGCCAAAAGCAACTAGACTCTCAAGGAAGGAAAAAGCATGGAAGGCTAAGGAAACATCTTCGTTTTTTCCTTTTTTAACTAGTTGAAAGAGTTGGGCAAGGTTTGCCCTCTCCATCTCCTATAAAATGGAGCTATGGGCTATTAGTCCAAGGTCGAAGGTTTTTTGAATACATGTGAAGCAGAGCTACGTTGTTGCAATGTGGTAGTTGAGGATCGGTGAAGTTCATTGAGAGCTTACCGCCTTGATCGCCATCACATACAAGGAAAGAGAGAGAGAGATTGGGAGACTGAGGAGAGCTTGGTGCAACCGATGCTTGTAATCCTCCTTTTTATAAATCAATAGAACTATATCTTTTTTGTTCATTTGATGCTTTAATATTGCCATTTTTTTTCAATTATTAATATAGCGTGACATGAATGGCTTAGATCTGCATTGTTTTATGTTTATCATATGTTGATTTAGTTAATAATAAGTATATTTTTGTAGAGATTACACGAGTGCTTTGTTTGATCGCAGGACCTGAATTTGGAGCTGGTGAAGGAGGATCCATTCTTCGCTGCTCAGTGTTCTCTAAAGGATCCAGGATCGGAAAAGAGGTAATCTCCCATCTCATTTTATTAAATAATATAAATTAGCATGAACATATATGAAACATCTTTGTGAACTATACAGCTAATCTGACTGTCTTCCTCGGGCACCGGAAAGCCTAGAGAGGGATATTCGATGACCACTACCGAAGCATATTACCCTATAGCAGAATTGGCGACTCTGTTGGGGAGGAAACCCAAAGTTTCCAAACTATTCCTATCACTCTCCCTTTTTTCCTTCTGTTCGTATATCCTTCCGGCCAGTTTATATGCTCTGTAGACATCTCAAAAGCTCACAGAGTCAACATCAAACCCTGCTTAGCCATCTGAAGAACTTTAACCTGACTAACGCGGCCATTGTTAGTCTTCTAGACCATTATAACGCGGTCTAGGCTTAGAAACAGTGCGTTAGGCCCTGCATTAACGTTGTCCAGGCTTAGATACAGTGCGTTACCTAGCCAAAAATTTGCTGCTTACACCTGTGTTGTGTTTCCTTTTGGTTGTAAAGTTCTTGGCTATCAGAATAGCTTCTCTTACTGGATCCGTGTGCTTGTTTACCAATTAGCATTTCAGTCTTTTGTTGTCATTTAAAAATTCAATGTCAAACGCATCTAATTTTTGAAGAGAATTTTTTTTTTAAGTTTTCTGAACTTAGTTGAATTAATTATGATTTTTTTTTGGTTAAAACACTGTTAAGAAGAGATAAATGGATGTCTGAATCTTTAAGGTTGAACTATGTTATTTGAATGTTTGGTGCATGGATGTTGAAAGAAAACCTCTCCTTGTAGAAATACTCTTCATCGAATTGAATATTTGGAGCATATTTTTGCATGGTTTTTTGAGTCAAAGTCTCATCACATTTCATACATCCACTCCCCCTTGGCAAGACTAATAATCAAAGTAAACTAAGAATCAAGCGATAATAAAATCAATCATATAAATTTTTCTAAGCTCACACCAACAGTAGTTCAAGCTAGGATCTTGGGGTAGCAGAAGTGAGAAAATCACCCAAGATCTCAAAAATTGAAACTAGAGTCATTAATAATCGAAATCCTACTGCACTCATATTATCGGGACCACTCCACTACTGGAGCTAAGCACGAGACAAGACCCAGGTGCATAAGAAGGTAGCCCACCTTCGAGTGCATTCAATGGGCATTCTATATATTAGAGTTTCCTTCGGGGATGTTGAAACTAGATCGTGGATTTAGGTGTTCTACCCATATAGCGTGATGTCTAAGACCGTGACCTTCCTGATGATGTCTATGATTTGAGGTAACTTTAGAGGCCAAAATTTTAGGGACATACAGAAGGTGACTTGGACGGGTTGTCCTGGTACCTAAAACATACAAACCTACTTTGTCTTTGGTCTTTAGGAGGGTGCTTGTCTCCATGAGAGTACTTACACCTATTTTTTGAGGTTCGGGCAAAGCTCTAGAGTAACCATAATTGTACTTATGACCAACCCTCTCTATATGCTATTGTGATACTGGGTTTCATCTCCATCAAAACGGTAGTATTTAGACAGGGCACCCTATTTTGGTTGCTTGTCGATTGATTTTTAGAGAGTCCTTATTTCTTTTTTCTTTTTTAGGTGTGTGGTTACTGTCACTGAGACTTTATAATACATCACAAATCATTAAAATTTTCTAAAAATAAACAGGTCACTGTGGCGTCTTTAGACCATCGCCATCTGTCTTGACGACAGCAAGGTCTCCCTCCTTTGACATCGGAGGAAGAATTGAGTCTTGGTGAACTCGTGCCTTCTGCGGAAGAGCAGTCTCCATTGACAAACCCTGATTTTCACATAGCCCCGTATCACACGAAATTTCCAGAGGACCCTTTTACAGAAGGCGTCATACCTCCTTACAATCCTCCACTCACTAATCCGTCAGCAACTACGATATTTCAGATTACACCGCACTAAGAGATGTCTTCGGCTGCACCAACATCCTTTTCACAACTGGAACCTATGGGATTGGTACCGATGGTATCCAACCCAAGTTCACCACCACCCTCCCTGCCGTTAGTAAGTTCTATGCCAATAATTGGTAACCCCAGTAGTCAACCTATACCTCGTCCCAACCCTACAGTCATCACAACTTTCAGTGGATCCCTGAGTCCTTCAGGATCTACTCCTACAGTGACCACATTGGGACCTATGGTTCCCTCTCCCATGAGTGGGACTACTTCGGTTCCTTTTAGCAACCCTTTCGGTTGGAATCCTTTGCTGAGTTCAAACCCCTTGGCCTCCATACTAGGGGGCAGTGTCACCAACACGCAGACAACAGGGGGGCATTTCGCTACCCCTGCAATCATTAGGACAAACGAGACAACCTATTGTTAACACTATTCCCTTAAGTGGTATAAATCTTGGTGTAGGGTCCACACCATTGTTTAATTATGCACATAGCAGCATGCCTCCGGCCAGCTCTATTGTGTCCAATCCACCCAAACATCCATCTGGACAAGGGGGGCACTTTTATCCTTGGGGCAACCAACCGTTCACCCCACAATACAATATACCTTACGGACAACAACCATATATCCATACACCTCCACCCATATGAAATTTTTATCAACAAAGTCCTACTTATCCTACTGGTAACACATTGATGGGTGGAACCTATGGTCCAAATAGTCAGCCAATACTTCGCTGGCTAGATCAGGGGGAAAGCACGCAATTGCCATTTTTAGCAGCTCTAGACATCCCCGACATCTATAAACTGACTAATGATCCCATCAATCACAACCTGCTCTGGCCTCTGGTACCGTACAAGATTCCGTCTGACATCCCTAAATTCGACGGGAAACAAGGGGATGATCTGGCTTCACACATCACCACCTTTCATCTATGGTCTGTATCTAATTCCATGGTGGATGATAGTATCTGGCTTCGGTTATTCCCCTGCACTCTCACTGGCAATGCTGCCAAGTGGTATATTGAATTAACATGCACCGCCATCAACGCTTTTGGCGCCTTAGCTATGGAATTTCTACAAAAATTCCAATTACCTATCAGATATGAAACCAGCATGGAAATTTTAACCTCGCTGCGCCAAGACACTGCCACCCACATCTCCGATCACATTCATGAATGGAGGCATAGGAGGAGGCTGGTCAAAGTGCCAATCCTGGATCATCTCTTAGCTAATTGGTTTTGTAAGTCTCTCTTACCAACCCTACATAAAGACATTGGTCTATCCAGTGCGGTCACAGGAGATCAATCCATTCGTCGTGCCCAGCATTTAGATTTAATCTATTCGCAATCTGGCATGCTATATGATTTACTCCCCCATGCCCCTGGTAATCCAAATTCTCTTGCTACTCAGAAACCCGGAGTCCACGCCGACAGTCTCGTTGGCACAATCTCTGGTGTAGCCACAAAATAGTCTTGGGGGAAAACATCCCATCCATCTTTGGCTGCCACCGCCCCTAACCATTCGACTACTCTTCCTACTGCTAAGGTAAATTATGTGCAAATTTCACAAAAACCTAGTGGAAAGAACAAGAAGAACGAGAAAAAGAAATCTTCTTCGGAAGAGCAGTTGGACCATTAGAATCATCCCAATCAGAAAAACACTACCAAAAACGACAAAGGGAAAGAGAAACCCATGACATTTCCTTGCAAAATTTGTGCAGAGGACCACTTGACATACAAATGTCCTCGGCTGCAGGAATGTACAAATTTTATCGCAAACAAGGATTCTGGAAGAACACCTATCGTTCTTCACAATCCTTTCCCTAATTCACAGCAGTAGTAACAACACATGGTTGCAAACCCATCACAACCCCCGTAAAGGGGAAATAGTGGTTCACATCCTTCCGGTGAAGGATCATCCACCATTTATGGCATAGAAAGTGTTGAACTTCAGACACAAGCCAAACTCTATGGAAATCCTACCATGGATACTCAAGAACCTGGCACCAGTTCAAATCCACCACCACCCAATGATCTTCATATCGAACGACCTACCGCTGACCCCGTGATTTGTCCTCCCAAAGGGACACTTCGATGCACGACTAATAACACCTCTGCACATGCAACCCAAAACTACAACATCATAGAAGACTTGGCACAGGCACTGTTAGCTATGTCGACTCTCGAAGTATTGCAAACCTGCCCAGCACAAAGGAAATCCTTGCTTTCGGCCATTGGTGGAGTTGACCACCAGGATTCCATGCTAGCTATCTTTGACATGGAGAAATCTCAAACTTGACTTTCACTTCAACTTGCATTCTAGGTGCAGGTTGTGTCGAAGGGGAGACCAATCCATCGTACTGTCATCGACGAAGGTGCTTCGACCTGAGTTATGTCAACTACTTGCTGGCTCGCTTTAGGTTCTCCTACTTTGTCCCTGCCGTCGAATTCCCTCAAAGCTTTCGATGGCCACACATTCCTCCAAAAAGGCTACCTTGCTAGCTTTCCCATTACACTTAGTGGGAAAACGATAACCATGGACGTTGAAGTCGTAGATCGTCGTCTTGACTATAATCTATTACTAGGTCACAGTTGGTCTTATGCCATGACCGCCATTGTTTCTTCGGTCTTCTGACTCATCCTCTTTCCATTGGATGGGAAAATAGTCACAGTGGATCAATTATCCTTCTACACCCCAGATTATACCACATTACCAAGTAGTAGCGTACCCTTAATAGGAGGCTTTCCTGACTCTTATGTCAGTGTTGGTACCACTCTTTTGAAGTCATCTTCCCTAATGGGTTTCTTTCCTCTCTCACCGCCCGAGGTTCCAAATATAGTTGCAATGATATCCACCATGTTGGATGGCTCTATCGACCCGTGGATCCTACCAGCACCTTCAGAAATTGATTCCTACGGAGATCAGATGCCACTCTCACCAGCCGAGTTGGCTTACCAAGCCATCCAAATTACATCTGAACCCTCCACAACTATGGTTTTGACCAATGGTACAAACCTCCTACCCATCACAGTTATTTCTAAGGATCTCCTCGATGAAGTCCTACTTATGGACGAAGATATTCGAGAGATCATGTCTATAGAAGAACGACCTTGGGGAGAGTTCCAGCATCGCGCTTCAATGTTTGATTCGGACGCGATAACTACTCAAATCCCATCCTTTGACCCACCTACGATGGTCCCCTCTATTTACACGACTGTTCAAACCATCGATTCGGAAGGGAACATGGGAAATCTTTCTAAGACAATGCTCATAGATATCTCGGTCAAAACGGGTATCGTGGAAAACATTCAGATTGAAGCAGATTGCAATCTCGAGGAAATTGCACACTTCACATCCCTCTTTAAGGAATCCGTGATGTGTTTGCTTGGTCTTATGATGAAATTCCTGGCATAGATCCATCTATAGTTGAGCACGAAATCAAATTTTATGACAATTCCAAACCTATTCGACAGCAACTCTGACCTGTCCACCCACGTAAAGCAGCCGCCATCAAAAATGAAGTAGAAAAACTTTTGAACGCTGGTTTTATCTATCCCGTTCCTTTGACAGAATAGGTTTCCAATCCAATCCCCGTAGAAAAAAAAACAAGGCACCATCTGATTTTGTGTTGATTATCGCGATTTGAACGCTGCTTGTCCCAAAGACAATTATCCTATGCCATTCATAGATCAGATCCTTGATGATTGCGCCAGATGTGAGTCTTTTTATTTTATGCATGGTTTCTCAGGGTATAACCAGATTGTGATTAAAAAATATGACCGTCCTTCAGGCACATTGCGTATCGTAAACTCTCATTCGGTCTGAAGAATGCGAGAGCAACTTTTCAAAGGGCTATGGACTATGCCTTTCACGACATTAGGCATATTTCACAAGCTTACTTGGATGACCTTCAAGCTCATTCCAAGAAGTGATCCCATCACCTGGCACACCTGAAACAAATCTTCGCTCAGTGTAGGTTCTATAATATAGGTCTAAATCCACATAAGTGCGTATTTTTTGTCGAGTCCAGACACCTTCTAGGTTTTGTTGTCTCCAAGCATGGGATTAGGTTTGAACCCGATAAGGTTAAGGCAATCGTTGAATTACCCCCACCACAATCCATTTTTCAACTCCAACGTTTGCAAGGGAAGGAAAACTTTTTACGTTGTTTCATAGTGAACTATGCCGAGATGACGAAAGGCTTTATGTTCTTATTAACGAAGGGAACACTATATTTATGGGATGACCAAGCTCAATGGTCAATTGATGCCTTGAAATGAGAACTCATTTCTACCCCACTTCTTAGTACCCCTAATTATTCACGCGAATTTATCCTCTACCTGGCAGCCTACCCATCCTCACTTGGCATGGTTCTGGTTCAAGTTCACAATGACGATAGTGAACATGTGATATATTACTTCTCAAAAGGTCTCATCAGACCCGAACTATGATATTCACATGTGGAAAAACTCTCTCTCGCGCTAGTCTTCACTGCCACCCGACTCTGACACTATATATTACTACTCAGACTACTGTTATTGCTTTGGAGAATCCCATGCAACACATTTTGTCTCGCCAAGTTATTGGAGGAAAATATTCCAAATGGATAGTGATCATCCAAAAATTTGACTTAGTATTCACTACTGCCAAATAAAAGAAATCTCTAGTCTTCACCAAATTACTCTCGAACCTTCCTAGAATCGACCCAGGAGATGTAGCTCATGATCCGTTTCTTGATGAATCTGTCTTCTTAGTTGATTCTTCTGATCCTTGGTATGGAGACATTTTGGTCTACCTTCAAACTCAATGCTTCTGCCCAACTCTCACATCCGATGAACGCCGTCATATTTTCCACCAAGCGAAACACTACCTCATACTCAATGATACTATATATCATCGTGGTGTCGATATTATTCTTCAGCATTGCCTCACTATTGACGAAGAAGAACACATTCTAAATGACTGTCACGTAGGGGCATGCGGCGGTCATCTTTTTGGCATAGCTACTGCCCAGAAAATCTTGTGTGCAGGCTATTATTGGCCCACTTTGTTTAAAGACTGCATCACAGCAGTCCAGAAGTGTCATCCGTGTCAAATTTTCATGAAGAAAATATGTGCTCACCCCGCCCCTCGCCACTCGGTTGTCTCCATTGGTCCTTTCGCTAAATGGGGAATAGACTTCGTTACATGCAACCCCACTTCAATTGACAGACACAACTACATTGTCGTGGAAGTTGACTACTTTACGAAATGGGCAGAAGCCATTCCCACTTTTAGGGCCGATGGAGAAACCGCCGCTCTGTTCCTATTCAATCAGGTTATCTGTCGTTTCGGTGTACCCCTTTCAATTGTCACAGATCATGGATCACATTTTCAGAACCATATGATGACGGAATTAAATTCCATGTTAGGATTTCGACAAGATCAGTCTTTGTCCTACTATCTGCAAGCGAATGGTCAAGTCGAAGCAGTAAATGACATCCTCAAAACTATGATTCGTCTATTAGTCGGCAATCATAAAACCACATGGCATCAAAATTTATATTCCGCGTTATGGGCATACCGTACGTCAGTCAAAGCTGCCACAGGCTTCACGCCATTCCAACCTGCATTCGGCCTAGAGGCAGTACTCCCAATAGAGTGTGAGATTCTATCACTCAAGCTCACTGTTGAACTCCTACCCGACACCACCGCCATAGAAGAGCACTTGCTCTCGCTTGATCACTTGGACGAGACTCGTCGAGATGCCACACTGGCACTCGAAGCCCACAAACGTCGAGTCAAAGCTCAATATGACAAATATGTCAAGCCTCGTTCTTTCCAAGAGGGTGATCTCATACTACTCTACGATCAGAGACACGACCTCTTAGGGGCAAGAAAACTTCAACCATTATGGCTTGGTCCTTACATAGTCACCAAAGTCCTCTCAAAAGGAGCTTATGAACTTGAGGACTGTAATGGAATTCCACTCACGGAGCCCCTTAACGGGCTCTATCTGAAGAAGTATTTTGCCTAGTTTTCCACTAGGCATATGCTTTGTAATTTTATGTATATAAGTTTTTCCTTTGTTTTTATGTCTCTGGATATTTTTGGGTTTTTGAAGTGTTTTTCCTCATATACAATCTTTTTCTTTTGCACAGATGCCGTCATTATCCTTATCATACGTCGGATACGTGGATGGTGCTAGTCATCATACTAGACACATTGCTTCAGCTGCTTGGGTTCTCTACACACCTAATTCAGAACTCCTTGGTTCTGGGGGAATTTTCCTGGACAACGCCACCAATAACATTTTTGAGTACATGTCGGTGATACAACTCCTCACAGAAGCTGCATCTCGCGACATCTCCAATCTAGTTTTTAGGTTAGATTCCTAGCTCGCAGTTATGTAGTTGAAAAATCATTATCGCATCCGTCATCCAGTCTTGTTACGCTATTTTTTAAGGGTACGGCTTTTATAACGTCATTTTCAAACCATCTCATTTGAGCACATTCCTAGAGAATTTAATGCATTGGCCAATTCATTGGCAAACTATGTATTAGATTTGCATTTGTCACACTTGTTATAAAAATATTTACACATGAGTATATATTTTTTTACCATATAAAATGCATAAAAATTAAAAAACACATAAGAACAAAATCGCTAAAAGTATTTATATACATATATGTCATGCCGAGTTCAAAATTACATCAAAAAATCTCTCAAAACTTGGTTTTTTTACAAAACTTGGCTACACCAAGCCTCACTATGAAATTTACACATATACTCCTCTAGCTACGGCTGCTGTTCAAAATAAAAAACAACTGCCCTGGCTATCCTCCTCAGAGGCACTAGGTATCTCTCTGGCACACCCACAGTATGTCACTGTAGATGAACTGGAATCTCTCTCATGGGAAGAGGTGGTACACCCATGCTTAAACCCTCCAGGTTTATGGAACGCTCATGCAAGATCTGGGTATTATCACTCTCTCCGGCAGCTTCCACATCCTCTATTGTTGCGCCAACCCCGGGTAGCTGTATTCCTCGCCGTGCATAGCCAGGGGCTCCGGTTGGATGGACAGGTGCCACATCTGTGTCAAGAAAACAATATTCACGTCAAAACATATTTTCACCCATTTAAAAAAAAAATTGCATAAACATTCAAAAGACAAAAATACTTCCAACTGCACTGATCAATCTTTCTCTTACCATCTATACCCCACTGAGTGCCCGGGGGCAACACTAACTCTAGATATCTTGTAAAGTTCATCCCCGAGTAGGGATAATCCTCAATCATGATGATCTGGTGGTTAAGCCAATCAAAGAACCCATCATCATAGACATGATAGACTGGACCCTCTCTAGTCTGCGGTATCAAATCTACCCATCGAGCCTATCTCGGCTCTCACAGGCCCAATGCATCCGTAATCATTCTAGGTATCATGACCGTCTCCCACTCTAGTAGAAAGGAAACAATCAGTGTACCATTACCCAAACTCTCTTTGGGTCCGAGTCTTACACGCTATCAGCTCTACACGAACTCGACGGAAAACACCTTCGTACCAGTCAAAAACCTGGGGCTGCATAAAATCCAGTGCTAACAACAACTGGGCCTTGGCGGCCACATGTTGACTCTTGGCCCCGACCAAGAGAACTATCATCCATAGCACAGACCTCAGCGGTCTCAATGCCACCCGTGCATTAGGCACCCAGTTGCTAACTGCCTCAGTATTATGTATGCAATGAGTAAGGATCAGGTCAGCAGTAGTATGAGGATCCACCTTGGACCCTGTCAGGTTGGGCCTTGGTCCACGACACAACAGGCCAGTCAAAAAATAGATATCGTCCTTCTCAATCGAGAGCTCATTACCCCCGATATGAAAGACGTGCTGACGATCATCCCACTGCTGAATTATCCACCTCAGAAGGTCCTCTTGTCCCATCATCAGCACTAATCGAGCATACTTTAGCAAACCACACCTATGAAGAACTAACAAAGTAGCTACATCGGTGACCATCTCATGTTCTGCCTGCTCATGTTCCCTTTCTTGCTAAATATTCATGGTGAAAAACTTTATACCTGCCAAAGAAACATATTTAATGGATTAGAATTTGTCTAGAGTGCTTTAGAATGATAAACAAAGAGTTCTTAAAACATTTCTACACCTAAAATGGGATCTAATGCCAAACAGTGTGTGCTAACGCGTTATTTCTTCACAGGAGGTGCATTTAACAGGGCCAAAACATTGCTCGCCCACGTTAGCCACTTAAATTTTTTAGGGCTTGCTAAAATTACTATTTTGGACCAGAAAAACAAACAAAGAACACTATGAAATGATAGCAGGAGGTTCCAGCTCTTACCTGGATCTCGTGGAAGGAAGAACTGTTGCCTGGATCGTCCGCATTTCCAGCCGTAATTTCGCCACTTTTTTACCCCAGAGCTCTATCACAACATTCAAAAAAGTGAAAATGAGGGTCTCCGACCTTCTTATAGCCATTTATGGGGGAAAGACTCACTCAGTTAGTCTACAAAAAGTAGTGAATTCCTGCTGCATGTTTGTCGCAACTATTGATTTTGGTTACTGATGTTCTGATGAGTTTTTAATGTCTATATGCAGATATGACCATATTCGACCCTGAATTGAGCATTCTTTTTATGATATTTTTCTTGCTCGTTAATCCAAAAAAACTTGATTTTTCTTCTTTAGGCTCGTTAAAACTAACACGAAGAAGAAACGAGCTTTCTTTTTAGGGAATTTTTCTATCTCGTAAAACCGAAAAAACCCTGAGTTGCTTTTGTCGGGCTCGTTAAACTACCATGACAAAAGATTATGAGTCATTCTTTTCATATTTTTCAAAGCTCTTTAAACGGAAAAAGTGACCGAGTTTTTCTTCGTGTGACTCGTTAAAACTTCACAAAGAGCATCGAGTTTTTCTCTATTGGACTCGTTAAAATTTCACAAATAATATTGAGTTTACTTCATCTCCTCATACTCATAACAAAATGAGGTAGACGTCCATCGAACATAGATTTCTCATTTTTCCGGCTTCGATGGACTAACTCACAGAAAATGAGCCATTTTGGGCTTACTATTCTCCCCTTTTCGTGCCCGGTTATCAAGACATGACAAAGGTACCCCCGGAGTTGTCTTTTATGACATTTTTCAAACTCTCCAAATATGAAAAATTCACAAAGTTTACCCATCTGGACTTGTTAAACTTAATCAGACGGGGAAAAATTTGGACAAAATGGATACTACTTCTGTTACATTTAAGAAAGGTTGATTTGGCAGCAAAAATATTGAACATGGCACTTCCCAGAAAACTCTTTCGCATTTAGCCGAACCCTACCATCTATGAGTTTAGCCTTCGTCTCCCAGTGTTCCTGCACTGGTCAAATCCTAAATACTCTTTGGTGTTCATTAAGCCTAAGCTTCCTAGTACCCTATTAGAGTGCCTTCTATTGTTCAGATAGATCTCGCTATCTACTGCTCCTCATATCAACCAAAGAAATCATAATGCTATAAATTATTTGTCGTTAGTTATTCCCATTTTCTCTTCATATTTTCCATCAAGAAAAAAATCATCTTTTCTCGTTTCGTGTTGACTGATGTAGGACGCCTCAGTGCATACCTTTTGACAGGTCTCTTCCTATCGACTACAACATCTTATCTAGGAAGTGGATCCAGAAACACATCAGTACCCAGATACTTGCAGACATGAGTGGCAGGTCATCTTGTATTTTATTGGGGGTCTTCATTATTGGCTCTCGATCGAATTATTCTATGAGTGTTCGACATCAACTCCTTTTATTCACACTCACTAGATTGTAATGTGCATCTTGGGGACCATCATCATTATCGATGGCCACCCTCGCGTCTGTTAACAATTTTCCTTACTGACTGGTAATCAGACGATTTCCCACATGTTCGACGACAGCTCCTCCATTCACATGTAGGGAAATATTCAATTTAAGTGAAACGACAGCCAAGACCTTGGGGCGAATGTTACACCATTAAATTTGTGTTTCCTTCCCCAAGTTGTGATATTGTTTATGGAGACAGCTTTTTAGTATTGATCACATTCTGACAGACACTTCCATGTTACGCTTATTAGTGGACACACTATTCATATCTCTGTTTTAGAGAAATCGTGTTGATTAGCTACTAAGCATGGGAATGCCCGACTCAAGACAGATACTATATTTTCTGACATATGTTGTTTGTTTCAGGTTTTCCTCAATCCTCCAATCTCTCTAATTCTACTACACATATTATAAATTATTTTGGCCATCATATTCGTCTTTGACCTCACACATTAGGGGGCATCTGTTACAGAACAAATTACCTCCTCATCAGCTCAGAGGAGAAGGTAATATAGAAAGAAAAAAGTGACCTAGATAAAACCCATTTCTGCCAAGGTAACACACCCCAGAAACAGCTAAACTGCGTTATAATGCTCCTGAGCCATGTAAAGGTCGCGTTAGTGACTAGGGAAATGCTCTATCTTGCCCAGAGGGCAGCATTACCCATGTCTAATATGAAACAGGAAAAATCTCACAGATAATGATTGGAAAATCTAGCTTTTTCTCATGAAGAGGCAGTGCAAAATAGAAACTGAAAGGCCATAACCTCTTATTAGGCATTGAAAAAAGAAACTAGACTCTCAAGGAAGGCAAAAGCATGGAAGGCTAAGGAAACATCTTGGATTTTTCCTTTTTGAACTGGTTGAAAGAGTTGGGCAAGGTTTTCCCTCTCCATCTCCTATAAAATGGAGTTGTGGGCTATTAGTCCAAGGTCGAAGGTTTTTTGAATACATGTGAAGCAGAGCCACGTTATTGCAATGTGGTAGTTGAGGATCGGTGAAGTTCATTGAGAGATTATCGCCTTGATCGCCATCACATACAAGGAAAGAGAGAGAGAGATTGGGAGACTGAGGAGAGCTTGGTGCAACCGATGGTTGTAATCCTCCATTTTATAAATCAATAGAACTATATTTGTTTTTTCCATTCGATGCTTTAATATTGCCATTGTTTTTCAATTATTAGTATAGCATGACATGAATGGCTTAGATCTGCATTTTTTTATGTTTATCATATGCTGATTTAGTTAATACGAAGTATATTGTTGTAGAGATTACACGAGTGCTTTGTTTGATCGCAGGACCTGAATTTGGAGCTGGTGAAGGAGGATCCCTGCTTTACTGCTTAATTTTCTCCAAAGAATCCAGGATCGGAAAAGAGGTAATCTCCCATGTCATTTTATTAAATAATATAAATTAGCATGAACATATATGCAGCATCTTTGTGAACTATACAACTAATCTGACTGTCTGCCTCGGGCACCGGAAAGCCTAGAGAGGGATATTCAATAACCACTACCCAAGCATATTACCCTATAGCACCAGTGGAGCTCTGTAACCCAAAAGAAGATTAGGCTAGACCGAGGTCCTGAGGTCTAACTTCTGGATATCACTACTACCTTATACTATAGTGTGAAGCACGGGGGGATTTGAGGACATGATTGCCTCTCTTATGGTAGGGTGGCACAATCAGTTGAGCAACAACTGAGATAAGTATCTGAGTTACATGATTTATTTGTAAAAATGAATTGATAAATTTGGGTTTAATTTATTTTCTTAACTCTTTTAGAGATTAGAGAATTATGTAATAGGATAATACAATTATTGTGAAAATTTCCATCCTAGGATAACAATGAATAACATAAAGTTTTACTATTACCTACAATGAACTGTGTGAAGAATGAACTAGTAATTTTTGCTACCAAAAGATTATAGTGATTGTGAATTGAATCTTTAATAGCGAGAGAGAGAAATGCTATAACAGAAGAATTTTGGAATGCAGAAACTATAGTGTGTGCATAAAGAAGGAAAATAAATAACGAAATGTTCACTATATAAACAAGTGTAGAGAACGATCAAAATAATGCATGTATCTATATGTGAAAGAAGGAAAACAAAATTTTGTATACCAACCTACTGAGAAATAAATTAGTGCATAGGTGGGTGGGAAATAAATTTCATTAATAATATCACTTAATTATTCAATGGGAATTATATGTAGGCACTGAGGTTTAGGATTCGAGTTCCATGTCAAATGGAACAGAATCCCCTATCCTCTCACCTCCTGAATAAATAAAATAAGTAGCTAAGCATAGACCGAGTAAGCAAACTGTAAAATTTTAAAAGCAACATTGTTGTCAATGGAAGAAATTATAAAATACAATTTCAAAATTGAAACCATATATACGCAGAAACTGTAATGTGGGTTTAGTACCAAAAGACAATAATGCATGTCGCATTTCTGAGAAGAACATGAACTGGCATATTATTACATGAAAATAGAATTCCTTACATCGTGAAAGAGATCAGAAAAATAATATATATAAACAAAATAACTTTGAAAAGGTGTAGAAAATACTGATACAAATTGCTATAAATATTCACTGTCTTAGGTAAAGATCAGGCTGCGTACGACTGAGGGGCCAGGAGGAATAAACCCTCAAAACTTAAAAGGAGAAAAAACATTATACACTTATCCAAATGAAAAACTATCCTAAACACCTTCGAAGATCGAAAAGAGGTATTTAACTATTCCATTCTATACACCTGACTTCATGCAACGAAAAAGTAAATAAAACCCAGAACTAAACTATCAAATTCAACCACCCTTATGTATAGAGGGTTAAGAACCCATTTGATGTTCCCTGTACATCCAATGGTTCAACCCTTAGATATATATCCCAAGGAAACGCATAGCGAATAAGAAACAACGCCATTGCAAACGCAGGGTCATGGCTTACCTGGAAACGGAGGAGGCGACCTTCAGAGTAAGTGATGGGAGTCTTCGAACTGCCCAAACTCCACATTAAAACCCTGGAAAAGAAACTCCACATGCAAACCCTGGAAAAGAAAATTTAGGATGTGTGTAAGGATAAGAGCACCACATCTCAGAAAAACAACCAAACAAAAAAATAGAAAGCCACAATTCTAGTTTAACACCTAGAGGGGAGCACCTCGCCGCTACCGAAGGAATCCTCCAACCTCTACAATCCAACCTGATGAAGGAGGTAAACCAGAAGAGGTGTTAAAAAAACTTGTGAGATATAAAAATACTACCAAACAAGGATATATTTAACATTATACATTAAAAGAAAATAATGAATGAAAACAAGGATAGGGTTACATGCATTAATGGAGGAATTCATCAAGCCTAGAGTAGTGAGACATCATTGCAAAGAAGAAGTGAATTCAAACCCTTTCACACGGTGAAATAACACAGAGGTAATGAATAACCCCACCGAGAAATGAATTGGAAATGAAATCTTAACATAGAGTGAACCAAAGCAGAGCAATGAACCAGGGCCGAGCCCTCAACACCAGACATAGGTAGGAAGAGCTCTCACTGTCATAGGAAACCGCCACCAAGATGGCAGAGCAAAACCATTGAAGAGAATAGAAAATGAATGAAAAATTGTGACATTCAGGGTAAGTTTAGTTACCCTAATCCTATCCCATTCAATAACCACTGTTAGATCTAATTTTGGGAGGACCGACGAATACCACAAATTCCTAGTTAAATAAACGACAAATGTATGCCTACAACATGAGTTAAGTAGTAGTGCGACCAGAAGGCCACCGGAGGAGACCAGAATGGATGGTTGTAAGATTAAGTCATACATAAATAATTTTAATTGAAAATCCCCAAGTACAAATTCTAGGTACTCGAAAGATCAATCGAAGAGAATTTTGGAACCTCATATTTATTGTATAATATTACAAATAAAAATTTCGGCAATTCAATCATTATTTATAAATGAACGTGTATAGATTTCTTATATTGCATGAAGTGGTATTGGTATTATAATTAGGACTCAGTTAGTAATTTTTTTATTTTATGGTAATTTTATATATGTAAGTGACAAGTGGTATCAGAGCGTGGTTACACGTTGGTGCCAGATGGGCCCTCTAAATAATTTTAGTGTTTTCATTTTTTTTCAAATGTACACAGTGACATGAAGACTATTAATAATCTCCAATGAGTAGAGGATCTAATCATCAAACACCAAGAGCTACAAGGGAACTCCATCCTATGTCTAATCTAAAGATTAACCCAAAAATATGGGTACAATTGAGTGTGGATCAACACGAGCAAACTACTAGATTGCTGGAAGAGCAGCAACGTGAGACCAACAAATTATTGGATACGGTGTAGAAGCTCCAGAAAGAAATGATTTAAGTAGTAAGCGAAAATGAAAGGTTGATGCGAGAACAAGAGAGGATACTTAAAAGCCTCTCTGATAAGAAGGTTCATCCTACAACACAGCCTAGTCCGGAGAGGGAAACCCATGAATAAGGAGAGAAACAACAACAAGTTAATGACAATCTGGAAGGAAGTCATCGCCAACGAAGTAAAAAAAGTAGAACTTACAGTGAAGTAGAATATGGGAATGTTTCATATCAACAAGAGCTGAAAAGCAGAAAGTAGAGCCGCAAGTTGAGCTCCACAAAATTAAACCTCCTACATTCGATGGAGAAGCTGAAGAAGTGGCAAAAGTATGGATAATTAATATGAACAAATATTTGGAAGTCTATGAGTATAGAAGCAATCTCAAAGCTCGTTTGACTATTTACCAACTGTGGGAAAAAGCCACATTCTGGTGAGAGGAAGTTAAAAATGTACGAGAAAAATTCGCATTATAGTGGGAGGAAGTTAAAAATGTACGGGGAATTGAAGACCAGAATGTGACTTGGGATGAGTTCTAGCAATATCTTAAAGACAAGTATCTAACAGAGCAATTTTACGGTGATAAATCTCGAGAATTTCATGACTTGAAGTTGGGACAACTGACTATGGACGATTTTGTAACTAAAATTACCTCCTTACTGAGGTATGTACTGTATTAGGGAGATGAAAAAGCTAAAGTACAACGATCTTTGAGTAGCTTATGTGCACACAGGAAGGAGAGGATTGAGTTTTGAATCCAAAGTCTATGGATGAGGTGATTTGTAAGTCATGAATGTGCTATCAACGGTCCATGGTAAAAGGGGAGGCTGGCAGGAATTGGCCACCAAAGAAGGGGCAGAAAGGTACTTCGAATTTTAAAAGAAGCCAACCAAGAAATTATAAAAATTTTGCAAGAAACCCAGCAAATAGATAGTATGGGAAAAACCAGCAAACACCCAAATGGGAAGTAGAGGAGCAGCCTACTGAAGCATCTAGTAGACCAGACCATGGGCAGACCTAGAAACCACCATTATGATGTTGGGGATGTGTTGAGGCACATTAATATAAGAAATATCATCACCATGGAAGAAATGAAACTGCAACAAATCTATAGGAGGCATCCATAGTTGGGTATGTTGCAGGAAACATACCAAGGATCAGTGCTACACTGGAGGACCGGTAAGCAAATTACCAACCGACCATGATAGAATTGGAAGGTAAGATATATTCCCAAACTGTTTCTATTTTGGTTGAAAATGATGCCAGTTTAAGTTATATAAATCCCCGAGTAGTCGAAAAATTTAAATTACAAAGCCAGAAATTTAAAATTCCCTCGTTGTTACAATTGGATACTAGAGCAAAGAGAAGAGTTAATGCAAAAATCTCAAACTATTGTCTGTAAATAGGAAAACAATAGATAACCATTGAACTTAATATTTTACCTTTCAGTTCCTACAACATATTACTGGGAATGTACTGGTTAGAAAGAAATTGTTCACTAGTAGATTGTAAGGAGAGAATCATTCATTTTAAGGCGGAAGATGGTGCATGTCAAGAGCTACAAGGAAATAATAAACCACTCCAATTACGCCCCATCACTCCATCCCAGTTGGGTAAATGCATCAGAAAAGGGTGTCAATTGTATGTTATTCAAGTGGGGTTTACTAACTCTAAGGACAAGAGCCTTATGATGGAAAATATCCCAATTGTTTAGGAATTTATGGATGTGTTTCCTGAAAATATTCCAAGATTACCCCCAAAGTGAGATATTGATTTTATTATCGAGTTAATACTTGGAGCAAAACCTGTTTCATGAGCACCGTACAGAATGAGTGTGACCAAGCTAACAGAATTAGAAATGTAGCTGCAAGAACTATTGGATAAGGGATACATCCATCCTAGTGTGTATCCTTGGGGAGCACCGGTGTTGTTCATTAAAAATAAAGATGGTACGATGCAAATATGTATGGATTACAAGCAGCTTAATAAAATGACAGTCAAAAACAAATATCTGTTGCCCCGAATAGATGATCTTTTTGATCAAGCAAAGGGAGAAACCATGTTTTCAAAGATAGCCTTAAGGTCTGGGTATCACCATATACGGATTAAGGATGACGACATATCTAAAACATCATTTCGTACTAGATACAAACATTATGAATTTGTGGTATTACCATTTGGATTAACCAACACACCAAAAACTTTCATGAGTCTTATGCACGACAGATTCCACTCATTTTTGGATAAATTTGTCCTAATATTCATTGAAGATATATTAATCTATTAAAAAAAAATGGAAGAGCAAAAGGAAAATTTGCGCTTAGTGCTGAAAATGCTCAAGGAACATCAGCTCTATGCCAAATTTAGCAAATGTGATTTTTACAAGGAACAAATCCAATATTTGGGCCATACAATATCTGCAAAAGGAATATGAGTGGACCTGAAAAAGATAAAAATGATCATGGAGTGGAGGGTACCCCAAAATGTAGCAGACATACGTTCTTTCATGGGCATGACTAGCTACTACCGATGCTTCATTGAAGGCTTCTCTAAAGTAGCCTTTCCCATTAATTCCTTGCAGCAGAAGGGGCAAGTTTTTAATGGACTAATGAATTCCAAGCTAGTTTTGAACAATTGAAACAATTGTTAACCACTACCCCTATATTGAAGGTAGCAGACCCAAGAAGAGGGTTTGAAGTCTGCACTAATTCTTGTAAGGAATGGGTGGTTGCAGTATTGACACAAGACGACAAGGTAATAGCATATGAGTCTAGGAAGTTAAAAGACCATGAGCAGCAATACTCTGCTTATGACTTAGAGTTGACTGCGATAGTACATGCTCTTCAGGTTTGGAGACATTACTTATTGGGGAGAAAGTTTGTGCTAAGAACTTACCACAGTAATATCACTAGCTACTTAAGCAGTCTGACTTGAACGCCCACCAAGCTAGTTGGAATGCGTTGCTAAGCGAAATTTATTTTCCAATGTTGAAATTAAGGTTCAATTCTATTTAAATCTAGTGTTTTCTTCTGTTTACATCTAGGCTTTCGACATAAGGGATTGCATTAGATGAAAATAATTTCACCACTATTTAGATGAAAATAATTCAATTAATAAATTTAAATTTAAAATTGATCTATTAAATTTGAATTAATTCGTGTATTCAATTATTCAAATTGAATTAATACATTTATTCAATTAATTTATAGAATTAAATGGGATATTATCAATATAGATGATTAGAAGGGATTAATGACCTTCAATTAAACAACATCATAAACATAAATAGTGGATCAAATCAATGGCATCAACATTTCCATTTCCTCTTTCAAAGCGTAATGTTGTAGGAAAATCATTCTTCTTCGTGTTATTTTATGAAATAGGGATCCTCGTATTCTAAAGATTTTATTCATTCATATTATGTTAGCTTCTTAGATTTGAGCAAGCTATCTATCCTTTTTCTATAGATTATATTAAGTCATTTGATTAGGTAGTGCAATGAGATTATAGTTTCGTTTGATAAAAAACATTATGGGAATGCCCATTCTCCATATTTTAAAGAAATACTTGTAACAATAACATGAAAGTTATATAGAAATGATAAATGAATAATATAAATAGATTAAAATAACATAAATTTAATAATTATGAATGGGATTTTTCACACTAATAAAAAATATATTCTATAAATCATATTAAGGTTATTTCTTCAAATTGTTTTGCTTCCCATAACGGAATAAATTACTTTTATATAAATCTTATTAAAACTATTATTTTAACTTGAAATAAAATGGATAATATTGATTGAACAATAATCTATTATCATTCAAAAACATTTTTGTATTTCATTACATATTTATTTAGAGGTTTAAGTTTTTTTAAATGAAAATTTATATATATATATATATATATATATATATATATATATATATTAGTTCTATTAAATTTAATAGATTTATTCAATTAAATTAATAAATCTATTTAATATAAATTTATTGCCTAGTAATAAATTCTATAATAGTAAAATCAATGTAATAAATTTATTCAATGTAAAATTAATGTAATAGATTCTAGAATATTTTATAAATTTGCAATCGATACAATTTCAACATAAAATAATATATTTATTCTATATAAAATCAATGTAATAGATTCTAGAATATAAAATCAATGATATGTAACCCAAAAATTAGAAGAAAAGAAAAGCATAAAACCAATAAATGAAAAATAAATAAATAATCATGCATATTGATGGAGTTATTCAATAGAAATATATTTATACATACTAAAATCAATGTAATAGATTCATTCAATATAAAATCAATATTATAGATTTATTCAATATTAAACCAATGTATTGGATTCTAGAATATTTCAAAATGTACAATGGACATAAGTTCAAGAAAAAATAATAAATCAAGTCAATAATAATAGATAGAATTATTTATTTAGTAAAGGACATCAAATAGGTCCACTTGTTTATGAAAGAAAATACACTATTATTTAATTCATAGAAGTGTGCAAATCATAGCCCCCTTACATTTAAACCTATAATCTTCTTGAAAAACAAAAATGTTTTTAAACCCATATAATTTATACTATGAAATATGTATTTTTCATCCTTTAAAAGAATAATATTTCTTTTGGACCATGTAATGCTTTTGAATCATGTAAATTATAATATTATCTATTAAAATGTCTATACCATAACAGTATCAACAATAACACATTCAAAAAGAAATCCAACAATTAGAACAAAAGAAAAGCATAGAACCAACAAATGAATGGTAAATAAATAAGCAGGTATATTAAATATTTCAAAAACAACTTTTATCCTTATAAGAGTACAATAATCAAATAAAAAATATGCAGAATGCAACCCTAAATTCATGTAAATAAATCATGCATAGTAAAGAAAAATAATTTTATTAACATTGATGTAAAATTAGTTTATTCCATTGTGGGAAGCAGAAGAAAAAACCTCAATACTATTTATATAATATAATTTTAATTAGTGTGCAAAATTATGATAAACCAATTGACTTGAACACTGTTTTAAAAAATATTAACATATTAAATACAAATATAAAATTAATCAAATGCAATTTTTATTCATGGTTACTAATTGTAAAATCTATGTATGAAAACAATAACAGTTACTAATCTATATCTAAAATCTATTTTAGATAATAGATTGATCTATTACATTTAACTAAAATCTATTTTATGTAATATATTTTGTTATACATTTATTTTATGTAATAGGTTTATATTATACATTTATTTTATGTAATATATTTATATAATACATTTGCTTTATTTTGATTTAATATAAAATATTTGTATACTAAAATTTAGTTCATTTACATTTAATTTATATTGTTTTAATTTGATTTAATAGATGTATTTCATTTAATATATTGAATGTATTTAAGTTTTTATTCAATAAAATTTATTTTATTTAATTGATAATTTTTTATTTTTTTTTATAGATGTGTTTCATAGAACTTTATTATATATATTGTTATGAAACCAACTCTTTTCAATACATAAGAGTCTATGGGATCACAATATAATCTTAATCGACCTAACAATAATAATGTAAGGCCACAACAATAACAATAGTGGGATTTTATGGGACACAATAATAACAATATGAGTACTACAAGGGTACAACAATAACAATAAGGGAATACACTAATATTATAGGGACCTAACATGTCTCTCTCCTTCAAACAAGTGTTGTTCTCAATGCTTAATTATTTCTCGATGCTTCTGTATAAAATTCTCATACTCTCATATGGAATCTTCAGCGGCTAAGTTCTTCCACTTACTGAGATACTCTGAAATTGATTGATTCCATAGTTTTCGAGTTATTTTTCCATGACTGCTTCATAACTTCTTTCACTTTGATGTTTATCTTTCTGTTGTTTCATCTGCACCAAAGTTAGGTTATCCTTTGAGAGTTGGAGAACTTGTTGTTGATGCTCGATCTGATCTTCCACTACTTTCTCATCCATATTAGCTTTCATTTGATCCTTCAAACCGTCAAACTTAGCCTTCATTTCTTCTTTTAAACCATCTATGTCCTCTTGGATTTCTCTTTGTAAGATCAAATTTTTTTTCATATGGTACCATAATTTTTCTATATCATACTGCAATTCTTCCTATTCATGCATCCTAGAAAATATTTCTGAGGGCTAAATGGGTGTGGAGTTATTTTTTGGAGGCATTATATAACTCAATACTGATATCTATGTTATGTCATCATTGATTTCTCTTTGTAAGATAAAAAAAAATTGCATTTGGTACCATAATTTTTCTATATCATACTGCAATTCTTCTTATTCATGCATCCTCTTGTAGACAATTTTGTCCCCCTAAAGACAGTCTAGAGTTTCCATAGACCAGTGCCTAGGACATCTTATCATAGCAAGGACCTCATAATATAGCTTGGGTTGTCAATCCAAAAGTTGTCCTGCTATCTCTTGAAAATAAGGAACTTAATTGAAATGGGACCAAACTCTCTCAGAAGCTAATACAAAGATAAGAATAATGTAGGAACAACATGCAAAACTCCAATACAAAAGCATCAAACAGTTAAGAGATAGCTTACTGCAAAGAGGGCCAGTTCAAATAATATTTCACAGAAATCAAATATCAGAAAGTGGATGCAGTGAAGAAACATGAAGAAGATACTAGTTAGCATGACGTTGATACCCAGATACACAAAAAAACCACATATGGGCTTATCCAACTAAGAATCCATACATGAAAATGGTGTTTTAAAAGCACCCTCCTCAAGTAACTAATATAGCAGAAAATATGGATGAAATGAACATGGAACAGTATATCATGACTAGGCCTATTTAAAGCGCTTGACTAATCCAAGTATGGGCACCAACTAGGATGAATCCTTACTTAAGACCAGTGAGCCACTCGCATTCTAGAACATGATACAAGAAGATAAATAGCATGGAATGAGATTGTATATTAACACATAAGAGAAAATTACATACTGTGAGATACCAAAGACCAGAATCCTCATTACAGTTATAACTCCTCCTCACTGAGACCCTACGGGCTCTGAGCCTTCATACATAAGTGTTGCAAGATGTATATAAGAACTTCTCACTGCACAGTTTGCTGATAGAAATCTGAAACCCTTACAAAGTCTTTCTTTCTAGTTTTTATAGGAGAAGGAGAAAACTCTAGAGAATGAGGTAGGTGATATACATTTAATGATCTTATTTAAAACGAATTTGAAAGAAAAACCCGCCTATGCATGTTTGGCAGTGCTGAACTGGTGCAAGTACTCTGCTACTGCTTCATGAAATAAATACTGAGGATGAAAGTCTCCTCATGAACAAGACATAAAGAATAAAATATACACATGTTCTGTACTTAGCGGGAAGAGAAAAATCTGCTGCAATAAAACCTTGAGGTTGCTTGTATTTGTGCATGGTACTCTCGTCCCCTTGAGCCCTGAACTGGAATTTGTATTTTTCAATGCCGGACACTGAGCTCTTCGATCTTCTGTTGATATTCTTTATAACCTCATTTATGCTTTCAGCTACCAGAATCTGCCCCCTTTGAATTGCTCGGCAGGGTTCAATGGGTTTACTTCTGCTTCCATTAATGAAGTCATATCACAGCAACTACCCTCAGCTTCCCTCTTAAATTTCGCTGTTAAGAATGATCCTTAGAGGATATCTTGGCCTCTGCAACGGAGGCGATGCATTATGGCAGCTCCTTCTCAACACAAACCTGCAAAACCCGCAAATGTATTAGAAAAACCAGACACAGGTGCAAGGGGAGTGGAGGTGGAGACAATGGTGGCGTCGATGATATGGCTACATGGCAAGATCATGCGGGGTGACGGCAGAATCACAGAGAGGTTTTGGTAAACAGACAGGATGTAAGTTTTTCAAGTAAAACAGTTTAAACACGATGTATGAATAAAAACGATGAATATGAATGAAACACATATATATAGGTGACGGGGATGGAAATATGATGGGCACGGGGGGTGATGACACGTAGGCGTACGAACAACCAAAGGGAACAGATGACGTGGTGAGAGGCTCGGGCGGTCAACAAGACATGTGGATGATTCCGGGCCATGCGATCAGGAATGAAATTGATGGCTAATACGAGCAGAAAGGCTATCCAAAGTGGGCCAGGGACGCGATAGACGTGGATTAAAACGCGTGCAGCTCCGGAGAATAGTCACCGTTGGATGGAGGATGCAGGATCGGATGGTTGACGATGATTCCGCTGCCCGACCTTTGACTGAACATTAACGTGCGAAATGGAAGCGGTTTCGGGACGTACAGAGGGACACGTGGTGCCTAACTTGTGGAATCGCTGCGTTTTGCGGAAAACCACCAGCGCTGCAAAGGTGGTGCGGAATGATACAGCCGGTTTTCTGTGACAGGATACGGACGCGGGGGCCACCGAGGAAAACAGACTCCGCTCCGTCGATTGGGTTGGATCGAACTGTTTAGAGTGTACCTGAAATTCGTATACGGAGAGCGTCTTTGAGTTTAGCACACGGTCTCAGGCTATGATCACGTAGATGGATAGGATATGGGGGCTAAGACTAAAGGGGCTGGGCCTCTGATGATTTTAATTTCGGCTTTTAACCTTTGTAAAATGCATTTTTTGGGCAGAAAGGGCAACGATAGACATGGCATGGAGGTTTGAGGCCGTGAGAGGGGGTTTTAAAGGTTTATATGGAGCGGTAGAGAAAAAATTTGAATGGAGGGGTTGATATGTACAACATTGGCTCTATCTGGGGACAGTACGTTCCTCCGTGGACGTGGCGAGAACCTGCAGACCAGTGATCATTTCTGTGCATAGCCTGATCTTCTTCTATTCTAGCGTTTTTCTTCATAATTCATCAGTTCACGCACAAATCAAAACTAAAACTAAAACATATATACAGTATGATACATTAGGCTTGCTCTGCCTGAATTAGAATTGAAAGTAGGGCTTAAGGAATTGACCATTTACAGGGGCATCCAGCAAATCACCTTGTAAATTTTCCAAAATGAACGTGTTGTTACCTCCCTGTTCCACAACTTTAAATGGACCAAACCAGAGTGGATCAAATTTAGCATTCTTGCCCTTCTCTGCTCTTTGAACGTCCCATCTAAGAACCAGGTCTCCAATTTGAAATTTTCTATCTTTTGCATGCCGATCAAAGATGCCTTTCATTTTCTCCTGATACTCCGCTAATCTCTGATTCACTTGGCTCCGTGTTTCTTCCAATTCTATCAGTTGGTTAATCCTTCTGACCATGTCATCTGGTTCTTCCTAGCTTTCCTGCATGAAACGTGCCACTGGCAAAGCCAATTGCACAGGAAACACAGCTGCTCGTCCATATACTAATTCATAAGGAGATTTCCCTGTTGCTCTCTTGTTGGTTATCCTATTCGCCCATAGAGCAAATTTTAATTGGGAATCCCAGTTTTTCTGATTCTCATTTATTGTTTTCTTCAAAGTCCTCACCAGGGATTTATTTGAGGACTCTGCCAAGCCATTCCCCTGTGGATAGTAAGCCGTGGAGTGATTCAATATAATGTTATACTGCTAGCAGAAATTTACGAACCTGGCAGACTTGAAGGCCTGTGCATTATCAGTTACAATTCTAGCAGGACAACCAAACCCGGATATGATATTTTCTTCCACAAATTTGATTATCACAGCATCTGTAGCATTTCTTGTAGGTTTGGCTTCCACCCATTTTGTAAAATAATCCGTGGCTGTTAGTATCCATCTATATTGGCCACTTGATGGAGGATGCATTTCCCCTATTAAATCTAATCCCCATTTCTGAAATGGCTCATTTACATGAATAGGAATCAAGGGTAAAGCTGCCAATTTCTGTCTTTCTGCAAATCTTTGGCACTTATCACATGTTCTGACCCAAGCAAAAGCATTTGTAAATAATTTTGGCCAGTAGAAGCCAGCCTTCAGGATTTTATGAGCTGTAGCCCTCCAGCTGTAATGTCCTCCACAAATTCCTTCATGAAATTCTATCATTATATTCTCCACTTCATTTTCTGTAAGGCATAATAGTAATATACCTGAAGGATCTCTCCAATATAGCTGCCCATTAGCAACTATGTATTTCTGTGATTTCATTCTTACAGCTCTGTACTTTACCTTATCACAACCCGGAGGACAGCTGAGTGTTAAGAGATATTCAACTATTTCTTTATACCAAGGACTAGTGAGATATTTTGTGTGTATCTTTTGAGTGGCCAGCTCTAATCCTCGCTGCCCTTCTCCTTCTTCTGACTCCTCATTTGCTATCATAGACAAATTTATGCCTAGATCCTGATGATTTGATTCTGACAAAATTTTGGCTAGCCCTTGTCCTTTAACCAACTTAGTGGGTCTTATGTCCAGATCGTACTCCTATATTTTTACAATCCATCTTCCTCTTTTGCCTTCACTATCTCCTTGAACGAGGATGTCTTTGACAGCTGCTGTGGGAACATATGCAGTAATGTGAGATTGAAAAACATATGTCCTAAAGGCTTTGAGAGATTTCACCAGGGCATATGCCTGCTTTTCTAGTATGTTATATTTCAATTCTGCATCATGCAACACCTGACTGAAAAAGGCTATTGGTTACTCAAATCCATCTTCATTTTTCTGTAGCAAGACTCCAGCTACTATATGAGGTGAAGCAAATGAAAAGATCATAAATGACTTTGTATAATCAGGCCCAACTAGCACAGGAGCCTTTGCAAATGCCTGTTTTATCCTTGTGAATGCATCTCTAGATTCTTGGGACCATTTTACTTCATTATTCTTTTTCAACATATCAATTATATGTCTAACTATCTTAGCATAGTTAGGAATGAATCTTCTCAGAAAAATAATTCGGCCTAGAAACACCTGCACTTCCTTCTTATTTCTGGGGAGAGAGATGTTATTTATAACCTCTACTCTTTTAGGGTCTATTTTCACACCATCTTTAGTCACAATGTGCCCTAAGAGTTTTCCCTCATCTAATGCAAACAAATACTTTTGTGGATTAAGAGAAAGGCCATACCTTCTGCATTTTTCCACAGTTCTCTGTAAATGCTGAATATGCTCATCATCATTCTTAGAAAATACTGTAATATCATCAAGATACACCACTAGAAACTTGTCCTGCTCAACAACAAAAGCTATGTCCATTGCCCTCTGAAAAGTAGCTCCTGCATTAATTAGCCCAAATGGCATCCGGGCATACATAAATGTATCCCATGGTGTTGTAAATGAAATTTTCTTCTGATCCTCTAGGAAAACCACCACCTGATTATAACCGAAAAATCCATCCATCATTGACATTCTGGATGCTCCCACCACTTTCTGCGGGATGTGGTCCATCTTAGGCAGTGGATAATTATCCTTTAGATATGCTCTATTTAAATTCCTGAAATCCACACATAATCTTATTTCTCCATTATTTTTTCGAATAGGGACAAGATTTGCCACCCATTCAGAGTACCTTAGTGGCACTATTATTTTGGCTTGTAGCAGCTTCTTGATTTCTTTTTCAATAGAGGGAAGCAACAGAGGGTTTATCTGTCTGAGCTTCTGCTTATATGGTTTTGCATCTTCCCTCAGAGGAATTTTATGCTCCATTATATTAATATCAAAAGTTTTTAGGTCTTGATAGGACCATGCGAATACATCCTTATATGACTGAAATAGCTTCAAATATTTTCTTTTATATTCCTGTGAAACCTTTTTGGATAATTTTACAATTTTGGGCTCAGCATCAGTGCCCAAATTCAAGTCTTCTACTTGATTTTATTCTACCACTTTGTTTAGCTGCAATGGAATATCATTTTTTATCAAAAATTCTTTCTAGGGACACTAGCCCTCTAGGGATAACATTTCCTTTCAGCTGCAACACTTTATTACCTGCTATTTTCTCTTCCCATCTGTTTTCTGCAATATTTTCAGTTTCCTCTTCCTCACAGTCATCAATTTCCATATTAGAAAATTCTCCTACTGTTTCTAAGAATTTCTTCATTTTTTCATCATCTTCGAATACCTGCCAGTGCTTAATATTATCTGGGATGGATGGCGTGTATCTTACCTCAACTTCGTATCTAAAAAGTGGATTTTGAGGAGGTCGGAATGTACTGGCAGCTACAGCAAGAGAATCTGCTATTATGTCCTACTCCCGGGGCATGAACTGTATGTTAAATGCCGAGAAGAAATTTTCTACCATGTCCCATACTTCATTTCTATATGCTCTCAGCTGGGGGTGTTTAGTTTGACATTGATTTCTAACCCGCCTTACCACTAGTTCAGAGTCTCCCATGACTTTTAAACTTTGTTTTCCCATATTCTTGGCTGTCTGTAATCCCAACAAAAGTGATTCATATTCAGCTACATTATTGGTAGCTTCGTATTCCATTTTAAAGGACAGTGGCACCCATTTTCCTGTAGGAGAGATTAACAGCACTCCAGCTCCATTACCTTCCTTTGAATTTGCTCCATCAAAAAATAAAGTCCAAATTTCTGATCCTTGGCCTTCTGAAGGCTACTCAGCTTGGATTTGACCAAAAGGGGGCTCATGGGCATAATTTTGATTTTCTTCTAACATCAAACATGAGAAGTCTCCCTCTTTGTTATAAACTGGGGAATTCTCTGAGCAGTCAGCCTTAGTTACCATTTTAACAAATCTAGTCTCCCTGTATAACCTCCTCTCCTGTCCACCAAAAACTGGGACCGTAGCATATGTTAAGTCCATTTTGACTGACCCACCAATTTTTGTACCCCAGGATCTTGACAGTAACATGCCAAAGCGGGCTGGGATATCAGCCACCACAATGTCCATGACCACACTTTTTGCTGGAATTTGGGCCAAATTGACCACTAAATCTTTAATCATCCCCAAAAATTTAACTCTTTTGGAATCAAATGAGTATAGGTCTTTATATGGTCTTGTAATTTGCAGTCCTAGTTGTTCCATGACAGACAGAGGCATAAGATTATGGGAAGCCCCAGAATCTAACATACAATTGTGTAACAGCAGGTCATGAATAACTAGAGACACATAAAAAGGAGGGGTAGAAGGATCTACTTCCTCAACATGTGGGACAAAGACTACCATAGGTCTTTCTTCTTGAAGGTTTAAACTATTAGGCACAATTGGTATTTCAGGAGGAAGCATGAAGGAAGTAACTTGAGACTGATATGCAGGCTGTTTTAACAACTCGGTCAGGGGGACTAGAATCTTAATTTTCTCAAGTTCTTTTTGCAAACTAAAAGCAGGAGGGGGCTTTTCTATCACAACTTCTTTTGACTCTTTATTTTCAGCTGAAAATTTAATTTCTTTTGACACAGATTCATCATTAGGAGGATTGACTACTTTTGAAGAAGAAGGAATCTGATCATTAGGCTGCAAGGGAGTATTTAGAGGACTCTTACCTTTTTCTATGTTCTTCTTCATTGCTGACTCCTTTTGAGCAGGTGCTTCATCTCGATCTTGAGTCCGGGTCCTCTTCCTTGAAGATCTGAGATCATATTTTACATTGAATTGTGCTTGCATGAAATCAGCAAATTGTTTACAATAATGATCAATCTCTGCTTCTTCTTCTTCTTCTTGCAATGGGCATTTTGTATCATCATTGTTTGAAAAAGCAAGATTTGAGTCTTATAATTCATAAGCAGCATCTTCAATGGAGTCATCTGCTGGACCTTCCAGGTACAAAGGATGTGGTACCTGATCTTGCTGCTCCTTTGCTTCCCTTGGCAATATTTGCAATGGTGGTCTCTTATACTGGGGATTGTATCCTCGGTTTGGAGCATTATAGAAATTCTTGGGAGCATTAAGAATGATCCTTAGAGGATATCTTGGCCTCTGCAATAGAGGCGATGCATTATGGCAGCTCCTTCTCAACACAAACCTGCAAAACCCGCAAATGTATTAGAAAAACCAGACACAGGTGCAAGGGGAGTGGAGGTGGAGACAATGGTGGTGTCGATGATATGGCTACATGGCAAGATCATGCGGGGTGACGGCGGAATCACAGAGAGGTTTTGGTAAATAGACAGGATGTAATTTTTCCACGTAAAACAGTTTAAACACGATGTATGAATAAAAACGATGAATATGAATGAAACACATATATATAGGCGACAGGGATGGAAATATGATGGGCATGGGGGGTGATGACACGTAGGCGTACTAACAACCAAAGGGAACAGATGATGTGGTGAGAGGCTCGGGCGGTCAACAAGACATGTGGATGATTCTGGGCCATGCGATCAGGAATGAAATCGACGGCTAATACGAGCAGAAAGCCGATCCAAAGTGGGTCAGGGACGCGATGGATGTGGATTAAAACACGTGCAGATCCGGAGAATAGTCACCATTGGATGGAGGACGCAGGATCGGATGGTTGACGATGATTCCACTGCCCGACCTTTGACTGAACATTAACGTGCGAAATGGAAGCGGTTTCGGGACGTACAGAGGGACACGTGGCGCCTAACTTGTGGAATCACTGCATTTTGCGGAAAACCGCCACCGCTGCAGAGGTGGTGCGGAACGATATAGCCGGTTTTCTGTGACGGGATACGGACGCGGGGGCCACCGAGGAAAACAGACTCCGCTCCGTCGATTGGGTTGGATCGGACGGTTTAGAGTGTACCCGAAATTCGTATACCGAGAGCGTCTTTGAGTTTAGCACACGGTCTCAGGCTATGGTCACGTAGATGGATAGGATATGGGGGCTAAGACCAAAGGGGCTGGGCCTCTGATGATTTTAATTTCGGCTTTTAACCTTTGTAAAATGCATTTTTTGGGCAGAAAGGGCAACGATAGACAGGGCATGGAGGTTTTAGGCCGTGAGAGGGGGTTTTAAAGGTTTATATGGAGCGGTAGAGCAAAAATTTGAATGGAGGGGTTGATATGTACAACACATCCTAGTAAATATTTTTGAGGTCTAATTGGGTGATACTGATATCTATGCTTCAATATGCCCTTCGAACCACTTCAAACTGATTTTTTAAATAAAAGTTATGCAAACTTGTTTAAAAAATACACACATTTTTCTTGCTTTTTAGGAGGTCTATATTGAACCTGATTTATCTCTATTACTTAAGATATTAAAGATCTAAATTTCTATATTTTATTATACTTTTGAGTCATTTTTCCAATGCCATGGGTCAAACCTAATTTGGATTCTTCAAGATGGCGTTATACCCAATCTCCCACAATGACCTAACTATGGACTGGTTCAGTAGAACGAACTTGTACGACATGCCACATATCATTGTTTCCTTCGTCATCTCTGAAATAGAGATAAAGGAAGCTATAGTCCGTGTACTTGCAACCACTTTTTACAGACTTCCAATCCGATGCTCAGAGAGAGATTTATGACGATTTTCCCAAGGTCACCTCTTTGAGATGAACTTCGGGAATCTACAAAAACCCTAACTTACACAGATCAAATCTCTGCAAATATTGCGAACCAGGATTTGAAATATTTACACGAAGTTCCTCAGGATGTCTTCGCAAATTGGTTTTTTTTTAGGATCTGAACCTTCGTAGAATTTTTTTATAGCAAACATGCCACGATGACCTATGTGAAGCAGCGAAACCCTAGAATCCAAAGCTCTAATACGAAATGTTATGAAACTAGCTCCAAAAATAGAAGAAAAGAGAGATCAACGCCTTATACATAAGCCACTTCGAGGGGGAAACCTCCTTTATATTACATAAATGAATAATTCTTGGATGATACAGATGAAAAAACCTCCTTTCTATATTTAGGAGTCCATGGGGTCACAACATAATCCTAGCCGACTTAACAATAATAATGTAATGGCACAACAATAACAATAGTGGGATTTTATGGGGCAGAATAATAACAATATGGGTACTACAGGGATACAACAATAACAATAAGGGGATACACCAATATTATAGGGACCTAACATATATAATTTTGATTGATTCAATAGATAGATTGTGTAAATTATATATTTGGTTAAGTTGTATAAATTATATGTTTCAAATTATTTGTAGATTTAATTTAGTCTTTTTAATCTATTGGTATAAAGTATATCGAAAGTTCAATATTTATGCTTATTATTAATATTAATAGACATTAATAAACACAAATATTTAAAATTGACGTAGAAATTATTAATATTAATATTTTTAGTATTAATATTATTATTATGATTAATATAAAATGTTTAAAATTGACATCAATATTAATAGACATTGATATTAACATTAACATAGAAATTATTAATGTTAATATGGACATCATCATCATCATCATCATCATTATTATTATTATTATTATTATTATTATTATTATTATTATATGTCTATTAATTAATATCGATATTGATATTTAATATTTATATGAAACATTAATAACAATATTAATATTGTAAATCAATAGTAATATTAATATTAAACATCAATATCTCGGTTATTTAATATTAATATTAATATTTACACATTATTATTATTATTATTATTATTATTATTATTATTATTATTATTATTAGTATTTTAATATATTAATGTTAAATATAAAAATTTATATAAATTATATTTTGCATCTATACTTTATTGTGAATAATTTTGCATCTAAATATTATTATTAAACATTATGCTTGATAACTTTATGTTTACTTAGGTTTAGTGACATTAGGATTGAAATATTTGGTATTTTTATATCATTTCGTTCATGTAGCATTAGATTATTTTGTAACAAGAGGTTTTTAAGATTAGTCTTTTGAACATTAAAAAAATGGTTTAAGGTTAACTAAACCATTAACAATGAAAGAGTTTAATGTTAATATTTATATTGAAAATAAAAATTGATATTGATATTAAAAAAAATTAATACAAACAATAACATCAATATTAAACATAGACATTAATATAAACATGAATATAGGTTTATTAACATTAATAATATTGGATTGTCAACATTAGGTTTATAAAATTGTGAATTTTTATTGACTATTGTAATAATGTCTTATGGATCATTTGATTTTATACAATATGTATATGTGAATTTTTATGTATGTGTAGATGCAAAATTATGAATATATGTTACTTTTAATTTTATTCAACCTTAAATTGTTTTGTTGATATCAAGTATGTTTTTTTTTATGTTAGGTGATTTCATTGTTTGATCATGGATCCAGCTATTTGGAGTTGTCCTCCATTTGAAATTATTGAAATTTTCTTCCTCTGGCTCCCTTTATCGATTGTAATAAAGTTTAGCATTGTTTGTAAGTGTTGGCTTGAGGGGTCCTAACCCAGGTTCAGAGGTTAAGGTTTGCCAAAAAACCTCTATACTATTGGCCCTTTCGGTAATGACCTACTTTTGCAGGCTAAGGTCTCACCCGAAGTAGTATGGGAGGGTGCTAGAACAAGGTTTCCACACCTTGAGAGAGAGAGAGTAGGTAATTCGAGGAAGATCAATGTTATAACTTACTAGGTTCGCACAAAATGGGTCTATTCGCAGCTCTTTCAACAGTGTAATCAACATATAACCATAACAAAGCTATCATATCTAATCAATACATTTGCATCCACGTGTGCATTACCAAATACCATCACAGAGCACTATAATCGCAGCCAATATAAGATCACAGATTACTTATGCCAATTCCAGGACACAGATATATTCGTAGCTTAAATAAACAGCACAGATGTGCTTCAGCAGTAAACATAACCAATTCAGATAACACATAGATACTTTACCGATACTTCGCATTCATAAATATCAAGATCCACTTACAACCAGAACACAACCCATGCACACAGCCTAGCGGGGTCTGCACACAACAGGTCTGAGGATCTCTGCGCACATAGCCAGCAAGAGTCCTTACCCAAAACAACCCAACAGATCTTAACAATTCACAAGTAGCATCAATCTATTGACTTACTTGCTTATCGACACCCAAATATCTATCTATTTATAATATCGTAGCCTTTACGAGCTATCCTTTAACACTTTACAAACATTAGGGGCTTTGACCCACCCCAAAACCCCTACGCTGGACTGAATTTTACAAAATTATACAAAAAATGCAGGTTAGGAAGCCCTATTCCAACAGGCCCCCAACACAATCTTGTGACTCACTGCGGCTGTGGTTTTTCCATCTTTTCCTACAACAACCTGACCACATCAACTAGCAAGGGAAGCACTTCTTCACTCTACCTAGCAGTGTTCTGAGAAATATCCACTAACTTCAATAAAGGTGGGCCTTCTGTAGCAGAAGTAACGCTTTCAAAATTCTGGCTCAGTTTCTTAACTGTGATATCGACGTCCTAAGAGAGCTTGAGGGCTTCATCGCCCCAAGGATTAAGGTGGTTGCTGAGAACCTTATTTTACTGGTAAAGCTCTTCAATGCTATCTCTAATTGTGTGGCTACTACACAGTCGTGCCAGGGGTTGAGAAAAATATGAGTAGGCATAGTGGCTTTAAGTCGCTCAAACTCTTATTCCTTCTGGCACAACTCTTGAGTAAGTCCAAGCAGGAGAGGATCACGCTGCACCTTAGACCACAGCTACATAGTTGTCTCCAACAGTCCTGCGACCTGAGCAATCTGATCTGTGATGACATTGGTGGCCTCTGTGACCAGTGCAGCTCGTTGGACCCTTAACTCAGGTGGCATTTCCGGATGTAATTTAGCCTGCAAGGCCGCAATCTACTATTCCATCTCTGTCTTGACTGCCTCGATCTCAGTCCTCGAAGCCTTGAGTGCTGCAGCAAGCCCCTTAATTTTGGCCTAGGGGGGTGGTAGAAGTTGGGATCTCTTCAGAGACATCTGCAGCCTACTGATTAGGCATTCCAACTCTGTCTGTTACGCAACGGTGAGGGTACATGCAGCTTGTGCCTGGAACACCTCAGCAGTTTTCTCCACAATTTTCTGCTTAGCTGTACTGAGCTGCTTGTGCACTCAGAGGTCTATGTGTTGAATCTATTCGAATAGGGATGCGTGGAGGACCTGCAATGGTTCATGTGGCAGTCAGGCTAGATACAATTGTACCTCTGCACAGGCCTGGACTTGCGCTCCTAAGTCGAGTGGAATGACCATGAGGGTTGTGCCTGGCAGAGGGTAGGGGCGTCTTTCTGTTGTAATGATCAATTTGCTACTTGTCACTGGGGCCGGTCTTGCCTGAATCATACTTGTTCGCAGGCTGTCATTCTTGAGCTGCAAAGCTCAGATCTTAGACTGGAGTGTAACTACCGTGGCCTTCTACTTCTCTTCCAGAGCCAGCCATTTATCTTTTGTAGCAAGGTTGACTGCATCGGTGATATGCTCCAGGTCCTCCTTTGTCAAAGTAATTCCTGTGTCCCAATTCAGCCGTATAACTCATTGATTCTTATGTGGTCCTTTAATAGGGTCACCAGTCTGTTTCGTACCTCGAGCGGAGTCAACACATACCGCATCCAAACCCTCTCCGCCTATATCCTACTGCGAATCCTTCTATGATTCTGGTTCCACTCCCTTCATAGTACTCTTACCCTGTCCTCCAATATCTTTAGTGGTGCTGGGTGGGGTGACCTTCGTGGTGCTCGTACCTGCAGTGTCCTTTGTACCTGATTTGAAGCTGAGCTTCCATTGTGGAGGCCAAGTAGCAATAAGGCAGTCAATCTCCTCGTGAGCGACCATGTACGGGAGTGATACCCATGCTAGATCCTTGCGGCCCTTGATCTGTACAATATGCATTGTTACTTGAAAAGCTGCGATACTCTTGTACTTGTCATAAATTTCTAGTGACAAGTGCGGCCAAGAGTGAATGGTAGCTGTGAGCCCGCTCTGAAAGAGGACCCAGAAGACCATATTATCTTCAATTCACTTTTCATCCTTTGAATCCCACAGATTTGAATACCATGCCCCTTCGCACATATCTAGCTCTAGCTCAGGGAGAATCGAATCTTCTGGGGCTTCCCATGCGACCAGCACAATGAGGAGCAGCAATTAGGAGTAGCAGAATCCCCTTCCCTAATCTTGGGCTTCGTGCACAATCTCTAGAAATTAAGTGCACAGAAACTGGGACTAGTTGAACTAGACCCCCTTTTCGCAGCGGTCAGCCAACTAGATTACATATGCGGGGACTGTGGCAACCTAGCACTTACACATCATTTTCCATGCTAACAACAAGGTTCCCATGCGCTCACTGGGGTCGTTGATAGTGCTGATTATAAAGCCCCTAGTGTCTCGTTCCACGTGATAAGATTCATGCACCTTATGAGTGATCTGTTATTCATATTTCTTCCCAACGCGCTCCATGGGATTCAGCCCTTTCATGGGAATACCATTGATACGGTGAATGAGCACAGCATCGATGGGAATGCGGTCCTAAATCCATAAGCAGCCATCGTGGACTAGAGCGAGAAGCTATTGTACAATCCTATCAGTGATATTATAGTGGTCGAAATGGGGCATTCAAAGCAAATTTAATAGCCCAAACCCAGCCAACCCACTTGCCCATGACATAGGGACGACATTTAGTATGTCATTCTCCAACACCCTTTCCAGATACAATTCTGGTGCCATCTCGGGGAAGGCCTCCAGGTTTGCTAGGTCATGATCATTGAATTTTACCATGTGGAGCTTCCCAAATGTGTCTCCAATGATGGGGACCTCACCCAGGATCAGAGCCATCTACAGATAGGCGCACATCCCATCGAGATTCTTGGGCGTGCTCACCGAGGGCCTGTGAGGCTGCACATAGGGTGGCAGCCAGCTTATTGGTTCAGCAATTTGGCCTCTTCCTGAGAAGACAAAGGTTTCCTTAATGGGTTGGGAAAACACGCCTGGGGTACCGTTGACAAGGATTTCAAATTTTGAGGGGAGGTGCGTGGATTCACCCCAGCCCACTTCGCAGGTTTCCCCGACCCTTGCTCCTGGCCTTTTCCTTTCCCCTTCCGCTTTCCCTTGCTTGGTGTGGACATAACCTCCTCAACCTCAGGGGTGACTTCCAATACTTCCTGAGATTCCTTCTCCTTTGAGGCCACATTCTGAGAATATTTCCCAAGATTACTCACATTCATTCTTGCGTGAAAAATGAACTCAGGTTTTCTACTATCAGAGGAGGCAGCACGCCCAGACATTAACAAAGCGCAATAATCACAGAATGTCACAAAGCAAAAATTGTTCAAGATACAAGGAACCTTCTTTTGAGTTATCCTTCTGCTTTTATAACCTTGCAGATCACCCAACAGTCGGGTGAGGCTTATCAGAAACTTACCATCAAGTAAACGGTAAAAAATCTTCAAAAATCGCCTCATTAATTGATGGTCGCCAACTCCTTTCATCGTTAGAAATAGGTCCTGGCATTCGGTGACTAGTCTCACAACTCTTCCAACAGTATCGTCATCCCAGTAGTCCCCTATTTTAGCTAGCTTAGGTTTCTCTTCCATCATAATGTTGACTTCGCACAGCTTCATAGGTTTAGTGACATCGACGGTCTGCAGTGGGGGTCCAGTAACTGCGCGCTCTCCCTCGGACTCTGGGATAGAGATATTTCGTGAGTATTTATCACATTCCTCCATTGAAATATTGTGACAGTTGACAATATCCTGCATCTGCGTCTCCCACGTTGGTGCCCCATGTGCTACATAAGGGAATGACTCATCAAATACTAAGGCATATATATCCTCTAAAGCTTCGTCGAGTGCCTATGTTCCACCTACCAACCTGAATGTCCCTATAAACTCGTCCTTTAGGGTTTCCTAGTGGCAAGTGCACTGGTGAAGTTCTACATCTAAATACCATGTGGTGGGGATTGGCCCCAGCGCATGAATGAACATGTGGACCCATTCGTCCATAGTTCTTTCGCACCATTCCTCCATCCATGTGGACAAGTGCTCGTGCGGGTCCCCTGGGCCAAGGAAAGTCTTTACGCATAAATGAACTGGGGGTTCAAACCGTAGGACCATCATCTCTCGACATTCTTCCCAATCCTAGAACGTCGCTTTATGCATGTCCCACCACTTCGCAGGGTTTGCGCGCATGGCTAGATTAAGGGCCTACATCCTTCGCTCCCTTGGGACTTCAGCTTCAAATGTTCGCAAAAAATCCCTAATACTACCAAAACCATCAAAGTATGGCAATTCTCTTACCTCTGAGGAGATGAACTGGAAGTCCTTCGTGATTCTAATAATTCACAGCACAGATACATCATGTAGCCGATTCTACCAATTTTCTATCTCCCCATCAAAATCAGAGAAGCATTTGTTGTCCTTCTCCCAACAAAACACACCATTAGCCATAGGATTGATCCAATCCTCGTCTTGCATGGTTAATTTATAGATGTGATCCACATCTTCGTCTTCGCGCACCGGTTCTGTATATCGTGCCCCTTCTGCAGGGTCTATTGGGATTATCACCCTCATACCCTCATTTTCAAACACCATGCTCCTTTTCTTTAGGTTGATAATGCCTCCCATGTCTATTGCCCAATCCAGTCCTAAGAGCATTGGATAAGGGTCCACATCTTCTACAATCTGAATTACCTCAAATTCAGTGTGTACCTTAACTCCTACGATATCGACCATAATCTTTGACAACCTTCCCAATGGTATGATCTTCGATTGGTTAGCCATGCACAACTGTATAGTAGAATATTCCATCATAGGTTCTCCCATCCACTACTAAGCCTTCTTGGGCAGTACGTTTTCATCTGACCCCAATTCCAAGATAACCTGATCCATTTCATAGTCGCCAATCTGTGCTGTTAGCCGCATTTCCCGACCAGTGCGTTTTTTATTCTTGTAAAGTTTGTGCACATATTTAACTTCGATGAGAGGGTTAATTCTTTCTGCGCAGCTGTCTATTAGTGCTTGAATATTTTCTACTACCTTCTGGTTCCGTAGCAACTTCATACAAGCCTGTAGAAATGGTTTAACTTCATCATCCATTCTTAGGTTTGTTAGAGCCTTGGAAGTAGATGCCTCATCCATAGTAAATTCTTTGTGAGCTGCAATGAAGGTTTCCTTCTCCTTCTGTAGGTCCAACCTTTCTTACTTGATAGCTTCTTTCCAAATAAGAGATTCAGATGCGGCTTTCTCCTCATCACCCCTAGTAGCCGTGCCGCTACACGTTATGACATTAATACTTGGTCCTTCATCACGTGGTTCCGCCTTAACCCTCTGCACATTCTGCGTAGGTGTCTGTTGTTTTTCCTGCATTTTTGCTATCAAGATTAGACAGTCTTCAATCACATGGTCCAATTTTCGACAATATCAGAATTATTATCTTGCAGGGTTCGGGCAGTCCCTCGCAAAGTGCCCTATTTATCCACAGTTGTAAGAAATCAATTTTCCTCTTCCCTGACCTGCGCCTCCACCCCTTCCCCCTCCCTTTCCCCTTGCTGGGGAGCCTCCTCTGCTTGAGGGATATAGTGTTGAAGAAGGGTCAGCCTGTACCCAGTATAGTTTTCCACGATCTATCATCAAGTCATAGGTCTGACAGTTCTGCTCGTCATGTCCCAAAGAGGAGCAGAATAGACACCATTGTTGCTTCAACTCTGGAACATAAGCACCAAGGTGGGGACAGTGGTTAGTATCATGTAGCCTGGCAACACAAAAATCAGCACACCATAACGTCAGACCACTTGGCCCCGCAACTTCCTTAGGGCGCAATAGGCTAGGTCCCCCAGCTTGCATGTAATATGTCAGTGGAGGACATTGATCCTTAGTATGGCCGGAAACCTTGCATCTTATGCACCATACGTCGGGGCTAGCCTCTTTCCCTTGTTCTTTTCACAGATTCTATATTTCAATGTGCATTGCCTCCAGTTGTCCCTAGATCTGTTGCACCCCAAACTGGGCATCGTCTCTTGGCGCAGCCTCTAGTTTCATAGCAATCTCCGAGGATTTCTCTTGCATTGCAATCACCTGCTAACCTATAGGTCTATGAAGGTGAGGCAGTAGCATAGCGATAAACCATTCCTTGTGATTCCTATCATCATACTAAAATTCCCCATATCTGATAAGCTTCTTTAACCACTAATCAACTTCCCATACCGATTCAGTGGGTCCCTGTTTAAATTATTTCAAGTCAACCACTATTTGAGAGTAGGAATTAGGCTTCTGAAACTGTTGTTTTAAATTTGTCTTAATCTCTTGAATAAACAAATCTGTGTGCTGTCCTACGTACCCCATATACCAGTCCAAGGGCCTTCCTTCAAAGGCGAGTGATAGCTATGCTGTCTTTACAGCGTCGGTAGCCACATTCTATATAATCCATACTGATTCTGCTACAAACCAAAATCGGTCCATATCTTCATCCCCTAAATCCTTGAAAGTGGGTAGCTTCATGTGGGTGGCCATATCTTCTTCTGGTGGTGACAGAGGTGTGGGTGAGTTCTTACCTTTATGCTAACTTGAAGGTGGTGTAGCTAGAGGACTATATCTCGCGTGTGTAGTCGATTCTCTTAGCGGACTATAGATGGATCTATCCCCTTTTTGATTGGTTCGGTAATACTTACCACTTTGAGTTGTACTCTCGCTCTGATCAGAGTTCATTCATTCGGTGTGGCTACAGAACACCCTTTTCTCATAATAATATTTTGATTAACAATGGAAATTTTTTCAAGAACTTACCCCAGAAACCTTTGAAGAACCTCCACTTTGCTTCAGAATAGGATAAGAACTAATCGACTGCAAATTCTATCACAAATCCTCCCAGCACACTATCCACCTAGTGATCTATCGTACGGGTGATGGTATTGTTAGTCCTCTCCAACTGTTGAATCAACTCTGGTGTCAACTGTGTAACCTGATCGTCTTTCCAACACGTCTAGAACTCTACAAGCCTTTCCAACCACTCCTAAAGTTCGTGCACTAAGGTTACGAAGAAAATTTCATAGAGTTCGGTGAAGATGTACTTGTTCTTCCACTTCTCATACGTCAACTTTGTGTTGTGATTCTCCTTTACAAAAAATTCCTAAATCTATCTTGTAAACTAGTCCTCAATTTCCACCCGCTCAGGTCTCCAATGAACTCATGGAATTACCCAATCTCTCTCTCAAAATGCTCCCGGTCCTCGTAACGGAACCATTTGTTGGCTTGAGGGGTCTTGATGCAGGTTCAGAGGTTAAGGTTTGCCAACAAACCCCTATACTATTGGCCCTTTCGGTAATGACCTACTTGCGTAGGCCAAGGTATCATCCAAAGTAGTATGGGAGGGTACTGGAACCAGGTTTCCACACTCTAAGAGACAGAGTAGGTAATTCGAGGTAGATCTATGTTATAACTTACTAGGTTCACACAAAATGGGTCTATTCACATCTCTTTTAATAGTGTAATCAGCATATAACCATAACAAAGCTATCATATCTAATCAGTACATTCGCATCCACGTGTGCATTACCAAATACCTTCACAGAGCACTATAATCGAAACCAATATCAGATCACAGATATAATTATGCCAATTCTAGAACATAGATACATTCGTATTTTAAATAAACATCATAGATGTGCTTTAGCAGTAAACATAACCAATTCAGATAACACACATATAAGTTACTGATACTTCGCATTCATAAATATCAAGATCCATTTACAACCAAAACACAGCCCGCACACATAGCCTAGCGGGGTCTGCACATAGCAGGACTAAGGATCTCCACGCACACAGCCAGCAGGAGTCCATACCCAAAACAACCCAACAGATATTAACAATTCGAACGTAACATCAATATATTGACTTACTTACTAGACCCAACTATCTATCTATTTATAATATCGTAGCCTTCGTTATCCTATGGTCTGCAAACCATGGTTTGTGGACCCTAGAGCTACCCTTTAACCCATTACAAACATTAGGGTCTTTGACCCACCCCAAAACCCCTACACAGGACCGACTTTTACAAAATTGTACCAAAAATGCAGTTTAGGGAACCCCATTCCAACAATAAGCAAAGGAAGAAGCTTTCACAAAACCCTTCTTTCTTATTGTGTTGCAAGCATGTCTCTATGAATGAATTTGGATTTATGGTTCATTTCCTCAATAATGAAGACAATTATTTTGTTGTTGAATACCTTAATCAAAATGGGCGCATATCTTGTTTTCATTCGTGATTCATAGATTCAAGATACAAAGTAGAGTCTACTATTGGACCAATGGTGGTTTTATCCTTACCAACATAATTCTTAGATTCACGAAACTATTTTGTAATGAATCCATTTACAAAGGCCTTAAAAAACATTGGGCGAATATGAATTGGATACTGGGGATTAGTTTCGTTATTGGAAAATGTAAGTAGTAACAAATATGACTGGGTTGTTCTAAAACATATCTATGATAGAATGCAGTCTAAATTTTATGTTTACAGTAGTCTTGAAGGGTTTGGCGAAGGGTTGCCTTTCCATTTGGTGGCACTTCACCCCCTCAGAATGGAGTGTTTTATAAAAGTAAATTGTTTTGGCTTTATCTTGACATAGAGAATGAAGATTATCCTCGATATGGGTATACAATCTACTGGTTTAATGTAATAAAAAATGAATGGGGTTTTTCATTTTTTCCAATCACTGACATACAGTGTATGTCATTAGCAATATGCAAGGATCAATTGATATGTCTTATCAATTATGGCTCCACTTCTGTATGGTCAATTGAAGAAATAGATAATTTCCAATTCGGCCACTCGTGTGTTGAACAAAGAATTGACTACTTTGAGGATGATTAGGGCTTCAGATGGAAGTTGTTGGAAGAAATGCCTATATATATAAATATCAAATCCTTTGGTTATCTTCCATTTCGAACAGTCCAAGGTGTGATTCTTATGTGCAAATTTAGTGAAGTTCCTTTCCTATGATATGGCATTATTATTTGTTGGAACACCTAATCCTACATGGGTAGGTGTGGAATGCGAAAAGTCACAATGGAGTCCAAGTGACCTTGGAATGTGAAACCAAGAGTCACACCATTGTATTATAAATGTAAATCATGTATAATGGAAAAATAAGAAAGCCTCACGCTTATCTTTCATTGTGTGTTGAGTCTCTTGTGTGTGTGTATTTGTCTTTCTCATACCATGTGTGTGTTGACATCGTGTTTAACATAGTATCGAAAGACGGGTGCTTTAGCCTGCTCAAAATTGAGTGAGCCATTTGTGTTTATGGCCTCTGCATATCTGCAAAAATTCTTGGTGTTTTTGCAGCATTTTAGAGAGTTTCTGCAGCAGTCCTTTTTGCCGCATTCATCTGTCAAAGATTTTCTGCAGCATTCAGAAATCTGCTTTGAAAAGTAGCAGCATTCAGAAATTGGCAGCATTTACGCATTTGTTTTGAAGAAACGCAGCTTTGTGCATCTGAAGGTTTTATCACTGCTCATTTTTCCTGCAATCTCTGCATTTTAAATTCTGCACCATTTTGAGCCGCTGGAAAATAGTTTAAAGAGGGTTTCTGAAGAGGTTTCTGGGTTTTTTAATGGAAAAGATTCCTGAATATTGTTAAATTCTGCAACGGATTAGATTGCTGTATATTTGAAAAAAATTTGATGTTTTGAAGACTAAAATTCTGAATTTTCCCTCATTTCTACATTTTCTACTGCTGGATTTGTTTCTGCTACACATTTAAAAAAAATAAAAAATTCTACTGCTATTGTACAAAATCTTTCACTGCTCTCCGCTGTTATAAAAAAAATAAAAATAAAAATAAATAAATAATTCTGAATTTCTGTCCTTTCGGCCCCCCTCTCGACCTGCATCTATCCTACCCTTACCCACGCATCTGCTAAAGCTCTCTTCCCATACACACTCAACCCATGAACACTTCGCTCAACTCACATCACATTCCCCTCTATGCAAACAACCATTCCTCACAACTCCTTTACCACCCGGTCGCTCCTCCCACTCAAACTCACCGCCCAAAAAAACCCCTCCCTACTCCGCCATTCTCCATCCTCCCCACGCTCTACAACCCACCCTCCATACGCACTCACCTATACACTCATCGCTCACCTCTCGGCCCATCCTCTCATGGCCCTCAACCCTTATCACTCCAAACGTTCACATCGCTCCCCCTGCAACTATCTCAACCCTTATCACTCCAAATGCTCACATCGCTCAAAATCTCACTCTCTCATCTCCCTTTATGAATAGGCCTCTCCATCTCATAACTTTTAAATTTTTTAATCAATCCCTTTTTTATTTATTAAATCCCTTCCTACCTTTTAATTTCAGCGTTTAAATCGTTTCATTTTAATTCCCTCACTTCATTTGTTTTAAAAAAAAAAATTAAAAAAAAAAAAAATTATAATAATCCCCCTCCCTTTTAATTTAATTTCTCTCCCCTTCCACTAAAATTAATCCCCATTTTTAATTAATTCCCTTCCTTTAATTAATCCCTTTTTTAAATTAATCCCCCTTCCCTTTTAAATTAAATTTTCTCCCACCCTTTTTAAATTCCCTCTCCCATTTAATTTCCCTCCCCTCTCTCCATTCTTAATTAACTTCCTTTTAATTAATTTATATTTTAATTTAAAAAAAAAAAAAAAGAGAGAGAGAGAGAGAGGAAGGAAGAGATATGAACAGCAGAAAAGAGAAAATCGAAATATGAGGAGCAGATGGACTGAATTCATATTGAAAAGAGAAGATTTGACATTGTGTGATTTGTGGCATAAGAGTGATTTTCTAAAGAATTTTACATGAGAAGACAAGTTTGCCATCATTGAAAACAGTTATTTGAAGAAAAATTCAGTTGCATAGTGTCAACACCTACCGCATCCAAACCCTCTCCGCCTAGATCCTACTGCGAATCCTTCTATGATTCTGGTTCCACTCCCTTCATAGTACTCTTACCCTGTCCTCCAATCTCTTTAGTGGTGCTGGGTGGGGTGACCTTCGTGGTGCTCGTACCTGCAGTGTCCTTTGTACCTGATTTGAAGCTGAGCTTCCATTGTGGAGGCCAAGTAGCAATAAGGCAGTCAATCTCCTCGTGAGCGACCATGTACGGGAGTGATACCCATGCTAGATCCTTGCGGCCCTTGATCTGTACAATATGCATTGTTACTTGAAAAGCTGCGATACTCTTGTACTTGTCATAAATTTCTAGTGACAAGTGTGGCCAAGAGTGAATGGTAGCTGTGAGCCCGCTCTGAAAGAGGACCCAGAAGACCATATTATCTTCAATTCACTTTTCATCCTTTGAATCCCACATATTTGAATACCATGCCCCTTCGCACATATCTGGCTCTAGCTCAGGGAGAATCGAATCTTCTGGGGCTTCCCATGCGACCAGCGCAATGAGGAGCAGCAATTAGGAGTAGCAGAATCCCCTTCCCTAATCTTGGGCTTCGCGCACAATCTCTAGAAATTAAGTGCACAGAAACTGGGACTAGTTGAATTAGACCCCCTTTTCGAAGCGGTCGGCCAACTAGATTACATATGCGGGGACTGTGGCAACCTAGCACTTACGCATCATTTTCCATGCTAACAACAAGGTTCCCATGCGCTCACTGGGGTCATTGATAGTGTTGATTATCAACCCCCTAGTGTCTCGTTCCACGTGATAAGATTCACACACCTTATCAGTGATCTGTTATTCATATTTCTTCCCAACGCGCTCCATGGGATTTAGCCCTTTCATGGGAATACCATTGATACGGTGAATGAGCACAGCATCGATGGGAATGCGGTCCTAAATCCATAAGCAGCCATCGTGGACTTTAGCGAGCAGCTATCGTACAATCCTATCAGTGATTAATATAAACACAAATATTTAAAATTGACGTAGAAATTATTAATATTAATATTTTTAGTATTAATATTATTATTATGATTAATATAAAATGTTTAAAATTGACATCAATATTAATAGACATTGATATTAACATTAACATAGAAATTATTAATGTTAATATGGACATCATCATCATCATCATTATTATTATTATTATTATTATTATTATTATTATATGTCTATTAATTAATATCGATATTGATATTTAATATTTATATGAAACATTAATAACAATATTGATATTGTAAATCAATAGTAATATTAATATTAAACATCAATATCTCGGTTATTTAATATTAATATTAATATTTACACATTATTATTATTATTATTATTATTTTAATATATTAATGTTAAATATAGAAATTTATATAAATTATATTTTGCATCTATACTTTATTGTGAATGATTTTGCATCTAAATATTATTATTAAACATTATGCTTGATAACTTTATGTTTACTTAGGTTTAGTGACATTAGGATTGAAATATTTGGTATTTTTATATCATTTCGTTCATGTAGCATTAGATTATTTTGTAACAAGAGGTTTTTAAGATTAGTCTTTTGAACATTAAAAAAATGGTTTAAGGTTAACTAAACCATTAACAATGAAAGAGTTTAATGTTAATATTTATATTGAAAATAAAAATTGATATTGATATTAAAAAAAAATAATACAAACAATAACATCAATATTAAACATAGACATTAATATAAACATGAATATAGGTTTATTAACATTAATAATATTGGATTGTCAACATTAGGTTTATAAAATTGTGAATTTTTATTGACTATTGTAATAATGTCTTATGGATCATTTGATTTTATACAATATGTATATGTGAATTTTTATGTATGTGTAGATGCAAAATTATGAATATATGTTACTTTTAATTTTATTCAACCTTAAATTGTTTTGTTGATATCAAGTATGTTTTTTTTTATGTTAGGTGATTTCATTGTTTGATCATGGATCCAGCTATTTGGAGTTGTCCTCCATTTGAAATTCTTGAAATTGTCTTCCTCTGGCTCCCTTTATCGATTGTGATAAAGTTTAGCATTGTTTGTAAGTGTTGGCTTGAGGGGTCCTAACCCAGGTTCAGAGGTTAAGGTTTGCCAAAAAACCTCTATACTATTGGCCCTTTCGATAATGACCTACTTTTGCAGGCTAAGGTCTCACCCGAAGTAGTATGGGAGGGTGCTAGAACAAGGTTTCCACACCTTGAGAGAGAGAGAGTAGGTAATTCGAGGAAGATCAATGTTATAACTTACTAGGTTCACACAAAATGGGTCTATTCGCAGCTCTTTCAACAGTGTAATCAACATATAACCATAACAAAGCTATCATATATAATCAATACATTTGCATCCACGTGTGCATTACCAAATACCATCACAGAGCACTATAATCGTAGCCAATATAAGATCACAGATTACTTATGCCAATTCCAGGACAGAGATATATTCGTAGCTTAAATAAACATCACAGATGTGCTTCAGCAGTAAACATAACCAATTCAAATAACACACAGATACTTTACCGATACTTCGCATTCATAAATATCAAGATCCACTTACAACCAGAACACAACCCATGCACACAGCCTAGCGGGGTCTGCACACAACAGGTCTGAGGATCTCTGCGCACATAGCCAGCAAGAGTCCTTACCCAAAACAACCCAACAGATCTTAACAATTCACAAGTAGCATCAATCTATTGACTTACTTGCTTATCGACACCCAAATATCTATCTATTTATAATATCGTAGCCTTTGCGAGCTATCCTTTAACACTTTACAAACATTAGGGACTTTGACCCACCCCAAAACCCCTACGCTGGACTGAATTTTACAAAATTATACAAAAAACGCAGGTTAGGAAGCCCTATTCCAATAGGCCCCCAACATAATCTTGTGACTCACTGTGGCCGTGGTTTTTCCATCTTTTCCTTCAACAACCTGACCACATCAACTAGCAAGGGAAGCACTTCTTCACTCTACCTAGCAGTGTTCTGAGAAATATCCACTAACTTCTATAAAGGTGGGCCTTTTGTAGCAGAAGTAACGCTTTCAAAATTCTGGCTCAGTTTCTTAACTGTGATATCGACGTCCTAAGAGAGCTTGAGGGCTTCATCGCCCCAAGGATTAAGGTGGTTGCTGAGAACCTTATTTTACTGGTAGAGCTCTTCAATTCTATCTCTAATTGTGTGGCTGCTACACAGTTGTGCCAGGGGTTGAGAAAAATATGAGTAGGCATAGTGGCTTTAAGTTGCTCAAACTCTTATTCCTTCTGGCACAACTCTTGAGTAAGTCCAAGCAGGAGAGGATCACGCTGCACCATAGACCACAGCTACATAGTTGTCTCCAACAGTCCTGCGACCTGAGCAATCTGATCTGTGATGACATTGGTGGCCTCTGTGACTAGTGCGGCTCGTTGGACCCTTACCTCAGGTGGCATTTCCGGATGTAATTTAGCCTGCAAGGCCACAATCTACTATTCCATCTCTGTCTTGACTGCCTCGATCTCGGTCCTCGAAGCCTTGAGTGCTGCAGCAAGCCCCTCAATTTTGGCCTGGGGGGTGGTAGAAGTTGGGATCTCTTCAGAGACATTTGCAGCCTACTGATTAGGCATTCCAACTCTGTCTGTTACGCAACGGTGAGGGTACATGCAGCTTGTGCCTGGAACACCTCAGCAGTTTTCTCCACAATTTTCTGCTTAGCTGTACTGAGCTGCTGGTGCACTCAGAGGTCTATGTGTTGAATCTATTCGAATAGGGATGCGTGGAGGACCTGCAATGGTTCATGTGGCAGTCGGGCTAGATACAATTGTACCTCTGCACAGGCCTGGACTTGCGCTCCTAAGTCGAGTGGAATGACCATGAGGGTTGTGCCTAGCAGAGGGTAGGGGCGTCTTTCTGTTGTAATGATCAATTTTCTACTTGTCACTGGGGCCGGTCTTGCCTGAATCATACTTGTTTGCAGGCTGTCATTCTTGAGCTGCAAAGCTCAGATCTTAGACTGGAGTGTAACTATCGTGGCCTTCTACTGCTCTTCCAGAGCTAGCCATTTATCTTTTGTAGCAACGTTGACCGCATCGGTGATATGCTCCAGGTCCTCCTTTGTCAAAGTAATTCCTGTGTCCCAATTCAGTCGTATAACTCATTGATTCTTATGTGGTCCTTTAACAGGGTCACCAGTCTGTTTCTTACCTCGAGGGGAGTCAACACCTACCACATCCAAACCCTCTCCGCCTAGATCCTACTGCGAATCCTTCTATGATTCTGGTTCCACTCCCTTCATAGTACTCTTACCCTATCCTCCAATATCTTTAGTGGTGCTGGGTGGGGTGACCTTCGTGGTGCTCATACCTGCAGTGTCCTTTGTACCTGATTTGAAGCTGAGCTTCCATTGTGGAGGCCAAGTAGCAATAAGGCAGTCAATCTCCTCGTGAGCGACCATGTACGGGAGTGATACCCATGCTAGATCCTTGCGGCCCTTGATCTGTACAATATGCATTGTTACTTGAAAAGCTGCGATACTCTTGTACTTGTCATAAATTTCTAGTGACAAGTGCGGCCAAGAGTGAATGGTAGCTGTGAGCCCGCTCTGAAAGAGGACCCAGAAGACCATATTATCTTCAATTCACTTTTCATCCTTTGAATCCCACAGATTTGAATACCATGCCCCTTCGCACATATCTGGCTCTAGCTCAGGGAGAATCGAATCTTCTGGGGCTTCCCATGCGACTAGCGCAATGAGGAGCAGCAATTAGGAGTAGCAGAATCCCCTTCCCTAATCTTGGGCTACGCGCACAATCTCTAGAAATTAAGTGCACAGAAACTAGGACTAGTTGAATTAGACCCCCTTTTCGCAGCGGTCGGCCAACTAGATTACATATGCGGGGACTGTGGCAACCTAGCACTTACGCATCATTTTCCATGCTAACAACAAGGTTCCCATGCGCTCACTGGGGTCATTGATAGTGTTGATTATCAACCCCCTAGTGTCTCGTTCCACGTGATAAGATTCGCGCACCTTATCAGTGATCTGTTATTCATATTTCTTCCCAACGCGCTCCATGGGATTCAGCCCTTTCATGGGAATACCATTGATACGGTGAATGAGCACAGCATCGATGGGAATGCGGTCCTAAATCCATAAGCAGCCATCGTGGACTAGAGCGAGCAGCTATCGTACAATCCTATCAGTGATATTATAGTGGTCGAAATGGGGCATTCGAAGCAAATTTAATAGCCCAAACCCAGCCAACCCACTTGCCCATGACATAGGGACGACATTTAGTATGTCATTCTCCAACACCCTTTCCAGATACAATTCTGGTGCCATCTCGGGGAAGGCCTCCAGGTTTGCTAGGTCATGATCATTGAATTTTACCATGTGGAGCTTCCCAAATGTGTCTCCAATGATGGGGACCTCACCCAGGATCAGAGCCATCTACAGATAGGCGCACATCCCATCGAGATTCTTGGGCGTGCTCACCGAGGGCCTGTGAGGCTGCACATAGGGTGGCAGCCAGCTTATTGGTTCAGCAATTTGGCCTCTTCCTGAGAAGACAAAGGTTTCCTTAATGGGTTGGGAAAACACGCCTGGGGTACCGTTGACAAGGATTTCAAATTTTGAGGGGAGGTGCGTGGATTCACCCCAGCCCACTTCGCAGGTTTCCCCGACCCTTGCTCCTGGCCTTTTCCTTTCCCCTTCCGCTTTCCCTTGCTTGGTGTGGACATAACCTCCTCAACCTCAAGGGTGACTTCCAATACTTCCTGAGATTCCTTCTCCTTTGAGGCCACATTCTGAGAATATTTCCCAAGATTACTCAATGTCATTCTTGCGGGAAAAATGAACTCAGGTTTTCTACTATCAGAGGAGGCAGCACGCCCAGACATTAACAAAGCGCAATAATCACAGAATGTCGCAAAGCAAAAATTGTTCAAGATACACAGAACCTTCTTCTGAGTTATCCTTCTACTTTTATAACCTTGGAGATCACCCAACAGTCGGGTGAGGCTTATCAGAAACTTACCATCAAGTAAACGGTAAAAAATCTTCAAAAATCGCCTCATTAATTGCTGGTTGCCAAATCCTTTCATCGTTAGAAATAGGTCCTGGTATTCGGTGACTACTCTCACAACTCTTCCAATAGTATCGTCATCCCAGTAGTCCCCTATTTTAGCTAGCTTAGGTTTCTCTTCCATCCCAATGTTGACTTCGCACAGCTTCATAGGTTTAGTGACATCGACGGTCTGCAGTGGGGGTCCAGTAACTGCGCACTCTCCCTCCGACTCTGGGATAAAGATATTTCGTGGGTCTTTATCACATTCCTCCATTGAAAGATTGTGACAGTTGACAATATCCTGCATCTGCGTCTCCCACGTTGGTGCCCCATGTGCTACATAAGGGAATGACTCATCAAATACTAAGGCATCTATATCCTCCAAAGCTTCGTCGAGTGCCTATGTTCCACCTACCAACCTGAATGTCCCTATAAACTCGTCCTTCAGGGTTTCCTAGTGGCAAGTGCACTGGTGAAGTTCTACATCTAAATACCATGTGGTGGGGATTGGCCCCAGTGCATGAATGAACATGTGGACCCATTCTTTCGTAGTTCTTTCACACCATTCCTCCATCCATGTGGACAAGTGCTCGTGCGGGTCCCCTGGGCCAAGGAAAGTCTTTACGCATAAATGAACTGGGGGTTCAAACCGTAGGACCATCATCTCACGACATTCTTCCCAATCCTAGAATGTCCCTTTATGCATGTCCCACCACCTCGCAGGGTTTGCGCGCATGGCTAGATTAAGGGCCTACATCCTTCGCTCCCTTGGGACTTCAGCTTCAAATGTTCTCAAAAAATCCCTAATACTACCAAAACCATCAAAGTATGGCAATTCTCTTACCTCTGAGGAGATTACCTGGAAGTCCTTCGTGATTCTAATAATTCACAGCACAGATACATCATGTAGCCGATTCTACCAATTTTTTATCTCCCCATCAGAATCAGAGAAGCATTTTTTGTCCTTCTCCCAAAAAATCACACCATTAGCCATAGGATTGATCCAATCCTCATCTTGCACGATTAATTTATAGATGTGATCCACATCCTCTTCTTCGCGCACCGGTTCTGTATATCGTGCCCCTTCTGCAGGGTCTATTGGGATCATCACCCTCGTACCCTCATTTTCAAACACCATGCTCCTTTTCTTTAGGTTGATAATGCCTCCCATGTCTATTGCCCAATCCAGTCCTAAGAGCGTTGGATAAGGGTCCACATCTTCTACAATCTGAATTACCTCAAATTCAGTGTGTACCTTAACTCCTACGATATCGACCATAATCTTTGACAACCTTCCCAATGGTATGATCTTCGATTGGTTAGCCATGCGCAACTGTATAGTAGACTATTCCATCATAGGTTCTCCCATCCACTGCTAAGCCTTCTTGGGCAATACGTTTGCATCTGACCCCAATTCCAAGATAACCTGATCCATTTCATAGTCGCCAATCTGTGCTGTTAGCCGCATTTCCCGACCAGTGCGTTTTTTATTCTTGTAAAGTTTGTGCACATATTTAACTTTGATGAGAGGGTTAATTCTTTCTGTGCAGTTGTCTATTAGTGCTTGAATATTTTCTACTACCTTCTGGTTGCGTAGCAGCTTCATACAAGCCTGTAGAAATGGTTTAACTTCATCATCCATTCTTAGGTTTGTTGGAGCCTTGGAAGTAGATGCCTCATCCATAGTAAATTCTTTGTGAGCTGCAATGAAGGTTTTCTTCTCCTTCTGTAGGTCCAACCTTTCTTACTTGATAGCTTCTTTCCAAATAAGAGATTCAGATGTGGCTTTCTCCTCATCACCCCTAGTAGCCGTGCCGCTACACGTTATGACATTAATACTTGGTCCTTCATCACGTGGTTCTGCCTTAACCCTCTGCACATTCTGCGTAGGTGTCTGTTGTTTTTCCTGCATTTTTGCTATCAAGATTAGATAGTCTTAAATCACATGGTCCAATTTTCGAAAATATCAGAATTATTATCTCGCAGGGTTCGGGTAGTCCCTCGCAAAGTGCCCTATTTATCCACAGTTGTAAGAAATCAATTTTCCTCTTCCCCGACCTGCGCCTCCACCCCTTCCCCCTCCCTTGCCCCTTGCTGGGGAGCCTCCTCTGCTTGAGGGATATAGTGTTGAAGAAGGGTCAGCCTGTACCCAGTATAGTTTTCCTCGATCTATCATCAAGTCATAGGACTGATAGTTCTTCTCATCATGTCCCAAAGAGGAGCAGAATAGACACCATTGCTGCTTCAACTCTGGAACATAAGCACCAAGGTGGGGATAGTGGTTAGTGTCATGTAGCCTGGCAACACAAAAATCAGCGCACCATAACGTCGGACCACTTGGCCCCGCAGCTTCCTTAGGGCGCAATAGGCTAGGTCCCCCAGCTTGCATGTAATATGTCAGTGGAGGACATTGATCCTTAGTATGGCCGGAAACCTTGCATCTTATGCACCATACGTTGGGGCTAGCCTCTTTCCCTTATTCTTTTCACAGATTCTATATTTCAATGTGCATTGCCTCCAGTTGTCCCTGGATCTGCTGCACCCCAAACTGGGCATCGTCTCTTGGCGCAGCCTCTAGTTTCATAGCAACCTCCAAGGATTTCTCTTTCATTGCAATCACCTGCTAACCTATAGGTCTATGAAGGTGAGGCAGCAGCATAGCGATAAACCATTCCTAGTGCTTCCTATCATCATACTGAAATTCCCCATCTCTGATAAGCTTATTTAACCGCTGATCAACTTCCCATACCGATTCAGTGGGTCCCTGTTTAAATTATTTCAAGTCAACCACTATTTGAGAGTAGGAATTAGGCTTTCGAAACTGTTGTTTTAAATTTGTCTTAATCTCTTGAATAAACAAATCTGTGTGTTGTCCTACGTACCCCATATACCAGTCCAAGGCCCTTCCTTCAAAGGCGAGTGATAGCTACGCTCTGTTTACAGCGTCGGTAGCCACATTCTATGTAATCCATACTGATTCTGCTACAAACCAAAATCGGTCCATATCTTCATCCCCTAAATCCTTGAAAGTGGGTAGCTTCATGTGGGTGGCCATATCTTCTTCTGGTGGTGACAGAGATGTGGGTGAGTTCTTACCTTTATGCTAACTTGAAGGTGGTGTAGCTAGAGGACTATATCCCGCGTGTGCAGTCGATTCTCTTAGCAGACTATAGATGGATCTATCCCCTTTTCGATTGGTTTGATAATACTTACCACTTTGAGTTGTACTCTCGCTCTGATCAGAGTTCATTCATTCGGTGTGGCTACAGAACACCCTTTTCGGATAATAATATTTTGATTAATAATGGAAATGATTTCAAGAACTTACCCCAGAAACCTTTGAAGAACCTCCACTTTGCTTCAGAATAGGATAAGAACTGATCGACTGCAAATTCTATCACAAATCCTCCCAGCACACTATCCACCCAGTGATCTATCGTACGGGTGATCGTATTGTTAGTCCTCTCCAACTGTTGAATCAACTCTGGTGTCAACTGTGTAACCTGATCGTCTTTCCAACACGTCTAGAACTCTACAAGCCTTTCCAACCACTCCTAAAGTTTGTGCACTAAGGTTACGAAGAAAATTTCATAGAGTTCGGTGAAGATGTACTTGTTCTTCCACTTCTCATACGTCAACTTTGTGTTGTGATTCTTCTTTACAAAAAATTCCTAAATCTATCTTGTAAACTAGTCTTCAATTTCCACCCGCTCAGGTCTCCAATGACCTCATGGAATTACCCAATCTCTCTCTCAAAATGCTCCTGGTCCTCGTAACGGAACTGTTTTTTGGCTTGAGGGGTCTTGATGTAGGTTCAGAGGTTAAGGTTTGCCAACAAACCCCTATACTATTGGCCCTTTCGGTAATGACCTACTTGCGTAGGCCAAGGTATCATCCGAAGTAGTATGGGAGGGTACTGGAACCAGGTTTCCACACTCTAAGAGACAGAGTAGGTAATTCGAGGTAGATCTGTGTTATAACTTACTAGGTTCGCACAAAATGGGTCTATTCACAGCTCTTTTAACAGTGTAATCAGCATATAACCATAACAAAGCTATCGTATCTAATCAGTACATTCGCATCCATGTGCGCATTACCAAATACCTTCACAGAGCACTATAATCGCAACCAATATCAGATCACAGATATAATTATGCCAATTCTAGAACATAGATACATTCTTATTTTAAATAAACATCATAGATGTGCTTTAGCAGTAAACATAACCAATTCAGATAACACACAGATAAGTTACTGATACTTCGCATTCATAAATATCAAGATCCATTTACAACCAAAACACAGCCCGCGCACATAGCCTAGCGGGGTCCGCACATAGCAGGACTGAGGTTCTCCACGCACACAGCCAGTAGGAGTCCATACCCAAAACAACCTAATAGATATTAACAATTCGAACGTAACATCAATATATTGACTTACTTACTAGACCCAACTATCTATCTATTTATAATATCGTAGCCTTCGTTATCCTATGGTTTGCAAACCATGGTTTGTGGACCCTAGAGCTACCCTTTAGCCCATTACAAACATTAGGGTCTTTGACCCACCCCAAAACCCCTACACAGGACCGACTTTTACAAAATTGTACCAAAAATGCAGTTTAGGGAACCCCATTCCAACAGTAAGCAAAGGAAGAAGCTTTCACAAAACCCTTCTTTCTTATTGTGTTGCAAGCATGTCTCTATGAATGAATTTGGATTTATGGTTCATTTCCTCAATAATGAAGACAATTATTGTTTTTTTGAATACCTAAATTAGAATGGGAACATATCTCATTTTCATTTTTGATTCATAGATTCAAGATACAAAGTAGAGTCTACTATTGGACCAAAGCTAATTTTATCCTTACCAACAAAATGCTCATATTCACACAAATATCTTGTAATGAATCCGTTTACAAAGGCCTTTAAAAACATAGGGCCAATATGAATTGGAAACTGGGGATTCTTTTCATTGTTGGAAAATCTAAGCAACATAAAATATGACTACGTTTTTCTAAAACTTATGCATGATAGAATGTAGTCTAAATTTTATGCTTGCAGTAGTCTTGATAGGGTTTGGTGAAGGGTTGATCTGCCATTTGTTGGAACTTCACCCGCTCAGAAAAGAGTGGTTTATAAAAGTAAATTGTTTTGTCTCTATCTAGAAAATTAATATGAAGATTATCCTCGATATGGGTATATAATCTACTCATTTTATGTAATAAAAAATTAATGGGGTTTTTCATGTGTTCCAATCACTGACATGCGGTGTATGCCATTAGAAATATACATGAATTGGTTGATATGCCTTGTCAATGATGGATCCACTTCTGTATGGTCAATTGAAGAATTAGATAATTTCCAATTTTGTTAACCGTGCATTGAATGAAGAATTGACTACTTTGAGGATGATTGGGGCTTCAGATGGAAGTTGTTGGAAGAAATTTCTATAGCTATAAATAGAAAATCTCGTGGTTATCTTCCATTTTGAATAGTCCATGGTGTGGTTCTTATGTGCAACTGCAGTGAAGTTCCTTTCCTATTATATGACATTATTACTGTTGGAACACCTAATCCTACATGGGTAGGTGTGGAATGCGAAAAGTCACAATGGAGTCCAAGTGACCTTGGAATGTGAAACCAAGAGTCACACCATTGTATTATAAATGTAAATCATGTATAATGGAAAAAATAAGTGTGCTACACGCTTATCCTTCATTGTGTTGAGTTTCTTATTGTGTGTGTGTATTTATCTTTCTCATACACCATGTGTGTGTTCAACATGGTGTTTAACATGGTATCAGAGCGGGCGATTGCTGGCCCTGCTCAAAATTGAGTGAGCCATTTGTGTTTATGTCCTGTGCATATCTGCAAAAATTCTTGGTGTTTTTGCAGCATTTTAGAGAGTTTCTGCAGCAGTCCTTTTTGTCGCATTCATCCGTCAAATATTTTCTGCAGCATTCAGAAATCTGCTTTGAAAAGTAGCAGCATTGAGAAATTGGCAGCATTTAGGCATTTGTTTTGAAGAAACGCAGCTTTGTGCATCTGAAAGTTTTATCATTGCTCATTTTTCCTGCAATCTCTGCATTTTAAATTCTGCACCATTTTGAGCTGCTGGAAAATAGTTTAAAGAGCGTTTCTGAAGAGGTTTCTGGGTTTTTTAATGGAAAAGATTCCTAAATATTGTTAAATTCTGCAATGGATTAGATTGTTGTATATTTGAAAAAAAATTGTTGTTTTGAAGACTAAAATTCTGAATTTTCCCTCATTTCTACATTTTCTACTGTTGGATTTGTTTCTGCTACACATTTAAAAAAAAAAAAAAATTCTACTGCTATTGTACAAAATCTTTCACTGCTCTCTGCTGTTATAAAAAAAATAAAAATAAAAATAAATAAATAAATAAATAATTCTAAATTTTTGTCCTTTCGGCCCCCCTCTCGACCTGCATCTATCCTACCCTTACCCACGCATCTGCTACAGCTCTCTTCCCATACGCACTCAACCCATGAACACTTCGCTCAACTCACATCACATTCGCCTCTATGTAAACAACCATTCCTCACAACTCCTTTACCACCCGGCCGCTCCTCCCACTCAAACTCACCGCCCACACAAACCCCTCCCTACTCTGCCATTCTCCATCCTCCCCACGCTCTGCAACCCACCCTCCATACGCACTCACCTATACACTCATCGCTCACCTCTCGGCCCATCCTCTCACGGCCCTCAACCCTTATCACTCCAAACGTTCACATCGCTCCCCCTGCAACTATCTCAACCCTTATCACTCCAAATGCTCACATCACTCAAAATCTCACTCTCTCATCTCCCTTTATGAATAGGCCTCTCCATCTCATAACTTTTAACTTTTTTAATCAATCCCTTTTTTATTTATTAAATCCCTTCCTACCTTTTAATTTCAGCGTTTAAATCGTTTCATTTTAATTCCCTCACTTCATTTGTTTTAAAAAATTAAAATTAAAAAAAAATATATATATATATATTATAATAATCCCCCTCCCTTTTAATTTAATTTCCCTCCCCTTCCACTAAAATTAATCCCCCTTTTTAATTAATTCCTTTAATTAATCCCTTTTTTAAATTAATCCCCCTTCCCTTTTAAATTAAATTTTCTCCCACCCTTTTTAAATCCCCTCTCCCATTTAATTTCCCTCCCCTCTCTCCATTCTTAATTAACTTCCTTTTAATTAATTTATTTTTTAATTTAAAAAAAAAAAAAAAAAAAAAAAAAAGAAGAAGAAGAAGAAGAGAGAGAGAGAGGAAGGAAGAGATATGAATAGCAGAAAACAGAAAATCGAAATATGAGGAGCAGATGGACTGAATACATATTGAAAAGAGAATATTTGACATTGTGTGATTTGTGGCATAAGAGTGATTTTCTAAAGAATTTTACATGAGAAGACAAGTTTGCCATCATTGAAAACAGTTATTTGAAGAAAAAATCAGTTTCATAGTGTTTTCAGCTGCACATTTACAAAATATTTTTGCAGAAATATTGTATTGCATTGACATTGTATTGGTTGCAGACATTGCTTCATCATAGTTGCAATCAGTGAATTTGAGTTGTTGGATTGTTGATTTCCCTCCATCATTTGAGGAGCACACTTTGTACTTTGACATTTCTATAAGACATTTGTATTTCTTGTTGAATCACATTGTAAACGGATGCATTTTCGGTTGAAGCCGACACCTTTTCATTTTTGAGCCTAAGTTGTTGAAATGACTAAAATCAATGAGGCATTAATGTTGTTGAATGACCTCATTCATTCAAATGTTCATGATATGATAAAAATGAGCAAGGATGCTCTTTGTAGAATTCAAAGTTGTTTGCAAGATGCACATGAAAAGATCAAGTTTTTGCAATTGGAAACTCAGCTTCAACAAGAAGAACTTCAGCAAAAGAGTCACCATTCTGAACCTGTTTCTGTTCAGAAGATTGTGAAGGACTCTCATCAGAAGAAAGAAGATAAAGTTGCAGTTGATCCACATTCAGTGCCTTGTACTAGAACAGATGTACATGCAGATGCAGCAGCTCAGTCTGCACTTCTCAAGCCCATCATTAGACCTTGGGAAGAGCTTGTCCACAACGAGCACAGAACTAGTCTTGGATATGACAAGGATGTGTCCTTTAATATTCCAGACTACACAAAGCCCATCATATTTCAGAGTGCCAGATTCTTGTATGACAGTTCACCTGCATCTATTCCAGATCCTGCTACACTTCCACAACAACAACAACAGATTGAGAAATGCCAACACTGTGATCGAGTTGGCCATATGAAAGATCAATGTTTTGATCTTCATCCATGCAAGCACTGTGGTCGGCACACTCATTCTTCAGACAGATGCTTCAGAAACAAGCCTCCTGCAAGAACCAAGATTCATCTTGGATGTATCGCTTCTTGGCAATGGGCATCAGCAGCCAAGAAGATGTTTATGACACATGTTAGAACTTGTTCAAGAATATTGAGCAAAATTGCAGTTGAGTTTTCGCCATCATCTCACCTTGTCCCTGACAGGGGGGGAAATGGTGTTCATGTACAAGCTTTGACGACAGATCAAGCGAGCCTGAGCCACAATCTCTCATTCCATGTTCAGAGTTGTAGCCAGAAGTTCAAGCGAGCATGAGCCACAATTTGTCATTCCAGATTCAGAGATGTAGCCAGAGACACGGATGCCCATGAGCATGCCTTCGGTTGGTGGACAACCTTAAACCATCATCTTTGGTTGGTGGATAACCTGAAACCATCACAGGTAGTAGACCTCCCTTCTTTTAGGTCGAAGGTCTCCCTTTCATATATGAGAAACACTTCCTCTAGCAGAAGCCTTCAGCTTAGCAGCCTTCAGCTTCTTGCCAGCATTGGTTGAGTTCCAGGAAATGCTTCAAAGCATTCCAGAGTTGTTGGTAATCCTAAAACCATCACAGGTAGTAGACCTCCTTATTTTAAGGTTGAAGGTCTCCCTTTTTTATGAGGACAATTCCTGCAGCGAAGCTTTCGGCTTCCTCCGGTTTGGAAGAGTTCGGGGAGCTGCAAACAAGTGTGCATTCCGAGTGTTTGTGGTCATCCTAAAACCACCCTCTTTTTTCCAACATTTCGGAGAGAGTTGATTCAGCCCAAGTCTTTGTCATGCATACTGCTGATTGTATTACAACTCTTTTCTTGGACTCACACATACCCCTTCGGATTAAGGGGGGATGTTGGAACACCTAATCCTACATGGGTAGGTGTGGAATGCGAAAAGTCACAATGGAGTCCAAGTGACCTTGGAATGTGAAACCAAGAGTCACACCATTGTATTATAAATGTACATCATGTATAATGGAAAAAATAAGTGTGCTACACGCTTATCCTTCATTGTGTTGAGTTTCTTATTGTGTGTGTGTATTTATCTTTCTCATACACCATGTGTGTGTTCAACATGGTGTTTAACAATTACTAGCCTTTGTTTTCCAAATGATATTGATAATTCAACTAATCAACAAATGTCTAGGTTTTTGGTATCCAACGCTACAGGACTATAATGATTTCATTGAGTCTGGAAATCTTTATGCAATTCCTCCCTGTATGGATTATGTTGATGAGATTCCACTATTAGATATGGATATGGAGTCGTAGGCTATTAGTCCTATTAGGAGTTATTATAAATATTTTCACTTTATATACTCCCTGTGGTTGTGAAAAATATTTCAATTTTTTTTACTTTACATACTTTGGGTCTATATGCTAACACTTTAAAATTACGATTGTATGGATATTTATGTGGCTCCCGCTAAAATTTCAGGAACATGTGTATGTATCGGATGTTGGATATTTAGTCCCATTATGATTTGTTGGAAATTATTTCATATTGTATCCCCTTAAGTTTTCTTAATTACACGTGAATGTGTTTGGATGCTATACATTTTTCTTTGTTTGTATAATTATAATTACAATGATTTATGTTATAGATGTTATTTGTATTATTTTTTTCTCATTGATTCTCAAACAATGTTATATTTTAATGAACATTTTAATATTTACATTTATATTTTGATAGTATATAGTTCCAAGTAATTAAATATACATCCATGTATTATAATTATTATAGTATTGTGTTCCAATTATATGGGTTTCCCATTATGATTCTAAGATGAAACTAGAATAATTATCCTTTTTTGTTTTTAGCCATTTGGAAAAATCCTTATACATTTTGATAAGTTTATATGGTTGGCAAAAGACCATATATGCTTTTCATGTTTTTATATGGTTGCCAAAAAAAAAAAATTGTGCATTTTTCATTCTTTTGTATTTTTTTTATATTAGATAAATTATATGTTCCACGTTTATGGTTCCATAATAAATGTGTTATTATTCATTGTATACATGTCATCTGAAGGGACAAGCAAGCATACAAGAAAACATAATCTGTCACTAGAATCACGTGATAGGTCTAATGAAATTTGTCGTTTATGGTATCATAGAAGAACAAGTGAAACCACTCTTCAAAATGATTTTTTGATTCCTCGTAAGTATCGTCCTATGGATGTTATCATGGAAAGAACATTTATCATTGATAGTTCATTGTAATAATATGCTCCTTGTCAACATAATTTTGTTGTTCGATGCTCTCCTAAAAATGTTCATAATATTGGGTAAATGTCTGCCTCTCAGGAAGAACATCATATCGATAATGTGGATGCAAATGTCCACCCTAACCCTTCTATTTCTACAATTTCATGTTTCGATGAAGGACAATGGTTGCAAAACATCCATGGTGGAGGCAATGATGACATTGTATGTGATGATTTGGATGATATTTTAATTGGTCATTTGTTTGATTATTTGGAGCTAGTTTCTCGAAACATCGAACCTTCCAATACCCCTTATCAAAGTAATGTTTTCCCACCAAGAGAATCAATCATCCCCGGTTTCATTTCATGTGGAAAAATGGAGGTAACACAATGATATTTTGATTTTTCCTCCAATAGTGGTTGTTTTATTAAATTTCTCTATTTACGAACTTTTTTTTTTTTGCTAAACTTATAAGGTTTTTTCTTCTCTTGGAATGGGACACAACTCATTTTAATAGAGGTATATAAACTAATTCCCTAATTGTTCCATATACTAATCTGAGAAGTGAAGATGAAGCATGACGCAACCTTCCTTTGCATTCTTGTGGAAGATCAAATTGGAAAACTAATGTAACTATTCAATGTATTTGATTTGTTTTTCATTTTTTGAATTTTTAGTTGGTTCAAAATTGAATTTTATTGCATATTTTATTTTCTTTGAACATGATAAAACTCATTTCAATAGAGGCATAGAAATTAAATTCGTATATGTTCCATCTACTGATGTAAGTGAAGAGGAACCATATCATAATGCTCATCCATATCGCTAAACAAATGTAATGTTGAATGTGTTTGATATTTTTTTCATTTTTTTCATTTATAGTTAGTTGGACATTGTATTTTATAACCTTTTATGGGAAAACATGATCTAATCTTATCAAGTTGGAGAAATAGAATTCAAAACATAAAATTGTCAAACTAATGTAAATGTTCAATGTATTTGATTCATTTTCCATCTTTGAATCTTTATAGGTTTATGTAACACCCTCCTCCCACATATACCTAAGTAACCAGCCAACCGGGGTAAAAATCTCATGAAGAGTTACTATGATATGATTCAACCTCCTCGGTGACCTTAAGGAAGTGGAATCGACATAAACACATCAAACAGACCTTACACATCAACAACAAAACTCCTAGGAGCCCTCCCAACCACTGAGGTATCCATCCCCTGGGTCCCACTGAGATTTTAGAGCATTAAACCACTGAATGCTCCCTTGATATGGGCAAGGGTGCATCTGGGAGGCTCTGGAAGCTCCCATAGCATGGGCATACATGCTGCCTGGGACTTTTTTCCTCAAACTTGTGTTCACGTCCCCAGGATTTGTGCCACTTTTTCAAGACCAGAGCCTAGGTCACTTACTAGAACTCAATGCCACCTTCATAGTTGAAATTTCATAGTGTAACAAAGACACATTTTCAAAACATCAATATGGACTAGACTGGACCCCTACTGACCATGACATGAATTTCATCAAACATGTCACAAACATGAAAGGTATAGGTCTAAACAATAGATTTGACCGTAGGGGTCTCACAATTATCTAAGAATCACTAAGAGGAATTGTTCCGGTATATCATTAGTTGCATTATCATCTATTAGGTAATACATACATTTCTCATTCATTTACAAATCAAAAACATGATGGGAACCCTACATCATCAATGTCAAGAAACAAATTCATAACCAGAATATAAAAAACATAAATACAAAGCATAGAACATCCATATAATCCACATAATAATAAGCATATTTACCCATCAATACAAGAGTAAAAGAGCTCTTATTTCTATAATCAAAATGAAACTAGGTTTGGGACTTCCACATTCCACTCGACCATAGACATGGCTGAGCCAAATATCTCTTCAGCCAGTCACCCCCATGCCATATTCCAAGCATGAATGTGGGATCTCAAAAAACTCATCAATGAAAACCAAACCAGGGCTTCGAGAGACCAAACCACCTCAAACCTCAACCAGTGATTCCACCTCATGGCTAGACATCACTAACCATCACCAGATTGGTGTCTACCCAAGTTGTTGATGGATGCATAGTATTTGTTCCAATCAAGGCTCTAGGACTAGTAACTCAACTCACAATTATTTTCTGGATTCTAGAGTGTTTTTCCAACTAAATTATAAGGCTTCAGTACTAATAACTCAACCTAGCAAGGGCTCCGGGACTAGTAACTGAACCCATGTTATTACAAGTCTCCAGAGCATTTTTCCAAACAAGGCTCCAGGAACAAGTAACTCAAGCCACAGCTAAAGGTACATGAGAACCAACCAAAAAATAATAATGAAATGAACCCACAACACCATGGTTATCCAGGAAATATCAAGGGTAGGAAAATCCATTGTCAATCCAGGAAATAATCCATGCCAATGACATATCATAACCAAGAAACCACATGCATGTGCCATGCATCTAAAAACTAGAAAGGAAACCATGCATGCAACTCAATACCTGCAAACCGTTCCAGTTATAGTTGTTGATCCTGATGTACTCTTGCACTTTCCTCCCTTTCCTTTGCCTTCTTGATCCAAATATAAAGTATGCCACACTCTTCCAAGAGTGCTCCAAGAAAACTCTAATTTTCCAAGAGTATGAGAGAGAGAATAAAATGAGAGCTCCACCATAAAACTGACAAAATGTTTGAGAAAAATCTTGCCCACTGATCCTCAGAAGCATTTTTATCAATGAGGCCTATATTTTATTCATTTTACATTATTTTCCATCAATTTCCTCCTCACATGCAACCTGTGACATTTCACCTTCCTTTTCTCCTATTTTCCATTATTTTCATAAATAAAATTCCAGTTAATGCCTCGTGCCTTTCCAAAGACTTAGCCATTTCCTTTTCAAATTTCCTTTAGCCATAATAGCTGAAATGAACACCCACTAGGATGTTTATTCCACCATTCATCTTGGAATACATGTCCCATGAACATGGTCGTATATATAATTTTACATGAATTTTTACCAGGCCTGCTACAAAACCCTCCCCCTTGGGGGAACACTATTCTCGGTGTTCAATGACACCTATAACAAGAAAGGCCGCTGAAAAAAAAAAAGATACTTCCCATGGAGCTTTATAACATAGTTCGTTGCAGTATTTTCAATGACCATCTGCTAAAACATGACAATCATATAGTTTAATGGAACTTCATAATGCAACTCATTATGGTATTTACAATAGCAACTGCATATACTTAAGCACATTTTATTGAACCGACAAATAACCATATTTTCTGTGGAGATTTATAAACCAACTCAATACAATATTTACAATAATATACACATATATACATTTTCTCAACCAACAAATAAAAGGATACGATGCCCATATAAATTGAAGAAAATTTAACTAGAGAGATAATTAAAATATTTACTACTAGAGATATTATATTTACTAAGAGGAAAAAAAATTTACCACAAAAAAAATAATAAACATACACATAATGCAAAAAAAAAATTCCCCGAGAAAAACCCAATTCCGGGAAAAACCACCCTAATGAAATTCCGTTAGCCTTTACCAAAAACTTACCCATTCTGACCAGGTGAGCCTTCACTGCTCACCTCCCTATCCTATTTACAATGAATTCTTCCTAGCCTTTTATAGGCTTCATTACATGAAATACCATGGGAAGAAAGCCATGGGTACACAATACTACATGCCCCAAAACCACCATTGTTTAACCTAGTTAACTTTGACTCTATCCCCAAGTCAATCTACCTAACATGCCCCCCTTAAAATTCACTTAGGATTCCTTAACTAAATCCAGCCAACCTTTCCAAGTGAGTCGGCCCAACCCCACTCACTGTCGTCCTTACCCACCCTCAAAGTTCATACTAGTGTATGCGTTAACTCGACATCCCCCCTATCACCTAGATATAAACCAGACTTTACCAATGATTACCTAGGGGTATGCATGGCTTCTAAGGTCTTACAGTTGTATGCCCATTTACATGCAAGAATTTGACTCCGTTTTAATAATAATTAATGTTTTTCCCCCCTTGTTGTTGTATTGTTATGAACATCCTATCATCTCTCATGGATCTCTCATGAACCTTCCCACGAGCCATTATTAGCATGATCAACCATCTGAATACCACATTATCATTATTTGTGGGCATAAACATGTTCCTTTACAACGACCATGACTCTCCCCACCAATAAAATCACTGGCATCATTTTTGTATTCCCCATGACCACGAAAACCATGGTCCCATCCATGCATTTAGGCGAGATTCTCTGACTCACTTTGTCTTCCCATTTCTATATAAACCTAATAGCCGCTTTCACAACTATTTACCCATTGCGACATCCAACGCACCTTTCCTGAGAAGTAAAAAAAAATAACCTGACATTCGTGGGAAACGTTTTCTGGTCAGATCTATCCTCCCCATTAGATCACCTACATGCAAATTTCTAGGATGCAACAACTCCTTTCATGGCACTGAAAGGATTTTCAATCCTACCACCGAGAGGCCATACCTGACTGTCGATCGTCTTGCACATTTTTGTAGGTAGCACCATGGAATTCATACATGCATGAGCAAGTGCTTACTGGATGGGTAATGCTAGGAGCCGCATGCCCCAATCCCATCAAATAATATATTTCACTGTCGGGTTAAATATGTAGCATACAATGTATGTTTTGGCCTACACCTGATTCATGGGGTCTAGTCCTTGGAATAATTCATCGAGGGTAGCCTTGGTGGGCTTCCCTTCACCACACTTCGTTACTCATTGAGCAACGATAAATGAATACGTCAGTATCTAACAAGAGACTCCTCAAAAGACTCAGTGGGATCAAAAATTCTATCAATCCACTCATAAAATATGGCTTAGCCCTTAGCCATAACATCCCACCTATCATTTTGGTTTTCTAGTCGCCTAGTTGGGTGCTGCACTGAACTCCATTTTCAACCTGAAATTCCATAGTCTCTTATTTGGCGTTTCGTTAACCACGTATATACCACTTCCAAAGGGTGGAAAAGCACACAATTCCCCAAACGAAATAGCCTCTTATCGCATCCAAAAATGATGGGATATCTTCATCAATGCACATTGTGTGTTTGAGATACTTTTACATGGATGCACCATTGCTTCAATGCCCTCTGTAGCACTGGAAATTCACCACCTTTCTTATACAATGATTACTAGCACATTTTCCTTCACGTCTACTGCATGCTTCATTGATTTCATATGGCTGTGGCCTTAAAATCCTTTCTAGGATCTCAAATATGTGTGACTCAGGCCTACCCTGCAACTATCCCATAATGGATTCACTCACCAAGGACTCTGTTGCCTTTTTCCAACAGAAATATCATGAGAAATAATAACAAATGATGTGTTAATCTCTCTTTCCATCAAGCCAATATAAACCCTTGTCAATAGAAGAGTCCCTCTAAAGCTAAAACAACTCTGATACTAGATAAATAAAATTTAACCAGAGAGATAATTAAAATAATTACTGCTAGAGATATAAAATTTACTAAGTGGAAAAAACATTTACTACAAAAACAATAATAAAAATACACATAATGCAAAACATATTTTCACCTCAGAAAATCCAAATTCTGTGAAAAACTACCCTAATGAAATTTCATTAGCTTTAGCAAAAAGCGTGGCCAATCTGTCCAAGTGAGCCTTCGCTGCTCACATCCCTGGCCTATTTACAATGTAGTCTTTCTAGCCTTTTATATGCTCCATTACATGCAATTCCATGGGAATAAAGCCATGGGTACATAATATAGTGTGCCCCAAAACCACCACTATTTAACCTAGTTAACTTTGACACTATCCTCAAGTCAATTTACCTAACATAAATCAACAAGGGAATCCAAAGGCTCACACGTCTACCCTCAAAAGTAGTACTAGGATTCAACTCCTTCCCAGGAAGTCTAGAAACCACTGTCAAAGTCAAAGTTGCATCTAATGTACAACGCTACAATTCCATGTCACTTATCCTCTTAGTAAACACTTACTGGCTCATTGTTCCAGGGAAAACTCCTAATGTAAATTTGATTCCATTTGATAATGGTAATGACCAAAACAAATATATCCCTAACCTTACCTTGTTTGCTACAAATTCCCTCAAGAAATTTGATGACTTCCTTCAGTCCAATCACAAACCTTCATAGATCTGCTAGCACCCCCATCCTGGGCATTCCATCCCTTGACAAGGTTTCCTCACATCAAAAGGTCCAAAAAACAAGGCACGTCTCTTCCTTAAAACTAGCATAACGGTCATAGAATGCTCATGGAAATCAATGGACACTATTGGGTACCAGTGTCCCACAATGTCCCTACTCCTTAAGTCCCTTACCTACATATTTTTACATGTTCCAATTCCTTTTGTTGATGCTTCTAGTTATTCCAGTCAGTTTCAACCATCCCAAACCAGGAATTACATGCTTTCCTATACCAAGCACATAATTCCCATTAGATTGAAAATAAATTGAAATAACTTCAAAGCCTACCTCATAGGTAGCCCTTCAATAAGGCACACTTGCAATTATGTTTCCTTACTGTCACACAAGTCAAACTAGTTGTTTGATCAAATAATCATGTATAAACATATCACATATGGTTAGATCAAAACATAAACATCATAGGAAAAAACCATGAATCGAATGTAATCATCATAAACCATAATCATAAATCACATGTAACCATCATAAGTCAGAATCGTAGATCATATTCATAATTGAAATGAAATAAAATATTGATACTTATCGTTCATCGATCCTTACTTCTGCCTTTGCTATTTATGTACACACACCAAATCGATTGCCACACCTGAAAACCACTCAATTCCTTGCTTCTCTTCAATCATGTATGCATACACACAATGTACATCACAACTCATCCACCCACATGGGAAAATATGCAAAAATAATGAATGGTTTCGCGGCAATTTATATTGCCGCGAATTTTTTTCAGAGGGGCTCGGCTGAACTTTCCGACCGACGGAAAGATAAGTAAAATTTTGGCTGAACTTCTAATCAATAGTTTAGCTGAACTAATTTTTCGTTTTATTTAACGTGCCATGAGTGAAAAAAACAATTCGGCCGAACTTTGTTTAAAAGTTCGGTCGATCTAACGCGTCACCAGTTACATAGAGCCAAGCCCTGAATACGTTTCTGCAACTTTAGACTGATTAAACTCCATGAAACATTCTGAATTAACTATCGGAACCAAGACAAGCATTTTCAGAATTGAATCTACTTTCAGGAAATATAGCTTTCATGGAATTTCATAAATATTTACTAATTTTAATTAATTTTGTAATAAAACGGATGCAAACAATTTCTGAAGGTCATTATGATTCAGTTAAATCAAAATTCTGTATCTTCCAAAATACATTGTAAAAAAAATTGAAAAAATTATGGCACATTACATTGGTTCGTCGTCTCTAATGGGTAGCTTTTAGATTTTTAGTTTATAACTTATATGTTAAGAAATTTCTTGTGTCGCGAAACATATTCAAAATATGTAGTTTTTCATATTGGACCAGTTCAAAAAATTCTAGTAATTATGATATGCATCCATTAGCTTTATAAATATGACGAAACTGAAGTAGACTCTGTCTATATTGTTGTAACACATTTTGTTTCTCAAAAACACAAATTTTCAAAGAATACAACACTGTGTATTAACATGACTTCTTATGAATCCGTTGATTGTTAAAAAACACACACTCAAAGAAACGCTAAGTTTACATAGAAAATGTGTATAAAAAAACTCCAAAAAATAAGTAATAGAAAGCTAACAAATTTTTTGACAACTTCTATTTTTATCGCAAAATGAAATTATAAACAGAAAAATTGTTTTAGCTTGCAAAAAGTTGAAGAACTGAAAAAAATGAAATTTTTTTCTCAAAAAAGGGAAAAAAGTGTAACGCAACTTCACATTTTCACCCACATATGACATACAACACCTTAAAATACACACATTCACCCCAACATATGACACATACACCTACACCTGGTGTACAATACAAAACAATACATACGCCTACACCAACATACAACACATACACCTACACCCAATGTACAATACAACACAATACCTATAAATATACAAAGCACAACACAATGAATACACATGTCAGGATACCATGACTACACCATGCACATACATAGTACCACATGCCCATGACACAACATGTACGACATGCACAAAATACCACATGTATACCAGTACCATATGCACAACATGTACATAGTACCACCTATACACAACACTACCTGCAAAACATATGCACATCATGAGATGTACATGACACCACCTACACAATGTGTACAAAATACCAAATGTACACCGCACCACGTGTATAATGTATACACAATATCTCATGTACACAACAACACATGCATGACATGTACACTACACCACATGTACACAATGCCACATACACGACATGTACACGACACCACCTGCACACAACACCAGATGTACACAACACCACATGCACAGAGTAACACATGTACAATCATGCACACAACACCATATGTACATAGCACATTATCTACAATGCACACAACACCATATGTGCATAGCACTACATATACAACATGTACATAGCACCATACGTACACAACACCGCATATATAACATGCGCTCAACACCATATGCACACAACACCGCATATCTAACATTTGCACAATACGAAATGTACACAACTCTACATATCCAACATATACATAGCACCATCTATACCTAACACTGCATATTAAATATACACACAAAACCATATATACAATAGGCATACAACATCATATGTACACAATACTACATATTTTACATGTACACATTACCATAGGTACAATCACTGAATATACAACACGCAAAACATATAGACAACAATAGTACTACACATCCATAGACCACACACTGACCCCACAAGAAACCTTGCTTCTAGTGTCTTTCCACTATCCATGCTTATCCTAGAATGTTGCATATCACACTACTTTCACTTCGTTGAAGTACCCCTCAACATTAATTTTCCATAACATAAACATAGGCATAGTACAAGCATAAAATATCAAATCATGTCCACATGATACTGACCTCATATATTTTTCATAGTTTCTCTTCCCACTTGATTCCTCATAATACCAAGAACCTCTTCATGTCATTCACCTGTAGAAGAAATCATTCCTCTAGAAGAATGATCCTTTAAAACCTTATCATATAGTGACATAGATACATACATAAATACATATATATAATAATTAACATAAAACAATCATGTTCCTGTCATACAATGACATACACACACATATATACATATAAACATTAACATTAAACAATCATGATCCATGATGACCCCATCAGGCACGACATACATATATACATACATGTATACATATATAAACATAAACATAATCATGATCACAACACAATTTCTATATATCATAATGTATAGGTTAAGAGAACTCCCTTTATGCATTCATAGTACACACAACATTGAGAACAATATTTCCTAACATAGCCAAGGCATATGACACCACAACTCTATTTACTTTAACCTACTTTATTATATTTCTCATGAATGTCTTGCCACCGTCCATTTACACCAATGGACCCAACCTATCCAATTCACTATCATACTCTTGCCTTCAACCATCCTTACTCATGCACCAAGCTTCATATAAGTCTTGTAACACCTATTGGGTTTCATTCAACTCCCCCCAAGCTCCATTAACTTTCCTCCTTGCCAAGTAATTCCCAAGGTTGTCAAAACATAAAAGTAAATAACAAGAAACAAACCAGAAGAAATAAATGATAACCAAGAACAATATGACACCAAAAACAAAGTGGTATGGCCATACACTAGATGCAATCAAAACCACAAATAAATCACAAACAAATAACAAAATACCAAAAGAAAAATAATATAAACAAACACCCTGACTCAATCCCCATGGTTCCCAACTCTTCCAAAGGAAAGCTAAACCTGAGCCATCTCGAAGATTTCATGGCATCCGACCTCCTATGTTGTTGATGGTTATGGGCATGGAACTGGGCAAAGGTAAGATGGTACTAGCACGGGCATGTATGCTTCTATAGTTGGTTCCAGGATCTTTTCTACGAACCGTTTCTTTAATCTTCTTTATGGTTCACTGTTTTATTATGCTAGATATTACTTTATGATTATGATTTTGGTATGAGTTATAAAAAGCATTATCGTATGTACACTTTCCATGCAATCCCCTGCATCATGTTTCCATAAAAAGATAATTATCAGTCTATAAATAGATATACAATATATTAGTTATCTTACCTTTTTGTGCCAAGCACGTTTCCTTGTAACTGAAGACATCGATGCCATCTCTCAAGGGACTCCAATTCCTTGATGGATCCAACTATTACTCGAAACTAGCTGATATACCTAACAAATGCATGTTCATGACTATAGAAAATATCTTCATAATGTCAAACAAAATCAAGGTTAAGAATACTTACTGTATGGAAAGCACTCATTCATTTGGAGTTAGGATTTCCATACATATACAAAGGAATTATTTCCCAATTCCTTTCTTTTACCTTTTTACCTTATTTCAATCGAGTATTAATATGTACTTCCACATCACCCAACTATTAGTTATGTAAACATATCAATTTTTACCTCGTCACGATAATACCAATCATGTTTCCTGCAACTGTTTACACATGTCATTCACATGTTCCAAAAATCAAGACATCATGTATATGAATTTTAAATCTACCTTTACCAATACTAACAAACATGTTATACTCAAGAATTGATTCACATTCATGAGTCATAATACACAATACTACAATTATCACCTACTTGCAATCAAGTACATATCAACTGTCTCAACATAAATGTGTTCGTAAAACCATCTTTAAATAATATTATTTCTTCATGAAATCTTATAGGAACATACTCATATCATGTAAGTAATCAAACATTCATACAACAGATAAATGACATAATAGACACCAAAAACTCAAACATCAAACAAACTACATAATTAAACACTCAAACACCAAACAAACGACATAATCAAACATTCAAACACCAAGTAGACACATAAGAAAACCCATTCCTTGATGTATCTTAGGGTAGGCTATATTTTCTGCACAATCAATCTATATTAGCATGATATAACTTCATAACACATCAACTTAAACATAAATAAATTGATGATATCCATAACAGTAACTAGCTAACATGTTTACATCCTAAAATCATTAATAATTGTCATTCATACATAACAATCACATATGCACAGTCAATGTATATTAGTACAACACACTATAATAGGTCAACTCATACCTAAATGGCATAACCCTAACCATCTACATAGGCCAATAAAAATTCTCATGATACATATAACATCATTATATTAATGAAATAACTCTAATCATCAAGTTAACTAACATATAACAACAAAAACTTAACATATAACATGCTCATCAACAACACATAACATAATCGTCAAGCTAACTAACACAAAATAACAACAATAATGCATATAACCATAGGTTACTATCATTCATGACTATCTGACACATGTGGATATGACTACACTAATCAAATAACATTTATAATACATGTAACTATAATAATAGAATGGCAAGAATATAATTTATCCTAGTGCCTACAACAACCATGAATCACATACATGCATGCCAAACATACAAATTTGTATGAAGATATTCTCTTACCCAAAAGTCCATTGTTGAAACTTCACTTTAATGATCTGCATCTCCTACTCTATATCAACCAATACATTAGCATCATAACATACCAATATCATCATGATGACCTAATTGCATACAATGACCTCATGGACAACAACCTTAACCATGACAATGCATCCATAACAACATATAGACACTAACATGCACAAAAAATGCACATACAACCATACACTCATGACTACACATCCCACAACAACACCATCAACCTTCACATGGTGACATCAATACAACCATGATCAACACCAGGCAAATGCAATAAGAACATGGACTACAAGCATAAGAAACACATATGCAATCGAATTTAATGCATGACCAACACACCTCCCATATAGTTCGAGGGTTGAACCATGCTTTCATTCCACTTTGTAACACCTTCCTCCCACATCTACCCAAGTAACCAACCAATCAGTGTAAACATGAGATGAATATTTACTATGATATGATTCAACCTCCTAGGTGACCTTACGGAAGTGGAATTGATGGAAACACATAAAACATACCTTCCACATCAACAACAAAACTCCTAGGAGCCATCGCAAACTCTCAGGTATATAGCCCATGGGTTCCACTGAGCTTTTAGACCATTAAACCCTCAGATGCTCCCCTGATTCTAGCAAGGGTGCATCTGGGAGGCTCTCGAAGCTCCCACAGCATGGATATGTATGCTTCTAGTGAATGTTTTCCTCAGACTTATGTCTGCGTCCCCGAGATTTGTGCCACTTTTCAGAACCAAAGCCCGAGTCACTTCCCATAACTCATTGACACCTTCAAAAATGAAATTTCACAGCAGAACAAAGATACATTTGCAAAACATTAATGAGGACTAGACTAGAACTCTACTAACCATGACAATAATTTCGTCAAACATGTCACAAACATGAAAGTTAAATGTCTAAAAAACATATATGAGTATAGTGGTCTCATACTTATCTCAGAATCGCTAAGAAACATTGTACTCTTATATCATTAGCTACATTATCATCTATTAGGTCATAGATACATTGTTCACTCATTTACAAATCAAAACATAATGAAATACATACATCATTACTTTCATGAAACACATTCATAACTAGTATATAAACAACATAAATTCCAAGCATAGAACAACCATATAAGCCACATAATAATAATCTTATTTACCCATCAATACAAGAGGAGAATAACTCGTATTTCTATAAGAAAAATGAAACAAGGTTTGGAACTTCTACATTCCACACGACCATAAACATGGTTGAGCCAAATATCTCTTCGACCAGTCACCCCCGTGCCATAATCCAAGCATGAATGTGGGATCTCACAAAGCTCATCAATCAAAACCAAACCAAGGATTCCAGAGACCAAATGACCTCAACCCTCAACTGGTGACTCCACCTCACAGTCAAAGATCACTAACCATCACCATATTGGTCTCTATCCAAGTTTTCCAAGGCTCTAGAGAATTTTTTCCAACCAAGGCTCCAAGACTAGTAACTCAATCCACGACTACTGCCAGGATATAGAGTGTTTGTCCAACCAAGGCTCCAGGACTAATAACTCAACTGGCCAATTGATTTAGAGCGATTTTCCAACCATGGCTTTAGGGATAGTAACTCAACCCAAGTTGTTATAGCGCTCCAGAGTGATTTTCCAACCAAGGCTCCGGGAAGTAGTAACTCAACCCACAACTAAACGAACATGAGAACAAACCAAAAAACAAAAAAATAAATATATGAACCCACAACACCATGATTATCCAGGAAATTGAAAGGCTAGGCAAATCCATTGTCAATCTTAAAAATCTACCATGCCAATGACATATGATAACCAAGAAACCATAAGCATGTTCCATACATGCCAAAACTAACAATAAAATCATACATGCAACTCAACACCTGCAAATCAATCCAACTGTAGATGTTGATCTCGATGTTCTATTACACTTTCTTGCCTTTCCTTTTCCTTCTTGCTCCAAATCCAAAGTATGCCATACTCCTCCAAGAGTGCTCCAAGAAGACTTTAATTGTCCAAGAGTACGAGAGAGAGAGAGAATAGAATGAGAGCTCCACCATAGAACTGACAAAAGTTTTGAGCAAAAGCTTTCCCACTGATTCTCAGAAGCCTATTTATCAATTAGGCCTCTATTTTCTTCATTTTCCATTATTTTCCATCAATTTCCTCCTCACATACAACCTGTGGACTTTCACATTATTTTTCTCCTATTCTCCATTATTTTAATAAATAAAATTTTCAATTAAGGCCTCATGCCTTTCCAAATCCTTGGCCATTGCCTTTGCCAATTTCCTTTAGACATAATAATTGAAATGAACACCCACCAGGATATTTTTCCCACCATTCATCTTGGAATACGCGTCCCATGATCACGATGTTATATATATATATATATATATATATATATGAATTTTTAATAGCGTTGTTACAGTTGGACATTTAGTTTTATAGTATATTTTATTTTGTTGAAATGAGAAAACAATCATTTGAATAGACACATAGAAACTAACCCCCGAAATTTTCCATCCACTAATGTTAGAAGAGAAGAGAAACCATCTCATATCCTTCATCCACATCAGCAAACAAATGTAAATATTTAATGCATATGACTTTTTTTCATTTTTTCATTTATAATTAGTTGAAAATTAAATTTTAAAATTTTTTATGACAAAGACACCTTTTAATCCTCTCAGGTTCGAGAAATGCACACCATAAATTTGGAAAGGCCCCATCATAGATGAATTCGACATGTTTCAAATTTGGGAAAGGAATCTCACGTTGTTGAACATAAAGTACATTTTAGAAGAAATTTTAATCTTCCAAATGGTTCTCAACATGGTTTGACACATAGAGATCATATTCATTTTGATTAAAACATGATTGCAGTGCATAAAAGATTTCTACCAAAGATAGATAACTTGTCATTTGTCCAAATTTGCCACATTTTCCAATAATCATATCCCATAATCTAGGTTTTGAGAGATTATGAAGGACTTGCTTGTAGACGATTTAAGAATGAAATAGGTGCCCATCATTTTCTTCGATATAATAACATGGATCATGGTGAGAAACCTCATATTTTAAGAGTTCTTATTGAAGTCAAAGGAATCATAATAGCACATGTGAATCCTTTTTTTCAGGTGACACATGCTCAAGGTGGGAAATATAAGTATATTGGCCACACAATTATCTTTCCTCGAGATATTTCTACAATTGTACAAAGTATTCCCTGAAATGTTAAAAATATTGGATTTCTAATTGTGGGGAAACATGTTTCTAAGTCTAAATATTATGAATGTTATGTCAAAATATCTCGAGTCATGGCTACATTTCTTTTTAAAATCCAACATGATCAATATTATCGTGATGTTGTAATTGACTATGATTCAATGAATTCTCTGCTCGAAAGATCAACAGATGTCTCCTCCTAGCTTATTTTTTTTGTATTGTGATATTGAATAATTTGAGATCAAAGCAACTAATAATGAAGTTGGGTTTCCTGGTGAGTGTTTTCCCACTCATCCTTCTTCTTTTTTGCTCACCTACCAAATGAACAAAGAGAAGTGGAAGAAATTAGAGAATTTATTGATAATGTTGATTATTCACATGTTCAAGAAATGAATGGGCCTAATATTGGAACCTCTCTAGTGAATGAATATAATACATAAGGGTTATTAGATATGGAATTCCCCACAATGTTCCTGTTACACTGAAATTTTTCACCATGACGTTTAATACTCCCTTAGAAGTCTACAACATCAAATTTCCTAAAATCAAGCCTTGAAATTCAGAGAAAGGCTCATAAAAGTCTTAATAACACTTGTACCGCACTTTCTCTTAGCATTTACTGCGGTGCCGCACCTTTTGGCTATAAATCATGTGGATACAAACACACTTTTTATTCATTAAGGGTGTGGACCCTTGTAAAAGGTAAAATGAAGGCGGAAAGTAACATTTAGAAGCCCAATACTCAAATCTGGAAGCTTCTAGAAGCAATTATCTGGTCGAAGGTTCACTCATATCATGTATGTTCATTCCTCCATTATGGGAGCCTACCTCTTGATTTATGGAGCCCAATCCCTTCAAAAAAGAATTCTATCCCTTCTTATGGGGAACCATAACCTCCTCTCTGTTCCTATAAATTGAATCCATAGTGCAGCTTCAAAGGGAGTTAGACTTGAAGAATTTTTTAGGAGAAATGTTGTAAAAACTCAGACTCTCATAGCTGATCATTATATGGGAATGATTACACACCCATGTTCTTTTAGCTGAGAGAGTGTAAGGCTTGTCAGAGTAAAGGAAACGCCTATTCTGGACCCCAGGAAGGCCTGTACGACATCAAGGTGGACACGGTTGTAAGACTCTTCTTTATTTAAGTTAATACGAATGAATTTTTTTTTCCAAATGAGCTTGTTAAATTAAATAGCTTGTTTATCATGTTTTATTAATGGCTCATTTAATTAATTATCTCATTTCTTGAATTCCTTGATCATCAAGATAGGTTATGATTTATGAATTAATATATATTATGCAGGTACTTCTGATTCTTTTGTGTTTGTGATTGCAGGTCCCGAAAAGAAACATATTCGGAGTGACGGGATATTCGAAGTGACAGGAAAGAAGATCAGCGCTGGACTACAAGTAGGTTTCCAAGACCTATCATAATTAATTCTAAAATCAAACAGTACCTAGAGAAAGTAGTTTTTATTTGTTCGTTTGTTGCTAGCTATCCATAGGACACTTGGGAGGTCTATCTTGTCCACAAGAACGACTTATCTGTCCAACAAAATGCTGATTCCGCTGGGGAATGGTTTTTGAATTTTGTTCTCTTTTATTTTTGACTGGTGAATTTATTTTTCTGATTTTGACTGGTTTATACTGGCTTGGGTAGTAGACCTATAGAATCCCTAAGAAAAGTTTTAGAGTTTTTTTTTTTTTTTTCTTTTATTTTTCTGGTATCCGCACTTTTCTTTTAGAAACAGTACAGGCATCTCCGCTTTTTCTTTGTATAAACAGTGCGTGACCACACCTATTTGCATTGAATCCTGCAGACCCTGTGAAAATTTTTAGAAAATCTTAAAATCTCCTTTACTGGATTAGTTTGTTAGATTCTTAATGTATACCCAGACTTGTATCTTCTGTCAGAAAGCCTTGATTAAGATTTTATTTCAGCATTTTAGTTTTGAATGATTTTCTGAAAGATCTCCATGTTATAGTGATTTTTTCTTTGTCTTTATCTCACTCAAAGATTAGAAACCTTGGTATACCTTTAGATCACTGGTATTTCCTCGCTTTCTTGCTGAATTTGACATCACAGTAGAAATTTTTTTATGAGATTTAGATCTCATTTTCTCATTTGCAAATCTTTAAAAAAAAATTGTTGATAAGTTTTGAATTTCACTTAAAAAACCAAAATTGGATGTTTTTTGAGTTCTTGCTGATCCAAACAAAGAATTTCTTAGTTAGATAACAAGCTAAGAAAGACATCCTCAAAAAATTTAAAGTTTTAATTCAAATTTATTCTTTATAATTTTTAGATCTCAAAATTAGCGTTTTTAGCTTTGAGTGTTATTTCTAGAAATTGTAGTGTTCTTTTGAAGAAAAATTTCTTTGTAGTTTCAATCTTGAATAAAAGGGATTTCTTATTGAGCAATAGATCATTTTGAGTTCTCATGAATTTAAATTTCTTTTCATTTATTCTTGTTTGAAGGAAATATTTGTTTCAAAATATTGTGTTTCTCAACTCTTCCTTTAGATAGAATTCATTGAAAGGAAACAAATTATTTTTCATTATAGATTCATTTTAGTATTTTTTGAGTCAGGTCACTACCTATCATCAGTTTCACTTTCGCACTCATTTTCCTAAGAAACAGCCCATTAAAAACAAAGCTTAAATTAAAATTTATCTAGTAATTTTTATATTTCTAGGGCTCTTTTCACCAATATAGCTTAGGCTAGTGTCTTGGAGTAAGGAGTAATTAACTCTCCAAGACATTTAAAACAGACAAGTAGTCATTCTTGCAGTAGGAAAAAATCCAATAGTCGCTTGTATGCTCTGGGAAGCTCCTCTTAAAGGAGTCAAGCACGAGGTCATATCTGAACCAGTGGGATAATCAATTCTATCTCATTGGGAACGATAGAAGATGTGCGCGTATTAACAATGTTAAACCTCGGATAGACCATTGTCGAGGAGCCTGGGGTCACTTGTCGATATACCTTGGATTATGTCAAGGAGCCTTCAAGGGGATTGAGCTTTGTTACTCTTCCCTTGCGCGTATGTCGGATCGTAGACTATTCCCCCAGGTATATTAGTTCATGTTGGTAACCATAGTGACCATAATATTTAAGATTTTTTCCTAAGGTGACGGTGGAGGAAAGATCCCACTATACCTGGAGCAGACGTAGACTAGACTCACTTGGACTCTCCGGAGGGTTATCTTCACTCGAGATGGTTTAAGTGGAGAAACTTGCACCAGTATGTTTCATTAAGCAGGTTGTCGAGGTAATTGTTCCAACCTCCCTTTCTACATTAAAATACTACGATGTTCGATTTCATCACCAACTAGTGTTTTTAGTGTGGGAAGTTATTGTTTGTGTGTGGTTTGATCTCCTAGATTTTTAGGCGTGTGATTCATTTGTTTGTTTCCTTAGCGACTTTAGGAGTTTTCATTGAAATTTTATTTGATTGCATGTGATTAATAATTTTTAATCGTGGTTGAATTACAAAGACAATCGCGTAGACTCCAGGGGAAACCCCCTGAGTATACACTAAACCAACTTGAAGGGCTGCGAGCTCTAGTATCGCCTAGTGATAATAGAATTAGATCAACAGAAACAGGAGAATCATCCATAGTTATTCATCCTAATTATCAATCACAAACAACAGAACATATCCAAGAGCCAATTTCAATTTCCGAAGTTACTGGTAGTATTTCTCCTTCCAGTGAATTAGCTGAAGAACCTGAAATTTCTGAGCCTGACACTGAACCTGCTGTATTGAAACCATCTTCAGGATTTGTTACTCCAACTTCTAGTGATCCTGGTTCACCTAGGGTAAGACATCGCATTACTGAAAATCTTCCTTCTGACCTCATATCTATTGAAGAACTTGTTGGTCCAGACGAAGACGTAACTCTTCTCGAATCCCAAGAAAATTTGAATCTTAGGGAGCATGAATCAATATTCTATAGTCCTTTTAGAACTGATGCTTGGTATTTATCATTGACATATTCTTTAGAAAACCCAGGTCTTAGTTATTCACCACCCCGAATTCCCTTTCATCCTACACCGAGAGATTATTATCCTTCATCAACTATGTCAGGTGAGTCATCCATGTTTTCCCAATCTTTGGAAACATTTTTATGCGGTGGTCCGTTTGTTCCTTCAGGATACCAGTCACTCTCTGGTACCTTCTCGGGAGCAACTCCTCCACCACTTGAACAAGTGTTATCATCTGGAACAAATGGAAATAAAACTGAAACGTTGAACGAAGAGCAGATTTTTATGATGTCTGACAATATTCCAAATCCTCAACCTCAAGGTGGTCAGTTACCACTTGGGGGGCAACCTCAAGGTACTCAGTTACCGCCTGGGGGGCAACCTCAAGGTAATTTTTTACCAAGACAAACTTTAGGACAATATTATTTACCTAGAGAACAACCTCAAGGATAGTACATAACTCAAGGTTATCAACCTCAAGGATAGTACATACCCCAAGGTCAACCCTAGACTCAGTATATTCCTCAGGGTCCTTATCAACCCCAGATTCAGTACGTGCCTCAAGATTATCAACCTCAAGTTCAATACCCAACTCAAGGTTTCTAACCTCCTTCCGGTCAACCATTATTACAAGGAGTTGGAAATTTTCTAGTTAACTATCAACCCTACGTTCAACCAGGTTATGGTCCTCCATATGCACAACCTTATACGGGTCAATACTCTGGAATGAACATGCCGTGGAATCCATCTCAAATTCAATAGACTATGCAACCTAATGTGCAGTTACCTTATCAACCTGGATAATCCATAGGTTCTGGTCCAATCCAGCAACCTGTCTAGCCTACCATTCAAGTCCCTACACCTGGTTCTGTTCAGCAGCCCTGGCCTAGTACACCTCAGACTCCACCTCAGACTACTGCAGCTACTGCAACTTTTGTTCAACCTACCACACCTGTTTCTAGAGTATCTATAGCTCCGGTTTCCTCTAGCCCTGTATCAGTACAAATTCCTCAAGTATCTATGCCACAGTCAGGACCTACAATTCATACTACGGTCCAGATGCCTACAGGGCAAGCTGGTACTAGTATGATTGTCTCTAGTCAACCACAATATACTTATCAACTATACCAGGGACAGTATCAATTTGGACAGGCTACAAAAAATCCATCTTATCAGTATCAATCGTATCTAGGGTATACTTATCAAATATCTCAACAACCCCAGTATGGTCTGGTCAATCCTGGTTATCGAGGAGGTTTTACGATTCCCAATGCACATCCAATTCCAGGGTATCTTGGATATCCTCCTCTTGGAACTGGTTTGATCACACAAGGTTATCAAGACACTAGCCATCGGCTACCATTTATAGCAACTTTAGATTTACCGGATTTATCGCGCCTTACGAATGATCCCATTTTTTATTCTCCATATTGGTCGTCGATGCCTAACAAGTTGCCCAGTGATATTCTGAAGTTTGAGGTTAAGTCAGGAGAGGACCCATCTAATCACGTTATGACTTATCACATTTGGTGCGCATCCAATTCACTAATCGATGATTCAGTTCATTTGCGTCTTTTTCAGAGAACTCTCATTGGTCTAGCTGCCAAATGGTAGATTGAGTTACCACGCGGCTCTTTTAATAATTTTAATGCACTAGCTACTGCTTTCTTAACCCATTTTCAATTTCCTGTCAGATACGACAACGGCAAGGAATTTTTGACGTCATTAAAATAGTCTACATCTACATACATATCTGATCACATTCATGAAAGGCGATGTAGAAGGCGTTTAGTGAAGGTATTTATTCCAGATCAAATTTTGGTTGAATGTTTTATTAAATCGTTATTGCCCAAAATTACTAAAGATGTGGCCAAAGGAGGCATTGTTACAGAAGAGCAAGTCATTGCTCAGGCTCAGTACCTTGACCTTGTATATACTCAGTCAAGTACTCTGTATGATAAAATCCCTGATTTGCCAAAACCTGGTCAATTAACTACAACTCCTTCTGGCTCTCATGTCACTGAAGATGTAATTGGTTCTGTTAGCACTGGTAAAAGTAAGAAGAAGTCTTCCAAGACCACTTCTCCTATTATCGCTTTACCCGATTCACCGAAAGGATATTATTTCGTTGAAGCTTCCGCCGATATTCATGTTGCAGAATCATCTACAACCAAACCTAAAACTGGTGGTAAGAAGAAAGGTAAGAATAAAAAGAAAAAAAATTCAAAAGAAAAAAACGATACAATTGAACCAACTGATAAAAAATGTAAACCTCGATATCCTTGTCTGATATGTGACAAAAATCATTTTACAAAAGAGTGCCCGCATAGAGCCTAAGTATCAGAATTCGTTAAGGGTTTGCCTATACCTGCTGTCTCGAAGGATCCTTTTCCTGCTCAAGATAGTAACATGGTTGGATCTTCCTCAAATGCACTTGATAATATCTTGATGGTTGCAACGCAATTGCAAGATTACAGTAGTAAAAATACTATTAAATAAGCAGAAACATCCAATTCTACATCAACTGCATCTCCCTCGGTTTCTGATCCATTACAGATCGAGAAACAAAATCCTAACTTAGTAATCAAACCACCTGCTAAAGGTGTACTTCGTAAATCAGCTTTCAATCCACATGCGAGAGCTGCTCAGAATTACAATATTATTGAATACTTGGTGATTTCCCCTTTAGCAATGTCGACTTTGGAAGTGCTGCAATCATCCCCAGCCCAAAGAAAATTACTATTATCAGCCTTGGGAGCTGTAGACCTCCAGGATTCCAATCTCATGATCTTCGATTTAGAGAATTTTACACCCCGCCTACCCCATCAAATGGCTTTTCAAATTCCAGTAAAAGTAAAAAAAAAACATATCTTTCATACTGTTATTGATGAAGGGGCTTCTATGTGTATTATGTCGTTAAAATGTTGGAAATCACTTGGTTCTCCGACAATTAACCAATCATCGACTATTCTCAAATCTTTTGATGGAAGAGGTTTTCAGCCGTATGGTATTTTACAATATCTACCAATAGAGGTCAAAGGAAAAATGGTTAATCTATATGTGGAGGTAGTTGATGCCCCTCTGGATTACAACCTTCTCCTGGGTCGCAGTTGTGCTTACACTATGACTGTTGTTGTATCATCGATCTTTCCTCTCATCAAGTTTCCTCATAAAGGAAAGATCGTTAAAATAGATCAGCTCTCATATTATTCATCCGACCCAGCCTCTACTGATAGTATTCAGCATATCGAAAAAACAACTATCCCTTACAAGGATGTCAGAGTAGGTTTGATTAAAGATACAACTTTACTGGGAACTTTTTCCCTGCCTGCTCCCAACGTACAGTGTCCTATTGCTAATATCAATATGATTACATCAAGCACTATTTCCTTTGATGATCCTTGGATAGTACCTTCAGAATTAGAATTGGATTCTTTCGATCGCTCGATGCCTTTGAGTCCTTTTGAGTTAGCATATCAAAATGTACAGTCATTTTCTGATACTCCTTCAACTGAATCTGATCCAATGAATGTGATCAATCAGGAGTCATTTTCAATATCGAGCTCAACTTCAACATCAATTCCGGATCTTAGTCAAAAATTATTCATTACTGATGAACATATTCGTGAATTCTTGTCAGTGGATGAGTTACCATGGAAAGATCTTCATCATAGGTCTTCAATTTACCTGATCTCGATCATTTTGAGAATGATTTTTCCTCTATTTTTACCACTGATTATGTCAAATAACCTCAGAATCCTCTCTCACATTTCGATTCTGAATTGAATTTAGAAAATATTTCTACAACGGTTCCCCTAGACATTTCAGTAAAACTCGGAATTGTTGAAAACATTCATATAGGTGCTTGTTGTATGACTAATGAAATCCAAGCATATAAGGCCCTATTTCAGGAATTTCGTGACATTTTCACCTGGTCATATGAAGAAATGTCAGGAATTAATCCATCAATTGTTGTTCATGAAATTAAGACATACCCGGATGCTGAACCCGTCAGACAAATATTACATCAGATACATCCGCGAAAAGCTGCCGCTATCAAAGCAGAAGTTGAAAAATTACTTCCAACAGGTTTTATTTATCCGATTCCTCTAATGGACTGGGTATCTAATATTGTTCCAGACAATAAAAAAACAAGGAAAAATACGAGTATGCATCGATTATAGGGATATAAATTGAGCTTTTCCAAAAGACAATTATCCAACCCCTTACATTGATCAAATTATTGACGATTGTGTTGGAAGTGAGATGTTTTTGTTCATGGATGGATTTTCCGGCTACAATCAAATTAACATACTCCCTGTAGATCAACCTAAAACAACTTTCATTTGTCCATGGGGAACTTTTTCTTATCACAAACTACCTTTTGGCCTTAAGAATGTTGGCACCAATTTTCAAAGGGCCATGTCTTATGCATTTCATGACATTAGGCATATTGTGCAACCCTACCTCGATGATTTTCCTACTCATTCTTCACACAGAGCAGATCATATTACTCATTTACGAGCCATTTTTATACGAAGTAGGCATTATAAGATTCGTCTGAATCCTCACAAATTTGTTTTGTGTGTACAATCTGGACAATTGTTTTGATTTATTGTCTCAAAGGCAGGCATTCGTGTCGACCCGTCGAAGGTTGAGGAAATCATCAATTTACCTCCTCCTACTCTTCGCCAACTCCAAAGTTTGCAAGGGAAAGAAAAATTTTTACGTCGATTCATTCCTAGCTACACCGAGTTAACAAAAGGTTTCACTAGGTTGTTGAAACAGAATATTCCTTTCTTTTGGGAAGAGGTCGTTGATAGATCTTTTGATGCTCTGAAACACGCATTGACCCATGCACCGTTACTGCATCCTCCCAAATACAACCAAGATTACTTTTTCTACCTCGCCACTTCTGATTCCATGATAGGGATGGTTTTAGTTTAGGAAGATGAATTCCATGGTGAACATGTGATTTACTATCTTAGTCGGAACTTGCATCCGACTGAGATCAAATATTCACATGTGGATAAATTGGCCTTGGAAACTGTTCAACCTACCCAACTTTTTCATCATTACATAATTTTACGCAAAACAACAGTGATCTCTGATTGTAACCCTATGATGTACATTTTGACGAAACAATTGCTAGGGGGCAAATACTCTAAATGGATTGTTATCCTGCAAGACTTTGATTTGGAGTTTGAAAAATCCAAATCCAAGAAATCATTGATATTTGCTGAACTTATGTGTGATTTCCCACATATTGATACAGAAACTGTGGCAGAACAACCGATCGCGGATGAATCCTTGTTTCTTATTAGTACCATTGATCCTTGGTATGGAGATATCATTGTTTATCTTCAGACCCAATATTTTCGGCCTGAACTTTCATGGTCACAACGACGAAAAATCTGTTTCCAATCTCAACAATATCATATTGTTGGTGACACACTATACCGTCATGGTGCAGACTCTTTTTTTCAACATTTTCTCACCCATGAAGAAGCTGAAAAGGTTTTAAATTACTGTCACTCTAGAGCATGTGGTGGTCATATGTCTAGGTATGCCACAACCCAAAAGATATTGTACCCAGGTTACTTCCAGCCGTCCTTATTTAAATATTGTATTTATGCGGTCTGAAAATGTCATAATTGTCAAATTTCGATTGAAAAATGCGTGCACCACCTGCTCCTCTTCACCCTATAATTGTTTTCGGTCCTTTTGAAAAATGGGTCATTGACTTCATTACATGTAACCCTCACTCAACCGGGGGGCATGGGTATATTATTCTAGCAGTAGATTATTTTACCAAATGTGCTGAGGCAATGCCTACATTTGCGGCAGATGGAAAAACTGCAGCTACTTTCGTGTTCAATCGTGTGATTGCTCATTTCGGCGTACCCCAAGAAATAATTACTGATCACAGAAGCCATTTTCGAAATATCATGATGATCAAGCTAACGGACCAACTTGGCCTGCACCATGACAGTTCTACACCATATTATCCGCAGACTAATGGTTTAGTTGAAGCAATTAATAAAGTTTTAGTCACCATGATCAAACGAATCATTGGAATTCATAAGTCGAATTGGCATACCATGCTCTTTTCAGCACTTTGGGCATATCGAACCTCAACAAAAACATTGATAGGTTTTACCCCTTTTCAACTAGTTTACGGTTTAGAAGTGGTATTACCCATTGAATGCGAGATACCGTCACTCCAACTAGCCATAGAGTTACTACCAGCCACTTCTGAAGAGGAGAAACTTTTTTTATACTTGGCTCAATTAGATTAGAATCAGCGCACTGCTGCATTAGCTACCAAGACTCATGCGAAAAGAATGAAAGCTCAGTATGATAGAAGTGTTACACCTCTTAATTTTTCAGAAGGAGACCTAGTTTTGATTTATGATCAAGCCAACGATAAACTAGGGGCTGGGAAATTCGAACCATGTGGCATGGTCCTTATATTTTCAACCAAAAACTTGCAAAAGGGGCCTATGAATTGATTTATTTTGACGGGATCTCTTTAGGCAAACCCAGAAATGGGCTTTATCTGAAGAGATATTACGCTTGATTTTTGTGTGGAGAAATTTTCTATATATTAGTTACTTTCTAGCTAGTGTGTTATAGATTAGAAACGTGTGCCTAGTTCAAGTGTGCTTTTACTACTATTCCTGCTTATCTGGATTACTCTTGATATCGCAGATGTCGAAATATTTTCAAACATATATTGGTTTTTCTGATGGCGCTTGTCGTAGTACACAGAACATCTCTTCCACAACCTGGGTTATTTATTCACTCACTGACGAGTTAGTATCTATGCATGGGGTAAGCCTCAGTCAAACAACGAACAATATTGCTGAATACAGTGCAGTTATTGAGTCATTGTTCGAATCCATTTCATTTGGAATTCGGAGTTTGATCGTTATGTTATATTTTAAACTCGTTGTATTATAGTTAAATCGAGTATATGCCATTAGAAACCTAGTATTATTAAGATTATTTTTAAGGGTTCGTCTCTTGGAAGAAGAGTTCGATTATATTAAGTATCAACACATTCCAAGAAGTTTAAACACATTTGCAGATGCAATAGCTTCTAGTGTTATAAACAGACATTTGCAATAATAAAGTAGTAAATCAACATTCGATAACATGATTGAACAGGTAACTAGAAATAATAGTATATCATAGTATAGATGTAGTGTTTCAAAAAATAGTACATCGTCCTCAATCATAGGTTCAAAACACCTTATGATCGGGAAAAAAGTGATACAAAAAATGAGTCTACGCAGTCGATCATCCACTATCCGTGCTAATGATCATGATAATACATTGCTGCTCGTGCCACTCTACTCATAAATCTCCTGAATGGTCCAGGAACACCAATGACGTATCTCTGTAAACGGAGTGGAATGTCATCTATGGTAGTCTCAGGGATGTCCATAGTTAGTCGCTCCAGGTGGTGTTCCAAATTGGTAAGGCTCTCTGATGTCTGATCCTGTGGTAGTGGTACTACTGCAGCTGCATCCCTTTACCTCCTCTCGAAGGGGCGAAGAGTGATTGGTCGGATTGGATGCACATCTGCATTAGAATTTTTTGTTATCATTTTTGGACGATTTAAAAAACAAAATAAAAATTAGAAATTAGAACATGTCAAAAATATTTTTACCTGACTCATCCCACTAAGCTCCTGGAGGAAGTAGCATATATCGATTGCCACTCCATAAGGAAAATCATCTATCACAAAAAGTTGGTGCTCTAGCCAACGGAAGTATGCCGAGGGAAACCAAACAATCTCTATACCCTCACTGTGATGGGCCATCAAAGCAACCCATCGAACCATCCCAGGCTCTCAAACTCTACCAGCATCAACTGGAATGTGTTGTGGGGCCAGTAGGGGAATCCTCTCCAGAGAAAAAGTAACTACGATTGACCCATATCCGAAGTTATTTAACTTCCTGTTCTTTGCTCTGGTAAGTTAGCCTTTGTTGTTAGCCAACACTGCCTTGCACTAGTTGAATATAGTGCCTCGGAAGCAATCTACTGCAATCCGCATCTGAGATCTAGTAGCAACATGCAACGCTGCACTTCCACACAACTTCGTAATGGTAAATGCGAACACTTTTAATTCAGGGCATTTTAATATCAATCCATTTGTCTTTTGGATTTGCCTCCTCATTGCAAAACTCTAATTGCAAGCTAGCGACAGACTGGCCACCTGGCCTATCTCCAAATAGAGAAAGTGGCTCACCCCTTTTAGACAAACCAGTTAAAAAATATATGTCCTCCAGCTCAATTTCGATCCGGTTGCCTCCAATTATAAAACACTGGTCCTGCACGTCCCACTTGTTTACCAACCAAGTGAGAAGATCTACTTGAGCTCTCATGCCACTGATAGCCTAGAATTTGAATAGCCCGCATGCTCTCAAAACTTGCAATGTAGGTTGATGAATCATTCCTGCTTCATCTACCTCCTCATGTTCACGTTCCCACCAAATAAGCATTGTAAATATCCTACAATGAGAAAAATGAAAGATTAGAATCATTTTAAAACAAAAATTTTGGGTAATTTGGGAGGAAATTATGTTTTTAATTTCATTACGGTGCCCCCGCACTTTACGTTCAAAGATAGTGCGTAGCTTCGTACAGGCTCTGTACTAAAAGTGCGGGGCCCCGACATTTTCCTTTGTAAGAAAATTTCGGGGTCTGCAGGTACCATGTGTCTTACCTACGGACCCTCGAGGGCGGAATTTTGGACCTATTTCCTCTCTAAAAATGAAATTTAAACCCTAAATTAAGGAAATGAATGGATGAAAAGCAAGGAAAAGAGGATGTGGATTACCTAGAGCAGATGGTTTTCAATTTCAACGGTCAGTTTGTCTGGAATCTTGTTCGAAGCATTTTTTGCCAAAAGCTATAAAATTTTCACTCCAAACTCAAACGGTAAAAATGAATTTGGAAAACTCCTTTTTATAAGTTTTTTCGAATAAATAAAATTTAAATTTGTTTATTTTTCACTTTAAAAGGATGGTTTTTCAAAAAAAAATTATTATTGAAGCAGGTGCATTTAATTTTTTGAGTGTTTGTGCATAATACTGGATTTTTCAGGCGAAATGATCATTTTTTACGAAGAGTATACTTTTATCACTTTTTCAGGCTCTTAAAAATTTACGAAAAAGAAAAACCCTGGAGTTCTCTTTTAAGCCCTTTTCAGACTCTCTAAAGATGAAAAGGTTGCCAAGTACTTGACTATTCGAACTCGTTAAAAGAAATGAACAGTCGTCCTTTCAGTATAAGTATACCCCTTTTCCGGATTGAAATGGACTATTTACAAAAAAAGTATACGTTGACTAATGATGGTCAAAAGAGTTCTCTCCCGCATTATTTTATCCTTTTTCGGGCCTGAGAGACTAAAATTATGAAAAAGTACACCCATGGAGTTTTCTTAAGTTTTTTCTTCTTACTCCCTAAAAATGAAAAACACTGAGTTTCTCCTATACTGGACTCGTTAAAATTTAACAGTAAAGGACCTGTCGATTACAAATAGGAACGGATCACTCCTTCTTAGGGTTTGATTTTAAACTTAGTTGGACTCATCCAAAGGATGAGCTTATAAACAAGAAAATTTTATCCTCCTCAATATTCTCAAAAAATAAAGAGGTACTTGCCAGAAATGGTGGGGGGAAAGAGAGAAAATGAATTCATTTGTTACACTTTGATTTATAAAAGCATTATACCACTCTTAAACACGACGCTTTTTGTCACACTTCTACCTGGGTTGGGAAATCCTTTGCCTATCAGTTAATCAAACCATATTGAAGGTCTTCAGCCGGTTTATGGGTATTAGCTTAGGGCAACTATTACCAAACCATTTGTTGTGGTGTTATGTGTTCAAGAAGACAGTCAAACAAACCATTCATCTACAAAAATTTGTCTCCATTCGCATTGACCATCCCTAAGTCAGTCCTTGCAAAAAAAAAAAAAAAAAAATCAAAACTTCATCTATGGTTTCGTGTCGTGAGCTTGCTTACGATGGATCACTTTCTATCAATGACAGCTCATCATCTAGGAAGTTGATATAGAATCTGTCAGTAACTTGAAATCCGCATGCCTTAATGGCAGGTTTCTCGCCTTCGACGACAGGTTGCATCATTGACCTTTGATCGAACAATTCCGTGAAATGTTCGACTTCAGATCACTTATTCACATCTCATGGATTGTACTAAGTACTTTGAGAGCCATTGTCATTATTGGTGGTTTCTCTCAAACTTGTTAACAGTTCACATCATCGACTGGTAATCAAGTGGTTTCTACCATGTTTGACCTCAACACATTTAATCGCATGGATAGGATCGTATTAGTTCAGGAAGAAGAAATCAAGACCCTAGATCTAGTTTCCACCATCCAGGCTGCGAAGAATTTTATTATTCACTATGCAGCAGACTATTCATTATAGATGGATGTGTCCATGATGTGTCTACACTATTGATGTAATATTAAAATCATTTCTTTATCAGAACATGTTTAGTTAGTTTTGATATGAGTATGGGAATGCCTACCTCAGCCATGATATATATATGTTTTGCATTGAATGTTTTTACAGGGTTCCGACTGGGGTGTCCACAGGCTAATCCTTGAAATGATAAAGCACATCACTCTTCGAAGGGGGCAATTTGTTACACTGAAATTTGTCACTGTGACGTTTAATACTCCCTTAGAAGTCTACAACATCAAAGTTCTTAAAATCAAGACTTGAAATTCAGAGAAAATCTCATAAAAGTCCTAATAACACTTGTAACTCACTTTCTATTAGCATTGCCTACGGTGCCGCACCTTTCGGCTATAAATCCTACGGATCCAAACACACTTATTATTCATTAAGGGTGCGGACCCCTATAAAAGGTAAAATGAAGGTGGAAAGTAACATTTAGAAGCCTAGTAGTCAAATTTGGAAGCTTCTAAAAGCAATTATCCAGTCGAAGGTTCGCTCATATCATGTATGTTCATTCCTCCATTATGGGAGCCTACCCCTTGATTTATGGAGCCCAATCCCTTCAAAAGAGCATTCTATCCCTTCTTATGGGGAACCATGACCTCCTCTCTTTTCCTCTAAATTGAAGCCATAGTGCAGCTTCAAAGGGAGTTAGACTTGAAGAATTTTTTAGGAGAAATGTTGTAAAAGCTCAGACTCTCATAGCTGATCATTATATGGGAATGATTACACACCCATGTGCTTTTAGCTGAGAGAGTGTAAGGCTTGTCAGAGTAAAGGAAATGTCTATTCTGAACCCCAGGAAGGCCTGTACGACATCAAGGTGGACATGGTTGTAAGTCTCTTCTTTATTTAAGTTAATACAAATGAATATTGTTTTCTCAATGAGCTTGTTAAATTAAATAGCTTGTTTATCATGTTTTAATAATGGCTCATTTAATTAATTATCTCATTTCTTGACTTCATTGATCATCAAGATAGGTTATGAGTTATGAATTAATATATATTATGCAGGTACTTCTAATTCTTTCGTGTTTGTGATTGCAGGTCCCGAAAAGAAACATATTCGGAGCGACAGGATATTCGAAGTGACGAGAAAGAAGATCAGCGCTGGACTACAAGTAGGTTTCCAAGACCTATCATAATTAATTCTAAAATCAAACAGTACCTAGAGAAATTAGTTTTTATTTGTCCGTTTGTTGCTAGCTGTCCATAGGACACTTGGGAGGTCTGTCTTGTCTACAAGAATGACTTATTCTTCCAACTGTTCCCAACTGGTGATGTTGATTGGTTGCAACCACAAATTTGTAGTGTTGAATTTCATGAGTATGCATTTCATCTTCATAGATACTATGAGCCTAGAGGTTTGGAATCCATCCTCTCTTTCAATATTACATAATGAACATGATAATATGACATCAGAGCCAAGAAAATGTTGTAGATTTTGTAAAGAAACATTTACATGATAAATCATCAACAACAATTGCATATCTGCGTCACCAACTTTATGATTTACCAGATAATAAGTTGGTTGAGCATCTTATGCAGTTTGATTCTTCTCTGAGAGGTACAAGGGAATACTAGACTAAGTGTCACGATGAATTAACTGATATGATTACTTAGTTTGGATGTCCATCTTTATTTTTTACTTTGAATTTTGCTGACACAAAGTGACAATAGTTGCATAACCTTATGCCTGTACATTCACATTCTCATTCTTTAAATGAGCATCATATGAAAATTGAGAATTTTATACAGTACCCTCATATTGTTTCCACATTTATTCACCATCGATTTAATATATTTCAAGAGGAAGTTATACAAAAATATCTTAAAGCTAAAGACTTATGGTAGAGGTTTGTGCTGTTGAATTTATTTTCTATACTTTGTTAACTGTTTATTATGATTCTATTTATATTTTTTGTAGTAACTATATCTTCATTTTCTTCACATATGAGTGGCAGCATAGAGGTTTAGCACATATCCATGGTTTCCTATGGTTTCAAGGCACTCCTGATATGGAAATAATTGATTGGTCAAATGCTTCTGACGTACAACTTGCAAAGAGATTCTTTGACAAGTATGTAACTGCATGGAATCCATGTGACATACACCGTCATAGCATAATGGTTCCACGAAACCTCAGTGATGACTGTTGCCTATTGAATATTGATCATATTTTCTCTTGCAATCCTCATAATTATTATGAATAATTTTTAAACCGTGTCCAAAGGAATAGAAAGTGTAGTGTAGATTTTTGTTTGCGCAAAAAGGGCACTATTCTCACATGTCGGTACAATGATCTCTAGGATATTTATGATGAATCGTCATTTTTTGTAGATGATCAAGGAAGAAGAAAATATAAGCCAACAAGAAATGATGATAGGCTCAATGTACATAACATTGACCTTCTGCAAATGTTGATTTCCAACCAGTTCCTTCTCGGCATGTTGTCTTGAAATATATTGTTAAGTATGCATCAAAAGAAGAAAAAAGGATTGAAATTTATTATCATATGTTAACTAGATTTTCAAATTCTATTGGCTCTTAGGATCATGCTTTATGTGCATACAAAAGGTTTCTTGTAGAAACGATTGTTGGTTGTGACATTGGAGCACAAGAAACGTACCATATGTTGCTTAAGCTACCTCTTTTTGTTTTTAGTCAGAATTAGTTTCCTTAAATGTTGGAAGAAATTTTTCCAGTAAAATCTCAAGGGATGACATGCAATGTTCATCTGAAAATACTTTTGTTCAACATTATCAAAAGAGACCTTTTTTCCTTGAACATCCATCTTTGATAGAAACAACAAGATCTTGGGCATTTGATAGCAAGTGTAAACAAGATCCATGGAAGCCTAGAGATTTTCATGCTATTGTTCGGGTTTGGCCACAATTTTATTCTATTGCTAGGGAGGTTTTAGATGAATTTGAAATGAAATATTTTGCTGGACATAATTTCTCTCGTACAAGCCATTTCATGAAATTATTGTATAATTTGGGGTTTCATCTGAAATTATTATTGAAAATTGGAGGAATTTCAAATATCGAGCATGGCATGTTGATCAAAATCCATCAATTGTCGACAATATTGAATTTGAAGAAGATGGCAATTTTCTAACTTGGAAATTTTTCTAACTTGGAAATGAATTTTGAATATGATTTTCAAGAATGGAAGCTTTTCTCTCACTTGGTTTGAGCAAATGATGTGAATGCTTCTAATCTTCAAACCCTTGGTCAAAGGGACTTTGGTTTATCCTTTCATTGGAAAAGTACAACTATTTCTGATGATGTTGCCGAAGAAGTTATTAATTTTATAAGGAATATAAAATCAAGGGGTGATATTGTTGACCTTTCAAATAGAACGTTTTCATCTCCATATTCATTGGTAGAAAAACAATGACTTCCTTTTGAAATCAATTTAAGGCACTTTGTTGAATATGAGAGTCATGAAGCTCTTATTATGATTGTTCAGGGCACTGCAAGCACTGGGAAGCCTTTCCTTATCCATTGTTTTTTGAAGCTCTTTCTAATTTTTCATGTAATGGAAGAATTTATTTTCTTCTTCTTACCCCAATAAGAATAGTTGTTTTTAATATACACGAAAAAACAATACACTCCTCTATAAGAATTACAATTAAAGATATGCAACCACTACATGGGTAGTCACTAGCAGTGTTCCAAGAAGAAATGAGGCATATTCAATATATATTGATTGATTAAATGATCTTTCTAGGATAAATGTTATTCATGCAAATAGATGCTCGATTACGAGAAGCATTTCCAAAGAAAAATAATTGTCTTTTTGGTGGAAGATCCATCATCCTTGTTTGTGACCTTGGACAACTACCTCCTATGAGAGATAAGCCTTTGTATGCAGGTAATACAAGAGGAAAATTCTTGTGGAAAAAATTCGACATTGTTGTCACTCTTTACACAAAATTTTGCCAAAAAGGGAATAATGAGAAACAATCTTGCTTATGTAGAGTCCTCAATAACATAATAAATGGAGAACATGTTCTTGAAGATTAGGAGTTTCTTATATCACATGCTTATATGAGGTTGCTTCTTAGAGAAATGGATTTATTTAATGCAGTAGTTCACATGTTTCCAAAAAATAATTTGATCTCCTTCCATAACAGGCATATGTTAAAATCATTAAATTCTCCAATTGCATGATGTGTTTTTGAGCATTCAAGGCATTCATAAATCATTGGTGTTGATAATGATCAAGTGGACCATGAAGTTTTGTTGTGGCGTGGTCATTGTGTTATTTTTACACGTAATTTGTGGGTTTAATCTGGCTTGGTGAATGGTGCACTTGGTTATGTGAAGGATATATTTTGTATACCTACCTCTAAGCCACCTCAGCTTCCAATGTTCACAACTATTGTTTTTTATAAGTATGTTGGTGTTCCATTTGATGAAAGCAATCCAAAAATTGTACCTATCACACTAGAGATAAGAGGAAATGAAAAACAAATTCCTTTGAATATGTCATGGGCTCATACAATCCACAAGTCATAGGGATCGACTTTACAATGAACATCAATTGGTATTGGGAACAAAGAGAAACAAGGACTAACCTTCACAACCATATCAAGAGTGAAATCAATAGATGGTTTATGCATTGCACCGCCTTTCTCTTTTTAGAGTTATTCCAAGATGAAAGGTAGTGCATATGTTACAATTAGGAAGAAAGAAGAGGAGTAATTTAAGTCCATATCGATATGACATGCAACTAATAATATTGTGACCTATTTATAGAATGTTTTTCAAATTTCTTTTATTGTCCTATTTATTCACTTTTAATATGATAATGATTTTCATATATTAATGAGATGAATATATTCATCATATTCATAGTAATATTTGAGAAATTTGTTTGCATCGTTTTTCATGTTGTTCATTTTTTTTTTAAGTGGCTATTTTTCTTTTGTTTACAATGAACCATTCAGACATAAAACAACCTGTTATATGAACCAATCACTAAAAATCAATTTTATAATGGGTTCATATTGATACTAATATTGTGAATTCATATTTTATCATGAAATACAAAATTATGGGCTAAATACTATTAATATTAATATTACAAATGATATCCAATACTAATGAAAAATTTGGCCACCATACCGAAAATTACCAATATTAATATTATTAATTAATATGTCTATTAATTAATATTTATATTGACATGAATATGGTATGAATATTAATGATGTTTAATATTAATATTAGACAAATATTCTGTTTATACATTAATATGAACATTAGCATTAAAATTGATGTAAATATTCTGATTGAAGATTAGGTTTAATAACTTTAGGTTCATTTAGGTTCAATAAAATTAGGTTTATATTCGTAGATATTTTTATATCATTTAGGTCATGTTGCATTAGGTTATTTTATAGCATGAGGTTTATAAGATTAAGTTTATAAAAAAGAGTTTAATGTAATATTTATATCGAACAAAAACATTAATATTAATATTAAACAAAAATATCAATATAAACATTAACATTAATTTAAATACAAATATAGACTTACTAAGATTAATAATGTTTGGTTTTAAGCATTAATTTTACAAAATTGTGAATTTTTATTAACTATTGTAATAAGGGTCGTATCACTCACTTCATTTTATCACTCATTTCATGTGTGCAATATGTATTTCTAATGAGGTTTATATTTGTGGAGTTTTTTTATATCATTTGGTTCATGTAGCATTAGATTATTTAATAGCATGTGGTTTATAATATTAAGTTTTTTAACATTAGTAAAAATGGGGTGTTATGTTTTATGTGTATATATCTATATATGTGTATGCTAAGGTGTTTGTGCATGTGTGTATTAATTTTGATTTTGTCGTTTTGTCTTTCAAATGCATAGCTGATCAATAATGATGCCATCTATTATGCCAAAGTGATGCACAATATTGTTGGAGCGATAAGTTTTCTTTTGTATCTTCGGAACAAGTTTTATAGAAAACATGGGTTCCATCCTGCGTTTATTGACGAGCATATTCTTGTGTTAGATGAAATGAAAATGACTATAAAATACTTGTTGCATGTGCACCAGATGGATTCTGAGAGGAAAACAAGAAGGGATTGGTTGGAAAACGTTAAGTGATCATTATCTTGTTGATTTGAATTGTTGCTTCTTTTGTCATCAATTTTATTGTGTTTTTGAAGAGGCTATTCGCTAAATGAATTTTTATGGAGTGTTTCAAGTTACATTTTGTAGTAGGATTATTTGATGTAAAGAAAACAAAAAATATATGTTAATTTCAATGCTCTTTCTCTGGTTGCAATGTTGGTGAAATTGATTTTTTTCTCATTGTTGTTGTTCTGTATAAAATTGTATATCTCTCGTCTTAAAATGTCATATCATGTTGTTCTTCTTTAAATCCAATGTGCACAATTTAGATGAGTTTTTTCCCTTTCATATCTCGACGTTATGTTATCTCAAAATACATATTGCTCAATTTTTTTCATTTATGCTCCTTTGCTCCAATGACGGTGTTATTATTTTATTTTTTACTCTTGGATTTGTAATTGTTATGGTTTTTTTTGTATGGTTCTATTTGTTGTGTTCATGCCTTTCATAAATGAAAATATAATTGAGGTTTATAATATTGATGTTGGGTCATCATGGTTTTGTTGTTTGTATCAATATTCTTGAGATTTATACTATTAACATATTCATGTATTGATAATAATGTATCTATGCTTTAAAATTTATTGATTGTTTATAATGTATTGATGTAAATGTGTTATTATTAATGTGTTGATGGATTATCATGTTTTATTGGTTTATAGTGTATTATTATTATTGTATTCATATTAATTCTTTGTATTGATGTCTTAATGGTTTACAATGTGGTTCTTATATTGATTTTGGTTTATGTTTATTATTATTGCATTATTTATATTTATAATATTGATGCCAAGGATTTAGGGCTTAAGGGGTTTAAAATATTTAATATGACATATATTCTCTCATTTTAAAAACCAACCATTGTGAGCCTTGTCGAACGTTGCATTATAACGAAGATTTTCTTTATATGAAAACAATAAACAACCATGGCGAATCATAGTCAACCATGGTCCAGTGTCACATTGCAACAAATATTGTCTCAATATGAAAATAAAAAACAATTAAGCATGGTTGATGATGTTTATTTTTCGATTTATAATATTTATTTTGGGGTTTAAACAACATTATTTTATAATATTAATCCATTGGGGTTAGTATTGTTCCCTTGGGTTTATAATCTCTTGGGTTTTTAGATTTTATCTGTTGGTTTTATTAATGCCTTGGGCTTATAATATCAATCCTTTGTGATAATTTATCTAAGGGTTCATATTCCTAAGGTTTATAATATTAATTCTTGGATTCAATATAAATACCCTGGGTTTATAATAATGGTCAACCCCTAGTTTTATAAATTTCTTGGGTTTAAAATGATGGGTGCAATATCAATTTCTTGTGTTTATTTATCTAAGGGTTCAATTTCCCAGGGTATAATATTATTCATAGGGTTTATAATATTAATCATAAAATTAATATAAATCTGATGTGTTTATAGTCTTGTTCAACCATGGTCAACCATGGTCCAATCTCACATTGTGACAAAGATTTTCTCAATATGAAAATAAACCATTATGAACCATTGTCAAAAGTTAGATTGTGACAGAGATTGTCTCAATATAAATATGAACCATGGTCTAATCTGACATTGTCACAAAGATTGTCTCAATATGAAAATCAACAATGGTCAACCATCGCCAACCATGGTAAATCATGGTCTAACATAGTCAAATATCACATTGTGACAAAGATTGTATCAATATGAAAATCAACCATGGCCAACCATGGTCATCCTTGGTCCAACATTGCATTTTGAAAATGATTTCCTCAATGTTTAGTATTAATCCCTTGAGTTTATTATTTCCTTGGGTTTGTAACATCAATCTGTTGGGTTTATCGATCTAAGGGTTCATATTCCCATAGTATAAATTATTCATAGGTTTTATAATATTAACTCTTGGGTTTAATATAAATCCCTTTTTTATAATTATGGTCAACCATGGTCTAACGTCACATTGTGACAAATATTTTGTCAATACGAAGATCAACCATGGTGGAATGTCGCATTGCAACAAAGGTTGTCTCAATATGAAAATCGACCATGGTCAACTATATTTATTTTAGGGTTTGTTAGTTCCTCGTGTTTATAATATCACTAATCCCTTGGTTTTTATTAATCCCTTGAGTTTAAAGTATTAATTTTTAGGGTTTATTAAGTGTTTGGGTTTTTAATATTAGTTTGTTTGTTTTATTGATTCCTTAGGTTTGTTAAACGTTTGGTTTTATTAATCATTTGTATTTATAATATTGATATTTTGGGTTTATAATATTAACAATCCCTTGGGTATATTGATCCTTTGTGTTTCTAATACTAATAATTCTCTTGGTTTGTTGATCCATTGGGTTTATCACATTAATCTCTTGAGTTATCTAATTCTTTGCGTTGGTAATATTAATTGTTGGGTTTATTAAACCACAATATCAAGGGTTAAATATTAGTCGTAAGGTTTAATATTAATCCCTTAGGTTTATAATATCTATCCCTTCGATTTATTAACTTCTCGGTTTTACAATATTAACAATCCCGATGGTTTATTAATCCCTTTGGTTTATAATATTAATAGTCATGTGGGTTTATCAATCCTTTGGGTTTAAAATATTAATTCCTAGGATTTATTAATCTATTCTACTTTTAATATTGATCGCTTGCATGTTTTTATCCCTTAGGTTTATAATATTTTCCCCTTGGTTTATTAATTCCTTAGGTTTATAATATTAAATGCTTGTGTTTATTTTTTCTTTAAGTTTAGAATATTAATATTTCCTTTGGTTTATCATTTAATCCCTTGGGTTTATTAATCCTTTGAGTTTAAAATTTAATTCCTATGGTATATTAATCATTTGAGGTTTTAATATTAGTTTGTTGGGTTACTGATTTGTTGGGTTTATTAATTATTTTCTTTTATAATATTAATTCCTTAGGTTTAAAACATTAATAATTCATTGGGTTTATTTATCCCTTGTATTTATAGTATTAATAATCCCTTCGGTTTATAATAATAATAACCCCTTGGGTTTATGAAACCCCAATATTAAGGGTTAAATATTAGTTTTAGGGTTTAATATTAATCCCTTGTTTTATAATTATTTGGGTTGGTAATATTAATCCCTTGGGTTTTTAATATTAATAATTGGTTTGGTTTATTACACCCTAATATTAAGGGTTAAATATTAGTCCTAGGGTTTAATATTAATATGTTATTTTATAATGTTTATCCCTTTAGTTTATTAATTCATTGAGTTTATAATATTAACAATCTCTAAGGTTTTTTTATCACTTGGGTGTATAATATTAATAATCATGTGAGTTTATCAAACCTTTATGTTTAAAATATTAATTCCTTATTGATCACTTGGGTTTATAATATTAATAATCACGTGATTTTATCAAACCTTTGTGTTTAAAATATTAATTCCTAAGCTTTATTAATCTCTTATGTTTTTAATATTGATCCATTGGGCTTGTTGGTCCCTTAGGTTTTTAATATTTATCCCTTAGGTTCAATAATTCCTTCTGTTTATAATATATTAAACCCTTGGGTTTATTGTATTAATAATCCCTTGAGTTTAAAATATTAATTCTTAGGGTTCATTAAACTCTTGGGTTTTTGGTACTAGGGTTGTTTAATTCCTTAGCTTTGTGTTTATAATATTAATAATCCATTTGTTTAATTCCTTAACTTTGTGTTTATAATATTAATAATCCATTGGATTTATAAAATTATTCCTCAGCTTTATTAATCGCTTATGTTTTTAATATTAATCTCTTTAGTTTTTTGATCCCTTAGGTTTATGATATTTATCCCTTGGGTTAAATAATTCCTTGGGTTTATAATAGTAAATGCTTGGATTTATCGTATTAAACCCTTGGGTTTATTAGTGCCTTGGATTTATAATATTAATAATTCCTTGGGTTTATAATTTATTCCCTTGGGTTTAGTTATCCCTTGAATTTAAAATATCAATTCCTAGTGTTTATTAATTTCTTATATTTTTTATATTGGTCCGTGGGTTTCTTGATTCCTTACATTTATAATAATTATCCCTTGGATTTGCTAATTCATTGATTTATAATATAAATAATCCCTTGGGTTTAAAATGATATTTCCTAGGGTTTATTAATATCATGTGCTTTTAATTTGATTCCTTGGATTTGTTGATCCTTTATGTTTACAATATTTATTCCTTGTGTTTACTAATTGATTGGAATAATAATATTAAACTATCGGGTTTATTAGTGTTTTAAGTTTATAATGGAGTTGTCTTTAAGTGCGACTTTTTGGAGTTTCCGATGGATTTTTGGCTATAATTCAATGAAAACATTTGTGGTGAAATATTCATTTGTGTTCTTTAAATGGGTTTTTTTACTGCATATATGGATTCAACACCCTTAAAAACCCACGAAGCACTTCTATTGTGTAGATTTTAATAGTCAAACTCGTGATTTCAATGAATTCCTTCCCAATTATAGACAAATTAAATCGGAAAATAAACCAGATTTTTTTTTAAAAAGTCACACTTAAAGACAACTCCATTTATAGTATTAATAATCACATGGATTTATTAATCCTTTAGCTTTAATTGATATTTTTAATTTGCTTAAAGTAAATATATGAAAGATATTAACAATTATATTAATAAATATATAAAATTATTGACCATAGATATAAATTTATTATAATAATAATAAAATAATATTTGTGTTATATTTGAATTATATTATAGTTTGAGTTATAACTATTAATATACTAACAAAAATTAATAATATATTATTATTACATATATTATTATTAAATTATATATCTATATATATATATATATATATATATATATATATATATATATATATATATATATATATATATATATTGAAGGAAAAATAAATAAATACACGATTCTACCAATCAATTTCTTGTAGTAAAATATGAAATTTTACTTATGCCAAGTTTATGCTTGAATTTCGGTTTACTTCTTCTTCAGTCACCCTTTAATGACAATGTCAAATTAATTTTCCCCAATCCCAAATATATTTCTGATATACATTATCATTTTTCCCAATGGTATGAGCCATCACCATGAATATAAATAACTACCATATCTGCCTTTCAACAAATTGTATTTGCAGCTTAATGTTAAAACTGAGATTTGAATAGTCACACTACAGAAATCTTAAATTTATGCACATGGAATTCAATACCGCCATAATTCCCCAACGTAGCCAAACAATAGGTAGATTTGATGTTAATTTGAATTCAATTGAAGTCATGCAGCACATAGGGATCACACATTCGTTTTTGAAATATCGATGGCACAGCTTACATTAGAAAATGTCGAAGGTATCACTCACAGTTCAACGCTACTACAGCAAATGTTCAATCGATCTCACAGCAAACTACGATATTCAATACCGATTTACTACTGCAACAAATGTTCAAAATGGTCTTTATATACATCAGTTTTATCCACAGCAACAATTGACCATTTAACACCAACATTCATCGTGGTTTAACAGTCAACCAACAGCGCCATTCACAATTCGACTTTGCAAACATAACAGTCATTCATAAATTTTAAACCTGCAATACCTGTGCTGCGTCATACAGCTCATTCCACCGTTTGAATTTGTCAATCCACTGCCAGCTATCTTCAACGCTGCTCTTTTCGGCATTCCGGTCCACGTAGCTGCAACTTCCAGCACGTGATCCACTTCTCACGGCGCTCTCCTCTGTTCTTGGCTTGCGCAGAGCTTACTCCTCCCCAGCGCTCTTTCCAATGACTAAAACCCATCCAGCATTACCATGATTATAACCTCAGGAAAAAAAAAAAAAAAAAACGATGTTACACTTCCATTCCAGCGCTCGCTACCTGCAGGATCAGATACATACACATACATACAAAAATAGATCTTGTGTAGAAATAAATGAGTTAGCTAAACTACTAATCGATGGAATATTGCATGGGCGAATAGACATTAGCTGCCCCTCTGCAATTTCAATATATAATTCAGATTTCTCACATACACACACATCTTCACACCTTCCAACTTCTCTAATTTATACAATTATGAGAAACTATTCTCCTCAGAATAGATTTCTTCTAGAGTTTCTCAACAAACTAATACCTCCCTATTATTTAGCATTTATCTTTATTTTGGTTCTATTCCACGCAGGGAAAGAAAACAACTCTATTATTATGCCATATTTAATTAAATATAAAACAAACTAACAATTCTCCTAAAATAAATAACAAATTTAATAAAATATATTATTTAAACTATTTCTAAGTCTAATCTATTCTAACTAGCCACAACATGTGACCAAGATGTCACATTGCTGGCTAGGTGCTTGATGCTCCTGCATCAGACTCCCAGGGAAGAAAGTGATCTTGTAGCTCTTTAGGATCAATTCCTATCTTTTGTAGTTTTGTTGTAGTCATCCAACTGGCGTCTTCTGTTGTTCGTCCTTTCCATTTGATCAAATACTGATAATAATTTTGATGCCTTGTTTTCTTTGATTCTCGTTTATCCAAAATAGCTTCTAAATCCTTATTTTCTGCTTTGGGCATCTGCTCTTCCCAACTTACGGTTGGGCTTTTTCCTGCTGTCGTGTTTCCTGGTAATTCTTCTCCTAGCTCTCGGTATAGGTACAAGTCTGAAATGTTAAATATAGGAGATATTCCAATTCCTGTTGGCAGATTAACTTCGTATGCATTTGAAGAAAATTTCCTTATGATTTTACATGGTCCTATCTTTTTAAGTTTCAACTTATTATATGTTCTAACAGGAAATCTTTCCTTTCTCAAATAGACCATGACTAAATCACCTACTTGGAATTCCTTTTCTTGCCTTTTCACATCTGCTCTTTTCTTGTACTTGGTGCTGCTTACCTGCAACCTGTTCTTTACCTCTTCCTGTAATCCCTGCATCTGTTCAGAAAATTCTTCAGCCTTTGCACTCCTTCCTTCTTGTTTTCCTAAGTCTCTGAGTTCATACACACCTCTTGGATGCATTCCAAAAACAATTTGGAATGGGCTCATACCAGTGCTTCGATTTCGAGTGTCGTTATAAGAAAACTCAGCCTGAGCAAGGGCGAAATCCCACTGTTTAGGATTGTCGTACACCAGGCTCCTCAGTATGTTTCCCAAACTTATATTCACGACCTCGGTTTGCCCATCCGTTTGAGGATGATATGATGAACTGAAACTAAGGTTGGTACCTAGTTTCCTCCACAGAGTTCTCCAAAAATGTCCCACAAACTTAGTATCCCTGTCAGACACAATACTCACAGGCAATCCATGCAATCTCATAATTTCTGAAAAGAATAGATTAGCGATATGTGTTGCATCACTTGTTTTTTTGCATGCAATAAAATGAGCCATTTTAGAAAATCTATCCACAACAACATAAATAGAATCATTCCCTCTTTGATTTTTTGGTAAACCCAAAATAAAATCCATACTAACTGCATCCCATGGTCGGTCGGGTATTGGCAACGGCTGATACAAACCTGTATTCTGAATTTTCCCCTTAGCATGCTGACAAATCCTGCACTTTTCCACAAATCGTTTAACATCAGTTTGCATCTTTGGCCAATAATAGAAAGTATTTACCTGAGCGAAAGTTTTGTCTTGTCCGAAATGTCCAGACAGACCTCCACTGTGCTTCTCTTTGATTATATTTTCCCTCATGGAACATTTTGGGATACACAACTTGTTACTCTTAAATAGTAATCCTCCTTGGATTGAATAATCCAACCACTAGCTTCTGTTGTGGATTGCTGGATTTTCCACTGCTGCATAAACATCTTTAAATTCTTCATCATCTTTATACATGTCAACCATTTCTTCAAATCCCACAACACCAACCTGCATTTCTTGCATGATCAAATTCACCCTACTTAAAGCATCAGCAACTTTGTTCAATTTCCCACTTGTATGTTTGATTACAAAAGTGAAACTTTGTAAATATTCTACCCATTTAGCATGTCTCTGATTCAATTTTGGTTGATTGTTTATAAACTGCAGTGCGTGATTATCAGAATATAGCACAAACTCTTTTGGCAACAAGTAATGTCTCCACTTCTTTAGGGCCTGGATAACAGCATAAAATTCTTTGTCATATGATGAATATTTCTGTTTAGCTTCATTTAGTTTTTCACTAAAGTATGCTATGGGTTTCTGTTCTTGACTTAGGACTGCTCCAATTGCAATTCCACTAGCATCAGTTTCAACTTGGAAAACTTTCTCAAAATTTGGTAAAGCCAAGATTGGTTTTTCAGTAATCTTCCTCTTTAACAATTTAAAATTTTGATTTGCTGCCTCTGTCCATTTGAATGGCTGTTTAGTATCCCTGATTGTTTCAATGATGGGTGCACAAATTTGACTGAAACTTCTAATAAACTTTCGGTAAAAACTTGCCAACCCATGGAAGCTTCTTACCTCAAACGTGTTTCTAGGAGTTGGCCAATTTACAATTGCCTGGATTTTCTCTGGATCCATTTTCAACCCTTCCTTAGAAGCTACAAAACCCAGATAAATCAGTTCTTCCTTCATAAAGCTGCACTTCTTCAAATTTATTAACAATTTCTCTTGTTGTAAAGTTCCTAGAACTAATTTGAGGTGTTCTAGATGCTCTTCCTTATTTCGACTGAAGATAAGTATATCATCGAGGTAAACAATCACAAATTTACCTATATACTCTTTCAAAACATTGTTCATCAATCTCATGAAAGTATTAGGTGCGTTAGTAAGTCCAAAGGGCATTACTAACCATTCATACAAACCACTATTTGTCTTGAACGTAGTTTTCCATTCATCCCCCTCTCTTATTCTTATCTGATGATACCCACTCTTCAAGTCTATCTTAGAAAAATAACTCGACCCACTCAAACAGTCCATTAAATCATCCATTCGAGGTAGGGGAAAACGATACCTGATGGTGATTTTGTTTATAGCTCTAGAATCTGTGCACATATGCCATTCGCGTCCTTTCTTTGGACTGAGTACTATTGGTACAGCACATGGACTAAGGCTCTCTCTGATCAATCCTTTGTCCATCAACTCTTGGACCTGTCTTCCAATTTCGGCATTCTCCTGTGGTGTTAACCTGTAGGCTGCTTTATTCGGTAAACTGGCTCCTGGAATTAGATCAATATGGTGGCTAATACCTCTCATAGGTGGAAACTCATTTGGTAACTCATCCACAACAATATCAGCAAAATCATTCAATAAAATTTGAATTTCTTCAGGTAAGTCTTCCAAATTTGTAGAGGTTAAGATTACCTGGGGTTTCCCGATAATGGAAAAATGCGTCTCCTTACCCTTCTCAACCTCCTGCAATAAGGTTTTCCCGCTTATCAGCATGACGTGATTCCTAAGTGCTTCTTCCTCAGCTTCAGCTTTCAATGGCAGTAGTGTATGCTTGTTCCCGTCTTTCTCAAGAGTATAAGTGTTTCTTCGACCATCATGTATGGCTTTCCGGTCAAATTACCAGGGCCTTCCAAGCAATATGTGACATACATCCATCGGCATTATATCACATAAAATAACATCCTTATAAGTACCAATTTGAAAATCAACCTTACATTGTTCAGTTACAAAAATCTGATGGCCTTTCTAGAGCCATGATACTTTATAAGGAGTGGGGTGTACTGTCCTTTCCAACTTTAATTTGTCTACCATTTCCGTAGAGACAAGGTTATCAGTACTACCACTATCAATTACTAATTTTCAACACTTACCCTTTGACTTACATATAGTTCAGAATAGATTTTTCCTTTGAACAGGTTCTTTGGTCTCCTTGGCTTCTTTAAGCAATACTCTTTTTAGTAATAGGGATTCTCCAGCTTCTGGTGGTTCCTCTTTGGCTTCAGGTTGTGGAATATCCTCCTTGGCTTCTGCAACATTCACATTACGTGGGTTTGCCGACTTCTGATGAGGGCAATCCCAATGCATATGTCCCCATTCACCACATACATAACACCGTACGTCTCTTCCTCGCCCTCTGCCCCTGGGCATGAATCTTCCGCGGCCAGAATCTCCTCTTTGTGGTGGTTTACTTCTTGCGCTCCCTGTCTCATTCTGTGAGTGTTGAAATTTTGTTCTGAATGTTCCCTTTCCTTTTGCCGGGTTCTTACCTTTGTTCCTCTGGTTTTGTTTGCGCACCAGTTTTTCCTCCGCCCTCAAGGCTGCTTGATAAGCATCTTCAACCGACTTCAAATTCAACAAACTGATTTCATCCTGTATTTCATACCTCAAACCATTTATGTATCTAGCTACCTTTTCTAGATCGTCTTCAACATGGCCAGATCTAATACTCAGCTTATAAAATTCTTCAATATATTCCTTGATTGTCATCCCTTTCTGTTTTAAATTCTGCAATTTTCTAAGCAAATTTAATTGGTAATCCTTCAGCAAAAACTTACCCTTTAGCTTACTTACCATTCTGTCCCATTGCTTGATTTTGGGCTTCCCTTTTTGCTCCCTTGATAACTGCAATTCATCCCACCATAAGGCTGCATGGTCTTTTAATCTCGTGGCTGCAAATTTTACTTTCTTCTTGTCATCGACCTCTTCATAGTCGAAGTACTTATCCAATGAACTGATCCAGTCCATTAGCACCTCCACACTAAGACTTCCATCATATAAAGGTACTTCTATTCTTGGTCAACTGCTGGCTTTGACTAGCATCTTCATGACCTTGGCTGCTTCATTCTCTTCCTCCACTTCTTCGTCAGTGGTCTCTTCTTCATCGGCACTGTCAACTGCACCATCTGCTGCTCTCCGTTGAGTAGTTTCCATGGTAGCCATTCTCGTGCGTAAATGCTGGATTTCATCTAGCAAAATTGCATTTGCTGCAGGTCTCCCTCGACCTATCCCAGCTCCTCTTTTGGGCGGCATTTCTGCAATACTTCAAAACAGCTTAACAGGGCTCCGATACCAAAAATGATGTAGGAATAAATAACACACGATTCCTACCAATCAATTTCTTGTAGTAAAATATGAAATTTTACTTATGCCAAGTTTATGCTTGAATTTCGGTTTACTTCTTCTTCATTCACCCTTTAATGACAATGTCAAATTAATTTTCCCCAATCCCAAATAGATTTCTGATATACATTATCATTTTTCCCAATGGCATGAGCCATCACCATGAATATAAATAACTACCGTATCTGCCTTTCAACAAATTGTATTTGCAGCTTAATGTTAAAACTGAGATCTGAATAGTCACACTACAGAAATCTTGAATTTATGCACATGGAATTCAATACCGCCAGAATTCCCCAACGCAGCCAAACAATAGGTAGATTTGATGTTAATTTGAATTCAATTGAAGTCATGCAGCACATAGGGATCACACATTCGTTTTTGAAATATCGATGGCACAACTTACATTAGAAAATGTCGAAGGTATCACTCACAGTTCAACGCTACTACAGCAAATGTTCAATCGATCTCACAACAAACTACGATATTCAATACTGATTTACTACTGCAACAAATGTTCAAAACAGTCTTTATATACATCAGTTTTATCCACAGCAACAATTGACCATTTAACACCAACATTCATCGTGGTTTAACAGTCAACCAACAGCGCCATTCACAATTCGACTTTGCAAACATAACAGTCATTCATAAATTCTGAACCTGCAATACCTGTGTTGCATCATACAGCTCATTCCACCGTTTGAATTTGTCAATCCACTGCCAGCTATCTTCAACACTGCTCTTTTCGGCATTCTGGTCCACGTAGCTGCAACTTCCAGCACGTGATCCACTTCTCACAGCGCTCTCCTCTGTTCTTGGTTTGCGCAGAGCTTACTCCTCCCCAGTGCTCTTTCCAATGACTAAAACCCATCCAGCATTACCATGATTATAACCTCAGAAACAAAAACAAAAAAAACAAAAAAAAACAAAAAAACGCTGTTACACTTCCATTCCAGTGCTGCCTACCTGCAGGATCAGATACATACACATACATATAAAAATCGATCTTGTGCAGAAATAAATGAGTTAGCTAAACTACTAATCGATGGAATATTGCATGGGCGAATAGACATTAGCTTCCCCTCTGCAATTTCAATATATAATTCAGATTTCTCACATACACACACATCTTCACACCTTCCAGCTTCTCTAATTTATACAATTATGAGAAACTATTCTCCTCATAATAGATTTCTTCTAGAGTTTCTCAACAAACTAATACCTCCCTATTATTTAGCATTTATCCCTATTTTGGTTCTATTCCACGCTGGGAAAGAAACCAACTCTATTATTATGGCATATTTAATTAAATATAAAACAAACTAACAATTCTCCTAAAATAAATAACAAATTTAATAAAATATATTATTTAAACTATTTCTAAGTCTAATTTATTCTAACTAGCCACAACATGTGACCAAGATGTCACATTGTCGTACAGTGCTCGATGCCCTCGCATCATATATATATATATATATATATATATATATATATATATATATATATATATATATATATATATATATATTTTGGAGTATTAGCATACTATATTTTAGTTTAATATATAGTATGCATATAGTTAGTATTATTGATATACTCCAAGTAAATATATAAAATATATTGGCAATTATATTCATAAATATATATTAATTATTGTGGTAAAATACGTATTGTTAATAATGTTATAAGTGGATTATATTAAAGTTTTAAATATAACTATTAATATATTAGCAAAATTTTATATAACAATTAATATTATATTAACATACAAAATAATGTTAACATAATAAGTATAATTATATAAATATAAAATACTATGGTTATTATTATTTCTAGAGTTATTAATAATTAAAAATAGTTAGGCTTTAACAAAATACACCTAACAATTATTGATGTGGTGGGTGTTGGATATATGCCTATCAATGTATGTCAACCACATTGTTAAATGTGGTTGTAAATCTATTTCATATAAGCTTATTGGCATATATCAACCACATTGGTAAATGTGGTTGTGCTAGTATTATTTACTATTTTAGAGTCTCATACAACGAAATTGTTTGTAACAAGGAAAATTAACTCTATACTAATGGACATACTTATAACATTAACATAAAGGAGATTCTTTTACAAGTGTCGCATTTTGAAAAACACAATTTTCTGTAAATGGGTATAACAAAGAAGGCTAACAAATACAATTACTAAAAGGATAAACCAAAAATGAAAAAAAAAGTGACAATCAATTATTACATTAAAATACAAAAACCAAAAATAACAAAAAAAACAAGAAAAAAGACCATGGTATTACGATGTTATGCACTATAAAGCAATGCCAATAGCAATTATCATGGTCAACGTAAGGCTAACTATGGTATGCATGGTTAATATTTGTCAAGCCTTGTCAATCATTGTCAAACATTACCATTATTCAATTACATCTTGATTATATATAATCATATTCAACCATAGTCAACTAATGTCAATCTTGGGCAAAATGGTCAACCATCATCATCTTGTTCAAACATGTTCAAGTTGGCAATCTGAAGTGTATCATGGTCAACCATAGTAAAAAATGCTAAACATGGGAAACAATAGTCAACGAAGTCTATCCATGGTTTGTGATTTTCAACTATGCTTTACATGGTGAGCGAGTGTCAATCATATTCAATAATAGGCAAAAGGTTTAACCACTAAAAAACATAGTTAATGAAAGTCTATCTGTTATAGTCCATTTGGTCACCTTTGGTCAGTTGGGCTATAAACTAGATCAATCAACATACTCTTACCCCTAGCATAGATCCCTAAGCACAAGAGTCTCATCCCAGATTTTCTTCCTGAAAACACCTTGTTTCAATCACTTTTAAGACCAACGCTCCCTAGCCTCTTATTGGACAACGTTCACCTATAGGTTGCTGCATTATGCACCTGTGTTGGTTCCAGAAATTATGGAAAAGGAGAGAAATTCTGGAAGTATCTTATTCTATAAGCTTCAATATTTTGTTACAACTATTTACCTCAGATAAAACATTTGAATCATATCCTATCGCTCCTTGGAGTTTCCATCCTGTATCTTTTGATCCCATCCTCCCATCAAGAGTGGATCTCAAGCCCTAGATTGGTAAATGGATAAGAACTCTCATCTTACCTCCCTCTCTTATATATTTGTGTCCATCCAAAAGCTAGGGGTTAGATTTTGGAGATGGATTATACCCTCATGTTGTTGCTGTGAAGAGTGATTATTCCATGCCAAATATGTTCTGAAATCAAAAATAAAATTCTAGGCATGAATTTAGATGATGAGAATCTTGTAAAACAATAAAGAGGGTATATAATGTGGATAGGATGTACTTGAGTCGTGTTAGAGTGGTTGTGGTTAAAATAATAAATGTTGTTGAGAAAATTGTTTCCTTACCTCGGGAATTTGATTTTAAGTGTGAAGTGTCTTTACGTAAGTCCTATGAAAACACTCTTATTTGAAAACCTTCTTACATAATTCCTACAAAAACCCAACCATTCTTATTTTCATAGTCGGCAATATTGATTTGTCTAATGCAATACATAGACTCTATCAAAGGAATTATGGAGTATTTTTAGTTTGTTAATTTGCTCATCAAATGGAAAAAATCATGTTTGTTAAGGTAACAGAATGGGTGGAATGGAGGGTCGTCTTACAGTCACTACTTTCTGTAGTTTTTAATTCTTCAAGGAACATCCATTTTACCAACCTTGCCTATTTTAGGGCCTCGAGGTGTCATCCTTTATAATGATAATAATTATTTCATAACTTTTAGAAGAAGTTGACTTTATGTTCTCCACTGGATGACAATATGTCCTGTATCACTTTATACATTTCTTTATAGATCAAAATATGAATATGGGGAAGAATGTAAAGTTTTGGCTTATTCAATTTTTTAAGAAGCATACCAGAAAAAGACACCCCGTATCACTTATTTATAGGGAAATTACGAAGGCAATTAGAAAATTTCTAGACCTCGATTATCAATCATCTAGGGTTTTCTAAGCTCATAAATAGACACTTGAGAAATGATAAAAAGAGCAATCAAACATTCAATCTAGCAAATACAAATTAATTGTCTTGAGAATCTAAAGGGAAGTCAAACATTTAGAAGAGTTATGTAAGAGAGATGTCTGACAGTTAGAGCAAATACTCATCAAGCACACACCTAGGATTCACACCTCTGGAAGGCTCAACCCACTGCCTCTTGGAAATATGAACCATGCACACCCTAATACGCCACTCTCATCAGCGTTCCCTTAAACACTGACCCCGCCCAGAGGGTCTCCATGGGGAAAAATGCATAATTATTGCTAGGCATTCTCTCTTTGTAAATATGCTTAGGACAATCTAACAATGTCGTCTCCATGTCTGTAGATCATTGTGCAATAATCTTGGAAAGGCATAGAGGAGAAACACAATTTAACAGAAATGATTCACACAAAACACACAAGTTGTGGCGTGAACCTCTCTAAACACGACAACAATCTTTGCCTCTTCTTTTTTATCTCTTTTCTTTGTCTTTTTCAGTCGCACTTTATGACTCGTGACTATTGTTATTCCTCTGTCTTCTAGTTGCTTGCCTGTTGCATGGGGCTATCTTCCATATCACCCCAAAAAAAAATATGAACTTTTGCAAAACCATAAATTCTTTTACCAATAAAAATTTCAAAAACCACGAAATATTTTATATACACCTCAATTTTCTTTTAATTAAAAATACTTTAAAAAATATATTTTTATTAACTTATCCAAACCCTTATATAAATATGTTACCAAACCTCTTTTACCAAACCAAACAAACAAACCAACAAAACAAAAAAACTTTATTGAAACTTTCGAATAACCTTAAAAATAACCCTTCTATAAACCTCTTACCAAAACTCTTTAACATAAAAAACCTTTTATTATTCCTCTATAAAACTTTGGAATAACCTTAAAAAAAAAACCTATCTCCTTTAATATATCTCACCCAAGACGTTATATCACTGACAGTTGAAGAACAACTTTATGAATGTGTAGCCACGTGACTTCAAAGAACTATTCTTAAAATTGCAAACCTTAGAAGCTTCACTTTCCCTATCACAAATTTCCGTCGACCATAGCACGTTTTTTCGAATTTTTTTGTTGACCTTTAACACTGACCGGCCGTTAGCCCTCTCCACGGTCAGGGTGGGTGCCTTTGCTTTAACGCAGCTACTTAGCGTTTTGTCGCGTGCATGTAACTGGGTGAAATTAATTTACAACCTCTAACGCGGTTCGACAGTCAACCCTTGAGAGTTATAACCCATTGTGTACCACGGCAGGGTGCGTTATTGCTCAATCAAGAGAAGACACATATTTCTCAAATTGATGTTAATCTGGATGCTAATCTGCTTTTTCTTTCTATTCTGCAAAAAAATTAGCGATCTCTATAATCTATAGCACTGATAGGTTTTGATATTAATTTGTTGGAAAAATGAAAAAAGAAAAACACAATTTAAAAAAATAATTCACACAAATTACATTAAACTTGAAACTCTCCAAACACAACAATTTTATCTCATTTTTTTCCTTTTTAGATAGCACTTTGCAAACCATCACTGCTATCATATAAAAACATTAAGAAGATTGAACACGGGCTTTGTTTTGCACATGGTATGCAACTCACTAGTTACTAAAAATCTAGTGAGTTTGCACTATCGAGAATAGTCTCAGGCAGTGATCACATTTGAAGGGCAGGTCCGAATTTCACTTAGAAGGACATATATTTATGTCGCCCTTCTATGATGAAAAGCTTAAAAAAAAAAGCATTTCAATTGACCACAATATATTATTTTTACATTTCATTTTCAGAAAGAAAAAACCATCAATCTTTATGCTAATAAACGACCATCAATCTTTATGTTAATAAAAGACCGTTACATATACAATAATGAAGGAAACTCCATCTTGCACTACTTAAATATCTCATTGGAAATGCCAAATCTCACTTAGAGAATTGGAGACTGAATACTTTTGACCGCACGGATTGCACCACACAAATTCTGCCCACACCATGAAATGATAGTATGGGTACTCCATACGTCGACGAAAGAGATTCTTGCACAAGCCATGAAAGAAAAGTATGGGCATTGGGTAGTGTTTTTCAGAGTTTCAAAGTAATTCAAGCAGGAGTATTCAGAGTGTGGTCGCTTTACTGATTTGGTTTTCACAAATCTTGTGATTCAATTTAAGATCCAATTTTAGATAAGATTATGAGTTTGAAAAGACTTTAACCAAAACGATTTCTTAATTTTCTTCTATTAAAAAAAAAAACCAATCCAAACAAACTAAACAAGCTAATATTAGCTGGCCTGCGTTTTTTTTCTATTGAAAAAAAACCAATCCAAACAAGCGAATAATAGCTGGCCTGTACGTTTAAACTTTATGTAGCGTGATGAAGCCCGAAATGATTGTATAGCGCCCTGAATTCTTCCTCCCTCCACAATATGACAGCACTTTCTACGTCCATGCAGTGGCTCTCTGTTATTGTCTAACAGAAGTTTGATAAGGGTGGGTATTCCAAACCATTATTTGTATGGAAGTTGTGTCAAACTCATGAGTGACAAGGACGGACATTTTATTACCAATATAGACCAAATGAAGAGAACCACCATTTAAATAACCAAAATTGTTATGCATATTATTCGTTGATATAACATTTTGGGTTAGGCACATTTGACGTAGACTCAAAAAAAGTTAAAGGTTAATTTAGTAATTGTGCAAGCAAGGAATACTATGCCATCGAAGGAACCATAACTATGTCTGTTTTTCTTTTAGCTTTAACAAGATAGGAATTGGCATGAAAGATACCATTCTATGTCTGCTTTTAGCTTTAACTACTGAATTGATATTTACAGAGCATAAACATCAATGAAAGTATTATTCGAACATCAAGAAATTATATGGAGAGTTAAAATACCTGGAAAATTCCGCCTGCTCTGTGTTCGAAACTTTAGAGTAGAGTAGTCTTCTTTTCCCAAGCAAATAGATGTAATCACACTTGATTTCGGTCTTGAAATTTCAGAATAGAGTATTCCTCTCTACTCAAGTCAATAGATGTAACCACACTTGATCCGAACAAGTGGGAGTTGAGATTTGAGGAATGGCTCTTTCTCTGCAGGTTGCAATTGCAAAGCTGAAGGTTGAGTCCAAGAAAAACATCAATTAATAAGTTATTAATTAGGCATGCAGTTGCACAATGCATACTTGCACTTAATAGAATTTGGAAACTCAACAACCTTTCCGTTGCATTTGCAACTTGCCATTAATGTCAACTGCAACTTGCCATTAATCTCCTTCAATGTTGCAGCATGCACTATACTTACTATACTTAATAATTTTAAAAAATGTGACTAGCACTCTTGGTGACATTTTATAATATTATTGTTTTTTTTTAACTTGTAAAAATCAAAAAAAAAAAAATTTTACTTGTAAATTTCTATCCCTACTTCTCCCACGTGACAGAAGCCCTTTGAAGGGCTCTGACATGTTCAATTTTGAACACTGGTCCCAGGATCTCAAGATCTGCCTCCCTTTTTTGGAGATACACACATCTCAAAGCCATAGTCATAGGCCTGTAACATACTGTTCGACTACTCTCTAGGTACAGTACATTTTTAAGTGTTAAATTTTAACTGACAGTTTCTAAATTATAAACACGTCATCGAAAAATATCAACCACGTGTCAAAGAAGTTCTGAAATCGAAAATACGTCTTATAAGACGTCACTTTCTAGGCTTGACTCTAGATGATGAGAATCTTGTACAACAATAGTGCGGATAGGATGTAATTTAGTCGCGTCAGAGCGGGTGAGACGCAAATAATAAATGTTGTCCGGCAACTTTCCTGCCTACCTCGGGAGTCGGGAAGCTTATTTCGACTGCGAAGTAGCTTTACGTAAGTCCTACGAAAACCTTTTTATTGAACGAAGCGTAGGAAAAAAACATGTCAACAAAAAACCTATCGGGTTTGTTACGTTCATCTCATGTGAATCTTGTCATCAATAAAAAGGTGATGAGCCATTGGAAGATAGTAGTGAAAGATGATTGTATTCCATATTTATTTGATAATTAAAATTTATAAAATTATAAAATAATTTTATTGTAAATGGGTAGTAAGTTAAGCCGGTTTTATTGTTAGAAAATTGATTTTAAGTAATTGATTTTATTAGTTTCAATTTCATTTCTTAAGTGTGAGCATCACTTTGATGCAATGAGTGCTAATTAGACTATTCAAAAATCATAAGAATAATTTACTTAAACTAATTAAATCTCAAAAAATAATATGTAATATAATGCACTGGAAACCCTCTATACTTAAAAACTATAATATATTAAAAATATTTTTATTTATTATTTCATAATATAATAATTTAAAAATAATTTAAAAATTGAAAATATTTCTCATTATTCTTTTACAATTATATAATAAGTGATTCTAAAATCCCTCAACTCAATTTCTATTTTATAAGAAAAAAAATTTATTTTAACATCCAAGAGACAAAAGGCGAGCCTGGCTCTCTGCCCATTAATGTGCCCACGGGTGGAATGGCCGCCGTCAGATTAAAACCGTAGATCAGAGACAAAATACAGTACTCCCCTATTATTGCCAAATCGCCGGTTATCATTATCTCAGACGATAACTGAGACTGCTACGGATTTTATTCCGTTAACCTTCGGGAAAACATCAAAATTAGGTTTTGCTCGCGATCTGAAATGTCCGTGACCCAGTTTAACACACAAGTAAAATAAAATAAACCAGATTGTTATAACTTTCAAGGTTGTTCAATAAGTAGGAGATAACGTCATATTTTTATTTGAAATTCTGCTGGTTTGAGTTCATACTTGAAAGACGTGCATCAACGCAGGGAAGGACCACGGACCGTCAAACACGATGTGCGAGGGAACCAGTAGAACTATAAAGTCATGGTTTCATTGCCCGTGGAATAAGTACTGGAGCTTTTCAACCCACACGAAGACATTTTCTGAAAAGCTACTGCACATGACAGAAAGAAAAGCGCATGTTCATGCCTAGATATTGTCCGAGCATTCTCTGAAAAATCACAGCAAACTGCAGAAAGGAAGTATGTATTTATAGTGTCACATTATACTCATGTATTGTTTATTAAACCCAAAACGCGCATATTGGCATCTCTTCCTATCGAGCATTGTTCACGTTCTTTTGTAATGTACATGTTCCGCTCATGTGACAGTGCGTGTCTCGATGTTAAAACGATATATACTTGCAATTGCAACTAGAGGTGTAAAAGAATGAAGTTGTCTATCTAGGCAGTGGAATAGTTTGGAGGGCAGTTTTTTTTGTTGGAATTTGGTCAACTAAAATTAAAAAAATCAGGTAGTTGGAGTGTTTGGAATCCATTTTTGATAGTGGAAATGGATTCAGCACTATCAAAATCTTTAGGACACTCAAAATACTAAAGTTTAACAATTGTAAACAAGATTCTGATAAAATCTTTGCGGAATTCTGGGCCAAAAAGCTGCTTTTTTAGACTAAGACTAAAAAAATTCTCATGGCAGGAATGGAAGGTAGTAATGAATTGAATTTAGGAAAAATGTTTTTTAAGAAAAAAATTGATGTAGTAAAGTTTTAGATTATATTTATAATGAAAAACAACAATGTATAAGGGAAAAAAAATATTTTTTAAAGTTTTGTTGTATATATTTGTTAAAGAAATCAAATTAAAAAGATATTAATATTGCAAAAAATTGATGCATGGATAAAATTTATTTTCTAGTTGTCTTAGCTGTTATAATTTTTAGATTCCAAATTACCAATCTTACAGAAATTATGATTCATTGAAAGCACTGCAGCCCCCCAAAAAAGAAAGAGATGACTAAATGATGAAAGATTAGTATTTAAGAAAAAACTAATTGAACAGATAAAAAGACATGATCACTCATAACTATGTCCCAAATCTGGACAAACCTTCTTTTATAGTAGAATAAATGTGAGATAAGCTTTTATCATCAACTGGAAGGAGGCATTGCAACAAGTATGGTGAAAAACTTCTTTTATAGTCTAAGAATATAGATACCTATTCCCATCAAGTGAAAAGAGGAATTGCAAGGGGTAGAGTTTGCAAAAGTATAAATACTAACCCAAGTTTGCAAAATATAAATACTAACCCCCAAAAGTAAAAAGATAAAATAGTAAAGACATTGCATGCACAACATATATCTTATCTCTAAACAAGATTTGGTGACATTAGAAAAGGAGGTTCATCTCAATATATCTTTAACCATGTGCTCCACATTCAATATATCTTTAACCATGTGGTCCACATTTTGGAGGTTCAAGTAACACTACTACATGAAGGGCATTTTAAGACATTTGTTTAAGACAAAAGAAATCTTTTGTCTTAAAATTTTACTTTTTATTTTAGGTTATTTTACATTAAAATTTAATATCAATTAATTGTCTTAAATATAAAATTTAAGACAAAATAATTTGAGACAAAAATATTATAAGACAAAATTTCATATTTAAGACAAAAACAATTTGAGACAAAAATATTTTAAGACAAAACTTTATATTTAAGACAAAAGCAATTTGAGACAAAAATATTTTAAGACAAAACATTATATTTAAGACAAAAACAGGTTAAGACAAAAATATTTTAAGACAATAACAGTTTAAGACAAACATATTTTAAGACAAAACTTTATATTTAAGACAAAAACAATTTGAGACAAAAATATTGTAAGACAAAAACAATTTAAGACGAAAATATTTTAAGACAAGACTTTATATTTAAGAAAAAAACAGTTTGAGACAAAAATATTTTAAGACAATGGCCACTTTAGACAATGACAATTAAGACAAAACTCATTTAAGACAATTAACAGTTAAGACAAAACCATATCAATTTAAGACAACATTATCTAATACTTGCAAAATTGACTCTGATAATGCACCCTAAGTTTGTCAACTTGCAGGCTACTATTGTCTCGTGCCTATACCGAGGTTGTTATTTCACTTATCATTCATGTTATCTTATATAAAGACAACGATTTGTTGGGCTCTTCATTTTGGTGGGGTAGTCGTCTATGAAGTACGCGGCAATTTTTCCTAGAAATATTTCTCGGACATCAATTCCTCTTTTGTCCCTTCAATCTCGGTTGATACAATTAGATACAACCCGTCTATCGTTGACCCATAGCCAGTTCCTCTAAACAACTGAGTCCTAGCTAAAAATCTCATACCCTTAATTTTTAAAGTCTATCTAAGCATCTTATTTGTTGTGATAAAATATGTCTATGTGATTGTTCAAGACATTCATTTTCCCCAGCAACTGTGACTCTACACGAGGTGTGATATCATAATGTACAAAAGCTATAGTATATATGCTTCCTCTAATAGGAAATTGGGAAGTTTATACAAGTTTGATTAGTTTGCAAAATTTGAAGCTAAGCTAAGTCTATCTCAACATCTTGTTTTTTGTCACAAACAAAATATGCCTATAGGTTTGTTCAAGATGTTCATTTTCCCCAACACTTGTCACATTATGCATGTTGTAATATATCATCATGTACAAAAGCTACATAATATTTGTTTCCTCTAAATAGGAGATAGGGAATTTGATACAAGTTTGGTTAGTCTGCAAAATTTGAAGCTGACCTCCAACTTTAAAGTTATGTTCCTTAAATTACAACAACTAGTTTGCACTCTTCTTGATGTACATTGTGTTCCCTTGTTGAAGTTTTGGATATAGCCTCTAACTAAGCAGATTCTTCGGACACTTTGAAAATAATTTCTCCCTCACCAGCAAATCATTGGCAGGTTGGTCTTCACATGTTCTAAAATAATCAGGTTGACTTTACACTGGTTAAATATGGAAACATAGATATGGAATTTAATAGTTATTCATAGAGGGATATGTCACATTTTGGATCTCCATGAATAGGGGATCCTCAATCATTCTAGTTTTTCCATAAATACTAATGGACATGGACATGGACATGGGGTGATATCCTAACATTCCTTGGTCTCCATAAATGGTAGGATTCAAGTATGGGAAAATCAATGCTACCTTTTATCTCTTATCAGTAATAATAATAAATTAACAGGTCATGTAAATTTGATTTTCTCGTGTGTAACATTTTCTTTCTCTTGATTGAATTGGTATTTACACTAGGTCTAAATTTCCTTCGTTGATAGTATTAGCACAAGTGGTGAGTTCCTTGTCTGAGACTTGAACACTAAGCAAGTCAAACTCTTATCTAATTTTTAGGTTCAGGTTGTGTTTCATTTCTTCTTTTTAGGATTGGGTTGAGTCTCTAGCTAGCAAAGTGGGAGTTGTTGATATTGTGGGAAGCATCGTCGAAGATCTAAAAGATGGAAGTGAACAATTGAAAAGGTAGTTTTGAACCTGGGAGATTCAGATATTGATGATGCTCATCTGGAGAAATTAATCATTGATGGAATACTTTATATCTTCCAAGAGAAGGAGTCGACTAGTGATGATGCCAATGTGATGTTGAATGGAGTTTTTGTTGTGGATTTGTGAATGTTTTAAGCCAGAGAGTCAAACCATACTTTGTGGTACAACAAGTGGAGACTAAATAACACGAGTGCAAAGGTTAGACAACATGTCCTTGTACCAGAGTAGTCTTGTGAAGATATATAATGAACTCAACCTTGTAGAGACCAATAAGAAATACACACAAACACAATAAGAAGTGGCACACAAACTTTGGTTTTAATTTTCCACAGAACCATGCACACAAACAAAAATTTTAGTTTTTCTCAAAACCTTTGCAATTTTTTGATATAAAAACCTTCCCATGCAACCTGAGCTAAACTAAATTGCATATTTAGGAAATCCAGTGGATAGGAACTATCCATCAAATTTCTAAAATATTCCAAAATATGCAATGAAGATCAAAATACAAAGACAAACTTTAGTTTTATTCAAAACCCTTAAATGATTTGATATGCAAGGCTGCATTTCTAGCTTGGCCATTTAATTATGAAGCACATGAAGTTTGAAGTTGAGAGTATGTTCGATCTTCAGACTTAGGTTCATATCAAATCCTTATTTTCATTAAGTTGTGCTAATTGTCTATGCACTCACTACACTATGTAATTAGTGCACATTGTGCAGTTGCACACAAATACACATAGATCGTTACTCAAGAGCTATCATACTCCTTATTTCATATTTTCATTAATATTGTAGGCCCACCTAAAATATGAAACATGGAAAATTGTGGTGTTTATGGGTCATCCATTTGAGGGGGTATTGCTTCTTTAGCCATGATATGCATGTTGTATAAAAATATGCATCCGTGAAAGCCTAAAGCTATTTTATGCATCACATTTGGCTTCACTTTCATTGGTGACAAAACTATGGCACAACGAGTTCATTGTAGGAGGTGGGTGAATCAATTTTTACTTGTTGTAGGATGTGATGTCTTCTCTTGAATCTTATTGGCTACTTCTATATATTTTTGTAAGCACTTAGAGACATTGTTTCCCTATTGGCCGAAATCCACAGAGAGTGGAAGGTATTTCATGGATTCCACTGACATAACAATGAAAGAAGCCCTCTCTCTAAACATAGATGGCATTACTGAGTTTGTTGGCATGGTCGTCTAGCATTGTTTGGCCACAGTGAGTTACAATAGTGTAGTCAACATGAGTGCCAACAACCAGTTCATCGTTGTAATGGCTCTCATGAAACTAAGCCCTTATAAACCATTTTGGCATTATATTTTTTTCCAAGATTGGTGGAATTAAGATAGAGAATCATTTTTCTTTGTTATCCATCCTTTTTATGCCCTTCAAACTTTAGATGCTAATTTGGAAGAATACATCTTAGAGCATGTTTGTTATGATAATATCTTACCCAGTGCCTTCTAAAAAATTGTGAGGTTCAATGAGCTTTCAAAGCTTCCTTTGTTAGATGCACGATCAATTTATTAATACAAGAGGACCGTAACACAATTAAATGCCTTTGGATTTGGAATTCAGTTAAGCATTGACGTATTGAATTCTTCAATTCAGTTTTTCTTGTGTCTTTCCTGCAATAAAGTTTGAGTATAAGATCTCACATTATATTCCATGTGTGATATGCATGTGGTGTTCAAACTAGCATAACATTGATATATTAGTCATGGGAATGTAAAGATTGTAAACTAACCCTTTCATATATTAGGACAAGTTCAAATTATGAAAGACAAAATCCTATAATACTTATATAAGAACTAACTTTGGATACACATGCATGTGAACAATGCACTTGAATATATATAGTCTTACACAGCTACACTAGCAATACACTAATTACTTGGTACTTTGAAATTGTTGTCCTAATTGTTGTCTCTAGTTTTGAAAGAATACGGGCTTAATTTATGAGTGTAAATTAAATTCTATAAATATTCGTGGATCTCCAAACCCAAGGTAACAATGTAATTGTTTAAATGTATAGTTTTGTCTTCTATTGTCTATGAAGGAAGTAGTTTTTAGGAAAATTTTAATGTAATTTATATTTTAGAAACGCTTTCTCTATAAATTAATTGGCTAGGCTGCAATACTATGAGGAATGATATTGCTTAATATTTTTTGATTAGGAGGGAAATTCTACGATTAAATTTGGCTGATTTTTTTGTTGTTTTATGTAGTGACAAAATCATAACCTATTTGATACAAGTTCAATAGGATAGCCTTTAAGAAGTTCTAGAAGAAGAAATTTAATATAGTGAGATTAATTGTGATGTGCTTCCACGTAATAAAACAAAACTACTTGCACAAAGAGAAGCAAAATGGTCTACAACAGCTTGATATGCATAGAAGTTCACTTTTTAGCAAACAGTTTGAACTTCCATCTTCCTGTGAACTAACTGTGGCATTATTGGATATTTTTTTTAACCTAACCCATTTAACCCCCTAAACCCTAACCCCATTAACCCCTAACCCTTTAAAATCCTTAACTACTAAATCCCCTAACCCCCTAAACCTCTAAACCGGCCCTAACCCATATAACCCCCTAAACCCTAAACCTCTGACCCCTTAAACACTAATTCCCAACCCCTAACCCATTTAACCCCCTAAACCTCTAACCCCTTAAACCCTAATTCCCAACCCCTAACCCATTTAACCCCATATACCCCTAAACCCATAACCCATTTAACCCCCTAAACCCTAAACCTCTAAACCCTTAACCCCTAACCCATTAAACATTAATTCCCAACCCCTAACCCAATTAACCCCCTAAACCTCTAAACCCTAACACATTTAACCCTAAACCCTTAACCCCTAACTCATTTAAGCCCCTAAACCCCTAACCCATTTAACCCCCTAAACCCTTAACCCTAACTCATTAATCCCTAATTCCCAACCCCTAACCCATTTAACTCCCTATACCCCTAAACCCCTAACCTGTTTAACCCCCTAAACCCTAAACCTTTAAACCCTAACCCATTTAAACCCTAAACCCTAAACCTCTAAACCCTTCACCCCTAACCCATTTAACCCCCTAAACCCCTAAACCCTTAACCCATTTAATCCCCTAAACCCTAAACCTCTAAACCCTTAACCCCTAACCCCTTAAACCTTAATTCCTAACCCCTAACCCATTTAACCCCCTAAACCCTAAACCTCTAACCCCTTAACCCCTAACCCATAAATTCTTAACTGCTAAATCTCCTAAACCTCTAAATCCCTAACCCATTTAATCCCCTAAACCTCTAAACATCTAACTCTTAACCCCTAACCCCTTAAACCCTAATTCCCAACCCATAACCCATTTAACCCCCTAAACCCCTAAAACCCTAACCCATTTAACCCCCTAAACCCTAACCCCATTAACCCCTAACCCTTTAAAATCCTTAACTGCTAAATCCCCTAACCCCCTAAACCTCTAAACCGGCCCTAAACCATATAACCCCCTAAACCCTAAACCTCTGACCCCTTAAACACTAATTCCCAACCCCTAACCCATTTAACCCCCTAAACCTCTAACCCCTTAAAACCTAATTCCCAACCCCTAACCCATTTAAACCCATATACCCCTAAACTCGTAACCCATTTAACCCCCTAAACCATAAACCTCTAAACCCTTAACCCATAACCCATTAAACATTAATTCCCAACCCCTAACCCATTTAACCCCCTAAACCTCTAAACCCTAACACATTTAACCCTAAACCCTAAACCTCTAAACCCTTAACCCCTAACCCCTAAAACCTTAACCCCAAACCCATTTAAGCCCCTAAACCCCTAACACATTTAACCACCTAAACCCTTAACCCTAACCCATTAATCCCTAATTCCCAACCCCTAACCCGTTTAACCCCCTATACCCCTAAACCCCTAACCCATTTAACCCCCTAAACCCTAAACCTCTAAACCCTAACCCATTTAAACCCTAAACCCTTAACCCCTAACCCCTTCACCCTTAACCCATTTAACCCCCTAAACCCCTAAACCCCTAACCCATTTAACCCCCTAAACCCTAAACCTCTAAACCCTTAACCCCTAACCCCTTAAACCCTTATTCCTGACCCCTAACCCATTTAACCCCCTAAACCCCTAAAACCCTAACCCATTTAACCCCCTAAACCCTAAACCTCTAACCCCTTAACCCCTAACCCATAAATTCTTAATTGTTAAATCTCCTAAACCTCTAAATCCCTAACCCATTTAATCCCCTAAACCTCTAAACATCTAACTCTTAACCCCTAACCCCTTAAACCCTAATTCCCAACCCCTAACCCATTTAACCCCCTAAACCCTAACCCCATTAACTCTTAACGAGACTTAACCCCTAAAATCCTTAATTGCTAACTCAGTTAAGGATCATTGAGTTAACTGATCAATCAATCAAAAATAGATCATGCATGCAAGGAATTCAAATTGCTCAAGTGTGGTGGAGATTCCAAGCCAATGTAACATCAGTTGTAGACTAGTCTTGAGTGTACAGGTGTTGCATGCAATCAGAGATCAATCCTTGGGAATTACACAATCAATTTGGAGGAAATTCCTAAAAAATAGGGGCTAATTTCCATAGGATTTACACAAGGAAATAGGAGCTTAGGTGGAGGCATAAATTGATTAAATATAGGTCATAACTTCTCATTGAACAAAGAGAACAATTATTCTTTTGCAAGTTGAGCTAAGAGCAAGCTAGCAATTGTAATAGATTCTCTATTCATTTGATTAATGCAAGTAAGCTCAAGGGGTTTTTACGAGTTGGTTTCCCCTAGATAAATATGTGTACTAGTGTATGTGATTGATGCATGTTTGCGAATGTTGTTCTAAATTGTGAATTAATTTCTGTAGAGTAGTAGAGTAGAATTGTGTCTCTTGATTTAGATTAAATTTCTTGAGCAGTTGAGGAAGACGAACCTAGACTGGGACAACTGAGGGCACATCCACTTCTAGGTCAAATTCTAAATTCCATTGAGTTATGTATGTGTTTCCCAACCCCATGGAATAGGGTCTATTGTGAAAAATCAAATCTCTCACTTTTTTTTCCCCAAACAAGAAGGCATAGAGTCCTCAACCACAAAAATAATGAAAGAGATGAACTTGAACCACAACCTTCCAATTCTTCACTCTCCACAATTCTGTTGATATTAGAATCGGCCATGGTCCAATAAATTTCCCTTCTAAACCATGTTCCACCAAAGAAAAGGCTTTAAAATAGAAATTGCATGGGGTGATTCACCATAGGGTTATCATGAGTTTTCTCAACAAAACATAACGTAATGGATTTAAGCATAGAGAAAGGTTGAAGAGAAGAAGCAAGGACCTTGAAGGCTATCGCCTTAAAAGAGAGGGATGCAAGAAGAATTCACACTCCCTTCCCTCTTAGATCTTTCTCTCAAAGGGATGAATCAAGAAGAGAAAAAGTCATGGGTAAAAGAGAAAATGAACGATGGTTTAAAAATAACATGTTCATAAGTATAAAATTGTACTATATTAAAATTAAATTAAGCATCTCATCTATAATTCTTTATAATTTCGTATAATAACATTTAATTTTTTTAATAAAACAAATAAAAAACAATATCATAAATAAGTTAATATATATATATATATATATACACTAATTTAAAAGCTTTTAAATTATAGTTTTCCTTGATTTTATATTAACGAGTTTTAAAACGAAAATAAAAATGAATCCATACATAAATCGAAGAAAAAGGTTGTAGGTGAATTTTCACATGAAATTCATACCGAAACTTAGGGCCCGTTAAATAAATAGAAAAAAATAACAAAATATGTAGGGGTTGGTACCTTTCTATTAGATGTGGTTGGTGATGTGAAGACTACTCACCTTATAGTAAAGATTCATACTAAATCTAACAAGCCTATGGATGCTTGTTTATAAATGGAGACCCCTCTCAGCTCAGCTCACTGGATTCTTTGTTTGTTCATGCTAATTGTTTTTTTCTCAAATTTCCTTCTCCAAGGGGTTGAGACTATTTACTTCATTTATCGAGACTAAGAAAAGGTGCTTTAAAGTCAAAAGTATAATGAAAAGTTGGGATTACCTCTTGGATTTTAAAATTCATAGGGTGGTTTGTTTGGATTGGATCCACTTCTCTTAGGCTATATCATGTCTACTACTTTACCTTCCTCTAGCTCAAACAATTGGAACACATTAGTAAGTGTTTCTTCCTCTTCTTTCTTTGTGATGATATCTCTCTCCATATGCGAATAAATGCCTTGCAAACCGAGGCTTCTTAGTGATGGAATAGTGTTATTTGATTTGACCATTTATTCCTATTGCAGTTTGTAGGAGGTTCTTGATCCCACCATTTATTCCTATTTAAGTCTTTTAATCTAGGTTGAAGGAGCTAAGGGGGTTGAGTTGCAAACGAAGCCAAGGAGGATGCATGGACTACAACTTGCTCGAGGTTCCCGATCCTGCCTGTTATTCCTATTGAAATTGAAGCATTTTTATCCCGGTTGAAGGAGATGAGGGGGAGCTGAGCGGGTTGAGTCACAAGAATAGTCAAGGAGGATGCAGGGACTGCAACTTACTCGAGTTTCTTCATTCCGTCGATTCTTACTTTTGAAATTGAATCCTTTTCATCCCGGTTGAAAGAGTGGAGAGGGGTTGAGTTGTATGTGCAATCAAGGAGGATGCATGGACTTAGGTTAAGGGGACATGATAATGACTGGGTTAAATGGGTTTTCCTTTTATTTCAGCTCATAAGAGGTTTAGGGTTATAATAATTTGATCTATGACATATTTGCATGCCATCAATGGGTATGCGGTTGGGGAATTTTCCATTCCAAAGTTTCCTCGAGTGCCATCGTGCCATTGTACGAACATGGTATATGGGATGAATATAGAACCCAAACTGAGGAGTGTCGAGTTCATCAGTCATATAAAAAACCCTCATTTTAAAAAGTCCTCATTTGTGAATTCAATCACTTGCTAGGAAACATAATGAGAGGTGTTGGCTTATAAATTCCCCTTTCGAAGGCCCTTGCAATATTCTATTTTTCAGGTGCACTCATGTGGTATTATTGGAAAGAGAAATGAACAGAGCTTTCACTCAAAGGGTTCGATACGAGACAAGTCTCCTATCTTCCCTTATTATTTGAGCCAGTAAGAGTTTGGAGTAAACATATATTACTCAATCTCGAATTGTAGGACCTTGTTCAAAGTAAAGATAATAAAAACCTCTGGGATTTGGATGAGATCATTACTCATTTCTAGTTCTCCCGAATATGAATGGGGACGTCATGTGGAAAGACCAAAACATACCATGAGTAGCATTAGGGTGCACCCTTTAGAAAGTTAGAGGTTTTATCATTTAGAGGTTTTTTGAGAAAAATATTGATGGGTCCTTGTAATGCTCTAGATGGATCTGTTTGTGAAGACCAAGCTTTAAACAATGATGAAATGTCTCGTATCAGAGGAGAATGGACATTTTGGCTCACACCTCCATAATATATTTGGCAGATAACTTGCTTGCCCCAATACCAATGGCACAAGACTCGTTCATTAGTTGGGAACTTTCCTTACAAATATATAAGGAAACAACTACCAATATCACGGTCATTCACCATCATTTACCATCACCCATGGGGCAGCAAGACACAGAGGTATGGTGGGAAGTGATTTTTGGGCTTATATATTGCAATTAATTGGATGTATACCTTTCCTCTTACATTGATTTCTCATTTCCATATTTTTTTTGGGTTTCCTCTTGCTATAGAGTGCAGGGCTGGGTGTACATAGGATAAAATCTTGCGCCTTCCCCTTTGCTTCAGATTTCAAGGGCCCGATTTTTATTGGTGAGTAAATTTCCCGCCTTTACGATTGATTGAAGTAATAAATACAAGCCATTGTAAAAAAATTATATGCACCGAGAGATTGCTAGGGTTGAGCAGTTTCCTTTAAAAATTATTTCCTCTTAGGTTATGATCCCAACAAAATTGGTGGTAGTTTCCTCTTATTTGTATGGAGGACTTACCATTCAATATGTAGGTGGTTTTGTGTTGTAGATGCACAACATATATGTCCTTTTCTCCTCTAATAAATTTAAGCTCAAACGTCATATTTTCAATGTTGTTACAAACCTCTAATTTATTACAAACACATTTAAATTGTCTATATATCATTGAGCTTCTCGTCTATTAAAATTTCAAATATGGAACAAATGCTTCAACATTTTTTTTTATACCCCATGGGAGAAAATATTGTTATATTTTTGTTTTGAATGGCGCAGTTTGATCCGTCCATTTCTTCCTATCGCAATTTGCAGGAGGTTCTTGATCCCACCATTTCTTCCTATTTAAGTCTTTTAATCCAAGTTGAAGGAGCTAAATGGGTTGAGTTGCAGACGAAGCCAAGGAGGATGCATGGACTACAACTTGCTCGAGGTTCCCGATCCTGCTTGTTCTTCCTATTGAAATTGAAGAATTTTTATCCCAATTGAAGGAGATGAGGAGGAGCTAAGCGAGTTGAGTCACATGAATAGTCAAGGAGGATGCAGGGATTGCGACTTACTCGAGTTTCTTCATCCCGTCAATTCTTCCTATTGAAATTGAATCCTTTTCATCCTCGTTGAAGGAGTGGAGAGGGGTTGAGTTGTATGTGCAATCAAGGAAGATGTAATGACTGAGGTTAAGGAGGTTGATAATGACTGGGTTAACTGGGTAATGATGCAATTCAACCTAGCCATATATGCAAGGTTGTTTTTCTTCATGAAGTCGAATTAGATCTACTTTCATCCACACATGTTAATTATTACAATGAGAAAGGAAAATATTGAGAGGTGATGTAGTCAAAAGGGATTATTATTGGTAGATTTCGTGTTTCAACCATTCATAGAGTGAATAGTCTTGGATAGGGTGTGCTCAAGGAGGATAATTCTAGGAAATGTTTGTATTTCATCCATACAAAGGAAAATCAATAGATATATATGGTTACTAAATGAAAACAACAAGTTATTACAAAGGGGGCACCATATTGAACTATTTCTAGTAGGTTGGAACTTCATAATAAGAAAAAAATAAATATCGTGGAGAAGAGGTGCCACGATGTTGTGTTGACTTGTTGCTCATACATTTAATGCATTATCATGAGTATTACGTGCTAAAACAACACATATTTTAGAAGACATGCACATCACTAAAGATAATTTCAACATATTTGTCAATTAAAGGAAAAAAATTAGCTACGAAGTGTTTTGAACAGGTGTGTACTTTCAACAAACCTAGTTTTGAAAGAGAGAAAATTCACTAGAGAGGAATTGTGACATCCAAAATGATCTAGCACATAAGCCTTTAACCCACAATTTGATCCTCTTCTCTTTCCTCGACTACATTATCTCTCCTCTCATCCTGTTCTATAAAGGAGAGGTGCAAGTCCTCATTCTAGAGGGTGGATTTACTTACAAAGGTGTCAAGAGCTTCTCATCACCTACCCTCATCCATTTTAGACTTGAGAGCACTTCCACTACTGCATGTAAGATATTGATAGGGTAGCCCATGGTACAATGTCTTTATGATTTACTTTCTAACACTTTATTCACATATCAAATGGATTCTAAGGATTGTCTTTCGTATATGTTATCATGCTACAAGGATTGTGTTGCATTAAAGTGCACTTATTTAAATTTTACTTTCATATAAGGTGCATATTCTTTACGTCTTTTCCATCTAATCCCTACAAGTATTTTAATTAAGAAACTCATCACATCCCTCTATAATCTAATTTGTACTTTAATCTCTATCCTCTTTAAAGCACTCAAAAACAACATTTTATGTTGGATTAATCTAAACTTACACCTAAATTATGCACAAACATCTTAAAATAATCCTCATGAATAAAAAAAATAGTAATCCTCTATTTATAAAAATAATAAATGATTAAACAACCATAAAAATTGTATCACTACTCTATATAACAATTATATCACTCTAAAACAACTTTTTTTAAGGCCAACTAATATTTTGTTTTAAAAATATAAATTATTATTTTAACTAAAAATTAAACTAAAAATTATCACAATTCAATTTATTTTATTTAATATACAAGATAAAATATTCATTTTAATTTTATCATAATCAAAATAAAGAAATTAACAATTGCATCCAAAACATGAATAAATTACCAATTACATCAAAATTATAATAAGGAAATATATTGAAAACTAGAAAATATGATTCTAATGTTTAATTCATAATGCAGAAAAGCAACCTATAGAAATTAAAAATTTACAATAAAATTCCTCTTCACACACATATAGAATTATAATTATTTTAATTTAAAAACATGCGCATATATAGAGTTATAATTATTTTAGTTTAATTAATTCAAAATGTAGAAGAGCAACCTATAGAAAATTAGAAATTTACAATAAAACTTCTCTTCACATTAGAAGAACCTGCACATATAGAGATATAATTATTTTAGTTTAAAAAATAAAACTATTTTAATTGTGGTAATTTAGAAATTAAAACAATTTGTTCAAAGAGCGGCAAAATGATGAAAAAGAAGAGGAAAAATAACTATTTTAATTGTGGTAATTTAGAAATTAAAACAATTTGTTCAAAGAGCGGCAAAATGATGAAAAAGAAGAGGGAAAATAGACACGCTGAAAGTTGGAGACAGGTAATTGTTCCTAGCAAGTCGAGAGAGGAGTGTGAGAGAGACTGGTCGACTCTTCCGACGAAGCATTGTTACATTTTCCCTCTCGAATCCAGGGACAAGGCCAACCTCGCCTCCATTTGATAGGGCCTCCATTTGCCGGGGTTTTTAGGGTCTTCGTAATGCTTCTGGACTTTACCACTCCGTCTAACAAGTTGTGGAGCGGAAGCTTCTAAGGGGCCAGTGCAAAGAACATTTCAGATTTTAGCCCCTTTGATTGGATAATAGCCCCTTTGATTGGATAGGAAATGCATCGACTCTTAGGTTTTTGTCTGTGGTAGGTTATAGAACCAAAGGGGACAATGGATTCGCAACTCTGGGTCAGTTTTTCGATGTTGGTTGCGGTGGATATAGCCCTAGATGCGGCTTTCAGGTCGCTGATTTTGGAGATCTTAAAGGTTCCATGCGCATTGAGTTATGGAGAACAGTCATTGCACTTGCAATGTTTGTGGTGATTGATGCTGAGATTTTAATTGTTGATCTTGTTAGGGCAGAAGTTGCAATGCATGAAGGCACTATTGGGTTCTGTTGGATCTTGCAAAGTGGTGATGAGAGGGGTACAGCCAGAAGCAGCAAAGGTACACTGCACTTTGCATCACTTTCTCAATCTTACTTGTTCATAAGTGATCGTGTGAAACCAACATTCCCAATTTATATGCCATTCAGTCTCTTTTGCCTTTCATTTTGCACAACTTTCTTAATTTACTTTTCCATGGATATTCTGTGAAATTAATCATCGCTATTAGCTGCACTTGTTAGTTGTGTGCTGGTGGAGAGTCAATTTTCTTGAGCGCTTCTCCAATTACATATTGAAAGGCTCAATTTGAGTACACTCAAAATCTGAGTCTGCCTTAGAAAGAATTTGAGCCACAATATCACTTGCAGATACAAGTTCTGAAAGAATGTACACAGTTGCTTTTAGTATCTACACATCAGCAAAATTAGAGAGTATTATTGTTGGTCTAAATAGGAGTGATTGAGTGGTTGGCTCTCGCTGCTTTACAGGCTTTCCATACTCTTCCAATGGTCAAAACAGTTGATTCACAATCCTGCAAATCTTTGGAAGTAGAAACCATTGAAACAGATGGTACTAGTTCGCAAGGAGAGTTTGACTGATTACACTGGTTGGGGAAGAAACTTGGGTCACTCTGCTTATAAATCCCCCATGACATTTTACTCTAGTACATTTACTAATTATGTTTAGCTATTTCATATGTATCACTTAATAAGATTGTATCGATCCATCCAAGCAGAGGGCTTTCGATCTTCTGATTTTGTTTTCCATGTGGAAGGCATTCAATCTTGTGATTTTGTCGCAGAGTCCATCCTTTGAGATGCCCAAACGCAGAATGAGGAGCCCTGGGTGCTCGCGTCCATGAAACCATTGAGGGAGCTATGGCATCAATGGATATAGTACAAATTTCAACATCTCCACTTCCAATCTCTCCATTGAGACTACTTTATATAATAACCATGTGGGAGGGGAAACAAAAGAAATAAGAATCAGTTTTCTAGCAAAGAGGCTTGGCTGAACATGAGCAAAAGGCTAGAAAGATGTGGAGGAGATGCACTCGAAAGTTCCTACAGAACAAGAGGATTCCATTACCAACTTGCAGAGTATTGCAGCTCATCTCCATTGGAAACCCTATTCGTTTGATGGAAGGGGATGGAAGGCTAGTGTATCCATAGTAGGATCTTGTTTGTCAAAGCTCGACCACAGCTGCGGCAGCAGCAGCCGATGGGAACGAGGAAGAAGCTTATAATGTCAGTTTGAGAGACATTGCTTTATCATTCAAAGAGTGGTTTCCGGACAGAAGACTTCAACCTCGAGCATGGAGTAATGAGCAGTTGAAGAGAGATGTAAATAGGATTTGTGAAGTACTGTCTCAAGACCATCAGGGTGTAAAAACATATGAGGCACTTACACAGCTTGATATAAATCTCACTGAAGAATGTGTTGTGAGGGTACTCAAGCTTCAGAATGATGTATTGCATGGGTTGAATTTTTTTGACTGGGCTGGGAGACAAATAGATTATCAACACATCAGAGTTTCTTATTACACCTTACTAAAGATGCTCTCTTGAGAAAAATTGACAGGAGTCTTGTTGGACTCGCTTGAGTCATTTCAAAAGCAAAAAAACATATCGGGTCTTCGGTTTTATGATACCTTAATAATGGGCTATGCGCATGCAGGAAAGGCTGATATGGCACTACAGGTGTTTGCACGGATGATATTCCAAGGAGTAGATTTAGATGGGTTTGCTTATAACATGTTGAATAGATTGGTGGAGGAAGATTTCTTTGATGTGGTTGATACCATTTACAAGCAAATTTTGCGGGCGGGTTTTGAGGATTCTACACATTCGAAGGAAATTATAAGAATTATGAAAACTCAAAAATGAGACAACAAAATACTAGATAGAGAGTTTAGGGTCAAAAACACACTTGCAAGATGGGTTATACTTGTCTCACAAAGGTCTGAAAGTCCAACCATAATCCGGAAAACCATATTAAACCCAGAAGACAAGAATTCTAAAGTAAATAAACTATTTCTAGGAGGAAGTAGAGTGAAATAACTTGAATGGGTGTAGCCTGTAGCGAGTTCTACAGCAACCCGGGTGTAGTAGGACGAACTACCTCTATTGTAAAAACCTTGGTCCATTACGCGGTGGAAAGTACAATAAAATATAATTAATAATAAATGAGTAAAAAAACCTTCGGTGTGTGTAATATAACATGTAGCTATCACTATGGGGATGGTCTGGTTAAACAAGCCATGTCTCTGGTTAGAACTTCTCTGAAACAGTCAAAAATCGTTTATGGAATAGCAATTTAACTGCACTCGAAATAGTTATTAGTAAATATGGAATAGCAATAGCAGTAAATATTTAATGAACTTGAAAAGGAATTCTGGTTCAGTAAATATTTTTCCTTGCAAAGTGCACTGATAACTATTTCGAGTGCAGTTTCATTCACTGAACCAGAATTCCTTTTCAAGTTCATTAAATATTTACTGTGCAAGAAATCTCCTCTATCTTGATAGCCTGAAAGACAAATATAAAAACTGGTCAAGAGATGAGATGCATATGCATTGAATATATATCAATCACGATTTAGATCCCAACCATGCAAAAAAAAAAGACAGAAAGGCATTCCAGCCTCTTCATTTTTTTGCTTAAAACAGTCCCTTTATTTATTTTGGGTGATTATGTTTATTTGTTGGTAACCCTTTTCCTTCCTTTTCTGCATGCCCTGTGTAGATTGGTGTCTGTGAGAATAGAAAATGTTCCTATCTTATAGCTTCTTAGAGCAGTAGCTCAAACTATAAAACTCTACAATTTCAAATGACTTTGGGACTCTTAGGTAGAGCCATATTGAATGCACTAAGGATAGAACTAGTAAAGTAAATTCAAATCAATATATTGTTAGAGAAGATCCCAGCCAACCTTTTTCACAATTTAAGTGAGAAGAAAAAGAAAGAATTTGAAAACTCACCTGTCGATCCATGCTGAAGATGAAATAAATAGGTTTAGGACTCCCAGGCTGTGAACTCGTATAGAGGTTTGCCTTCTTATTATTATTATTATTAAAGAAGAGGTTTGCCTTCTTGAAGCTAGTTTATATTCATCTTTACATAGATCGTGTTCTACATATTAAATTGATAGAAGTGGAAATGGGTATGATACTTTATCTAATCAATTTCCATCGTTTATTATACCTGCCAATAGTAGCAGGTACGTAGCGATCGATATCGATTTTACCTTGAATTAAATTTGTTTGAATTTTTAAATATCAAATGCCATCAAATTTTTTAACCAAATTCTTGAACAAAAACAGATAAATATTTAGAACAGTTATGTAAGAGAGCAATCTGACAGTTAGAGCAAATACTCATCAAGCACACACCTAGGATTCACACCTCTGGAAGGCTCAACCCACTGCCTCTTGGAAATATGAACCATGCACACCCTAATACGCCACTCTCATCAGCGTTTCCTTAAACACTGACCCTGCCCAGGGGGTCTCCATGGGGAAAAACACATAATTATTGCTAGGCATTCTCTCTTTGTAAATATGCTTAGGACAATCTAACAATGTCGTCTCCATGTCTGTAGATCATTGTGCAATAATCTTGGAAAGGCATAGAGGAGAAACACAATGTAACAGAAATGATTCACACAAAACACACAAGTTGTGGCGTGAATCTCTCTAAACACGACAACAATCTTTGCCTCTTCTTTTTTACCTCTTTTCTTTGTCTTTTTCAGTCGCGCTTTATGACTCGTGGCTATTGTTATTCCTCTGTCTTCTAGTTGCTTGCTTGTTGCATGGGGCTATCTTCCATATCACCCCCAAAAAAAATATGAACTTTTGCAAAACCGTAAATTCTTTTACCAATAAAAATTCCAAAAACCACGAAATATTTTATATACACCTCAATTTTCTTTTAATTAAAAATACTTTAAAAAATATATTTTTATTAACTTATCCAAACCCTTATATAAATATCTTACCAAACCTCTTTAACCAAACCAAACAAACAAACCAACAAAACAAAAAAGCTTTATTGAAACTTTGGAATAACCTTAAAAAAAAAAACCCTTATTATTCCTCTTTAAAACTTTGGAATAACCTTAAAAAAAAAAACCTATCTCCTTTAGTATATCTCACCCAAGACGTTATATCACTCACAGTTGAAGAACAACTTTATGAATGTGTAGCCACGTGACTTCAAAGAACTATTCTTAAAATTGCAAACCTTAGAAGCTTCACTTTCCCTATCACAAATTTCCGTCGACCATAGCACGTTTTTTCGAATTTTTTTGTTGACCTTTAACACTGACCGGCCGTTAGCCCTCTCCACGGTCAGGGAGGGTGCCTTTGCTTTAACGCAGCTACTTAGCGTTTTTTCGCGTGCATGTAACTGGGTGAAATTAATTTACAACCTCTAACGCGGTTCGAGAGTCAGCCCTTGAGAGTTATAACCCATTGTGTACCACGGCAGGGTGCGTTATTGCTCAATCAAGAGAAGACACATATTTCTCAAATTGATGTTAATCTGGATGCTAATCTGCTTTTTCTTTCTATTCTGCAAAAAAATTAGCGATCTCTATAATCTATAGTACTGATAGGTTTTGATATTAATTTGTTGGAAAAATGAAAAAAGAAAAACACAATTTAAAAAAATAATTCACACAAATTACATTAAACTTGAAACTCTCCAAACACAACAATTTTATCTCATTTTTTTCCTTTTTAGATAGCACTTTGCAAACCATCACTGCTATCATATAAAAACATTAAGAAGATCGAACACGGGCTTTGTTTTGCACATGGTATGCAACTCACTAGTTACTAAAAATCTCATGAGTTTGCACTATCGAGAATAGTCTCAGGCAGTGATCACATTTGAAGGGCAGGTCGGAATTTCAATTAGAAGGACATATATTTATGTCGCCCTTCTATGATGAAAAGCGTAAAAAAAAAAAACATTTCAATTGACCACAATATATTATTTTTACATTTCATTTTCAGAAAGAAAAAACCATCAATCTTTATGCTAATAAACGACCATCAATCTTTATGTTAATAAAAGACCGTTACATATACAATAGTGAAGGAAACTCCATCTTGCACTACTTAAATCTCTCATTGGAAATGCCAAATCTCACTTAGAGAATTGGAGACTGAATACTTTTGACAGCACGGATTGCACCACACAAATTCTGCCCACACCATGAAATGATAGTATGGGTACTCCATACGTCGACCATAGAGATTCTTGCACAAGCCATGAAAGAAAAGTATGGGCATTGGGTAGTGTTTTTCAGAGTTTCAAAGTAATTCAAGCAGGAGTATTCAGAGTGTGGTCGCTTTACTGATTTGGTTTTCACAAATCTTGTGATTCAATTTAAGATCCAATTTTAGATAAGATTATGAGTTTGAAAAGACTTTAACCAAAACGATTTCTTAATTTTCTTCTATTAAAAAAAAAACCAATCCAAACAAACTAATATTAGCTGGCCTGCGTTTTTCTTCTATTGAAAAAAAACCAATCCAAACAAGCGAATAATCGATGGCCTGTACATTTAAACATTATGCAGCGCGATGAAGCCCAAAATGACTGTATGGCGCCCTGAATTCTTCCTCCCTGCACAATATGACAGCGCTTTCTACGTCCACGCAGTGGCTCTCTGCTATTGTCTAACGGAAGTTTGATAAGGGTGGGTATTCCAAACCATTATTTGTATGGAAGTTGTGTCAAACTCATGAGTGAAAAGGACGGACATTTTATTACCAATATAGACCAAATGAAGAGAACCACCATTTAAATAACCAAAATTGTTATGCATATTATTCATTGATATAACATTTTGGGTTAGGCACATTTGACGTAGACTCAGAAAAAGTTAAAGGTTAATTTAGTAATTGTGCAAACAAGGAATACTATGCCATCGAAGGAACCATAACTATGTCGGCTTTGCTTTTAGCTTTAACAAGATAGGAATTGGCATGAAAGATACCATTCTATGCCTGCTTTTAGCTTTAACGACTAAATTGATATTTACAGAGCATAAACATCAATGAAAGTATTATTCGAACATCAAGAAATTATATGGAGAGTTAAAATCCTGGAAAATTCCGCCTGCTCTGTGTTCAAAACTTTAGAGTAGAGTAGTCTTCTTTTCCCAAGCAAAGAGATGTAATCACACTTGATTTGGGTCTTGAAATTTCAGAATAGAGTATTCTTCTGTACTCAAGTCAATAGATGTAACCACACTTGATCCGAACAAGTGGGAGTTGGGATTTGAGGAATGGCTCTTTCTCTGTAGGTTGCAATTGCAAAGCTAAAGGTTGAGTCCAAGAAAAACATTAATTAATAAGTTATTAATTAGGCATGCAGTTGCACAATGCAGACTTGCACTTAATAGAATTTGGAAACTCAACAACCTTTCCTTTGCAACTGCAACTTGCCATTAATGTCAACTGCAACTTGCCATTAATCTCCTTCAATGTTGCAGCATGCACTATATTTATTATACTTAATAATTTTAAAAAATGTAACTAGCACTCTTGGTAACATTTTATAATTTTTTTTTTTTTTTAACTTGTAAAAATAAAAATAAAAAAATTTTACTTGTAAATTTCTATCCCTACTTCTCCCACGTGCCAGAAGCCCTTTGAAGGGCTCTGACATGTTCAATTTTGAACACTGGTCCCAGGATCTCAAGATCTGCCTCCCTTTTTTGGAGATACACACATCTCAAAGCCATAGTCATAGGCCTGTAACATACTGTTCGACTACTCTCTAGGTACAGTACATTTTGAAGCGTTAAATTTTCACTGAACATCAAAATGACAGTTTCTAAATTATAAACACGTCATCGAAAAATATCAACCACGTGTCAAAGAAGTTCTGAAATCGAAAATACGTCTTATAAGACGTCACTTTCTAGGCTTGACTCTAGATGATGAGAATCTTGTACAACAATAGTGCGGATAGGATGTAATTTAGTCGCGTCAGAGCGGGTGAGACGCAAATAATAAATGTTGTCCGGCAACTTTCCTGCCTACCTCGGGAGTCGGGAAGCTTATTTCGACTGCGAAGTATCTTTACGTAAGTCCTACGAAAACCTTTTTATTGAACGAAGCGTAGGAAAAAAACATGTCAACAAAAACCTATTGGGTTTGTTACGTTCACCTCATGTGAATCTTGTCGTCAATAAAAAGGTGATGAGCCATTGGAAGATAGTAGTGAAAGATGATTGTATTCCATATTTATTTGATAATTAAAATTTATAAAATTATAAAATAATTTTATTGTAAATGGGTAGTAAGTTAAGCGGGTTTTATTGTTAGAAAATTGATTTTAAGTAATTGATTTTATTAGTTTTAATCTCATTTCTTAAGTGTGAGTATCACTTTGATGCAATGAGTGCTAATTAGACTATTCAAAAATCATGAGAATAATTTACTTAAATTAATTAAATCCCAAAAAATAATATGTAATATAATGCACTGAAAACCCTCGATACTTAAAAACTATAATATATTAAAAATATTTATTATTTATTATTTCATAATATAATAATTTAAAAATAATTTAAAAATTGAAAATATTTCCCATTATTCTTTTACAATTATATAATAAGTGATTCTAAAATCCCTCAACTCAATTTCTATTTTATAAGGAAAAAAAAAATTTTAACATCCAAGAGACAAAATTCAGTACTCCCCTATTATTGCCAAATCGCCGGTTATCATTATCTCAGACGATAACTGAGACTGCTACGGATTTTATTCCGTGAACCTTCGGGAAAACATCAAAATTAGGTTTTGCTCGCGATCTGAAATGTCCGTGACCCAGTTTAACACACAAGTAAAATAAAATAAACCAGATTGTTATACCTTTCAAGGTTGTTCAATAAGTAGGAGATAACGTCATATTTTTATTTGAAATTCTGCTGGTTTGAGTTCATACTTGAAAGACGTGCATCAACGCAGGGAAGGACCACGGTCCGTCAAACACGATGTGCGAGGGAACCAGTAGAACTATAAAGTCATGGTTTCATTGCCCGTGGAATAAGTACTGGAGCTTTTCAACCTACACGAAGACATTTTCTGAAAAGCTACAGCACATGACAGAAAGAAAAGCGCATGTTCATGCGTAGATATTGTCCGAGCATTCTCTGAAAAATCACAGCAAACTGCAGAAAGGAAGTATGTATTTATAGGGACACATTATACTCATGTATTGTTTATTAAACCCAAAACGCGCATATTGGCATCTCTTCCTATCGAGCATTGTTCACGTTCTTTTGTAATGTACATGTTCCGCTCATGTGACAGTGCGTGTCTCGATGTTAAAACGATATATACTTGCAATTGCAACTAGAGGTGTAAAAGAATGAAGTTGTCTATCCAGGTAGTGGAATAGTTTGGAGGGCAGTTCTTTTGTTGGAATTTGGTCAACTAAAATTAAAAAAATCAGGTAGTTGGAGTGTTTGGAATCCATTTTTGATAGTGGAAATGGATTCAGCACTATCAAAAATCCTTAGGACACTCAAAATACTAAAGTTTAACAACTGTAAACAAGATTCTGATAAAATCTTTGCCAGATTTTTTCAAAATCTTTGCGGAATTCTGGGCCAAAATGCTGCTTTTTTAGACTAAGACTAAAAAAATTCTCATGGCAGGAATGGAAGGTAGTAATGAATTGAATTTAGGAAAAATGTTTTTTAAGAAAAAAATTGTTGTAATAAAGTTTTAGATTATATTTATAATGAAAAACAACAATGTATAAGGGAAAAAAAATATTTTTAAAAGTTTTGTTGTATATATTTGTTAAAGAAATCAAATTAAAAAGATATTAATATTGCAAAAAATTGACGCATGGATAAAATTTATTTTCTAGTTGTCTTAGCTGTTATAATTTTTAGATTCCAAATTACCAATCTTATAGAAATTATGATTCATTGAAAGCACTGCAGCCCCCCAAAAAAGAAAGAGATGACTACATGATGAAAGATTAGTATTTAAGAAAAAACTAATTGAAGAGATAAAAAGACATGATCACTCATAACTATGTCCCAAATCTGGACAAACCTTCTTTTATAGTCGAATAAATGTGAGATAAGCCTTTATCATCAACTAGAAGGAGGCATTGCAGCAAGTATGGTGAAAACCTTCTTTTATAGTCTAAGAATATAGATACCTATTCCCATCAAGTGAAAAGAGGAATTGCAAGGGGTAGAGTTTGCAAAAGTATAAATACTAACCCAAGTTTGCAAAAATATAAATACTAATCCCCAAAAGTAAAAAGATAAAATAGTAAAGACACTGCATGCACAACATATATCTTATCTCTAAACAAGATTTGGTGACATCAGAAAAGGAGGTTCATCTCAATATATCTTTAACCATGTGCTCCACATTCAATATATCTTTAACCATGTGGTCCACATTTTGGAGGTTCAGGTAAATATCTTGGATATTCCTTTGTTCACTTCTTAAGCTCAAAATTAAGGAGCTCTTAATGATGGAAATGTAGCTCAAACATTGGCATGCTAGTATTTTATATATACTTGGCACTGTACTTGATATAAAAGCTCATTCTTTTGAAGAAAGTGGTTAATGTACTCCATGAGTGTTATGTCAAACCCTTTGACATACAAAAAAAGAGATGTCTATATAGAGAATATAGCACTTTACATTGGAACATGATTTGGTCCAATTGAAGAACGTGGTTGATGTACTTTATGAGTGTTATGTTTAACCCCTTGGCATACAAAGAAGAGAGGTCTATATAAAGCATATAGCACTTGACATTGGAACATGGTTTGGCCTACTTTCATCATTACACCTATTCTTAAATATGGATAGTTCTTTATCTGAAGTGCTTTTCAAGGAAACTAATATATATATATATATATATATATATATATATATATATATATATATATGCGCTCCACATTGAAATGGCTATAATGGTTATTAGTGGGTAGGTTTAATTATTTTTCTATTTTTCGGCGATTTACATGAATTAAATAGGGAATTAACCTGCACTTAGACACAATGTCATTTTTAAAGTGATTTTCCATGATCAATTTTTTCATATGGTCTTCATGCTTGTGGGGTAGATCCCAAGGGTAATCTAATTAGGATAAAAGTTGTGACAACATGTTTCATTGGGTAAAAGTTTGAAGAATTTGTTAGACGTGTATGAACTTAATGTTAGTTCGTAATTGAAGAGAGAGACTTTGTTCATGCTAGATGGATTGTGTTAATGTGGGTTGCAAAAACATTAATACATGCAATTACTAATTATTCAAAGTCCCAAAACTCAAATCAAAATACAATTGCCATTGCACATTTTTCATGAAATAACACCATTGCTCAAATTGATCTACTTGGAAGATGGATATGATTGATAAAAGGCATGTTCGGAAATTGGAAGGCATAATTTTGTGTTGGAATAGCTCTTTCAAGTTAAATAATTTGAGTGGTTCTTTTGACAATTTGTAAAGTTAATGTGGAATTTTATTTTGGATATAAATTAAATTATTTTGATAAGCAAGGAGTGGATCATTTTTCTGTATTAATGATATTGCCTTTGGAAAGTATCGAGGACCATAAAAATTTCCATTTACCTTTGAACAAGTAGTGAGGAGACATTTTAGTGTTTCAATGACACATAAATATGACTAAGGTGCCATTTGATTTACTCGTAGAATATTACTTTAGTTGGTTTTCCATGTGTTTTGAAGACATAATTTCATTAGCCAAGGCTTACCCAGTAGGCTAGTAAGATTGTAGTTTCACAAAATAACATGAATAAGATTAAATATGGTATTTTTAATCACTAATGTTGATGATAGGATAAGGATACTCTGGTCTTATAAAATGAATTATAAGTATGAATAATACCAAATTTAAGTTAAAAATTGAATAAAATATTACAAAAATTCCCTAAGCTTTAAAAGATGTGTGGTCTCTAAAGCTACCTCCTGCCACACATAGGCAAATGGATACCATACATAAAATGGTCACACATTCTTGCCAAAGGAGTGTTGTCCACAGGTGATAATCACCCTGAGTAGAAACAGGTAGATGTTAATGACCCCAGTTAGAAACAAAAACAATTATGTATTTCTAACAAGTCATTGTACCTGCCAACATAGGAAAAAAAATACATCTTGGTCCTCTCAACATTTAATGCATATCTAATCCATATATGCTACCACCAAACTCTATGTCAAAAAATTTTGTCATATAAAATCAACATATTTCAACCTAGAACAAGTTAGTATGAGTTGTACACAAACTAATAACAAGCTGACATATCCCAAAGGTTTATATATACATAAAAATCACACATCATTTCATTAACAAACCTTTCTCATGAAACAGGCAACATTCATCTTCCTATGAAGGAGCTAGATTAAAAAATGAGGAAAACATTGTTTTGAAATGAAAAAAAGCTTCCATGTCATCTGAATATCAAAAGCCACACACCCACAAAGGAATGGATAGCAATATGCCCCAACCCAGGAGATTACCAAAACTCAATCATATAAATACTCAAACATTGAATGCACGCAGGAAAAATACATTCTTTTGTAATCATATTGTTGATCATTGTATAAAAATACATCTAGATTTAAGTTGATAAACTAATTAATTGAAACTAGAAACACAATTATTGATAAGGTTTGTACACTCCATAATAGTTGTGGTAAAAAAACTGCATTTGAACTTGTTAAATAAAAGAAAACCATGAAATACATAATCACAATAAAATGCTACCACAGATGAGAAGTTTCACACACCTACTATTATGCATGATGTATGTGATATTTACTGCAACTTTTATGCACAACCTCTCTAGCTTCATATTCCTTAACAAGGACCCAAGTTAGCACAACCCTAGTCCAATCTTGGAAAGTTACAAGTTTTACATATTCATAAAAAAAAACATAATTGGTAAATTCACCTTCTATGTGGCTGTAAATATCAAGTATCTTGATGCATTTATCAAAAGATCACCACCTACTCCTAGATTATTCCTATTGTCTTATAAAAATGTTGTTTTCAAATAAATTCCAGATATATTAACAAAAGCACAAAAAGCTATTCTCGAAATTAAAGTGTCGTAAAAAACTGCACCATTAAGTACCTACAGTAATCTCCCATACAACACTGTATGGTTGAATAAAGAAAATTGTTAGATAGAATGGTCTGTTCCATATCAACTTCCACACTATAATTATTTCCTTATCTTTCACACTATAATTGTTGTCTATCTTTCACACTATAAATTATAGACACATCGTGTTCAATCCTGTGAAAACATTTGGCAAACAAACAAGGAACCAGGGATAACCTCAAACATATCACTATGTTTCATTATGTTTCTTAATGGAAAGGTAGATTAAAGAAAAATTTGGGAAAAAAAATTAACAATAATATTAATAGAATAATAATATTAATAAAAATCCCAATCTAAATGTTGTTCATTTCTAATTCCAGTATCACTTTCATGTGAGTCCATAATCATATTGTTCATTTCCATTATCATTTTCATGCGAGTCCATAACAATAATGCAGCAAGTAATAGTTCTTCATATGACGTTTCTCGTCATTTGCACATGTTATAAGTAATAAATTTAGAGACGGGGGAGGAATGATGGCATACAAGAATAATAACATTTGACAAGAGAAATGATACACTCACGAGGAATTCTAGTTATAAATGTGTGCCAGAATTGAAAGGCAGTGTAATGAAGATCCAAAAAGGATGAAAACAATGAGAGATGTACACGTGGAAGATATTTCAAGATCGGTGTTTTCAATGCTTAAAATTATAAAGATGAAGCCACGTATGGGAAGCACAAAGAATTTCGTTTGTCCTTTCAGTCTACAATGTCATCTGCAACATCGTGTTTTTCTAATTATACTAGCGATTCCACGTCCAACAACTCATATTTATCTTGAGATGAAAAGTCTATGTACAAATATAGTTCCTCCATTCGTACTGCTAAAACATAATGGAATTCTCATCCTGTGGGTCGTGAAGGCAAAGCATGGAAATGAGTTGTTGGAAATCGAGATTCACATGGAAAATCATCTATTACAGATGGGAATTTTCAAACTACTGAGATACCTTTCATCCCTGCAGAGCAGAATCCCAAGCACCCAAAATCTCCAGGGAGGAAGCTCTCACGTTTTCTGAATTCTTTGTTCATGGTTGGGGGCACCAAAAATGCAAAGCTTTCTGCATATTCTTGTATAAGTGACTCCAGTCCATATTATTCTTATGAAAGAAAACCCAGCTCCACTTGTTCATCTTCCTCTTTAGTCCAATCCAGGTCATGTCTCAGTAAATCATCCAAAGGGTCGAAGAAGAGGTTTGTAATTTTATACCCAAATATTGTACTTTTGAATGACAAATCTAGCTTTTATGGGGAGAAGTGTATCCATAGAATGGGAAAGGTTGACACTCAAGTTTTGGGATTTAGTGATCCATGTAAAATAGTCATGTAAAATAGTTTAAATAGAAAATAATAATAATTAAAATATGAAAAGACATTGGAAAATAAAGCCCAAAAATCTCAACCTCTATGTATATATTTATGAATAGTATTAATGCAAAATCACAATTTTCTTTGAAGAGTTACCTTGTGGCCTAAAATGGTGTCAGAGAGCACAAGTCCCCACCTCTATTTTTGGCTCCCTTGTAACTCCGTCGTGCCTCTGTTCTGCATTTCTGCAGACACACATATTCCTGCAAAATCTCGTGCATTCCACTAGTCGTGACTACATATCTTAATCCTATTCCTACTGTTGAGGAGTTGAATTATTACATTAAGGCATTGTTTTACCTCCTGTGAAGACTCGAGCGAGTTGTTGCACTACCTGGAGGTGTTGTTCAATATTCAATGGCGGTGTTGAATGTGCGATTACAATCAAATGAAGTTCGAGCATGGCGTATGGTAAGTCTTTTTAGCCTGAATTTTATTAGATGGTTGTATATGCTCGAAATTGTTTGAAAAATATGGTGTGATTGTGACTGTGTATGGCGGAAGCCTTGTGTTGTATGGCGTGACTGTGGTGTTGGTACCACCGCTCTCCTTCGTGTTTCAGATTACACCACCTCCTCCCCATACCTCCCACTGCTTACTTCTCTCCTCCGCCACCGATTACCGCCCATCTATGCCACTGTTGTATAACACTTTGTACATCCACGCAAGAACAAACCTGTCGGATTCGAACTAGAGGCATAACACCTCCCCTCCATGTGTTGCGGCATCACCTCATCTGTATATAATATATATAGCCCTTGTTTGATTTTTGCTCCCTATTGCGAACCATGACCTCATCGCCACAGTTATATAACTCTGCCATCCGTATTATACTCCTTCCCTCATATAATACATAGCTCCTCGTTATGTAAAATATAAACCTGACATATAAGACCTCCCCCATACCACCATACTGCCATCACTTTTGGCGTGACCATACACTTCTGCTTGTACATCCCAGTTATAATATAACACCTTTGTTATAATATTAACCCCGAAAGTTATAATATATGTCATTATAATACATGTCCAGGTCAATGCATTGACCCCGCAGAGTCAATACCTCCCTCGTTTCATAACCCTGTGCATTACCACCTCCTCCATATACACACTCCCACATATACCACCTCCACCATATAACCCTTTCCCAATAATATCTCTCATATATATATATACACCAAAATTTTATATTTTTACAGAAATTACCACTAGAAGTGCATTTTTTCACATTATATTGCCAACAGAGTGCATTTTTTACATAGTATACTTATTTTAAAATTCATTTAGTGATATTAATTGTTGGAGTAGTTCTCTCTATAAAATAGTACTATCCTGAATGGTAAAGGAATATAAAACACACACTCTCATTCTCAATGAGTTATGGAGAGGAGTTTGTGAAGGAGAAGGAGATAATGCTCCTGCAAAGCCCATCTCACACAAGGAGATTTCGCTTTGGGAAAATAAGAACAACAAGGCCTATGCCTTTATTGCAACATCTATAAATGAAGAGGTGAGTCACCATATTTCACCATTTTCAAATCCTTTTGACGCCTTAAATAAGTTGAAGGAATTGTATAACTCACACTTTGAACTTGAATTGTCCAATTGATGATTAAATTGTTCACTCTTGAATTGAAAAATGATGAACCTCTTTCTTTAGCATCAAAATTAAGATCCATTATGCATGATATAAAAACCACTGGTGTTGAAATAGGCATTCCTCTCATTGCTTATTGATGAGGCCCATCATTAGGTATATTTTAAAGGGTTAAAATGCCATACTTCAGTTATTAAGTTACCTCTCTCTCAAATTTATTTACATTTTTTTCATATTATGCTTAATGAGAAGGGTGTATGATGTTGGTCATGTCTTGTTTCCTAACCTGGATTAATTGCAGGAAATGAAGCCATTTTTGAGATATTTTCCACCTAAGGGCTCGGAGTAGACAACAATGAGCTATTGTAGGAGGTTTGTTCGCCTACTTAACTCTCTAAATCAACTAAGATCACACTGAGATCTCTCCCAACAACTTGACAGCAAAGGCAGCCAAACAAAGTGGCAGTTATGAGGAGCCAAGCTCCACTCTTCTTGAGATCAAGGAGGACTTATTCCTAATTTTTAGGGAGCTGTTGGTAGCTACCCATTTGTATAAATAAGCACATGCAAGATCCCATTAGGATTCAAACTTTGCATTCTTCTAGGTAGCTCTTGATCTCTGATTTAGTGTTATTTTTTACTATCATATGATGTATTACACCTTTTTATTCAATGATAATGAGAAGTTGCTTGTTTCATCACTGGTTTAGTCTCAGAGGGTTGATGATTTTGGGTTAGGGCCCAATCCATTAGCTAAGTACCTCTGATGTATTTATATTCTCTCTTTATGTTTCAACATTTTGTTTAGTCTCTTTGCATTCTAGTAGCAACAAAAATCCATCAAAATTGTGCTCGTAGTCTCTTTTTCTCACCTCTCTCATGGGAGCTTGAGGAGAAGGATCTCCAACCACAGACCAAAAGTAGTTTTTTTTAATGATTTATTAGAAAGTTAGATAGTGTGATTATCATGCTCATAATATACTTACCGTAAGTTAGAAGTTGGAGTTGTAGTTAGATCATATTTTAGCATAGGTTAAGTAGGGTTTTCCATTCAACTCATATTTTCCACTTTTTAACATGTTAGTTTTTCAATAATCAATGGATGAATGTGTGTAGGGATTTCAATAATATCTACAACTGTGAGGAAAGGACCCTTTTCATCACAGTCATCCTTCTTCTCTCCAACCTCCAAATCTGCCACAAAAACCTTATTTTGTAAAACCACCATCACCAACACTTTGAGCAGCCTTCCAAGAGAAAAACGACCCTCCCAAGGTTTCTGAGTTTGGTTGGAGATGTTGGTCACCCTTCCCTCACCTCTTTCCACCATCTCTCACCTTTTCACACCTCCCTTGCACCTTTTTCATCCTTAAAACCCTCTCAACCTATTTCATGTAGAACTTCAAGACATCCTATAGAAACTTCTTGTAGCATCGATGTAGTTCACCCTTTTCACTTCAATTTAGCTCATTTTTTCCTTTTGAACCTAGAGTAGGATGAATTATACCCCTAGCTATTAATTTATGGTCAGAAGATACCCTTAGGCCACTCCAAAGTTCCTTCCTTCCTTGCTGCAAAAACAGAGTAGGAATTAATGTTTTATTTCAGAATTAGATAGAATTTTACATGCAAGTACAAGTTGAATGACCTAGTTGATAGGAGTTGGTTTATGCTTTGATGAAGTGTGTGATGACATAATAGTTTCCTTACTGCAAATTAATAGACAGCTAGATGAATGATTTCCCATAACATAGTTTCCTTTTTCTGCAACTCAGGCTTAACTATTTATGCTTTTCTTTCACTGTCAATTGCAATTAGAAGTTTGATAGACAATTTCTTCGTCTTAAATCAAGAGCAATTATATGCATTACATTAGCTAGCTACACTTTAATCAAGTAGAAGGAATGGTATGGAATTACTATTTTCCAGAAGAACTAGTTGAGGATGGCATGAGTAGAATCCATCTCTTGTGCATATAGCACTGTCACCTCTAAGTTTGTATGAACCTCGGGTTGATAAGTAAATATGAGTAGCCCTTGTGAGCTGTAGCACTCTTGGTGCAATACCAGGGCTCACCACTTTTTGGCATCGTTTCCAGGGAGCTGTCTAAGTAGATGCTTGTTTTCTGCTTAAGCAATGTTTTCTCTTTTTGTTTGCATGTAGTTTGAAAAAGTGAAAAGAAACAAAAAAATTGTCTTTCATACCTCGTAGAAGTAGGGAAAACCAAGGAAAATTTCTACCAAAAACCCCCACATCCCCACACAGACAACCTTCACACTTCTTCAGTGACTGTGAGTTAGAATACCCTCTAGTTGAGCACCCTGAAAAGTTTTAAGAACCTATTAGGAAAGAAGATGAATCTACTTCACCTGTTCAAGCTATGGTTGAGAAAAGAAAACAAGGGGTCTTTCCCAACATAGAAACCATGAAAAACATTAGCCCTTTAGTCCTTCCATGCTTCCATGGCTTAACTTCTGAGGACCCTGACACTTTCCTAATTTAGTTTTTTGTTCTCTATCGGACTTATGTCTTTGCCTTAGATGAAAAAAAGTTGAATTTTTTCCCTATACCCTCAAGGATGTAGCCTTATGCTGGTTCATGGGTTTGCCTAGGGACAACAACACTACCTAGGCCCAAATTCAAGAGTCCTTCAATAGGTACATATACTATTGTAATTCCAAATAAACCAAGGAAGAAATCTTTAGGATAACTCTAGGGCTTGATGAATCTTTAGAATATTATAAGGAAAGGTTCCAGTTGAACTATAAGAGGGATAAATGCTCCCTTGATCCTGGATCACTCAAGTTAGTTCTTCTCTGAGGGATCGGGAAGTAAGTGTTTGAAACCCTCAACATGTTACCTGGAGGAGATGTTAATTAGTTTGCGTATGAGGACATCAAAATTGTGTTTAAAAACCATTCTAGGGTGGCCATTAAAAAGGGCAGAGGTATTCAAGGCTTGCCCAGTACCTCTTCCTCCACCTCATCCATCAAAAGTGAGATAGGGGACATGTTAGATTATTTCAAGAGAGAATTTTTTCATACCTTTTCCTAGAAAATTGATAACATGCAGATAAAAAGGAATTAAGAGGAAGAAGAGAGAGCCCTAGCAATATTTTTCCCTAGATGCACTAGAAGACACCCTAGGAATTAATTCCCAATGAATGTCATAAAATTTTGCTCAGTATGTGAAGAAAACCATGCAACATGCAAATGACCTTCCTTGCCCGGCCTAAAACTTGTAAAGGTGGACCAGAGAAACTCTGCTTTATAAATCAAAGGAGGCCTCAGGGACCTCAACCATACCAACATGGCATACAAGGTGGGCCTTATTCTTACTACAGTTCAAACCAAAATGCACCCTTTTAGCCTTGGTATTCTTCTACTCATCCATCATGGCCCACATCTCCTTCTTGGCCTTATGCCCCTCCATATCATCCTCAACCTGTCAACCAAACATTTCATCCATATGCTCCCCAACCTCCTCAGTGGAGTAACCCATCACAAGGGTGGAGGCCTCAACTCAACCAACCTCCTGCTTTACTGTCTCCGCCCAAAACTCAACCTCAACTCACTCATCTGGCTCCACCTAAGAAGCCTCAGATTCCTGCTCAACTGAATATGATCCCAAATAACAAACATGCACAACATGTCTACAATGGAGAGACATCTTACCCTACCTGTGTTGCGGAGATCCATGAGATTAACCTTAGGTCTGGCAAAGTTCTCCCAGATAACCATCCACCACCTCTGCCTGAATATATTGAAGAGAAAAAGGAAGAGATTACCCCTCAATTAAATCCACCTGCTTTTCCTGAGAGATTTATCCATCCTAGCTAGCACACCCCAGAAGAGACGGAAATTTTGGGAAAATTAAAGATGTCGCATGTAAAGATACCCCTTCTCCAGGATATTGAGGATGTTCCCATCTATAATAATCTTATCAAAGAGAAATTCTTCAAAATTCCTGGAAGAAAGAAGAGAGGCACCCTCACCATCAATGTTGTAGGTCAATTATCTGATTTGATATCGGGGAGAATGATTTTCCAAAAATACCTAGACCCTGGGAGTCCAGTACTGGATGTACACATTGATGGTATCATTTTCCCTCATACATTTATTGATCTTGGTGTTTCCATAAATGTGATGACTAAAGAAACCATGTTGAAACTCAACCTCTAAGGAGCTTTGAGAAATACCACTACAGTTCTGAAACTTGCAGATAGATCCATAGTAGCTCCTGAGGGAGTTGTTAAGAATGTTGGTCTCCATTGACTCTTGGGATTATCCCATTGACTTCCTGGAACTTCAACCAAAAACCAACTTTAATGTTTATGTTCTTATCCTATGAAGACCTTGGTTTGTCGTTGTTGATGCCTATTTCAGTTGTAGGGCTAGAAACATGACCCTCACGAATAGGCCCTTATCAAAACAACCGGTATTATACTCTCCTACTCAACCTTCTATTGACATGATATACCTTTGTGGCTGGAGGATGAAGAATAAGATGAAGTGTGGCATGATGAATATGACCTCATTGACCATATCCTTCAAAACCAACCCCCCACTGTCATTCCACTTGGTGAACTTGTGATAGAATATGAAGGAAATTCTTGGACTGAGCTATGATCAGTTGAATCAGTCCCTAAACCTGATAATATTTTATGATTTGGCCCATATAGAACCCTAAAGGGAAATCCCTCTCTCTCAGCCAAAGAGGAAGAAAAATTGTTCCAGCTGTTGAGAAAGAACCTAGATGCTTTTGCTTGGGATTACAAAGAAACGAAAGGGGTGTATCCCTAATTATGCACACACCATATTTACATCAAAGAGGGATTCAAGCATGTGCACCAACACCATAGGAGAATGAACCCTGTTGAAAATGCAACAAGATGATGGAGCTTAGTGAAAAGAAGTCGCCTTCACTAAGTGGGCCTGCAGGCTATTTTTGGCGCAAAGTCTATTTTTAGACTATGTCTATTTTTAGACATATGGATCATGGTCTATGAGTTGCAGGATGCTATTTATGGATGATTGGTCAAGTTGATAAAAATAGATGGACCTCTATTTTTAGACATTGGGCGAAGTCTATTTTTAGACTGCCAGTCTAAAAATAGATCAGTCAAATATTATTAGCCCTTAATAATATTTGGACTATAAACATTATCTTATCCTCTTGGAGCACTTCAATTTGATGCTTGGATGTGGCACATGCAGCTGACAGAAGGAAATACGCTTTTCCTAGGGGTTAGTTGAGCTATTGCATGGTTGACTTCAGTTAGAACTCATGTGGCAGAGTTTGGTGGAGTTGATGAGACAGTTGGTGGAGTTGTGTTTGGTTTAACTTAGTTGAACTAGTTGTATTTATTCTAACTGATAAATACACTAGTGATGAAGTGGTGTGAATTAATTATTAATTAATTCACTAATTATTAACTCATAAATCAACTAAAGAACACATCAGTTAACTGCAATGCATGGACAGTTCAGTGGAGACCAGTGTTAGAGGTGGGTGAAAGGGTGAGTCTACTATCAGTTGTGACTATAGCTGTGCATGAGATTTGCACACACATTGATTGAAATTTCCAATGAGGATTGTGAAATACAAGCCAGTGGGATTCGAACTTGGATATCATCATTATTCATCTTGGATTGTGCAGTAGAGGCAGGCAGACAGGTGGAAGAGATTTGAACTTGTGACTTGTTCAAATCTGAGCTAGTTTGTGTGTAGCATGTGAGATAGTGCTGAGAGCTGTGAGGAGCTTTGTGCTATGTATTGTTACATGTTCTCTATCATTATAATATACAGATAGTTGGGGGTTTTCAGCTGTATGCTTTCCCCATTACATATTGTGTTATATGTGTGCTTGATTATGTTTTTAATGTGCGCATGCGACTGCTTCTATTTCCGCATATTGATGATCAATTGTAGAAGAGGTTATGTATTATGCATGAAGCTTAAATAGTGTGTAATCAGGATAATCTCGGTGAATAATTCAGCTATTATTCAAATTTCTACATGGTATCAGAGCGAAATTGATCATCGGATCTATTGCAGTGATTACAATTTATTTCGGTAGACAGAGTCTGTAAGCGAGCCAAGTAGCCTCTGGATCCGTCCTTTCTTTGAAAGGTGATATATCCAGTAAATGCCCCTACAGTCGATCTCTGTGCTAGAAATACTTTGTTCTCACAGATCAGAAGCGGTTGAGTTTTGAGCTGGTGGAATTCGAATTTGCAACAATGTTTTCTTGGTGTCGAAGTCAAAATGTCTTTCAACGGATTGCGATTGGAGTATGCTCTTGAAGGCTGCTCGAATTATATTGCATGGAGAGATAGGATGGAGGCGGTGTTAGATGACAACAGGTTGAAGGAGTTCATAGATGCTGAAGTCCCAAAGCCTACTGATGCTGCTCAAGTTGAGGCTTGGAAAAAGAAGACAACAAAATGTCGAAGGATTCTATTGGAGGGCGTGAAGGATCACATTGTATCCAGCCTGCATGGAAAAGCTTCTCCATACTTGATGTGGAAAGCGTTGAGAGATTTATTCCAAAGCAAGAGCGACTAGAGGAAGTTAGCGCTCAAGGATAAACTCAGACACATAAAGATGGAGAAAGGCGACAGTATGCCCAAGTACCTCACGAAGTTCATCCAATGCAGGGATGAGCTGGGAAGTGTGGGGGTGACTGTAGATGATGAGGAATTGGTGAGATTGGCTCTCCTTGGTCTTCCGAAGAGTTGGCATTCCTATCAGGATTCTGTCAATGGTTGGGAGAAATTGCCAGGATGGGAGCGACTTTGGTCGGATCTTGTGCAAGAGGAGATAAGGCGGAATACCAGGGACAAATCTTCATTAAAGGCATCTGATGAAGAAAACTGTGCTTTGGATGCCAAAGAAAAGAAGGGGAAGAGCAATAAATCTTCTCATTCCGGTGCGAAAGGCAAGAAGCAGGACATGTCCAAGGTGAAGTGCTTTCACTGTCACCAGCACGGACATTATGCCACAAATTGTCTGCAGAAGAAGAAAAATAAGCAAGCTGCTAAATCTGGAGCGGGAGAGGCCTTAGCCTCGCAGTTTGGTTGGATTTTCGGCGATCGCATGCTTGGTATCAAGTGTGATGGAGTTCGGTTTGGTTCTTGAATAGGTGGTCGTCTTTCACATGACAAAGAGATCGAATTTGTTCCCGGTCTTGGATGAAAGATCTTGGAGTGCACATCGAGATAGGCGATGATGGTAAATACGATTACAGCCATTATCGGTACCATTTCCTTTGAGAAGTGCATTAAACCCTTCGTATTGAAGGAAGTGATGCATGTTCCGAGTTGAAGAAGAATCTTATCTCTGTGGCGATGTTGGAAGACAAGGGATATGATGTTGTCTTCAGCAAAGGAAAGGCTTTCCTGCGCAGTAAGACAACTGGAGAAACCCAGAAGATAGGGGTTCAAGTCAAGAACCTTTATCAATTGCAAGTAAATGGCTCTTGCGGCAATATGCAGAAGCGAGAAGGTGGTGAACCGAGATGATGTGACCTAGAAGCTTGGAGATTGGGCCACCTTCACCATGGAGCTTTGAAGAATCTGCAGCAGATTTCTACTGGGCTTCCTAAGGGCACTCTTGCGCAGTCAGATCAGTGCAAGGGGTGTACTTTAGGGAAGTATGTGAAAGCCACCTTTCACGAGAAGGATAGTCGCGCCACGACGATCCTTGAAAGAGTTCACACAGACGTGTGTGGTCCTTTCTCTGTAGCTTCGACAGCAAAGCACAAGTACTATGTGATATTTGTTGATGATTTCTCTCGGAAGTGCTGGATCTTCTTCATGCAGAAGAAGAGCGAGACATATTCAAAGTTCTGTGAATTCAAGGCGCTGGTTGAGAAGGAATCGGGAAAGCATGTGAAGGCTCTTAGGAGCGACAATGGTGGTGAATTCATCTCTGTTGAATTCAAGGACTTTTGCAGCACAGAAGGGATTTGGAGAGAGCTCATCGCACCCCATAACCCACAGTAGAATGGGGTTGCTGAGTGGAAGAACAGAATGATCATGGGTGCTGCACGGGCGATGTTGCATGATCAGGGCCTACCCCTTCACTTGTGGGCTGAGGCATGCAATACTACGATATATGTCTGAGCGGTTGTCTCTGAATACTTGGCATGAGTACACCCGGGGAGGCGTTTTCTAGTAAGAGGCCCGATATTTCCCATTTGAGGATTTTTGGTTAACCTGTTTACATTCATGTGACGAAGGATGCCAGGAAGAAGCTGGAGCCGACCGCAGAGGTTGGGATATTTGTGGGGTACACTGATACGCCCCACAACTATCATGTGTATTTTCCAGACAGTCGCAAGACTGTTGTGCGACGGGATATCAAATTTCAAGAGGAGAAAGCCATGCAGTGTTCGCTTGAGAGGGAGCCACACTTGCATGCAGATGAGGAGCTATTAGTTCCTAAGGATGAGCTTCAGGATGTGGATCAGCCACAAGAGGAAGTTCATGAGGTGGAAGAGACCACTCATGCAGCGCCAGCCATTAGAGGGCGCAAGCGCACTACAGAAGCTGAGCGATTGGCTCGAGATGCAGAGAAGGTTGTAGGACCACATACAGCACAGCGCAGACAGAGACAGTCACTGGACCGGTACACTGGATACATGGATCTTGTGAGAAAATGTGTCGTGACAGAGCCATCCTCTTTCGAGGAAGCTGTGGAGGAACCCGCATGGGTAGATGCCATGGTGGAAAAGTATGATTCGATTGTCAGAAACAGTGCATGGGAGATTGTCCCAAGGCTAGAAGGGAAATCAGTGGTAGGTTCGAGATTGATCTACAAAGTGAAGCGGGAGGTGATGAAATTGTGGTCTGAGGAAATATTTGTTGCCATTCTCCTGAGATAGGGATCGATTATGAGAGACCTTTGACACAATAGCAGGTATTCTTCCATACGGACGATCTAGCTCTCTCGTGCAAATGGGTTAGCACATTCATCGGATGGATGTGAAGGCCCAGTTTACTCAATGGAATAAGCCAGGGAGAAGTGTACATAGAGCGGCTCGAAGGTTTGAGATCTTCGCGACGAAATTCGCATGTGTGCGAGCTCAAGGGAGCGTTGTATGGGTTAAGCAAGCACCTCGTGTAGTACATGACTGGGAACGGTTATTTCACCGAGGTTGGATTCTCCAAGAGTGAGGCGGATCCTAACCTGTACCAGATTGTGGTGGAGGGGAAGTTGCTGATCATTGTACTGTATGTAGATGATCTGATTTTGACGGGTGATGAGCTGTTGATACTTTCATGCAAGGAGGATCTTGCTAGAGAGTTTTAGATGAAGGACTTGGGCCTCCTTCATTATTTCCTGGGATTGGAAATTTGGCAGCGCAGTGATGGACTATTTGTTTCTCAGGGTAAGTATGCCCGGGAGATACTAGAGAAGTTCAACATGCATGGCTGCAAGCCTGTTGATACTCCTCTTCCTGGTGGTTGGAGGAAGGAGGATGCTACTTCAGCGGAGGTAGTGGATGCCACTGTTTATCGACGGTTGGTGGGGTCGCACCCATGTCTGGTCAGTGCGACCCGATATATGCTATGCTGTTAACCAGCTGTCACAAGCTATGGTTAAGCCTACCAAGCTCTTCTGGAAGGCAGGAAAGCATGTATTGCGTTATCTTAGAGGCACATCGGGATATGTATTGCGGTACAGACAGGAGGATGAGGTGAAGCTATGTGGCTTCACGGATGCAGATTGGGCAGGGAGCCCAACGGACAGAAAGAGCACATCTGGAGGGATCTTCAGTATTGGGTCGACTGCAGTTTCTTGGTATAGCAGGAAGCAGAGATCCGTGGCACTCAGTTTAGCAGAGGCCGAGTATATGGCAGTGAGTTTGGCTGCATGCGAGGTTATATGGATGAGGAAGATCCTGGTCAGGTTGTTCAGGTCACACTTGGAGCCTACTGTGATTTATTGTGATAACAAGAGTTGCATTAAACTCTCGGCTAATCCAGTATTTCATGATAGATCCAAACACATCAACATCAGGTACCATCATATTAGAGATTGTGTGCAGCGGAGAATCATGTTACTTTCATACATTCCCACGGAGGATCAGGACGCTGATATCTTGACGAAGGCGCTCACTAGGAGCAAATTCGAATATCACAGAGGCACGATAGGGGTTGCAGATAATCCATATCTTGTTGAGAGGGAGTGTTGAAAATGCAACAAGATGATGGAGCTTAGTGAAAAGAAGTCGCCTTCACTAAGTGGGCCCGCAGGCTATTTTTGGCGCAAAGTCTATTTTTAGACATATGGATCGTGGTCTATGAGTTACAGGATGCTATTTATGGATGATTGGTCAAGTTGATAAAAATAGATGGACCTCTATTTTTAGACATTGGGCGAAGTCTATTTTTAGACTGCCAGTCTAAAAATAGATCAGTCAAATATTATTAGCCCTTAATAATATTTGAACTATAAACATTATCTTATCCTCTTGGAGCACTTCAGTTTGATGCTTGGATGTGGCACATGCAGCTGACAGAAGGAAATACGCTTTTCCTAGGGGTTAGTTGAGCTATTGCATGGTTGACTTCAGTTAGAACTCATGTGGCAGAGTTTGGTGGATTTGATGAGACAGTTGGTGGAGTTGTGTTCGGTTTAACTTAGTTGAACTAGTTGTATTTAGTCTAATTGATAAATACACTAGTGATGAGTGGTGTGAATTAATTATTAATTAATTCACTAATTATTGACTCATAAATCAACTAAAGAATACATCAGTTAACTGCAATGCATGGACAGTTCAGTGGAGACCAGTGTTAGAGGTGGGTGAAAGGGTGAGTCTACTATCAGTTGTGACTATAGCTGTGCATGAGATTTGCACACACATTGATTGTGATTGCCAATTAGGATTGCGCAGTACAAGCTAGTGGGATTTGAACTTGGATCTCATCATTATTCATCTTGGATTGCGCAGTAGAGGCAGGCAGATAGGTGGAAGAGATTTGAACTTGTGACTTGTTCATATCTGAGCTAGTTTGTGTGTAGCATGTGAGATAGTGCTGAGAGCTGTGAGGAGCTTTGTGCTATGTATTGTTACATTTTCTCTATCATTATAATATACAGATAGTTGGGGGTTTTCAGCTATAAGCTTTCCCCATTACATACTGTGTTATATGTGTGCTTGATTATGTTTTAATGTGCGCATGTGACTGCTTCTATTTCCGCAAATTGATGATCAATTGTGGAAGAGGTTATGTATTATGCATTAAGCTTAAATAGTGTGTAATCAGGATAATCTCGGTGAATAATTCAGCTATTATTCAAATTTCTACAAACCCAACCTTGAAAGACATAGTAAAGGATGAATTAAAAAAAAAATTGGATGCATGGTTCATATACCCCATATCAGGCATTGAATGTGTGTCTCCTCTAGTCTTAGTCCCAAAGAAGAATGGGAGGTGGCCAGATTCTTTGTTGATTACAGAGATTTGAAAAAATCCACAAAGAAAGACCGTTTCCATTTTCCTTTCATTGATCAAGTCTTAGATGGTATTGCACAGAAGAAGCTCTTCTATTTCCTGGATGGATTCAGTGGTTATAATCAGATCCAGATCAACCCTGAAGACCAAGACAAGACTACATTTACATGTCCTTGGGTCACATTTTCTTATAGATTTCTTCCATTTGGCTTATGCAATGCCCCTGCAACTTTTCGGAGAGTAGTGATGAGAATTTTTGTTGAGCTTGTCCATGATTCTATGGAAATCTACATGAATGATTTCACTCCCTATGGGTATTATTCCCAAGAGGCACTCTCTAATTTGGGTGAAATATACAGGAGATGTGTTTAAATGCATCTCTGTTTGAGCCCTAAGAAGTGTGAATTCTTGAGGAAGGAATGGATTGTCCAGGGTCACTCCATATCTCAAGCAAGGATACAAGTAGACCCAAACAAGATTGCTATCATAAAAAGGGTACCTACTCCTCAGAAACAGAGAGATTTTAGGATTTTCTTGTGCTTGGATGGTTACTATAGGAGATTCATCAAGGACTTTAGCAAGGTAGCTTCACCATTGGCCAAGGACTCATAATTTTTTCGGTCATGTTTTTGTTAAGAAGCCTTGAAATCATAAAGGAAAAGTTGACCACTGCCCCTATACTTTGAGGTCGCAACTAGGATCTCACTTTCCATATCCATACTGACACATCAGATAAATTTTTTGGGGCGGATTTGGGACAAATGGATGATACTTTTCCCTATGCCATTTATTTCATTAGTAAAAATCTGTCTAAGGCTGAATTGAACTACACTATCACTGCGAAAGAGATTTTAGTTGTTGCCCATTCCTTGAATAAGTTCAAATATTATATTACTGGGTACCAAAATTTTGAAGCAATTAAATACTTGATCAGCAAACCTGACGTGAATGCTAGAATTATTAGGTGGTTATTATTATTGCAACAAATTTATTTAGCTATCATTGATGAGCCAGGGAAAGAAAATGTAGTTGGAGATTTTTTTTTTAAACTCACTTTGCTTGCAAATAATGAAGAGATGATACATGAGCACTTATTTTCTATCTCAGTACTCTCTCCCTGGTTTTATAACATTTCCAACTACCTAGTTTCTGGGATATTTCCTCCAAATTTTTCATCTAGGGAGAAGAGAAAAATTGTGAGAAAGAGACCCCTTTCACTTAGATCGGTGGCACCATTCTCAAACTAGGATTAGATCAAATTCTAAGGAGATGTGTCAGTGAAGAGGAAGTATTTGACATCCTCTCAAAATGTCATGATGGGCCTTGTGGAGGCCATTTTGCTGCTACGAGGACACATCTCAAGGCCTTGCAAGCTCGCTACTATTGGCCTACTCTTCATCAGGATGCTAAAAGGTACACCAGCAAGCGTGACCATTGTTAGAGGATGGAAAAACCTACACCCAGGGATGAAATGCCTCTACAACCTCAAGTGGCCTTAGATCCATTTGAAAAGTGGAGCATGGGTTTCATTGGGCTAATTGATCCACCATCTCATAAAAATAAATACATCATAGTATGCACTGATTATTTGACAAAGTGGGTTGAGACAAAGGCTATCAAGGCAGCAACAGAATAAAAAGCGGATGAATTCTTAAGAGAAAATTTGTTCTACAAATTTGGGTATCCAAGGGAGATAGTCGCTAATCAAGGAGCTCAGTTCACATCACATTTTATTGATAATATCCTAAGGCAACATAATATCAAGCACAAAACATCTACTTCCTATCACCCTCAAGAAAATGGTCAAGTATAGGTTACCAATAGAGAAATGGAAAGCATCCTCACCAAGGTAGTGAGTAACAACATGAAATATTGGGCAGACAAATCAGTGGAGGAAACTTGGGCCTATGATACCACCTAGAAGACAACTACTGGGTACACTCCATATGATCTGTTTTATGGGAAGAAAGATTTTCTTTCTATTGAATTTGAATATAACACTCTCAGAATGGAAGCCCAATTGAATTTATATGTCACAAGGGCACAAAAATAAAGGTTGCTTCAAGTAAATATCTTAGATTAATTCAGAATGCAGGCCCTCCTCCACACTGAAGTCATATAACTGGAGAGAAATTTTTGGCATGATAGGTACATCAAGGAGAAAGTATTCCACGAAGGGGGTTGTGCTTCTCTATATGACTCCAAGTTCAAGGACTTAAAGAGAAGTCGATGCCAAGATGGCTAGGACCATACTTGATAAAGAAATGGCATGAAAATGGAGTTGATCATATCAAAACCATTGATGAGGAGGGGATCCATCTTCTTATCAATGGTTATAAGTTAAAAGTATACAAGAAGCCCATGTCTAAGGCAGAGTTAATCAATACAATCAGCAGGGAATTAAATATAATTGGGAATCTCATAGCTTCCAATCCACGACCCTCCTAGAGAAAAGAAAAAAAGTAAAAAAAATAAAGAGGCTTGGTTTAAAACCTCCATGAGGCATCCAAGTAAAACGTCAAGATTGAAAACCTCTTTGAGGCAGTAGTGGAGCAAAAGAAAAAAGGAAAAGAAAAATAAAATATCCCTGAGTGAAAACCTCTTTGAGGCGGCCAAGGCATACCGATGGGTTGAAAACCTCTTCTGAGGTAGCCCGCTGTTCTTGAAAAAAACAAAAAAGAGAGAAAAAAAACAAAAGAAAAGAACAAGGACAAGAAGGTGAGATGACACCACAATTGCTGACCTTTTTTTTGTCTTGCAGGGTTATGAATAGTGGCATCTCATGGTAATCAAGCAAGTGAATTCCCCCATTTCTCCTCACCCCTCCATCCATATACTCTCTCTCCAGCACCAAAAATCGCCTCTTCATCCCTCTACACCATGATCCTATGACCTCAAAAATCACAAATTTTCACCCTCTACGTGGTGCTACAAGAAGTTCATGTGTTGCTACAGGAAATTCCTGAGGTGCTATAGGAAGTTACAATGAGCTAAAGGAGGGTGGATTGAGGACAATGAGAAGCCACCAAGGCCCCTATGGTGTCAAAAATTCATTGAGGAGAGTCTTTCAACCTTTCATACCTACCTCTCCTTTGTCCTCCATCTCAAACACATAATTTTTCACTCAAACCCTACACTCTATCACCTCTGTAAATTTTTATTTATTTATTTATTTATTTTCTGAAAAAAAATTATAAAAAAAAAGTTACTTAACCCAATTTTCCAAGGCCACACCATTTCCTCATTGTCCTATAATCATCTTGCCATAACCCTAAGAACTCTCCACACTCTCCCTCATCACCCATGCAAAGTTAGAGTCCAAAATAGGAAAAGAAAGAGGTTGCGACAAGAAGAAGAAAATTCTTGTAGTAAGCCATGTGTGAGCACTAGAAAAGCCCTGAAGATTGTTCTGATCATTCATGGAGACAAAGAGGATTTGTGAGATGATTATTAAGGAAAACCTGGCACTCCAAGAAGGATCCTCCACCAACAAAAATGCACTTGAAGAATCAGCAAGGTACTTGCACCCAAAAAAAACAAATCAAGATAAGCACCTCAAAAATAGTGAAGATACACAACAAGCTCAAGCAACAATAAAAACTAATTTGATGCCACTTCAATGGTCTAGATTCAACATGCATTATCCTACAACAATTTGAAAAGGAGGTAAGTCTTAGTTTTTGCACTCGCTCACCCTCTCCTTATGCATAAGTGACTAATTGAATGAATGTCGAGAGGGAAAACTTTAATATGCTCCAGTCAACTTGGCCACCCTCGACTATTTAAAAAAAAAGTGAATGGTACAATCCTCATGCAATGTGTTGTTGTCAAATCAGTTAAAGTATGATCACCAAGAGTCGATTTTGATTACGAGGGAGAAGATAATGATAACTTTGAGTGGGACCAACTGTCCAAATGAGGAAACATTGTGCAAAGTTACATATCAACACAACGCTCCAAGCCAACTCAAAATAGCATATAACGTACTTGAGCACGCTTCCCTTTGCATCGTTTTCCATTCCAAGAATATTTAGAGAGAGTACAAAGCTTGCAACCCATCAAGGAGCTTCGAACCTCGACCCATTGATGCTATAGGAAGTCGTGTAACTACTACAAGAATTTTGACTGTTACAGGAAGAGTCGAGTGCTACAGGAAGGAAGACGAGGTATATGCATGAAACCAAAGGCCTAATTGGTTCAGTAATTTCCCATTTTTTAGCTCAGAGCATCATTGTAAGAAGTAAGTTTACATTACCTCAACTCTCCATCATAGTTCCAAACAATTTCTCCTAAAACATTTACAGTCATCAGTCATAAAATTGTGAAATTGAAGAGTTTTGCGTGAAGGAAATAGAGGATCAGTACATAGAATTAGAGTGATAATAAGCTTTGTGACCCTCTTTCACAAACACCTTCCCACACTTAACAAGGAGGAAATAGAAGAGATATGAGGTTCAACAGGAGAAAACGTACATAAACAAAAATGATTCATTCGCACCCTCCTGTAGATTGCACCAAGAGTGCTACAACTCCCAAGGGATACTCAAATTTACTTATCAACCCATGGTTTGTACAAAATTAGAGGTGGCATTGCTATATGCATAACAAATGGATTCTACTCATGCCACCTCAACTAGGTCTTCTGGACATTAGTGCTTATAGGCCATTCTTTCTACTTTATCAAAGTGTAGCTAGCTAATGTAATGCAGGGAATTGCTTCTAATATAAGACAAAAAGAGTGTATATAAAACTTCTACCTACAATTGACAGTGAAAGGAAAGCGTAAAAAATTAACCTAGTTGCAGAAAAAGGAAACTATGCTATGGGAAATCATTCATTTAGCTATCTACTCATTTTCAGTAAAGAAACTATCTATCATCACACATTTCATCAAATAATAAACCAAATCCTATCTACTATTTCATTCAGCTTGTACTTTCATGTAAAATTCAATCTAATTCTGAAATGAAATAAAAGACTAATGCCTACTATAACACCCCCTTCTCACATCTACCCAAGTAACCGGCCAACCGGAGTAAACATGTGATGAGAGGCTACTATAATTAGATTCAACCTCCTATGTAACCTTAAGGAAGTGGAATCGATGGAAAACACAACATACAAACCTTGTACAATAACCAGAACACCCTCAAGAGATAACCCGACCATTCAGGCCTCTTACCCCTGAGTCACATTGAAATTTTTACCCCCTTTGAGCCATAGACATAGGCATAACGTTGCATTCGAGGGGATAGGAGGTTATAGCTCAAAGGAGGTCAATATTTTAGTGTGACCCAGGGGTATGAGGCCTAAATGGTTGGGTTACCTCTTGGGCATGTTGTGGTAGTTGTACAAGGTCTGTATATTGTGTTTTCCAACGGCTCCACTTACTTAAGGTCACATAGGGGGTTCAATATCACTATAGTAGCCTCTTGTCGCATGTTTACCATGGTTGGCCGGTTACTTGGGTAGATGTGGGAAGGGGGTGATACAGAGTGGTATCCAAGCATGAATCAACCCATGGACTGGATGGCCGGTGTGTTGGTCATGATTTTCTGTTGGCTGCATATGTGTTTCTCATACTTATGGTGAATGTGCTTGTTTCATCCATGTTGTGTTGGCCATGGTGGAAGTGGTGTCACCATGGAAGTTTTGATGGTGTTGTTGTCAACATGTTGTAATGAGTGTATGAGTAGTTATGTGTTTCTCATTCTTATGTATTGTTCATGCATTCTTGCTTACATATTGTTACATATTGTACATGCATTTCTTTCTTATGCTAGGGTTACTTATTGGTCATGCTTTGAGGTTGTTTTTGTATGATTTCTTGTGTGATTTCATATGTTGAACATGCATTGGTCATTTATGATTGGTTGTACATGTTAAGTGGGTGCATATGGTCAAGTTTGCATTGGTTTGATTGAGGTTGTTGTGCATAAGTTTATTGTATGAAATTAGGTTATCATGACGATATTGGTATATTATGATGCAAATGTGTTGGCTGAGATAGAGTAGGAGATTTAGATCATTAAAGTCAAGTTACAACAATGGACTATGCGGTAAGAAAAGACCGTCATACAAGTTGGTATGCTTGGCATGTAGATATGTGATTCATGGTTGTTATAAGCATTAGGGTTACTTATATGTTTGTCATTCTATTTTTATTATGATTATATATGTGATAAATGCTAGTTGATGAGTGTAGTCATATGCATTATGATTATGTGTATGCCTTTCAGTATATTGATTTTATGGTTACATACATGATAGATGTTAGTTAATTAGTGTGGTCATATGTACTTTCGCTGGATAGTCATGCATGATAGTAACTTATTGTTGCTTTATGTTAGTTAAAATTGATGATTATGTTATTTGTTGTTGATGAGTATGTTATATGTTTACTTGTTATTGTTATATATTATTTTATTTTATGATTAGGGTTATGGCATTAAGATATTGAAGTCATATGTATCATGCTAAATTGGAATGGCCTACGTAGATGGTTAGGGTTACGAAATTCAAATATCAATCGAATTATTTGCGATGTGTTGTTCTAATATATACTGAGTATGCATATGTAATTGTTATGCATGATTACCAATTGTTTATGAGATTATGATGTGAACATGTTAAGTAGTTACTTTTATGAATATCATGATATTATTTTTGTTTGATCTAAGGTTTTGTGAAGTTATATTGTGCTAATATATATTGATTGTGCAGACAAGATAGCCTCCCCTAAGATACATTATGGTATGAGTTTTCTTATGTCGTATACTTGGTGCTTGAATGTTTGATTATGTCGTCTATTTGGTGTTTGAGTGATTTGGTGTCTATTACGTCATCTAGTTGATTTAGTTAACATGGTACGTTTATAGTTTGTTTGAAAGTTTTAATAATTGTATGATATGAGTATGTATTTGTAATATTGCATGAAGATAGTTGTAATAACATGTATACATTGAGATAATTGATATGTACATGAGTGTAAGTAGGTGATAGTTGTAGCATTATGTACTATGACTGATGAATGTGAGTTGATTGTGGATTATGACATGCTTATAAGCCTTGGTAAATGTTGATTTTGAATTGATAGATATGTTGTCTTGATGTTGATACATATGGCTGAAATGTGTGTGCTTAGTTACAAGGCGACACGATTGGCACAACTAGATAAGGTAAATAGCTTGTTGTTATGTTTATTTATGCACTGACAGTTATGTGTTTATTGTAGTATGATGCAGGGGATTACATGGCAAGCAACTGCCATGAAATATTCAAGAATGCTTGGGTTGAGATTTCCTTTGGAAGTAGTGGGAACCATGGGGATTGAGTCATGGTGTTTGTTTCTATTAGTATTTTGATTTGTTTGCGCTTGATTTGCAGTCTTGATTGCACGTAGTGCATGATCATGCCACTTTGTTGTGGGTGTCGTATTTCTTTTCGATTTTTCATGGTGTTATTCTTTCCTGCTCTTGTTATTTTGTTTTATGGTTTGAGAGTCTTGGGAATTGGTTGGAAAATATGAAAGTTAATGGAGCTTAGTGCACGAGTAAGCGCAACAAAAAGTAAGAATATGACAATCAATTGGACTGGTTGGGTCCATTGTGGTAAATGGATGGTGGCAGTAAAAATGTGAGAGAGGAAACATAAAAGGTAAAGGAAATGGATCTCGGGTGTTAGATGCCTTGGCTATGTCAGGAACTGTTGTTCTCAATGTTGTGCATGTTGTGCATAAATAAAGGAAGTTCTCTTAACCTAGAACTTATGATATATAACAATTATGTTGTGATCATGATTACGTTGACGTTTTTATATATATACATGTGTGTAGTATGTGTTAGAGTCAGCCCTTGCTGCCCTCCGTCAGTGATCATTTCGTCTTTTGCATAAACCAAAAACCAAACATACCTATCTCTTTACTAGCCTAAAATCAGTTCTTATTGTAAGTCATCTCGCATCCTATTGCTTATTTTCTCGAGATTGATGGAGAGAGCCCTCTCCTGTCCTCGTAGGGCTAGCTACGAGGCTGAGCGTGGTTTGATGTAGCCTTGAGTTTTACTTCATTTCAGCCTGAGGTAGATTTGAGTGCTAACAGTATGTATGTCATTTTCTGATAGGATCATGATTGTTTTATGCCAATTATTATATGTAGGTACATATTTATGTATCTATGTCACTATATGACAGGGTCTTCAAGGATCATTCTTGTGGAGGAATGATTGTTTATGCAGGTGAATGGAATGAAGAGGTTCATGGCTATGAGGAATTAAGTGGAAGAGAAGCCTTGACAGATATATGATGTCAATATCATGTGGACATGGATTGATATTATATCCTTGTACTATGCCTATGTTTATGTTATGGACATGTAATTTTGAGGTTTACATCAACAAAGTGAAGGTAGTGTGATCTGCAACATGCTAGGATAAGCATGGATAGTGGAAATAAATTAGAAGAAAGGTTGCTTGTAGGTTCAGTGTGTGGTCTATGGATGTACAAGTAACTTCTATTGTGTATATCTTTCTCATGTTGTATATTTAGTGGTTGTACCTATGGTGACGTGTACATGTAACACATGTATTATTATGTACATATGATGTTGTATGCCTATTGTATATATGGTGTTGTGTGTATATTTCCGATGCAATGATAGGTATAGATGGTGATACGTACATGTTGGATATAAAGCATTGTGTACATACAATATTGTGTGCATATGGGGTTGTGTGAATGTTGGATATGCAGTGTTATGTACGTATGGTGTTATGTACATGTTATATATGTAGTTTTATGTACATATAATGTTGTGTGCATGTTGTACCTATGGTGCTATGTAGATATGGTGTTTTGTGCATGATTTTACATGTGGTTTTGTGTGCACGTGGTGTTGTGTACATGTTGTACATGTCATTTTGTGTGAAAGCGATGTCGTGTACATTTCGTGCATGTGGCATTGTGTACAAGTGGTGTCGTGTACATCTCGTGCATATGGTTCTTTGTACATGTGGTATTGTGTACACATTGTACAACTAGTGCAGTGTATGTTTGGCGTTGTGTACACGTTGTGTAGGTGGTGTCGTGTACATGTGATGTTGTGCACACGTTGTGCAGATAGTGTTGTGTACAGGTAGTACTATGTACATGTCGTGCATATGGTACTCATATAGATGTGGTATTGTGTGTATGTCATACATGTTGTGTTGCGGGCATGTGATACTATGTATGTGCGTGGTGTAGTCATGGTATCATGACATCTGTATTAGTTGTGTTGTACTTTGTGTATGTATATGTATTGTATTATACACCAAGGCAGGTGTATGTATTGTGGTGTGTCGTGTGTATGCCTGAATGCAGATGTATGCATTGTGTTGTATCTCTGGCGTAGGTGTATCTATGGTATGTCAGGTATGGGTGCATGTATTGTATGGTGTTGTATACTGTATGTGGTTGAATTTGTATGATGCACCCCATGTATATGTGTACATGGTTGAAGATAAGAATTGGGTGCTTGCTAGGTGTGGCAACCAATCCGATGTGTGTACAAAAGAACAAAGGAAAAATTAAGGACCGATGAAGGATAAGTATCAGTATTTTATTTCAGTTTTATTATGCATGTGATCTGAAATTCTGACTTATGATGGTTACATGTGATTTATGATTATGGTTTATGATGATTGCATGTGATTCATGATTTTGAACTATGATGGTTGTTTTTTCATCTAACTAGATGTGATATGTTTGTACATGATGATTTGATCAAACAATCAATTTGACTTTTTGTGATAGCAAGTAAAAAGGATTGCAAGTGTACCTTATTGAAAAGCTACCAATGAAGTATAATTTCAATTTGTTTCAATTTATTTTGAATCTAATGGAAATTATGTGCTTGGTACAGGAAACAAGAAAATACCTGGGTGGGTGATTAGAACTAGCTGCAAGAATTAGTAGAACAACAAATGGAATTAAAACACGCAGCAATATGTTGGCCCAAACATTTCAAGAGAAGGGCCATTGTGTGAAACTGGTACCCAATAGTGTCCATTGATTTCCATGAGCATGCTATGATCGATATGATGGTTTTGAGGTAGGGATATGACTTGGTTTTTGTTTATGACGATGTGCGGAAAACTTGTTAAGGAATGGAATGCATGTGATGGGGGTGCCAATGGAACTTGGAAGGTGAGTGATATCACAGAAGGGGGTGACTAGATTGGCCGAGGAACTTTGTACCAGAGATGGGAAGGTCGGGGATGGATTTTTTTTTTTTTTCAATAGAATTTTCAGATGGAATCATATGCACATTAGGACTGTACCCTGGAACAATGAACCTGTAACTATTCACTAAGAGGACAATTGGCACAATATTGTAGCGTTGGACATTGGATGAAACTTTGACTTTGATAGTGGATTATGGACTTCTTGGGAAAGAGGTGGATCATTGTATTACCTTGAGGGTGGAGGTGTGAGCCTATGGATTCCCTTGTTGCTGATACGAGAATCATATTCTTTTATTTTCTAGTTGAGAAAATGTGTATATGTGTATATTATTGTAAATATTGTATCAAGCTGGATTGATAAAGCTCTGTAAATAGTATGATTATTTGTTGGTTGAAGAAAATGTGGTTGTTATTATAAATACCGCAATTAGTTGCATTATAAAGCTCCAATAAACTGTATGTTTATCATGTTTTCAACAGTGGTCGTTGTAGATACTGCAATGAGTTGTGTTATAAATCTCCATAGGTAGTGTGTTATATTTTTTTTTTTTTTTTTTATTTGGTTTTTCTAGTTGTAGGTGTCATTGAACACCGAGGATGGTTTTCCTTAAAGGGGGAGGGTTCTCTAACAACCCTGGTGAAAATTCCATGGAATAAAATTTAAAAATAATAACCACGGTTGATGGGGCACTTATTCCAAGTTGAATGTTGGGAAAGACATCATAGCGGGTGTTCATTTCGGTTATTATGGCTAAAGGAAATTGGCAAAGGAAATGGAAAAGGATTTGGAAAGGAAAGAGGTATTATTGGAATTTTATTTATGAAAATAATTGAAAATAGGAGAAAAGAAAAGGTGAAAGTTCACATGTTGTAGGTGAGGAGGAAAATGAAGGAAAATAATGGGAAATGAAGAAAATAGAGGCCTCATTAATAAAAAAGCTTACGAGGATCGATTCTGAAGATTTTTCTCAAACCTTTTAATCGATTCATTTTTGGAGCTCTCATTGGTCTCTCTCTCTCTCACTCTTGGACAGTTAGAATTTTCATGGAGTGCTTGAGAATTGGAGGAAGAAAGGAAAAGAAATCAAGGAAGAACAAGATCAATTAGCTACAGCAGGATTATTTACAGGTATCTATTTTCATATGTGATTTCCTTACTAAATCTAGCATGCATGGTACTGCATGTGGTTTCTTGTTGTATTGGCATGGGTTTTTCTAGGTGTGACAATGTTTTCAACCTAGCCTTTCCAATTCTATATATCTTTTATGTGATGGGTTTATCATACTTTGGTTGAGTTAGATTTCTGGATGGATTCGAAGCTAAGTGGGGTGGATCTCTGAAATGACAAACAAATAGCCTAGTGGTCCCCGTGTTAGCTCCCCGTACTTTCGAGGCTGATACAAAACTACAAAGGAAACATCAAACCTCTTTGGAATCTAGGACCTAGCCTTCCTAGACTCAGAGAGGGCTCTCTCTATTAGATATAGCGTTGTTTATAGGGGAATTTTATGCTAGCTATTAGTGCATAGGTGTTTGTTTGAAAATTTTTGGTTGAGGCAGCAAAAGAGGGCCATTGGGCTATGGAGTCAAACAGATGTAAATAGATTCAAATGGATAAATAAATGACATCGGGTGAAACTAGGCAAGCTAGTCATGCCAATGGAACTTAACAACTTATGAAATGGAAAGGAGGAGGAGATTAAGGTTCAACGTGAATGCAAAGCAGACTGTCTCTGAATTCTGCATTCAGGTCTCAAAGGAAAACATAAAGTACTATTTCAAGACTAAGCAGGGCACCCAATGGTAAATCCTACACAAAAATTTCTATCCGCAAGAAATAAAGAAAACAATATGTAAAACTAGAGATTACAGATTACAAGAAAAGGAGCACTTCACCGCAGATCATAACACAAGAATATGGAAAACAACATAATATTTCATTCATCCAAAGTGAGTGTTTACAACTAGATGAGACCTTACAACGGTTTTTTCCCCTTCCAGGCCTCTCTCATACTGCTAATGCATGTAGTATTTGTACAAAAACTTAAGTCGGTTATTCTATCTGTTTCAATGATAGTTATTAATTACATTCAAGCTAAACCTCTGCCAAGTGGAATCATGCAGGCGGTGATAAGAAAATTTGGCCATAAAAGTGGCTTCAGCAGTTTGTTATTGATTACAGAGTAAGGAAGAAATTCCCTCTTGGGATCACGAAGAGGCTAAAACCTGACAAAATGGTGGTTATAACAGTCCTTTAATGATTTCAGAGTGGTTAGAAATTGACTAGTGTGATTCTGAAAAGGCAACGTTAAAACCATACTAACATGTGGCTTTTGTTCGGCTGAAACGATTGCTTTGAGGACCTAATCTATTTGTTGTTCTAACCATTTCACTGTGCCCTACGAATCTACTTCTTTAGCTTGAATCTGCCTCTTTCTACTTGTGTCGGGTCCCTTACTCGAGATTTTTCTCTCGAGTCTGCTTTCCTTCACAAAATGACGTAAAAACCTCATGCACCTAAACTTGAAATTCTTTATATTTCAACTTAGAACCATATTGCATCCATGCCAGCATCGCACTTTGCACTTTGTTGTTTTTAACTTTATCTTTTAACGCTTATTTTCCTGGACCTGCGAACTGCGATATGCGATTGGGTCCTGCCCATATCGCAAAATGCGTCTCGACGTTGTTAACATATCCCTTTGAAATAGTGAACTGCGATTTGGGCTCACACAACCAGACCTAAACTCCTTTTGATTTGAACTTTGAATCACATTGCATCCACTTCCATATCGCACTTTGCACCTCGGGGTTTTTAACATTTTATTTTAACGCTTATTCTCCCAGACCTGCGATTTGTGATTTGCTATCAAGTCCCACTGGCATCGCACATCGCACTTCGACGATTATAACATGACCCTTTCGCACTTATCCTCCGAGACTTTCAATTTTCAATTTTCAATCGGGTCCCACCGACGTCACACATCGCACTTCGCCGATTATAACATGATCCCTCCACACTTATCCTCTAAAATTTGCGAATTGTGATGCGAAAAGGTGATGGACCCCATTACAGGCTTTTCAAAGCGGACAAGTGAAAATTTAGTTAAGAAATGGTAATATGATAAAGGCTACTTGAACCATAATATAAAGGATTCCAAAGCATTCGAGGCATATAGAAGGGAAATATGGGTCCCACCAATCCCGCAACTCGCACTTCGGAGGGTTTTGCAAGAGACGACAATTGTGATATATATGAAGTTTGGTTTGCGAAATGCCGATTGCGATGAAAGGTAAGGGTTTTCATATGTTTGAGTGCAGAAAGTGATATATATATATATATATATATATATATATATATATATATATATATATATATATATATATATATATATGGCCTAATGTGGGGGGCAGAGCTATGATAAAGTCCCGAAAGCATATATATTTGGATTTGAATGGTTTTAAGGGGGTTTCGGGCGTTGGAATTCAGAATTTGGAAAAAATGAAGGGTAAGAGAGGGTAAATGATATGAAATGAGGGAAGAAAAAGAAGTTTTCTCACCATTACACTTTTCAACAAAACTTTCCTCCTTCATTGAACTGAAAGGCAGATTGATTCCTTTGAAGCTCTTGACAGCCAGGCTTTCCCTTCTTTTTGTGAAAGTAAATGACAGTCATGGAATATTATTTTCAATATGAAATATCTGGGAAATAATCAGTCACCTTGTGATACTGTGAATTACAGGAGTCTAACACCCTGAACCAAACTATGGGTAACGGTAAATCCACTAGCCTAGTAACCCCTGAACCAGACTATGGGTTGCGGTAAATCCAGATTATGTGCCTTAGTGGGCCTAGGAATCCTTGTCATTGAATGACGAGATATACGGTAAAGCTAAGAGGTGGATTTCTATCCATTGGGCCTAGTAGTATGTTTAGTCAATTTGATGTCTCAAATCACTATCATGAATTATCGACCGAGTTTAGTAATTTGATGAAGTGAGGTGCACTATATGTGCTTAGGTACCCTTGTTCTCTTACTTCATTGTGTATGTTTAAGATGTTTTTGGGAATTTTGTATCTTATGTTTAAAATTGGTCTAAAGGTTGAAATCTCTTAATGCTAGTGAATAGTCAAATCTAAATGAAGTTTAATGATGAAAACTAATTCTTAAAGAAGGAAGAAAAGGAAATGTTTTTTTTTATTCTAAAGAAAGAAATTGAATTACAAACTATTTTTAATGTAATATGAAATCTAAAAGAAGCAAGAAAAGGAAATGTTCAAAAAATAATCTAAATTGCATAAAAATGAATCAAACTTTGAATGATGTTAGTAGTCCAGCAAAACATGTATGAAAAATATCTAACTAGTTTAAAATAGAGCATTATTCTAGATCTGATTGCATTCAAATGACAAGATGAAATCATGTCCTATCTTCTCCATTGAAATCTTCTAACCTTATGAAAACAGAGCACAATTATAATTTAATTTTATCTTAACTTAATCTAATTCTATTCCATGGATTGAAAGCATAAATCTTATCACTAAGAATTGAAATGGTAGTGTTGAATTGAAATTTAAAGCAAGTACAAAGCATGAAACTATGACTGCTATGTGACCGAACACCCAAATCTGGTCCAATTGGAAAATGACATAGCCACCTTCTTGCGATGACTTAGCGAGCACAAGATTACACAGCTAATTGGAAATTTAATCTAAGAAAGAATTCATGAAATTAATCTATAACGTAGTAAAAAATTTAAAATATGAATTGACATGAAATTAACTATGAAAACAATGCAAATTTAACTATGAAATTGAAAATAACGGAAATAAAAAATTAACAAGAAATGAACTAACGAAATTCACACTACAAAACAACTAAAAATCTCCTTTTCGTGCAAGGGCCATCTGCAACAGAATGAGTTGAAAATCTAATGGACTACGTGTGCATCAAAGGATATGGAACTATTCTTCTTACTATCAAAAACAAAGTTTCAAAGGTGTACACTGAATGATCAAAATTATGATTGTTTCTTATTTCAAAATGACCGGTATTTGAACAAGTTTCAGATTCAACTATTTGAGGCATTTCCACTTACAGATAAAAATTAGAACTGAAATTTAAAAGTATAAACTTAAGAAAATTCTTAGTGGTTGTCTCTCAATTTGCTACGTTAGAGCAAATCGAGAGTATCTCCTCGCAGATCATGCTCCTTGATTGACCTTGACCATGAGAATAGGCACGTTTTCTCTTCGAATTTGAACAAGTTGATGGGATACGATCCATGTTTGGATCATTCCATAGATTCCCCCATATGACCCATTCCTTTGTTTTCTTCTCAAAACTTTTCAAACCATAACAGTAGTTGTAGAAACAATGATTCACTGCTGAATTTCACACATTATGTAGCTAGTTATAGAAATTCATTTAAATAACAAGAAACATCATGATATAAAGTAGAGATCATTAAATTATTTCTCTAGTATGGAAAATTTCAATTATCATTGATTGGATTCATGAATTTGTGAAAAAATGAAGGAAGAAATGATGAAAAAGGGTGTCAAAGCAAGAACAATTTTTAGGTTCAACATATCCCCACTAAGAAACCTTTGCATATCCTCATGCAATTCCCTAAAAATGTGAGTCTTCACCTCCTATTGCATTTGTTCTAATACCTCTACTAATACATCTAGCTTCCTCTTCTTTCCTTTCCTTGAAGTGACTACCATTCTTGGTTTTCTCATAAGGAGTTTGTACTTGAGGCCGATGTCTTTCTTGTTCAGAGATTTGTTATTTTTCTTCAGCTTATTATTCTATGTATACCACAACCCAAAATGTAAGATGGTGTTATCACTAATAGCCCTCTCCAATTGATTATGTTCTTTCAAAGTTTCATTTTCATATTTAATGTACCTATTCAATATCTCCATCTCATAAATTTCTTGCTTGAGGGTGATTAACAGAGGTTCTTGTGGACTAATAGGTTGCTCTTATACACTTGGATTTTCTTCTTCGTGTAATTTCTCCAATGACTAAATATATGCATATATCTCTTGTTGTTCTGGGTCAATTTTCGGGGATTTCCTGCTTGGGCTATGTACAGGACTATGTGAAAAAGAATGTATAGGACTGTGTGCAGGAGAGACAGTGATGGCCAATGGAACTTGGCACTCCTCATCTATATTGACAAATTATGCCTCTTATGATGGTGTCTTCATCAAGGGTTTACGGAGTCTAGAGCTTCTCCTTGACTGTGGAGGGTTTAGGTCTTTTAAACTTGTAACTTTTCTCTTTTTCTCTACATTGCCTCTCTTTTTTACTCTACTCTATTTCTTATTCTTCATTAGCTCTGCAATGGTGAGTTGTTCATATTTTTTCTGAGGTTGAGGTGAGGATTCCTTATCAATGCATGTATCAAATTTTCTCCTTCTACTTTTTTTGGTTTTTTCATCCTTAGGTTGCTCTGGCTCATCTTGAAAGTGATTTCTGATTAAGAAAATTTCCCATGAGTCTCCTACACTTTTTAGATGGAATTCAAGAAGTATTTTTATAATTCCATGATGGTGCATGGTATTGTCTATGAATTGGAATCTATTCTGGAGATTTGTTGACATTTTCTTTAGACTATTCAGCAATAAGTAAGGGAGGTTTATTTCTCCATCCTCCAAAATTTTTATCAACAATTAGGCATCATAAAAAAACATGAAGCCAAATCTACCCTCACAAGCAACACAATTTTGTAAAATTAAAAGCATATTTCTCCATTTATTTTTGAGTGTTGAACTGGGAATTCCTTTCTTGTAAACAGAATTTTCCAAACCTGGATTCTTCAAAAAAACTTTCCATTCTTCACTGTGAATTTCCTTGTTTTTAAACCACCTTTCGCCAGTTCTCAGGAGTTCTATGGCTTCGTCTACAAAGGCTTCTATCACTAAGAATTTTACATCTCCAATTTTGACCTTTGTCTCGTCGAAATATCTTGCAAAGGACTTGGTGACCTCCTTACGGAATCCGTCAAAATTCTCTATAAACTAGAGCCATTGCACTTTCTGCGTCATTTCCTTTACCTGAGGATAACCCTTCATGAATTTTGCTCCCACAGGTTCAGTTATCACTATCAAACCCGTGTCTCTGTCGTGAGGATTTTTACCTACATAACTATTCTTCTTTGCTCGAATGAATTGAGGTTGTGGATCAGGGTTAAGGATATTGAGGGTTTGTAGAGAAGTACAAATGAAATAGATATTCGACAAGGTTTTAAAGGAACATGGATGAGTGGGTTATGGAAGTAAGACATGACCGTTAATCATTAATAGGAAAACTAGTTATGAATTATAATGAGATATGATACAGATGTTGTGGTGAGATTGTGAATTTTTGATGTGATTCCGAATCAAATCATGACATATTGAGGCAGAATATGATCACCTACATTATATATGCTAATGTGTTTGGTCTTATTCTTTAAACAAATTTTTGTAACATACCTTTGGAACTAACCTTTGTTTCTCTTTTCTTTTTGTTGATTCTTTCAGGTATCCTTTCAGCGTGATCTTCAATGGAGTGCTCAAATTATTTTGTTCAGTATGTTTGATTCAGTAGGTTGTAAGACAATGTAACAGAAGTGCAGAATATGATGTCAACTATAGAATCTCCCGAGAGCTGCAGAATTGTAGCAATTCTGTAGCTACTTCTTTGATTTCTTCACAGAAAGAAAGGGAACAAAGAATTTGGGATTTTTTGAATGGGAGAAAATATAAGATGTCAAAACTTTTATTTTCATCTTATATTTTCTATATAAGGATGCCATCATGGATTTTTTTTCACACTTATCCAATTATTATTACTATTGGAATAATATATATATATATATATATATATATTAAAAATAAAAAGAAGACTAAGTTGGGGAAGAAAAAATATTATTCTTCACCAACTTCATATCAGTATTGTCTTGAAAAGTTTTAATAAATTTCTCCTTTGTAATTGGCTTATGATATAATTTTAATCGATGTCCATTCACAAGAAGAGGTACCTTTTCTTCATCAATTGTCCTTATCCTGATTGCTCTATTTTCAAAGACTTTTTCAATCTCATAAGGCCCAAGCCAATGATTCTAAAATTTTCCTTGGAAGTCTTTGAACTTTGAATAGAAAAAAAATTCCCAATCTCTTGATTGGAACTTTCTTTTGTTTATGTACTTATCATTCCATCTGTACCTTTATTGTTAGATTAGGCTGGTTCTTTGAACTCCATCTTGCCTGACCTCATCAAGCTCATTAAGTTGCTCCATTCTGTGCTTCTGGGCTTCTAATAAATTAAGTCCCAATACAACTACTATCTTGAAGGTTTTGATTTAAAATTCTATAGGAAATAGGACTTGCTTCCCATAAACAAGTTCATAGGGAGTATGTCCTATTGTATTCCTCCATGTAGTTTGGTAGGCCCATAAGGCTTGAGGAAGCCTATCTGCCCAATCCCTCCTTTGTAGATGTACAATATTTGTGAGGATTACTGCGATCACTTTATTGGTGGACTCCACTTGAACATTTTATTGTGGATGATATGGATTATATTTTCTATGTTTAACCTTGTATTCATCCACAATATTTTGTGCCTCTTCGATGTAAACTGAGATCCCTGATCTGTCACAATTTCCCTTGGCACACCAAAACGAGTAAAAATATTCTCAAAGAGAAATGAAACTACAACATATTCAGTAGCATTAGAAAGTGATTTAGCCTCTACCCATTTAGTGACATAATCAGTGCAAAACAGAATGTACCTTTTTTTTTCTTGATGGTGGATCGATTGGTCTAACAAAATCCATGGCCGATTTTTCAAATGGTTCGATGAGTACTTGAGGTTGTAAGGGCATTTTATCTGTAGGAAAATATTTCCCTATTCTTTGACATCTGTCACACCTTTTAACATACTCCTTGGCATATTTAAATATGGATGGCCAATAATATCCTGAATGAAGGATTTTATAGGCAGTACTATTATCAGTAAAGTATCCACCACAAGCTTCATCATGGCATGCCTTCAGAATTTCAGGAATTTCATCTTCTCAAACACACCTTCTGATGATGAGAACCGGACTTTTTTTATACAATTCATCATTAACCCATGAGTATAATGCAATTGTTTGAATAATTATTCTTTTCTCTCTAGGAAACAAGTATGCTAGTAATTTTCCTGTAGCTAAATAGTTATCAATATCTGCAAACCATGGACATTTAGTAGTTATTTCAAAGAGATATTCATCAGGAAAATTATCCTCCACTCGTGTATCATTATTTTTGTTTTTAATTCTAGACAAGAAATCTTCAATTGTGTTTTGTTTTCGAGGGTCGTCTAGAATGGTGACGTTAAATTCTTGCAGGAATAATAACCATCTTGTGATTCTACTATTAATGATAGATTTATTCATTAAGTACCTAATTGTCGAATGGCCTGTGTGAATAAATGTTTCATAGCCGTTGATGTAGTGTCTAAATTTGTTGATAGCATGAAAAACAACTAGAAATTATTTTTTAGTTATAGTGTAATTTAACTCAGCAGGAGTCAAATTTTTACTTGTGTAATATATGGCATAGGGGATCAAATATTTTTGTCCTAGTACAACTCCCAGAGCTGTATATGAAGCATCTGTTGAAATATGAAAAGGTATTTTCCAATTTGGACCTCTTAAGATGGGTGCTTCAGAAATTTTTTTCTTTTAAGGTTTCAAATTCCGTTTCAAATTCCAATTGGCAATCAGGATTCAAACTGAATTCACAATCTTTGGTAAGAATTTTGAAGAGTGGAGATGCTATTTTGGTAAAGTTTTCTATAAATATTCTATAGTACCTTGTAAATCCTAGAAAACTTATAACATCCTTTTGACAACTTGGAATTTATAATTTGGAGATTAATTCCAACTTAGATGAGTCTACTTTAATTCCATCCCCTGAAATGTGATGTCCTAAAACAATTCCTTCAATAAACAAGATAAATAATTTTTCATGACTAAATGAAATATTTGCTTCTTTGCATATTTTAAGAACCTTTTCCAAGTTTTCAAGAGCCTCTTCAAATGAGTTTCCATAAACTATAAAATCATCCATATATACTTCCACACAATCATGTATTAGATCAGAAAAAATTCCTAATACTACCCTTTGGAATGTTGCAAGTGCATTTCACAATCCAAAAGGAAGTACTCGATAAGAATAGGTTTGCCATGGATAGGTGAATGTGGTTTTGTCTTGGTATTCAGGTGCTACTCGAATCTGGTTGTAACCACTTAAACCATCCATAAATGAGGAATATTTCTTTCCTGCTAATGTATCCAATACTTGATCTATGAAAGGAAATGAGAAATGACCTTTTAGAGTAGCCTTATTCAACTCTCGATAATCAATACATACCCTCCATTTACCATTCTTTTTAAGTATAATCACTCGGGGAGAAACCCACTGACTATTTGAAATTGGATAGATGAAGTTTACATTCAACAATTTTTACAATTCTTCTTTCACAATTTCCCTAATATTTGGATTCATCCTATTTTGAGGTTGTCTAATAGGCCTATATTTTTCTTCAATTTAGATATGATGTATACAAGTCTCAGGACTAATCCCTTTCATGTTAGTGTAATCCCATGCATATGAAGAATAGTGTTTTTGTAATGTTTTGATTAACCCTTCTTGTTGGAATTTTTCCAAGTTTCTGTTTATGTTTAAGGATTTCCCTGGAAAGTTTTCAACTGTAGAGTTACCAAATTATTCCATAAAATATAAAGACATCTATCTAGATGGAAATTATTCAATATTGCATTGTTCTTGAAAACTATAATCATCTTCATATTGTGAGGATGTTTCAAAATTTTCTATTTAATTTAAGATTTAACTTTCTTCACTAATATGAGAAATAGTAAAGAGAGGTTAAATTTCATTCTCATCATCTATCCATTCTTCATCTCCTATTTTTGTGATTGTTTTTTGCTGGAGGATATAGAATGAATTTCTTTGTTGAGTTTCCATAAAAAATAAACATATCACCGGATCTACAACTAATGAAAGCATCAGTTGTAGCTAACCAAGGCCTTCCTAAAATTAGTGGATGTCCCCCTAGGTTGTTCTTACGAGTTAGGATCATGAAGTCAATTGGATACTCCCAAGAATCTAAGGACACATATATATCTTCTAGTACACCATCTTTCTTGATTACTGATCTATTTTCTAATTGCAATAATGTTGGTGTATACTGAAGGTTTGGAAGCCTAAATTGTTCAATAGTATGTTTGCTCATGATGTTGCTGGCTACTCCTAAGTCAATTAATGTGTTTGGAATCTCTATGCCATTAATGTGTGTTTTCACAACTGGACTCCCTGGATCCAAATATTTTTGTATGGCTATTTTTCCCATCATAATGTTAGCAATTTTTCCTACTAACTGAATCGTTTTTATTTCTTTTGTTTTCCTTCCTAATTTTTTTGTGCTCAACGCTCCTATTGTTTTGTCTAGAATAGGAATATTTTTAATGGCTTGTAACAAAGGAATTTTGATACATAGATTTTCCAATTCATCTAAAAAATCATAATTTGGCAACAATTTTTTTTTCTATCCCTTTATCTATTTGTAATATTTCAGGAAAAGGAGGGTTAGAAACAGATACCGAAGGTTGCTCTATTATAGGAGTTGAGTTTATTGGATATTTTTGTTTTTCATTTTCAGAATTTTGGTTTTGCTGAAGAGATGTCCCTTCTTTAGAACTTTTATTTTTCTGTAGAGAAATGTCTTCATCAAAATCATCTTTTTCTTGAATAACAACAAAATTATTTTCCATTTCTAATATTCTATCAGATGTAAGTTGGACATTGTTAAGATATAGTGGGGTAATCATGTAAGTTGGAAATTTTTGTCCTTCTATGTTATAGGAATTTTGAGAAATTTTTTTGTTTGGGTTTGTTAATGGTTGAGTACGTAGTTGATTTGTTCTTTGTGGATATGGTAATGATAGTTGTGGATTCTGATTTTGGATTTGGGGTGGTTTTTTTTGTTGTGGAGAATGTTGGGGAGGATAGTTTGGATAGGGTTGTGGATACTGGTGATACTAAGAGTATCTGCCATAAGGATTTTGCATCCCTTGTGTCCAAGGTTGAGGCTGGGACCAAGGTTGTTGCCATGATGAATTAAAATTGTTTGGTGGGGGTTTATTATACATTTGGTTATTAAAACCTTGAGTTTGTGGCCTCTTCCATGGTCTCCTAGAGACAAAACAAAGAGGATCTAATGAAAATGGAGTTGCTTCTTCTTCTTGAAAGACAACCTTGCGACCTGGTATAGAGGGACATTTTTTTTGTTTCATGATCTTTTGCACAAATAACATAGGTCTCTATAACTTTTACATCAAGAGAACATTCTCTCAAAACTTCTTTCTTTCTGCATTTGGGATAGAAAACAATTAAGGCATCAGTTTCGGCTTTCTGCTTATTTTGTAATTTTCGGGTGTCTATTTGTTCACTGAGACTCCCTAGAAGATATCTGTCTTAAATTCATCAAGCATATTCCCAATTTCTTCCCTACTTATTGTTCTAGTTGCAGATTTATTTATTCTAGAGAGAATAGGATCCCTTATACTTTTCCCAGTTTTTTATTTTCCTCTTGAGAAATGACATAATTCAGCAATTTTAGGAAATGGTAATTGAGAGATATCTCCTTTTCCCATCATGTTAAGGATATCTATCCATTCATCTCTAATGGATTTCAGTAAGAGAGATTTTAAAGTATCTTGATATAGTTTTTCCATCTTAGCTCTCTTGATATTATAATTGTATCTCTCAATTCGATCTTCTAAGTTTTCATCCTCTCTCTGCATCATCTTAAATGCTTCATCCTTCTTATTAATAGGTGTGCAATAATCTAGATATCTTTGAAAAAATGAACTTTTCATCTCATCCCATGTCCTAATAGACAGTTTTATCAAACCCATGAACCATTTTAGAGCTACATCCTTGAGTGTTTAAGGGAATAGATTCAATTTTTTAGAGTCTTGTAAGTAGTCATAAGATCTACATAAGACTTCAAATTCAAATAAAAATGTTTCAGGATCCTCAGTCCTTAATCCATGTAAATTGGGAAGAAAAAAAGGTGAAATATTTTTCTTTGTAAAATCAGTATCCTCATCAACTATAGGAAATCCAACAGAGTTAGGATCTCATATGCCTCTACCTCTTCCTCCATCTCTTCCTCCACCTCATCCTCAACCTCTTTCTCCTCCTCTTAAGGCTTCTCAATTCAAAATTTCTCAATAGCCTTCTTCTTCTTCCGTTGTAGATTCGTCAGAGCTAATGTAAGGTTCTAAATGTAGGGTTAATTGTTCTTCCTTTGGTTCTTCTATCAATGGAATATTGAAGAAATTTTCTTCTTCTTCTTCCTCACTAGGGATTTCTAACTCTTGAGCTAGAATATATTCTCCTGTAGAGGTGAAAAAAGTTACTCCTTCTGTTGGATATCTAGGATCTTCTTCTTCTAAGGCTACCTCAGTAGATGAATTTGGAGAATCTCCTGGTTTTATTTATGATCTTAAGACTTCAGGAAGTCTATTCCTTGAGGTAAAAATTGGGATATGAGTTTGAGATGGTGGTGTGTGTTGTGAAACCATCTCCAAAAATAGAAGAAAAGAGATATCAACTCCTTAGAAACAAGCCACTTCGAGGGGGCAACCTCCAATACATTACATGAATGAACAATTCTTGGATGATACAAATGAAAAAACCTCCTCTCTATATATAGGAGTCCATGGGGCCACAATGTAATCCTAGCTGACCTAAGAATAATAATGTAAGGGCACAATAATAACAATTTGGGGGTTACAGGGTTACAACAATAACAATAAAGGGGGCTATACTAACATAATAAGAGACTACACTAGTAATATAGGGACCTAACATGCCCCTCTCCTTCCAACAAGTGTTTTCCTCAACGATTGATTATTTCTTGATGCTTCTGTATAAAATTCTCAACCTCCCATGTGGAATCTTCTACAGGAAAGTTATTCCATTTGTTGAGATACTCTGAAATTGATTGTACTTGTTGATTTCTTGTTTATGTGACTTCAGAAATTATTTCGATGTGATGTTGATCTTCTTGTTGTTTCATTTGATTCTTCACCAAAGTTAGGTTATCCTTTGAGAGTTGGGAACTTATTGTTGATGGTCGATGTGATCTTCCACTACTTTACCATCAATATTAGATTTCATTTCATCCTTAAAACCATCCAAATTAGCCTCCATTTCCACTTTTAAACCATCTATGTCATCTTTGGTTGCTCTTCGTAAGATCGAAATTTGTTGCACTTGGTACTGTAATTTTGATATCTCATACTGCAATTCTTCTTCTTCATGCATCATAGTATAGATTTCTGAGGGCTTAATGTGTATGGAATTATTTTTTGGAGGCATTATATAATCCAATCCTGATAAATATTCTTCAATATGCTCTTGGAATCACTTCAAACATCTTTTTCAAACAAACGTTATGCAATTTTAAAAAACAAATACACACCTTTTTATTGCTTTTGAGGAGTTCGATATTGAAACTGAATTATCCCTGTGATTTAAGATCTTCAATATCTGAAATTTGGCCCTGAAGTAGCCCTATGAATATTATTTTGAATGCCACAAGTTTGACCTAATTTGGATTCTTCAAGGCAAAGTTATGTCCAATCTCCCACAATGACCTAATTATGGATTGGTTCAATAGAGCGTACTTGTATGACTTGACACGTGTCATTGTTTCCACCTTCAACTCTAAAATTTATATGCCGAAAACTACAGTCCATTTACTTACAGTCAATTTTAACAGAATCCAAATCCGACACTTAGAGAGAGAGTTATGTCATTTTTCCCACGGTCACCTATTTGAGATGAAATTCAGGAGACTAAAACAAGCCTATCTTCCACATATCATATCTCACAAAATATTACAAACCAAGATCTGAAATTTCTACAGGAGATTCCTCAGGATTTCAACTTCGCTCTGTGAAAATTTCAGCTTCTGAAACCTCGTATAAAACAAGTTATAGTGAAAATGTTGCGATGACCTGTTTAGGTTAAATTCAGGAGCCTGCAAAAAGACCTAACTTCCACAGCTCATATGTCCTAAATTATTGTGAACCAAGCTCTGCAATTTTGCGACCATGTTCCTCTGGATTTCGGCTTCGTACTCTAAAAATTTCAGCTTCTGAACCTTCGTAGAAAAATTTATAGCGAAAATGCCACGATGACCTGTTTGGAGTAGCGAAACCCTAGAATTCAAACCTATGATACCAAATGTTGTGAAACCAGCTCCAAAAATAGAAGAAAAGAGATATCAACGTTTTAGAAACAAGCCACTTCGAGGGGGAAACCTCCAATACATTACATGAATGAAAAATTCTTCGATGATACAAATGACAAAACCTCCTCTCTATATATAGGAGTCCATGGGGCCACAATGTAATCCTAGCCGACCTAACAATAATAATGTAAGGGAACAATAATAACAATTTGGGGGTTACAGGGTTACAACAATAACAATAAAGGGGGCTATACTAACATAATAAGAGACTACACTAGTAATATAGGGACCTAACAGTGTAGCACTACGTGGTCTTGGTTGGGTGATTGATGTTTTAGGAATCAAAATTCTACCTCTAGCTATGAATTTACCCCTACAGTCTCTTTCTCTACGCATATCATTTTTTATTTTTTATATTATTATATATTTTTTGTAATATTCCAAATTAGGAACATCACAGCAAGCCTGCTGAAATAACGCACTCCTGGGAGATCGATGCAGAGAAATTATTTTACAACCCTTGGATCCATTATATCAGTAGATCTGGAGTCTAGATCCAAAAGGGGAGCAAAAACAAATAAAAATAGGTGTGGTAAACAAATCTCCCACCACCTAGTCTAGCTGAAAAACACCCTACAAGATGGTCTGCAACTATGCACAACAAACTACTTCAGAAATAATGCAGTCTTGGACAGTATGATCAGGAGGCCATCAAATATGATTAAATTATGATTATACAACAACAAATCAAAATTATAAAGAAGATCTTTCAATATACAATAGAATACAAGAGACAATAGAGCAAGAAATCTTCAAAAAAGAGGGCTGCAACAAATATATAACTGCAGAAATGACTTAACAACGTTATTTAGAGGAGCTGCAGCAAATAAATATTACAACTTAGATCTAGGACAGATTTGTGGACAAAACATCAGATATATTTCAGATCTGGAAACTAGATAGTCTTATTTACAAGATCCCCTTGGGGTTTTGATAAAATCATGCATAACAAAGTGTAGATCCGAGTTTTAAGTTGCAGAACTGCATAATGCTTCAGAAATTTCTGAAGATGATTTTTCATTAAAATAGATCAAATCTAAACAGAACATGGATCAGAAAGCTAATCCATGGATCACCAAATTGAAAGGAAAAGCCCAACACCAGAGATCTATCATCAAAACTGGGGTCAAAACACCCTAAATAATCTCATTTGAAAATAACGCAGTTCCTCAATGAAAAATGTGCTATAGCTTGAATAACATAGATGGCCAAATGCCAAGATACAGATCTGAAGTGCAAACAAGAGAGGCACTCTTCCAGGAGGTTAAAAGACACACTCCATGAGAAGAGGCTCCCAAAACAAGCTAGATCTCTACAGATCTAGAATCCCACTTGTTGCAGCTTGCAAAAGCAACAAAACCCTCATTGGATTTATGCTACCAAAGAGAGATAGAGCTTGGCCATATGCTGGATAGTGGAAAATAAAGCACAAGTCTCCTCCAAGAGTTTCTCAAGGAAGGAGGTGGGATTCTTGAACAGGAAGACCCAACAAGGGATGTCTAAGCGGACAATACCTTTAGAAAATGATAATCTTCAACAACCTTCTCTAGCTGCCTTCTCCTTCCTTTTATAAGATGAGGGCTTGCCCAAACCCTAAACCACCTTGAATCACTTAACCCCTTTCACATGAGGTCCTCCTTATAGAACTGCGCTGATCATCTATGAGGTTCAATGCACCTAAACTATGTTGTGATTTGGTCCTAATGACCCAGTCAAATAGCTCAATCCTGTTTCACATGCAAGTGGATTTTATGTAAATGGCTCAGATATAGCTTTGTTTACATTGAGCATTGATTTATTCACTGATCTAAGGAGTTTTACATGTCCTCCATTAATCATTTATTCATAAATGGAAAATAAAACAAAATTTAAATATTTCTATTAGCTTGGGCTAATTAGGAATATTACATTTTTTTAATATAATAAATAAGGCTTCCTAATTTCACTTCCCGAGCAACGGTGCTAAAATGTTTAGTCAATTTGATTTCTCAAATTGCTATCATGGATTATCGACCGAGGTTAGTAATTTGAAGAAGTGAGGTACATTATATGTGCTTAGGTAATCTTGTTCTTTTACTCCGTTGTGTATGTTTAAGTTGTTTTTGGGATTTTTGAATCTTATGTTTTAAAATTGGTCTAAAGGTTGAAATCTCTTAACTCTAGTGAATAGTCAAATCTAAATGAATTTTAATGATGAAAACTAATTCTTAAAGAAGGAAGAAAATGAAATGTTGTTTTTATTCTAAAGAACTAAATTGAATTACAAACTATTTTTATTGTAATATGAAATATAAAATAAGGAAGAAAAGGAAATGTTCATTAACTAATATAAATTGCATAAAAATGAAGCAAACTTTGCATGATGTTAGTAGTCCGGCAAAACATCTATGAAAAATAACTAACTAGTTTAAAACATAGCATTATTCTAGATCTGATTACATTCAAATGCCAAGATGAAATCATGTCCTATATTATCCATTGAAAGCTTCTAACCTTATGAAAACATAACACAATTCTAATTTAATTTTATCTTAAGTTAATCTAATTCTATTCCATGGATTGAAAGCATAAATCTGATCACTAAGAATTGAAATGACCATGCTCAATTGAAATTGAAAGCAAGTACAAAGCATGAAACTATGACTGTTGTGTGACCGAATACCCAAATCTGGTCCTATTGTAAAATGACATAGCCACCTTCTTGCGACGACTTAGTGAGGACAAGATGACACAACTAATTGGAAATATAATCTAAGAAATAATTCATGAAATTAATATATAAAGTAGTAAACAATTTAAACTATTAATTGACACGAAATTAACTACAAAAACTGTGCAAATTTAACTATGAAATTGACAAGAACGTAAATAAAAAATTAACAAGAAATGAAATAACGAAATTCAAACTACAAGAAAAACAAAAAAAGCTTATTTCCGTGCAGGGGCCCTCTGTAACAGAATGAGTTGAAAATCTAATGGACTACGTATGTATCAAAGGATCTAGAACTAGTCTTCTCATTATCAAAAACATAGTTTCATTAGCATACACTTAAGTCTATTTTTGGTTTCAAAACGGCTGGTATTTAAACAAGTTTCAGATTCAACTATTTGATGTGTTTCCTCTTACAGATAACAAGTAGAACTGAAATTTAGAAGTATAAACAGAAGAAAATTATTAGTGGTTGTCTCTCGATTTGCTACGTCAGAGCAAATCGAGAGTATCTTAGTCACAGATCACGCTCCTTGATTGACCTTGACCATGGGCATAGGCACGTTTTATTTTTGAATTCAAACAGGTGGATGTGATGCAATCCATGTGTGGATCATTTCAGACATGCCCATATGACCCATTCCTTTTTTTTCTTCTCAAAACCTGTCAAATCATAACAGTAGCCGCAGAAACAATGATTAGTTGTAGAATTTCACATTTTGTAGCTAGTTACATAAATTCATTTAAATAACAAGAAACATCATGATATAAATTAGAGATAATTAAATGCTTTCTATCGTATGGAATATGTCAATTATCATTTATTGGAGTCATGAATTTGTGGAAAAGGAAGGAAGAAATTATGAAAAAGGTTGTCAAAGAAAGAATAGTTTTGAGGTTCATCATAGTCCCAAGATGGGATGTACGGTAAATCCTAAAGAGTATGTCTCGGTTTAGGACCTAATGATCCCTAATTTAGATTATGGATTACGTTAAATCCTGAGAGACTAGGAGGAAATCAAATTCCTCACAGTGTAGGCGAAGAACCCCGGTAGCATTCATGCTTATTTGGATATTTTTGGTTGGTTATGAGTCCCACATTCATGCTTGTAATATGGCATGAGGGTGATTGGGTGAAGAGATACTTGGCTCAACCAATCTATGGTCGGGTGGAACGTGGAAGTCCCATCTCTAGTTGGTTTTTACATTAAGTAATGAAGAACTCATTCCTTTGGTATTTGGTATGTAAATGTATTGTTATTTATGTGGAATTTATTGTTGTTGTATACATTGTATTTCTGTGGTTATTATGTTGGTTATAAGCTTGTATTTTATCAGTGATGATTTATGGCTCTATCCATGTTTTTACTTGCAAATGAATTCCCAATTCATCTATGGTCGAATAGATGGTATTGCAACTATTGATGTAAGGGAGATATGCTTCTTAGCGATTACGAGATAAGTATGATACCTGTATGCTTAAATCTGGTTTTTACACATGTATATTCAATGTTTGTGACATGTTTGAAAAAATTCTTGTCATGGCTAGGAGGGGTCCAGATGAGTTCTTATTGATGTGACTGCTTCTGTATCATTTCCTATTTTTATTTATCATCCCTTAAGTTTTTATGAAGTTATGGGCAGTGACCTCACATTGATCTGAGCTCTGGGTCTAAAAACGTGGCTCAAATCTCGATGTCATAGGAACATAACTGAGCATTTGGGGCCCTAACCAGTGGCATGCAGTGTTATTCCTGTGGCTATAGCCTCTTAGCCCCTGTAATTCAGTGTTATGCCTGCATCTATGGCTTGAAGGGGGTAAAAATGTTAGTGTGACCCATGGGTAAGAGGCATGAATGGTTGGTTTACCTCTTGGGGGTGTTATGGTTGATGTACAAGGTCTATATGTTTTTTTTTATATTAGTTCCACTTCCTTAAGGTCACATAGGAGGTTGAATCTCATTGTAGTATCCTCTCATCGCATGTTTACCTAGGTTGGCTGGTTACTTGGGTAGATGTGGGAAGGGGGTGTTACACCTACTCTATTTTTGTAGTAAGGAAGGAGATTTAAAGTGGCCTAAGGGTATATTCTAACCATGATTATAGACCTAGGGGTCAAATACATCCTACTCTAGGTTCAAAAGGCAAAAGGGATGTAATATTCCCAAATGGGGAATGCAGCAATACAATGCAGAATGGCAGAAATATAACGTAGATCATCAAATATAAAGCAGAAGGACAATATGGAGACCTTTCAAATGTATTTACAATAGAAAAATAGATGTAAAAGATGGCCCATAAGATGCATAACAAGAAATACAAGTCTCCAAGGAAAGGAAATACTCATAAAGAGGTGTTGCGACCATATATATAAACTGGAAAAATCCTTACAATGTTATTTTATTGGTCTGCAATAGCTGTAGATTGCATATTAGATCTAGAGCAGATAAGTGCATGAAAATTCAGATCTATAACAAATACATACACTATATAGGCTCCTCTAACAATCCCCCTTGGGCTTTTCAACAATACACCATGTGTTGATCAGCGGTTGTCATTGATGTCAACCCAAGCAGCACCAGGGGCTACCCCAATATTGCATGGGAATTTTTACCTACCAAATTAATATATTCTAGGTCAATTATGCTTTCTATGGTTTCTACTTGTTGATATGTTTCCGTTGATATATGGCACGCTAGGTAATTCTTCACGGTTTGAGAGATATTCATGTTTGAAGTTTGTACCCCCAGTTAGTGGGATAAAACCCCATGGGGTTGGGGCATGGGTCATTGAAAAGTCATAATTAATATTTTTTAAGCTCCTAAAATCCCTCCCACGTTCACTTGTTTAAGCCCCTCTCAACTTAATCATTTATATAAATTGTGATCTTCATTTCCTCCTTAGACAAGGGATTTCGCTATCTGAAACAGGTCATCGTGGAATTTTCGCTATAAAAATTTTTCTACGAAGGTTCAGAAGCTGAAATTTTTATGAGGCGAACAAATACTCCTGAGGAAGCTTCTATAAAAATTTTAGATAAAGTTGCAGAATATTTTTGGAGATATGATATGTGGAAGTCAGGGTTTTTGCAGGATCCTGAAATTCATCTCAAAGAAGTGATCGTGGTAAAATCGTCATAACTCTCTCTCTGAGTATTATATTGGAATTCTGTAAAAAGTGACAGATATTGCATGGACTTTAGTTTTCTCTCTATCAATTTTAGAGCTGAATGAAGAAAACAGTGACATGTGGCACGCCGTAAAAGTTCGCTTTTATGAAATAGTCCATAATTAGGGCATTGTGAGAGATTGGGTATAACTCTCTCTTGAAGAATAAAAATTGGGTCAAACCTGTAGCATTGGAAAGACGACTCAGAGGAATACTACGGGACCAAAAATAAGATGTTGAGGATCTGAAATAACAGAGATACACTAGATTCAATATCAAGCTCCTAGAAGGCAAGAAAAAGCTAGATCATGTGTTGTCAAGGGTTGCAAAGGACCAGAATTTCTATGGTAGCAAAGCAAAGCAAGGTGCAGAAAAGGGTAGTATGATAAGAGCAACAACCAAGGTGCAAAATAGCAGCAAGAAGTTCATCATATGAAGTCTTCAAGTGGGCAGCACTACATACAATCATTGTACTAAGTCATTGTAAATACATTATTGTAAAAATTGTACTAGTGTCTTTCTGCCAAGGGTTGAAGAGGTAGTGTTGGGAGGTCTAGGATCATCATTAGGTGGTTGTGTCAAAGTTTGGGTTATGGTCTAGTATATCTTCTTCTTCTACATCATTCTATATCATTGTAAAGTGCACCATTTTCCCTGGTACGGGAGTCCATTCTTCTTTTATTCTTCTATACGGTGGTAGGGTGGTGCTAGGGTGAGTTGTAGCTCATTGGGTGTTGGGGCATCCGTTCAGTTGACTACTGAAGAATCTCGGGCGTTGGAGCATCCATCCAGTGGGAGCTGGAGAAGAATGATTTTCTAGATTCTAGGAAGTTGGAGCTTTATTTTCAATTGGAGTTGAATATTAAGAATTATTAGGAAAGCATTAGGTGGTTTTTGTCCCGAAGTGGGTTTCCACCTTAAAAACTGTGTGCATTTGTGTTCCTCTTGTTTGCTGCTATCATTGTACAAACACTGATAATAATTGAAGATTAACTAATGGTCTAATTGAAAGGAATACTGATTCACCCCCCCCTTTCAGTATTTCCAACAATTGGTATCAGAGCTTGGTTCCTTTAATAACAATTTAACAGCTGGAAGGAGCTCATGGAGCATACCAAGAATGGTGTACCTCTATTCAATGAAAATAATTATGCACTCTGGAAAGGAAGAATGGAGGTCTATCTCTTGGCGTAAGGTTACGAAGTATGGGACACTGTTCAAAATGGATTTACATCAACCACGGATGAACAAGGTATGCAGAATTCGGTAAATGATGCAAAAGCAAAGAATATTATTATTAGTGGACTTATTTAATATGCTTATCATAAGGTGTTGGGTTGTAAAACCTCCAAAAATGTATGGGACAAGCTTGAGAATATATATGCAGGTGACTCAAATGTCAAAGAAGCAAAGCTTCAAATTTATAGAGAAAAATTTGAGCAACTCAGAATGAAAGAAGATTGCAACATTGTTGCATACTTCCAATACGTTGATGAAATAACCAATACTCTAGAAGGATTGGGAGAGCCAGTTGACGAGAAGACTATTATATGGAAGATTATTAGAACGTTACCAGGGAGATTCAACCCAAATGTATCGGTCTTAGAATACAGTGAAAATCTGGACAAACTCAGCAAGGAAGAATTACATGGAGTTCTCATATCATATGAAATGAGACTTGATGAAGAAAAGGGTACTTCAAATCTAGAAATTTCCTTCGTTGCATCTAAGCAAACCAATAAGGACAAACAACCTTCAATTTAAATGGCATGCACTTGCAAGTGTGAAGAAAAGGGAGATGATGGAGAAGGTATTTCAGATGAAGAATATGCTTACTTTACGAGAAAACTAAAACCTGGTAAGGGAAAATGAAAAGATAAACTTCCATTGATATGTTTCGGTTGTGGTGAGATTGGGAATTTTGCAGCAAAATGTCCAAACAGAAATAATGGCAATTCAAAAGGAAATAAAGGCTTTAAGAAATTCAACAAGCAAGGATCCAAAAGGAACTTTCTCTCTAAAGAAGATAACTCGTCATCCGATGAAGACAATTATAGTGAAGAAGAAGCCAATGAGACAGTATTTTTTATGGCTAAGCACAATAAACCCAAGCACAATAAACAAGAGGTATCAAACAACAAAGAAGAAGGATGGACCATAGAAGAATTTTATGAGGAAGCAATCAAGCTTATAAAAGATCTCAAGGCAGAGAAGATCCGTTCCAAAACTCTTGAAGAACAAGTTCAAGGTCTCAAAATTGAAGTTGAAGAACACAAATGCATTGAAGAGTCACTTCAAAAGAATTTGGAAGAAAGAAACCAAGAAAGGCAAGAATTAGAAGCCGAAGTAGTCTCGCTGCGTGAGGAAGTGAAGAAAGGAAAAACTATCCAAAACTATGCCAACAACTCAAGGGCATTGGAAGAACTCATCAATAATCAACGATCTTACAACGACAAAACTGGCATCGGTTACAAAGAAGAAGAAGCAGGACCTTCTACAACAAAATACAATGAACCTATGAGATCTGACATGCATGTAGACTTCATTGGACAAGATTCGCAAGAACAGCCTTGGAAGACAATTCCTCGACGAAAATTTCCATCGAGGTACCAACATATTTTTTATGGCTACTGTTATTCATGTGGAAAATTTGGTCATAAAGCTGTAGAATGTCGCACGTACCCTAGGAACGAATACAATTCTAGGAGATCTGTCAAATATGAACCTCCCAGGGCTCAGCGAAACATTAATAGATTTGAACATTTAAGAAATAATATTGAATGTTACAAATGTCGAAACATTGGACACATAGCCAAAGAATGCAAACTGGAAAATCCTCCAAAAGAATCTTCGAAGCCACAGAACGAACAAACATGGAAGAAGAAGAAGAATGATAATTGTGCTCTCACTTTCAAGGATCAAAAGAACAAATATGTGTGGTATGTTGATAGCGGCTTTTCAACGCATATGACTGGAGATAGAAATAAATTTGTATCTTTGGAAGAGAAGAAGGATGGAACCTTGTCCTTTGGAAATGATGGATCTTCAAATGTTATAGGATCAGGTATTGTCACTCTCGGAAGCAAATATGTTCTAGCCAAGAATGTTCTATTGGTTGAAAACATGAATCACAATCTGCTCAGTGTTGGACAAATGTGTGATCAAGGACACACAATACTATTCAACTCCACAAAAATGGAGGTCAGAAAGGTGGTATAGGAAATTGTGGCTATCAAATCGAGCTCCAAATGACATATATGTTCGGGATGAAGCAACTAAAGCATGTCTAATAGCTAAAGAGATGATAATTAGTAGCAATGATGATCGACTAAGTAAGAAGTTTACAACAAGCAAAGTGATTTCGAGATGTCTTTATTTGGTGAGCCGACATACTTCTTAGGGCTTCAAATATCTCAAGAAGAGAAAGGAATATTTATATGTCGTCAAGTACATCAAGGAAATGCTCAAGAAATTTAAATGAAGACAGCAAAACCCATCCTTACTCCAATGGAAACAAAGCCGCAAATTGAGCATAGAAAACTCATCTAAGGATGTGGATCAAAGGTTTTACAGATCTATGATTAGTAGTCTTCTATATGTAACAGCCTCCCGACCAGATGTTATGCAAGTAGTTGGACAAGTAGCAAGATTCCAAGCAGCACCAAAAGAATCACATATTAAATATTCACTAGTGGAAGTGTGTACAGGTCCGCAGGATGGTTGTCTTTCAGGGGGAGTTACCCTTTGCCATTGATGTCAAAGGGGGAGAGAATGTTGTAGGAAGAGGTGTCATGATCGCAGGGGGAGTACTTGTGTTTCCATCGATGCCAAAGGGGGAGATTGTTGATTAGCGGTTGTCATTGATGTCAACCCAAGCAGCACTAGGGGCTAACCCAATATTGCATGGGAATTTTGACCTACCAAATTAATATATTCTGGGTCAATAATGCTTTTGATGGTTTCTACTTGTCGAGATGTTTCTATTGATATATGGCACGCCAGGTAATTCTTCACGATTTGAGAGATATTCATGTTTGAAGTTTGTACCCCCAGTTAGTGGGATAAAAACCCATGGGGTTGGGGCATGGGTCATTGAAAATTCATAATTAATATTTTTTAAGCTTCTAAAATCCCTCCCACGTTCACTTGTTGAAGCCCCTCTCAACTTAAGAATTTATATAAATTGTGATCTTCATTTCCTCCTTAGGCAAGGGATTTCGCTATATGAAACAGGTCATCGTGGAATTTTCACTCTAACGTTTTTTATATGAAAGCTCAGAAGCTGAAACTTTTATGAGGTGTAGCCGAAATCCTGAGGAAGCTGCTATAAAAATTTCAGATCAAGTTGCGCAACATTTTTAGAGATACGATCTGTGGAAGTCAGGGTTTTTGCAGGCTCCTGAAATTCATCTCAAAGAAGTGATCGTGGTAAAATCGTCATAATTCTCTCTCTGAATATTGGATTGGAATTCTGTAAAAAGTGACAGATATCACACAGATTTTTTTTTTCGCTCTATCAATTTTAGAGCCGAATGAATAAACAATGACACGTGGCACGCCGTACAAGTTCGCTCTGTTGAAACAGTCCATAATTAGGGCATTGTGAGAGATTGGGTATAACTCTCTCTTGAAGAATCAAAATTGGGTCAGACCTATGGCATTAGAAATACAACTTAGAGGAATACAATAGAACTGAAAATTAGATATTTTGGATCTGAAATAATAGAGATACACCAGATTCAATATCGAGCTCCTAGAAGGCAAGAAAAAGCTAGATCATGTGTTGTCAAGGGTTGCAAACGACCAGACTTTCTATGGCAGCAAAGCAAAGCAAGGTGCAGTAGAGGGTAACATGAAAATAGCAACAACCAAGGTGCATAACAGCAGCAAGAATTTCATCATATGAAGTCTTCAAGTGGGAAGAACTGCATATAATCATTGTAAAGGTATCATTGTACTAAGTCATTATAAATACATTATTGTAAAAATTGTACTAGTGTCTTTCTGCCAAGGGTTGAAGAGGCAGTGTTGGGAGGTCTAGGATCATCATTAGGTGGTTGTGTCAAAGTTGGGGCTATGGTCTAGTATATCTTCTTCTTCTACATCATTCTATATCATTTTAAAGTGGACCATTTTCCCTGGTACGGGAGGCCATTCTTATTTTATTCTTCTATACGGTGGTAGGGTGGTGGTAGGGTGAGTTGTAGCTCATTGGGTGTTGTGGAATCCATTCAGTTGACTACTAAAGAATCTCGGGCGTTGGAGCGTCCATCCAGTGGGAGATGGAGAAGAATTCTTTTCTAGATTCTAGGAAGTTGGAGCTTTATTTTCAATTGGAGTTGAATATTAAGAGTTATTAGGAAAGCATTAGGTGGTTTTTGTCCCGGAGTGGGTTTCCACCTTAAAAACTGTGTGCATTTTTTTTCCTTTTGTTTGCTGCTATCATTGTACAAATAATGATAATAATTTAAGATTAACTAATGCTCTAATTGAAAGGAATATTGATTCACCCCCCCTCTCAGTATTTCCAACACCATGTACAAGTAGTAGATCTGAGATCTAAGACTTCAGATCTGCAGAAATATTCAAATCTGGAAAGTGGATCAGATCTGATATAAACAATAGAATTATCACCTCCAACAGATCTCCAAAGTGAAGGGCAGATCCCCAACACTTGAAAACCAACTCTCCAAATGGTGTGCCAAAACACCCTACAACTGCACCTACAGGAGTAATGTAGATCTAGAAGTAAAAATGCATTGTAGGGATCAAAATGTGGTTGGCCTGCAACCAAGATATGAAAATGAAGCCCAAGACATCCAATACTCTCCTCCCAATGGATTAGAAGTCTCATCCACTGAAAAGGAGCACTGAAATGGCCTAGATCTAAAAAGATCTAGCCTCCACTTGTTGCGAATTGCAAAGACAACCAAACCCTCAACAAGATCTGCATTGTAGTTGAAAGAAGAAGCTTTCCCTTTAGCCAGATAGTCAACAATGCAATACAAACTCTTCCAAGAGCTACTTAATGGAAAGAGGTGAGATTCTCGACTAGGAACACCCAATGCTAAACAACATTCATTCTTAGCTAAACAACAAGAGAAAGATATATGTCTAAACAGACAATATATTCAGAAATATGATAATCATCAACAACCTTCTAATGCTTCCATCCTCTTCCTTTTATAAGTTAAGAGCTTGAAAACCCTAAACCACTTCCAATGAGATCTCTTCTTTCACACAAGCCACCTCCATCTAAAACTGCATTGTGCCTCATTGATGGCCACTCCTCCATGACAGCGCTGTAGATTTGGTCAAGGTTGACCCAGTCAAAATGTTCCAGCCCCTTTCACACCTAAGGGTGCTTGATTTAACAACCAAGATTTAGCCTTTTCACATTTGGCATTGATTTATTCTTTATTAAGGAGTATTATGAACCTCCTTTGCTATTTTATTCTTTAAACAAAGAAAGAAAACAAAAATGAATATTCGAATTAGCTAATGACTAATTGGGAACATTATAGTAATCCCCTCCCAAATGTTTCTTTTCCTCAAGAAATTGATAAGGTGAGTGCTGCAACTCTTCTCCTCCTCCATTGGTGACACCAACATGTGATAAGCTTCCTCCATAAGCTAAGTGCTCACCAATCCATCCCTCCATGAATTTTTCCTCCAAAGTTCTCATGAGATGCAAATAGTCCATCCCATAAGCAGACAATATCTCAAATTAAATAAACATGGTTGGCCCACTATTCTCCCTAAAAAATGTAGCATAAGATACATGGAGAGTCTCCATCCCATAGGGCACATACATACCTCCCATCCACCCTCCATACATTCCCATAAAAATTACAAGTACATCATCAATGTATGGGATAAAAACTACATACATACAAACAGAAATTTGTGAATATGGAGGTGGGTCATAGTCCCACATGTGGAACTAGCGCAGTGCATCTCCTGACTACATCAAATCATGACGTGCTAAGTGGTTTCCACACCACTTACTTTCTGCCCATGTCATCTCACTATGGCTGAAAGTATGAGATATATTTGGTGCCTTAGGAATGCACCCATCATGAAATAAAATCTCCCTTTTTCCTCCAAGGGAGTGGCCATGTTCAGAAATTTTTGTGTGCCAAAAGTTGGCCATGAAGTTTATAAGATACAACACTCCTTCTTGGAGTTATGGCCTGCATATACATGGTAAAAGAGTACATACAATCAGAAAATGAAACATTATTTACATGAGTATGTTCTTCACCAATACTCCTCCTCATACAAATGGAGTGGTGCATAGATCTATCTCCTCTCTCAAAAGAAGGAAGAGATGGATGAATTAAATATTCCATAGAGTCATGTTCTTGTCCCAACTCCACATGGTTCATGCATCTTTGAAAATGCTGATGTAGTTCTCCTTCAAAGCCTTCCTAGGTAAAGCTCCTCATGATGATGTTGTAGATCCTCATGAAATATGTGTGGCTGAAATAGAACTCTTTATATGCCCTTTGTAGTAACTTCTCCTTGAGCTTGGAGGCTCTAGGTAAGAAGATCCTACCATGATGATAGATGAATCCTCCTTGGACTAAATAACCCTCTTCAAGTAGCTAGTCATCAAGTATCATGCATGTGTGAACATCCTTGAAATAATCCACCAACAATTGGGATTTCCAATATGGATCTAAACTCCTCAACAATGACAACGCTGATGATCTATCAACTGAAATGTTTGTCATGTGGCTAATCTCCTCCCTGAAATTTCCCATGCCAAAGTTACATGTAGGAAGGTCATCCCTTCCATGCTTCTCCTCCCACAGTGCAGCATCTGAAATGAGAGTGGGTAATGATGATGTTGGAAGAAGATCTCCCTCCTCCTTGAGCCTACCCAAGACTCCCAGCGTTGTCTCATTGTCTTCCAATGCTCCCATCCTTCTTGGATCTATGCTTGGAGCATCATGTTGTGAGGCATCTCCCACAAAATCTGAATCAGGTGGACTCCCAGGTGGTTTGCCACTAGATAATAGTGTCCCATGCAGCAATCTCATGAGCATGATAGATGGGACTGTAAGGTGCTTGCTTCCATTGCGCAAATCCATCTCCAATTTCTATGTGGAAGTTGTATGTGAGGGATATGTATGCATGCCTTTGATCATTTGAGTCTGGCCACTCTTCTTGTCCACCCATTCCATTTGCAAAGCCTCCCAATCAGTGGTGACTTTCCCCAATGTAATCAACCATTGAACACCCAATATCACATTAGTGACAGGTATGTCAACCACAAAGAAGTGATAAATTAGTGTATATGTCCCCATGGTGACTGATAAGGATGGTACATAATGCATTGCATTGTATTGTTCTATCTCCTTAGACCAAAACATAGAATCCCTCAAAATCATCGGTGGGTATTTGCCTCCTTTGCACTAGTTTGGCATCAATTAAGTTGTGGGTAGCCCCACTATTAATCAACACAGAAACCCTCTGATTCAAGATGGAACCTTGAAATCTAAAGTTCAAGTACTTAGGTACTCCTCTCAAAGATGCAAGAGCCCCTCCAATAGGAGCAAATGCTCCATTCCCATCTCCTGATGGTGTTGGCTCTCCTCCTGCAGTGTCAGTGCTGTGACCTCTTCTTGGTTCATCTTCTTCTTCCTCCTCATCATCTAAGAAGACCTCTATGTAATGTGCTTTTCCAGCTACACATCTATGTCCAGGTGCCCATGATTCTTGGCAAGTGAATCAAAGCTTCCTTCTTCTTAGATCTCTTCGGACATCATCATCAAGAGGTTTCTTATATGAGCTCTCCTTTGAAGGAGCAACCTTTTCTTCCTTTCCCTTTGAAGGAAAAGAGGGCTTATGCTAAAAAGTTTCCTTTGATTTTGGAAAGGCATCTTGAAGGTCTCTAGCCCTTTCAATAGCATCATGTAGGGTAGTTGACTTGGTATATTTCACCAACACATGAAGAGGTTCATCTAAACCATCAATGAACATGTACACCCTTCTTGCTGCAGACAAATCAGGAACCATTACAGAAAGTCTTAAAAATTCAGATGTAAGTTTATGTATTACCTTATTGTTTCAAATTTTCAAGGCTCATGAATGGTGCCTCTGGATCTCTTCTATCAAATATTTCCACCAGCCTTCTAGTGAACTCTGAATAAGCAGTCACATTGGCATGACCCAATTTAGACAGGCCATGGAACCACCAATCATGTGCTTCACCTTCAAGGTGCAGTGCTGCAATCTTGATAGCCTCCATCTCTAGGACCTTGTTCAACTAAAAGTAGATGTCAATTTTTTCTACCCAATATTTGGAAGAACACTTGGATGACCTATCAAAATTGGGTAAAACGAATCTGCCCATAATGTGGTGCCGATCATGATTCTGAATGAATCCACCACCTCTATGATGATTCCTTGGTCTTCTATTGTCCTCGATGTGAAAAAACTCATTAAAAATTAAGTGATCTTTGAATATCTGATTTTGAGACTCATATTCTTCAACTATTCTTCAAGGGATTCATGTTCTTGAAACCCTTCATTTCCCACAGCCAAAAAGGTAGGCATAGTAGAGCATTGGGAAACTTGTAGTTGATGCACTGGTTGATCATTCCAGTGATGAGACATGCCAGAGCCTTCTCCATGCTGAAATAATTTAGGGGATTCCTTGATTCTATCCATCCTCGTGTCTTTGATCTCTCTAGCAAGGTCTTGCATGGCTCTAAGAAGGATCTTAGGAAAATCCTTTTCTTCATCCTCACCTCCAAATAAAGGGGCTTTACCCTTGTCTTCATTGTCATTTGTGTAATCAAATTTCTTTTGTCTCCTCTTTAGATACCTCTTCTCTCTATCAGTAAGAGGCTCTTCTTCTTCGGAAGACATATTGGCTTCCTAGAAATCACAGGCTATGCCAAGATGATGCTCTGATACCACTATAATATTCCCAAATGGGGAATGCAGCAATATAATGCAGAATGGCAGAAATATAATGCAGATCATCATAGATAAAGTAAGAGGCCAACATGGAGACCTTTCAAATGTATTTACAACAACAAAACAAATGTAAAATATGGCCCATAATATGCATAACAAGAAATGCAAGTCTCCAATGAAAGGAAATCCTCATAAATAGGTGTTGCAACCATATATATAGACTGGAAAAAGCCTTACAATGCTATTTTATTGGTCTACAACGGCTGTAGATTACACATTATATCTAGAGTAGATAATTGCATGAAAATTCAGATCTATAACAGATCCATACACTATATATGCTCCTCTAACAATCCCCCTTGGGGTTTTCAGCAATACACCATGTACAAGTAGTAGATCTGAGATATAAAACTTCATATCTGCAGAAATATTCAGATCTAGAAAGTGGATATAATATGATATAAACAATAGAATGATCACCTCCAACAGATCTCCAAAGTGAAGGGAAGATCCCCAACACTTGAAAACCAACTCTCCAAATGGTGTGCCAAAACACCCTGCAACTGCACCTATAGGAATAACACAGATTTGGAAGTAAAACGGTGCTGTAGGGATCAAAATGTGGTTGGCCTATAGCCAATATATGAAAATGAAACCCAAGACATCCAATACTCTCCTCCCAATGGATTAGAAGTCTCCTCCACTAAAAAGGAGCACTGAAATGGCCTAGATCTAAAAATATCTAGCCTCCACTTGCTGCAAATTGCAAAGAAAACCAAACCCTCAATAGGATCTTTATTTTATTTGAAAGAAGAAGCTTGGCCTTCAGCCATATAGTGGACAATGCAATACAAACTCTTCCAAGAGATACTCAATGGAAAGAGGTGGGATTCCCAACCAGCAACACCCAATGCTAAACATCATTCATTCTCAGCTAAAAAACAAGAGAAAGATATATGTCTAAATAGACAATATATTAAAAAATATGATAATCATCAACAACCTTCTAATGTTTCCATCCTCTTCCTTTTATAAGTTAAGAGCTTGCAAACCATAAACCACTTCCAATGAGATCACTTCTTTCACACAAGCCACCTCCATCTAAAACTACGTTGTGCCTCATTGATGGCCACTCCTCCATGACAACGTTGTAGATTTGGTCAAGGTTGACCCAGTCAAAATGTTCCAGCCCCTTTCACACCTAAGGGTGCTTGATTTAACATCTAAGATTTAGCCCTTTCACATTTGGCATTGATTTATTCTTTATTAAGGAGTATTATGAACCTCCTCTGCTCTTTTATTCTTTAAACAAAGAAAAAAAACAAAAATGAATATTCCAATTAGCTCATGACTAATAGGTAATATTACAAGGGAGCTAAATTTTAGTGAAAAAGGTGAACTACAACGTTGTTATATGAAGTTACTACAGGATGTCTTGTAGTTGCTATAGGATGTCCTAAAGTGGCACAGGAAATAGGCCGAGAGGGTTTTAAAGATGAAAAGGGTGCAAGGAAGGTGTGGAAATGTTAGATAAGGTGGAAAGAGGTGAGTGAGAGGTGACTAACACCTCCTTTCCTTGCAGCTGTAGAAAACCCTGCAATCACGACACACATTCTTGCATTTAATATTCATAACTAACATTTTAAAAAGTGGAAAATATGAGTTGAATGGAAAACCCTACTTAACCTATACTAAAATCTGATCTAAGTACAAATCCAACTTCTAAATTACAATAATCATATTATGAACATGATAATCACACTATCTAACTTTCCAATAAATTATAAAAAAAATAATTTTTATATGTGGTTGGAGATCCTTATCCTTAAGCTCCCATGACAGAGGTGAGAAAGAGAGGCTACAAGCACAATTTCAATAGATGTTAGTGATACTAGAATGCAAAGAGAATAAACAAAATGTTCAAACATAAAGAGAGAATATAAATCCACAAGATGGACTTATCCAATCGATTGTGCCCTAACCCAAAACAATTAGCCCTCTAAGACTAAATTAGTGATGGAACAAGAACCTCTACAGATCAGAGCAGAACTAATAAGCCCCAGGGGGATCATTAGTAATCATAAATTGATCTCAAATGATGATATATTGGCACCTAGATACATTGATACACAAGGTTAGGTTATTGCACACTTTGTTGATATATATAGGTTGCTATGAGAAGAGAGTTTGCAAGAATTCCAAAGGATATGGAAAACCTTAACACTTAGCCTACAGTTGAGGGAATATCATTCTCATGAGGGAATGAAGAATGTGTTTGACATAGCACCCTTCTACAAGCAATCTATGTAGAGAATTAAGATACAGTGGATAGGCTCGAAGCTCAACCCACCTTTATTTTTGGGGTTGCATGAAGCGAGAGATCAAATAGAGGAACAAAAATAGTGGGATGGGAAGAAAAGAATGCAAGATTCCACCCACTAGAAGGCACTCCCTCTTTGCTGCCTTAGGATGTCAGAGAGACCACTAGGGCTTTGAAAGAGATCATCAAGGAGGATCAAGTTTCTCATACAATGAGAAACCATTTCAGTAGGTGGGTGATGATGAGGTCCATCATTAGGTATAATTTTAAAGGGTTAAAATTCCATACTTCAGCTATTAAGTTACCTCTCTCACACATTTATTTAAATTTTCATATTATTCTTAATGAGAAGGGTGTATGATGTTTTTGATGTTTTGTTTCCTAATCTGGATTAATTGCGGGAAATAAATCCATTTTTGATATATTTTACACTTAAGGGATTATAGTATACAACAAGGAGAGATTGTAGGAGGTTTTTCCACCTCCTTAAATTTCTCAATAAACCAATATCACACTGAGATCTCTCCCAAAAAATTGAACGCAAAGGTAGCCAAGAAAATTGGCAATTATAAGGTGCCAAGCTCCACTCTTCTCGAGATCAAGGAGGACTTATTCTTACCTTTTAGGGAGATTTTGGAAGCCACCCATTTGTATAAATAAGCATATGAAAGAGCTCATTAGGATTCAAACTTTGTATTCATCTAGGTAGCTCTTGAGCTCTGATTTATTGTTATTTTTTACTATCGTATGATGTACTAGACCTTTTTATGCAATGATAATGAGAAGCTACTTATTCCATCACTAATTTAGTCTCAGAGGACCGATGCTTTTGGGTTAGGTCCTAATCCATTGGCTAAGTCTCTCTTTTGTATTTATATTCTCTCTTTATGTTTCAACGTTTTGTTTAGTCTCTTTTCATTCTAGTAGTAGCAAAAATCCATCAAAATTATGCTTGTAGCATCTCTTTCTCACCTCTCTCATGGGAGCTTGAGGAGAAGGATATCCAACCAAAGATCAAAATTAGAATTTTTTATGATTTCTTGGAAAGTTAGATAGTGTGATGATAATTCTAATGATATTATTATTGTAATTTAGATCTTCGATTTGTACTTAGATCATATTTTAGCATAGGTTAAGTAGGGTTTTCCATTAAACACATATTTTTCACTTTTTAACATGTCAGTTTGTCAATAATCAATGCATGGATGTGTGTAGTGATCATTGGGTTGCCTAGAGCTATAGGGAAAGGAAAATTTTCATCACAGTCGTCCTTCTTCTCTCCAACCTACAAATTTGCCACCAAAACCTTGTTTTATGAAACCACATTGACTGCCACCGTGAGCAACCTTCCAAGTGCAAAATAGGCCTCCCAAGGGTTCTACGTTTGGCTGGAGGTGTTGGTCACCTCTCCCTCACCTCTTTCCTCCTTCGCTCACCTTTCCACGCCTCCCTTGCACATTTTCATCCTTAAAACCCTCTCGAACTCTTTCCTGTAGCACTTTAGGACATCCTGTATCAATTATAGGACATCCTATAGCAACTTCCTATACCAGCGATGTAGGTAACGATTTTCACTCCAGTTTAGCTCCTTTTTTCCTTTTGAACATATAGTAGGATGCATTTTACCTGCAGCACTGAATTCATGGTCAGATAAGACACTTAGGCCACTCCAAAGCTTCTTCCTTCTTTGCTGTGAAAATATAGTAATTAGATTGAATTTTACATGCAAGTACAAGTTTAATGAAACAATCTATAGGAGTTGGTTTATGATTTGATGAAGTGTGTGATGAAAAACTAGTTTCCTTACTAAAATGAATAGATATCTAGATAAATGATTTCCCATAGCATAATTTCCTTTTTTTGCAACTAGGTTAATTGTTTATGCTTTGCTTTTGCTGCCAATTGCAAGTACAAATTTGATAGACACTCTCTTTGTCTTAGATTAGGAGCATTTCCCTGCTTTACATTAGCTAGTTGCACTTTAATCAAGTATAAGTAATGGCCCAAAAGTACTACTTTCCAGAAGACCTAGTTGAGTGTGGCACGAGTAGACTCCCATCTCTTATGCATATAGCACTATCACCTCTAAGTTTGTACGAACACCAGGATGATAAGTAAATTTGAGTAGCCCTTGGGAGTTGCATCATTCTTGGTGTAGTACCAGGGCTCACCACTTATGTCAAGGCACTATATACCACTTATTCACATTATCTTGGGTCATTGCAAGTAAGTGGAAACCTAAAGGATATTAGCTTTGAATCCCTTAAGAAGAATTTTGTTGAGAGATAGAATGATTTTGGGAAGAATACATCTCCTCTGTCTTATGAAGAATTTGTGTGTCTTGCACATAGATAGAAGAATCATGCACAAGATTCTTCTAGAGGAAGAGGTGGTCGAAGAGGAAGAAGGGATTCTAGAGGTAGGGGGGATATAAAATACCAAGGAGAAAAGTTTGATATTCATTGCAAACATTGTAATAGATATGGACATGATGCATCCACATGTAAGTTTCCTTGGGACAAAATTGAGCAGAAAATAAATGAAGGAAAAGGTAAAACCAATGACAAAGGTAAACTTAAAGCACCCAAATCCACTCACTATGTTGTGGCACATTGCAAAATTGGATTAATTGAAGACTTATTCAATGCTTCACTTCCTTCATGGAAATATCATTGGTTGGTTGATTCAGGAGTAACTTGCCACATGAATTTTAGGACATATTGTTTTGAAGAATTCACTGAAAATGTTGATGGAGCAATATATTTTGTAGATAATTCAAAACTCAATCAAGCTCAAGCTCAAGCTCAAGCTGCCTAATCCTTCAAAATTTATTCTACATGATGTATTATACCTCCTGAAGCTAAGGATAAACTTGTCATATTTATTCCACATCTGCTAGCAAGGAAACTCCACTCATATATTTGATGGCAAGGTCGAGGTCATAAAAGCATCATATCACTCACTTGTCATGACATGGATAGAATAACAAAGACTTTTGAATCTACAAGGTACCTCTACTCATGCAAAAAACATTTCATACAGTTCTCACTATGATGAAGGTGAATTTCCACCAAGTCTTTTATGGCATGCTATATTTGGAGACTTGAACTATGACAACCTTTGTTTGTTGAAGAAAAATGTTGTTACTTGTTTGCGTATAATTCCTAGAAAACTTAAGTAATGTGATACTTTTATTCTAGGAAATCATAGCAAACAATATTTTCATGATTCTCATTCCAAAGCACATAGAAAACTTGTACTTGTTCATTCATACTTATGTGTCCTAATTCATATTCCTTCTACAATTGGTAAAAATATATGTTGAAATTTATCGATGACTACACCTGAATGTGTTGGATTTCTTTATTGAAGAACAAATATGATGCTTTTCAAACATTCAAGAACTTTCATGCATGGATTGAAAATGATGCAAAATTCATATTGTCTCTATTCACACTCAGAATGGAAAAGAGTACACTTAAAATGAATTTGAAAACTATATTTTCCAGCATGGGATCAAACATCAAACAAGTGTGCCTTATAATCCCCAATAGAATAGAGTAGCTGAAAGAATGAATAGGAAAATCTTAAATATGGTACGTTCAATTATGTTTTTCAAGAATGTTAAGCTGATGTTTTGGGCTGAGGCAGTTCTATGTGTCGTGTATATAAAGAATAGGTGTCCATCTAATGCTATTAGAAACAAGACTCCTTATGAAATGTGGTATGGCCACATTCCTTTGGTAAATCATCTTAGTGTATTTGGTTCCACATGTTATGCCTTTATGTCTAAGGAATAAAGAAAAAATATACGGTGAAAGGAGACTTAATTGTATCTTGTTGGGGTATTCAAACACCTCCAAATCTTATTGTCTCTATGATGAAGTTAATAATAAATTTTTAGTATCTAGAGATGTGATATTTCTTGAATATTCCAAGACTGACAATGTTGTTGAGCAAAAACTTGATCTCCTTGATAGATTCATACATGTAAAGTATTTTCAAGAATTTGATAATGAGATTCCACATCTTGAAGGGGGAATTCCTATACTGGATTAATCTGTGGAATATTCTTTTGAAGCACTCTCTTCCCCATAAGAAGCTCCAATCACTGATGACACTTTGAGTGATGTGATTGATAGAATTTGGAGACTAAATATTGATTCAACCCCAAATCAGTCAACTAAGAAGCCTGGGCCATCTCAGAAAGGTCCTCCCAAATGGTTGACAAGGACACTTGAAAGATTTCATCATCATGAGATTGGAAAAATATGAACAAGAAGCACAAACAAAAAAAATGGAGGTGATTTAGATGATTTCGATTCACCTGTTAATATGGATGTTTATTATTATTGTGAACTAAATTTTTCTACAGATTTTGAACCAACTTCATTCAAAGAAGTCGCTTCTCATGATGAATGGAAATAAGCGTCACGGAAAGAATATGATGCCTTGATAAAGAATGGAAATTGGAAGCTGGTTGATCCTCCATTGGGAACCAAACCAATAGGCTACAAGTTCATCTATAACAACACGTATAAAGCAGATGGATCACTTGAAAATAACAAATCCAGGCTTGTGGCAAAAGGTTTTGCACATAAGGAAGGGGTCGACTATGAGGACAATTTTCCCCCAAAACAAAATGGGCTACCATCCAGACACTCTTTGCCTTGACAACTCAGAATGGTTGGAAATTAAAACAAATGGATGTGAAAAAAATCTTTCTCGAATGGAGATCTGAAAGAGAATTTTTTTATGTGCCAACCAGAAGGATTTTTTTTAAGGGTCAAGAACACAAAGTATGCAAGCTTGTATAATCCTTGTATGGCCTCAAGCAAGCACCGCGAGCCTGGTATGAGAAGTTAACTAAGCATATTCTGAAACTCAACTTCAAACATTATGATCTCAATGATGCAACTTTGTTTGTTAAGAAAGTTTCCAAAATAATTGTATATCTTGTGGTGTATGTATAAGATATTTTGATGACTGGGAACAATGAGAGCTATATTGCATCCATAAAGAAGGAATTGAGGAAATATTTTGAAATGGCTGAGTTGGGCTATGTTCACTACTATCTTGGTATTGAAGTAACTCAACAACTAAAGTTTATATTCCTCTCTCGGAAGAAGTACATTGGAGATTTTTTGAACAAATTTGGCATGGATGATTACAATCCTTTGACTACTCAAATGGAATAGAACTTAAAATTCATATCCATTGAAGGAAAAGAATTTGAGGATGCAAAAAAGTATAGAAAACTTGTAGGAAGTCTCAACTACAAGAATACTACCATAGTAGACATTTCATTTTTTGTTGGAATCCTCTCTAGGTTTATGAAAAATCCTTGTGAGGGACATTGGTCTACTGCAAAAATAGTTCTAAAGTATTTGAAGGGATTTCAATACTTTGGACTTAATTATATATAGGTGACTTCATCTTCATTGGATACTCTGATTCAAACTTCGATGAATATAAATAAAATGGGGTATCTACTTTAGGTTATGCTATTAGCCTTGGATCAAGACTTGTCTCCTGGAGCTCATGCAAAAAATCAGTTCCAACAGGTTCCACAAATGAGGAAAAATATGTGTCAACAACTGAACCAACAAAGGAATTGTGTGGCTCATGAAAATTCTAGAATATTTTTAGGAGAAACAAGTGCATTCAACTCCTCTCATGATTGACAAATCCCCCTCATTATCCGTATTCACATCCATCTACCAATGGCTACAAGCTTCCACTTATTAGAAAAGAATTGAAACTTCATATTCCTAAGCAATACATCCATTCAACAAGAATAGTAGCAGATAAGAGAATAACTGGAAAGTATCAGAAAGAAAACAACATTATGGAGTGCATGATAATTAGGGATCTTGAAAAACAAGAGGAGGAGGAAGAGGAAGATTGCGATGATGCCAACTATTCAAGTTCTTATATGTTTGAGTTGGATAATTTAGCAGCAATTGACATGAGCGTGTACCAAGGAGATATTCCCGTGTATGAGACCATTCATATAAAGACTAATAGAGCCATTGCAAACACGTTAATTGTTTGAAAATCGACACTTTGAAATTCCTCATACATTGATGTTCACATATTTTTTTTCAAGTTTAATGATAATTTGTTAACTGTATGCATAATACAGTATTGATAAATTTTTTATGTGTGGTGAATAGAGTCTATTAGTTACAACCATGGATCATCTCCCCTGCCCCACTGATTAAATATAGGAATAGACAATATTTTTTTGTTATTAAATAGTTGATATTTAGTGATATATGATGATGGAACTTGTGTTTTTTATATTGTTAGTGTATGATATTCCTAATGGAATTCAATGTTTGTTAGTGTGACATTGTGCTCAGAAAATGTAGTGCAAATATAATATTCTATGTCATTTCAAATCATTTATATATTTGGCATTCCACTCTGCAGTAAAAACTTAACATGAACAACCTGTCATTCAAAGGGAATGTAACAAAATGGGTTAAGGTAGGTCCTATGTTCATTGAATAGTTCTAAACATTTATAATAATGCAACCCATTCTAATACACTGTAAATGGAATGTTGAAATCAAGAATGGAGAACATGGGTATATTTTCCCAAGAACCTACCATGCCTTTCGTTCATGGGAAGATGTGGAGCATTATCTATCCACATATCCAAGTTACTATGATTCATATGTGATAACATAATCATCCATACTCATACAACCAAGTGCAAAAAAAATAATGAAGTTGGACAGCATCCCCACCCCCAATTCACTAAATAGGCCTCAACATATAAAATTGAATGATAGTTTCCTAAATTTGCAAAGTCATGGTATAATCATATTATTGGCTTACATTTGTAATTTAAGAGCAATATTATGAAATTGCAATGTTTTTCCATATTAATTGTTTTAATTTCTAATTCAGAGGGGAAAGATATATCACACAATTATTATTCCTCTCTAAATACAAGCCCAACCCTGAACTTTGAGAATAGCCACTAACATTAAGATTTACATGCATTATTTTGGCAGATAGCATCTAGGATGATTATGTATTTCCCTGTGGCTTATTTTGGAGCATAATGTTAACATTGATGTTAAATGTAATTGAAGTCACTATGTTAAGGGAGTTGTAAAAACTAATCAAGGTAGTTGTAAAATCTAATCAAACGCTCTATATGAAACTTAAGAATCACTGCCCAATATCAATAACTTCAACAAGTAGTGTCAGGGTTGGCCCAGGTTTCCCCCACTTATAGAACCGTAAAGGAGTTATGGTTTTAACTTATATTATATTTAACCCTTTGTAATCAGTGACCTATTTCCTTTTCCTTTTCAACGAGGTTATTACAAAATTTAGAAAGTATAGGTTTTAATAATGTAAGTAAAGGAGATGTGTGATAAGCATATGAATTTTATGATAATCAAATAAATGTGTTTTTAGCATATGCATTTTATGATAATCAAATAAATGTGTTTTTAATATTTAAATTTTTAATAAATCTATAGAAAAGTTCATCACAGTAAATGATATATGTTAATTTTTTTTTATTTAAATTGATATTGACGTAGCTTGTGAAGTAACATAAAGTGTTGTTTCCATGTGCATTGTGTTATTTTGATGTCTGCCATGCGATATGATAGTGTGCATGATTTATATAGTAGTTATTTGTTTCTAAAGCTTGGAAACAGGTGAGAATATAGAAAGGGATAAAATTAAAGAAACATAATTGAAGAGAGTGGAAGCCAACGAATGTGCATGTAAGTATGGGATTTCTTTAATAAAACAATGTAAAGTTAGAAATGGTTGAGGAAAAATTTGTATTGTTTGCTATAAAAGCAGAAGCAAGTAGCGAACTAGAAAAAAAATGCTTGAAGTCGTTAAACCAAAGTGCATGTTTTTTTTGCAGGGAAAATTCCTAGTCGTAAATACAAGATGATGTGTGGTGTCTACAACACCAATTGAGATCTATATTTGGGATGTGATCGAGATAATATGCTCGAAGTTGTATGTTTTCATCCGTTTCATGTGCATGGATGAGGACATGCATTAAATATTTAATCATTTTAAGTGGTTGGAGAGTTGGATGCAGCCAATATAGAGGAAAAGTAGGAGAGCCAAAGAACCGTGCATGTATATCCAAAAGAGAAGCATATTGTTCATGCATTTCATGGAAAAAAGTGTAGAGTCGGTAAACATATTGAACATCCATTTGTTTGTGAAAGCAAAGGGAAAGTGTGTAAGCGAACATGTATAAATTCATTAATTGAAAGAGAAATCATAAAAGACAAATAATGGAAACCTTTTGAAAGTGAAAGTATATTAGAAATAGAATAGGTAAAAAAACACACAATTTTGAAGGTGTTTGAATGAGAGAGAAGATGAAACATTTTCAAGTTAAATGCAAAGAAATGAAAGATACCAAAAAGGGAAGGTATTCAAGTAGTTTGATTTACAGATTTGGAGGCAAGGTATTTTTCTTCTTCTTTTTTGCGTACTACGTAAGGATTTTCTTACATATGTGAGTAGCACGAGAAGGAGAAAGCCGAATAGATGCAAATATCATTCAATGATCTAACTCTAGATATCGTTGTGAATGTTAGGCCTTGACAATCAATGTTTCCAATGTCAATTGTTGCCTCTTCTAGGGTCATGCCTTGTGGTTTATGGATTGTTAGGGCCCATGCCATGCGAAGGGGCATTTGCATTTGAGAGCCACTTGTTACAGGGGGATTGTAAAAAATTTTGGATTCGAAACATCTCATGGTGAACCTTTGTAGTGAATGAATTTAACAACAACAAATTATGGGATATCAGGTGGTCGAAAACCAGGTACATAGAAAATAGCATTAGAGGAATTTTGAGGTGTAAAATGGGCCTCCTAAGGAAATTATAAAATTATACTAGAAATAATAATAAAATATTAGATTACATCATAAAATCTTAGAGGGGAAAAAAATACTTTTTCAACTCATATTTTCAACTTATCTCCCTATTGGTTTACTCAAATTTTGAGAGGGAACACCCGTTGCATGCATAATTTGATTCCTCATACAAGGAATACCCATGTTGCATACTTTCGATGGACTTGCTACAAAAAAAATGAAAATACATATAAAAAAAATGTGATTGCAACCAAAAGTATGCAACATGGGTACTCCTTGGATGAGGAATTAAATTTTACATCCAACGTTTACTCTTGCATGAAATTTGAGTAAAACCTTACGGAGATAAGTTGAAAATATGTTGAAAAAGTAGTTTTAATTATTTTATTATTTTTTAATATTTTAAATTTTTACTCCAAAAATGGTGAATCATCTCCCATGGTTTACATCATCATATTGAATCCTATTGGTTCTTATAAAGTTTATTTTTCTTGTACATTTTTCTTAGGAGGCACATTTTAGACCTAAAAATTCCCCTAATGCAACAACTTTTCCAAGTGACCCATTAACAAGGCCTACTTCAACCCATAAGTTTCTTGTTTGAATGACATGTTTTCCAATGTAGAGAAGCACTTTTGCAGTGTTTTTCTCATATTCCTAATTGGAGAATGGATTTTTTTTCCTTTTCTCAACATAACAACGTGCAATTGGGATGTTCAATTTTTTTAGCATGGTTTTATTGTGTAGTGCAAAAAATTCATTAGTTTCATAGAGGTGCATAGAATTGGTGAATGTCTACAGCTCATGTTATGGAAGATTGGATTTTTTACATGCCATGAGAAGTTTCATAACATCCAATCTGGGGGTTTCATCTCAAATATTGGAGAGAATTTGGTGAAATGAAACTTTTTCAGGGCTTGTGCCTTCATGGAAAAATATTGTCAAATGCATGACAACTCTATCGAAGCTCTGCCAAAGAGCATTGCCATGATATGTTCCTACATACATTGCTGTATCTTTGACAGGTAGTAATTTCCTGAGGTCCCCCACAAGAATCTTATAGCTACCACCAAATTGGTTGCTTCTATTAGATGGGAATGCCTCTCACAAAATTTCATCAATTTGAGGAAGAATACTAGGACCAGTGAAGTTCATTTCATCAATGAGAATGTATTTCACATGCCAAATTTTTTATTGAAGTTTTAGTAGGGATTGACCTTATAAAGGTTGGATAAAGGAGACAGGGATGTGAAGGTCACAATGTATGGTTAGTGCATTTATGTGGAATGTTGAAATGTCGGTTGGAGCAAGCAAGAGTAGCAGGTTTTATCCATCGGTAGAGTTGAATAGGAAGGCATTTTTTAGGAAATCAATTAGGAAAGACTTGTCAGTGCCAATAGTGCCTTGGATGACAATCCTTAATGGTTTGGTGGAGGAATTGTTGGAGAAGTGGGAAAAAATGATATTGACGACCATGATCTAGCCTGGGGATAAGGAGAAAAGGGAATGCAGATTTGGAGAGGGGAATTGGAGGATTTGTGGGGAGCAGTTGAATTCTATGAAGTGAATGGTCATCTCTTGAAAGTTTGAAGGGATAAGAAAGTGGGCCCAATTATGGTTTGCATAAAAGTCACGATGGCCAAGCATGTCAAGCTCATCAAGGATGATGTTGTTTCCTAAGTGGAGTTGAGAGAGAAATTTCCATTCATCCATGTCTATGGAGGGGGGGTGCAATTCAACAGGAGAGACATGGTCAGAGTCATAGAGGGGCGGTTCTGCAGGTGCTTGATGAAAATCCCATGCACAATACGTGTTCCTAATTTGTTCCCAATGTGAAAAAATTGCCTCGTTGATTTTGCCAATGTCTTTAGGTAGTTTATGGAAAGGGAAGTACAAGAGTAGTTCACTCTAGAAAAATTATACACAGCATTTTTAATATTTAACTGGGATTGAGGTGTAGCGAGGAATGATGCGTACAACCATGGAAGGGAAGATGTGTTTCCACGGTGATGTCTTATGATGGGAGGAGAACAACTAGGATTGTCTGACTTCAATAAGAGGAAATGACTCAAGTGAATGAGGTATTTGCATGTATGATATGATGAAGGGCGTTGTTGTAATATGGCCATCCAAGTTTTGTGAGACATGTCTAAATTTTTTTTCTTAAAATTAAGGGAGACAAAAGAATTATTAAATTTTTTTAGTGGGAGTTTTCAGAGCATAAGGCATATTTCTTGTACATCAATGTCCTTATCAGCAGCCAATTTTGTTATAGTTTTGTGGATGGAAGTCACAATAGGGGCATTGGGGGGAGGGGAGGGGGGGAGGGGGGACTATGTGCAAGCTATGCGAGCATTTATTGGTAGATTTTAGGCTTTGACTCTACTTTTTCCACATACTTTCAAATGTAGTTTGAAACAACATGGCACGAGAGAAACAATTGTAAGTCAATATTGGCCCTCTAGATTGCAAGAATATGAGGGTTTTAGATTTTGAACTTGTCATAATTTGTAGCATCAATGTATGTTTTCCTACCTGAGGCATCGATGTTTAAAGAGGAGGTCTCGTGAAACTCCTGGGGGATCCATAGCAGAAAGTGGTAGAGTTATTTCTTTTGTGAAGTTGTGTAGAGGAATGACAATTTGTGTGCCTTTGGATGCAATTCACAAGTTCCTCATAGTCTTGGAGCTCATTGGATGTGAATATTTCATCTGTCGAAAGGAGACATGGATCACAAAATGTTGAGCGATGGATTCTTGAAGTTTTGTTGTGGAGGGGATGAGGGTTTCAAGAAGTGACATATGTATCGAATAAATCTTTGGCATAAACAAATTTGTTTCGTTAGTCCAGTTGAGGTCGTCCATATCAAGTTTTTTTTTGAACCATAGGAACCCATGTATATGTGAAGAGCCTCTATGTTGCCATTCATACATTAGCAAGTAAGACAAGAAGAAGTAAGAGGGATGCATGAAAAAAACATACAAAAACTAGAGAAGGAAAAATAATGGTAGATTATTACCTGCACTAGAACTCCTTTACAAGGAATCCTTTTAGTAGGACCTCATTTAAGAATATTGTGAATCTGTAATGGATGTATTGAGAGGCACGATGTAGTTTTGCAACAATTTTTTGGATTCTCCAACGAGTTTGATCATGTGCATTGGATGGAGGATTGGAAGGCATGTCCATATGCAATTCATGCCATTTGGTATCATTTTCACTTAGTGTGAATAATAAGGTAGGGCTACCTTGTTGAATGACCATGTCACCGAGGCCCCATATATTCCTAGTCCAAAAATAAATGCTCCCTCGTAGGGACAAGATGAAGCGCATAATATGGTCTGAAATGGTCAAAGGCGACATATACTGAAGGTGGTGGTGTAGGTATGCAACAATTGTCAACAAGGTATTTTCAAGGTCCATTGCAATAAAGACATATGTGGTTTCCTGGTTGTGATGGCATATGATAAGGATGTATAAGTAATACCAAACTCTAGGATGTTGGGCAAAGCGATTAGATGCAAAGTGTATTCTTTCATATCCACTTTTGCAATTCTTTGTTGGTTAATCATGGAAGATATGGTGGCGCAAAGGGAGGGGAAGGCCATGGTGAAGAGACCTTATGCGTCGTATTCATTAACTAGAGAAAGGCCAATGATGGGACATTAAAGTGAATGGGTGGGTGTGGAATTGGAATATTCTTTGTAGGCAAGTATTTCATCAATTTCCATATGAGAATTTGGTAGAGTTTCTACAAAGAAGGATGGTTGAAGGTCAGACGGGAATGGGTGGAGGAGTTCATGACGGGGAGATTTAGAGAGGGATTCTTGGGGTTCAAGGGAGTTGGTGGTGAGATGGCATAGAAGGGTAGAAATGTCTGCAAGGATAACAAGAAAAGAAGATATCACAATTAGGTTAAGTTAAACATCTCTGTATGGGTTTTTGACTATTTTGAACTGCAAGGCTACAAGAACGCGTAATATTCTGACAAATAATTCATAGGATTTGTGGTCAGTGTTGATTTTATTGACAAAAAAGATGTCTATTTCTGAGAACATGCAGGGAAGGGAGGCGAAAATATTTTTTATATATTGAGGGAAGCTAAGAGTATGGCCGGAATATTTTTTTTTACTTCCACGTGCATGGGTCACTATAAGAACGGGGTTGACATGGGAAATGAGCATATATTCAAATTTAGTTAGAAAGGAGAGGAAATGGGGTTGGTTTCCTAGGTCCATGTTGTTTGAGGAGGAGAAACAATGGTGATTTTTCTCATAGGCACAACGAAAACAGGTAATCACACCATAAAGGTTTTTCTTTTTCATGGATGTGTAATATTCATGATATGTGGAGCAAACTTGCATGGGGTTAAGTGCATCAATCCTTTCATGGAAGCGACGATGTGCATGATGGAGAGGATTTTTTTGGATTTTTTGGGAAGTTTAAGAGGAAGCCACATGGGGGCGATGGTTGTATAGGGTAGGTTTAAGGTAAATAAAGGTTAGGATTTGTAAATGATTGGTTGGCAAGTGGACATGGAATGGAAAATGGAAGAGGGCAGGTGGATGGAAGGGAAGGGAGACAAATATGGGAAGGCATGGGAGTTTATGTTGGGCTGGTTTGAGAGGGGAGGTTGGATTGATGACTGATGTAGAGAAGATGATGTCGTGAATTTATTCTATCCTTGTTAAGTGCGTAGTGTCGTTTTCGATGTTCCTTTTGTATATTATTATTTGTATTGGTTTTCATATCTAATCAAACAAGAAATTTTTTTCTCAAAATTTAGAGGTGTAAGTGAATTAGGAAGAAAGGTGAGTTAAGCATGCATATCAAAGGGAAAGTAGGCTATAAAAAAAAAAAAAAATTGGATTGATGCCAAAGAAGGCACTTTCTTTTGTCCCAATTGAAATTTTTTATAAAATAAATAACATAAAGGGTAATGGTAGTGAGATAACAAACATGTATCTTTGAAAAGAACTAGGAAATATTACTCATAAAGAAAGCATGGATTAATACATGACATGTGCTAAGTTGAGAGATTAGGATGTGTTTTTTTGTATTTGGATATTGTTTATTTGGTTTTTGTTTTTTTTTTAACTCCGTTGAATCAAAAGGAATTTACTCAACAAATTGTGAAAGTGTTGTAGGAACATAGAAAGTAAACTAAGGGTGTTGTGGAGCAGAAGGTTTCTGTGGCTTTTTGTTTGAAGCATTTATTTTATGTTGTTTTTTTTTTCTTTGCAAAGCATAGGAGCAAATAATTGGTGTGACTATTGATTTTGGCGAAATTGCATTGACTACCTAAGGTGTTGAATATGAAATGTGGGTGAAATACGAAGTTGGAAGAAAATGGCTTTGATTTTGTGTTGCATTTGTTAAAATTGAAAGTTTGAATGCTGGGATCTTCATATGAACACTATTAATATTGGAAGAAATATAATTATTCATATTTGGCTTGGACTAAAGGAAACCCACTTTTGCATTTGGCCATAATTAGAAGTATTAGTTGTGTATGTTTTCCATAGTGAGCATATCCATATCCATATATGTATTCGAAACATGTTTTTGTGTTGCAAAGAAACTGAAACACTGACCAAGGATACAAAAATTTAAACGAGCGAATGCCCTATATTTAAAAGAAATTACAAGTGAGAGAATGCCCATATATTCAAGAGGAACGCTAAAAAAAGAGTGAGTGCCCATATATTTATGACTAACATTACAACTGAGAGAGAGAGTCCATATAGTTACAATAAAGAATTACAAAAGTAGGAATTACTATCGAAGATGAGGTTTAGAAAAAATAGTAGAGTTAAAAGTGCAGACAAAATATTATGACAAGGTGCGCAAGGGAAAGTGAGGACTAATGAGAGTGCAGGGGGGAGTTGAAAATAGAGAAAGGGAGAGGCATAGTAGGGAACTTTTTTACAGGTCAAGGATTGGCATTAATGGAGAAGGGGGGGGGAAGGGGATCTGACAATATAGGTGTTAAAGGGTAAGGGTGTGTAAAACAAGAGCATGGGGAAAAGAGAGGGAGAGGGGGAAAATGCATGTTTATAGTTGGCAGGAAACTTTTCTGGCAAGGGCATAAGTGTGTTGCATTTCATGCAGGACAAGAGCAGACACAAAGGTGCAAGGGAATTCTTCGAACTGCATGAGGGTTGGGCGGGGGAAATCAATGCCGTTGAAAGTGTGTTTTGAAAGAGAGTATGAAGAGGAAGTTTCGTTCTTTGATTCTGTTGGATATGTCTCTTACAGTTTCTAGCTCACTTGAGAGGAGGAAAAGGTCCTTTGTGGATATGCCCAAGATTTGATTTGCAGAATCATCAAAAGCAACAAAATATTTGAGGTGGCTAGTGTGGCTGTGCAATGCAATCCAGAGCACATAAAGATAGCCATATTTGAGGAAGGAGGCCTCACATTTCAAAAAATTCCACGTCTTGTCAGCTTGTCGTAAAACCTTTTTCATGAATTTCATCCCATCAATACTAAGGGGGAATGTAAGGAAGTAAAATTTCTCCATGTTAATTTTTGTAGCAGATCACAGAGGGAAATCCATGGAGCTCTTTCAGCAGAGGGGAATTGCGACAATGTCGGTAATTAATTTTGTTTTGAGGGCCCCTTTGGACGCGCTTGTGTATTTTCGGTTGAGTGATGGCAAGGATGAGATGTCGTCTATTTCTTGAAATCATTGTTTAAGTTGTTGTGTTTCAACAATATCTAGATTTATAACAAGAAATGTGGTGGGGATAGTTATGATAGTCTGACCATTGAACTCGATAATTCAACCCCCTTTGATTGAAATGATTGGAATGCCCCGTGCCATGCGGATATTGGAAAGTTTGCCTCCTTTGGCATGGTATTTTTTACCCCATAGGGTGACATAGATGCTACTACCAAACATGTCACGAAGAGAGAGAGTTTTTTTTTGGAGTTTCAGAGTCATCATGTCTTCATACGATGGAGGTAGGAGAGGCCGATCTAACAACACCAATCACATCAACAATTGAGTTGAGAGTCACAAGTTTGATTGAACTCATTGGCACAAAACAAAAGATATGGGAAGGTTTTGCTTGATCGTCATCTATGAATTGAGACATGATCTATGCAGAGAAAAGGAGGATTTCGAACAGGTGGTTAAGATGATTGTAGGTAGGGTTTGGCACATTTATGGTGCCATTTGAAACTATGCAGACCCACCCAATTTGAATGAGATCATGAAGGGATTACGTCGAGTCATTAAAGGTGGACATGTGGATATTGTCGCCATCACCATAAAAATGGTCAAAGACGAGTGATTTATTAGTGCCACATGCATTGGTGTATTCATGGAGGGGTGTTTTTGCAAGAATTCTACCTTGTATGAACCAATATTTACAGGATGGGGTGAGTTTCTTGAAACGTAGAGGTGTTGTAGTTGTAGCAAGGAAACCCATGGAGTTTGGAGTTTGCTTCTCTATGGGGAGGTTTTATGGAAAGAAAGAGGCAGTAGATGAGGATGAGGTGGCATGGAATACTTGTTTGATGGAGTGAATAATAGGGGTTGTATTTCCAATCATAGGTGCTACACAGTGGAGTATTTAAAATTCGAGGAAACAAAACAACCTACAAGAAAGACCATTTGTGAGTGAAGAGGGGAAGTAAAACACTAGTAAAGAAAAAATATTTCAAAAGGGACATAAAAGGAGAGGAAGGTGAGGGAAGTAGGAGGTAGATGTGCCACATACAAATTTTGATGTGAAAATGTGCATGAAATTTTTTTGAGGAGCAAAATCGAGCCTACTTGCAAGTACCTGGTTTTTGCAAGGGCATTGTGCAAAGAATGAAGCAACGTTGCATGGCTGTGAGCACCATCAGAAAGAGAGACTCGATAGCGAGGAGTTGTAACCATAGCAGGGAAGATTTGTTTTATGGAAATTACCTCGAGGACCGGTTGCATCTCGGTATATCCAAAAAATAACAACAAAAGTGCATTTCTAGTTAAGGTTGTCTCCATTGTGACATGACTTTGATTTTCAAAGAGAGGAGCTAAAAGTGAATAGAAAATTTAAGTGTAAAAAAAAAACAACATTTGTGTAGTAAAGTGAAGGAAAAGGCTAAATATTTGATCTTAGAAGACATGAAGAAATAATAGAAATTGAAGGAAAAAGTGTGGAATATATAAAATCATGAGAAAAAAACAAAACAAACTAGAACAAAGGAGAGACCACAAACAAAGAGATTTCTAGACTACTCTCCTTATGATTTATACAATTTATATGTGAAAAACTTAAATGTCTCATGGGTAAGAAAAAAACAATGCCTATCATGGAATTGGCTATTTGAGTGTAGGAAAGTTTTGGAGGGAAAAAAGGAGGGGTTAGCCAATTTGAAAGAGCTACCAAGCAAGCATCGAGGTCTTTCTCAAGAAAAGAGGCCCTATTAGTAGCAAGGAAAAGTAGGAATAATAGTTTCAATTATGTTCATTGGTTGTGAATTAAAGTGTTTTTTTGCATTTATGTCAATTAGAACTTTCCAGCCTATTCAAAAGACCTTGTAACATTAGGATCTTAGAAAAAAGTTGCCTGAAGCTTCTATTTGAAGTGAATATTGATGAAATGATTTGATAGCTAAATGTCTTATATAGGAGAGGATTAAGCCAGAGCAGGTTGTTTAGAGGACAGCGAAAATTTTGAAAAATATGGAACATGTTTCAGAGCGTTTAGATGATTACGCAGATCACACTTGCAATTACATTTGATATTGAAAAATGATATGAGGATTATTCAAAGACAACTATTGAAGTAGATAAATGGCCTCGTAAAATGTCGTAGTTCATTTCTACCTATTCTTTAAACTAACAGAAACATACAGACAAATTGGAACTAGCCACCTAGACGTTTTGCTAATATCTCGCTTTTAAAAATGTTGTTTAAATCTTTTCAATTCCTTGATTTTAATCGTGTGTGTTCCCAGCCTAAAGAAAAAAATGTTGAAGAGATATGAAATGTATCTTAATAAATACTCAAAATTCTCCGAAGAAGACATGTATAATTTAACTCCCCCATAAAAAAATTCAAACAACAAAAGTTGCATGGAAAATTTTGATTTTGTTTTATTTTGTATACAGAAATTCATGTTGAACAATATCAAAATGGAACTGAGTATACAAGTTTTTTTTTTGGGGGGGCTAAAGGGGACTCCTTTTTCTAAAACGTTGAGAAAAAAATAACTAATAAAGAAATGTTTAACTAATTTCCTACGGATAAAAAATTGTAGATGCATACCTCTCAACAGGTAAAACACGATTTATTAAGAACCAAGAACTTGAGATTCATACCTCTCAACAGGAAACAAAAAAATATATTTGGCTAGGTTAACAAAACTTTATGTTAGTTTATTGTTATTTAAATATGGTAAGTAGAATGAATAAATCTTTCCCAAGACATGGCTCTATTTTTAAGTTTTGTAAAATACCATGACATCATCCTCAGACAGGAGAGCATAGAGTAATTTTTTGTAATTTAAACACAATAAGTAAAATAAGTAAATCATCCCTGCCAAGCTATGGCTTTATTTTCGTTCTAGTAAAACACCATTACAGTGCTAGATCCATATTATTATAGTGCCTCGGGAAACTTTTAAGTATAAAGACCTAACTATCCCATTGCACAAAGACCAATCAACATTGACATATATTTTCTTCATTATGGAAGTTTTTACAATAAGGTTAGACCCATTGCAAGAAGATTGTGAAAATTTTTGAGCGCTTATTTTCATGCTTTCCAATCCTTTTATGTGTTGATATATCTATCATGCTATTTTCCTATTTGAAAGTAAGAAAGTTTGTTTTCCAAGTGTGTTATGTAGAGATGCAATTTTGATTGAAGGTCATTACAATCTATTTTCTTTGCTATGCACCTTGTTCAGCTTTACCATACACAATTTTGAAGTTTCTATAAAATGATTTCTAGATAGATTTAACATGTTCAATTCACATTGATTATGTTTTTGTATAAATTAATTGTAGATTCAATATTGTTCATGTAATTTCTAAAACATAAGACAAATCTACTTCTACTCATCTGCGAATAGCAATTCATGATTGAAAATAAATATAAAAAAGCATGTGACATGAATCTATTAACATATATAACATGACGATATATCTATGGTAAAGCCACTGCTCAAAACCCCTTCCTATATGTATTGCATTAATCATAAAATAAAGAATAAATACAATGTTTTTTCAAGCCTGAATAATCTTTGCATAAGTATAATCTATCTCACTGCTTCACAAGTTGACTCTAGTGAATAATTATAATTTTTTTTTACATTCCAATCCCCTATTTCCTTATGTTTTTTCTCAACGAATTATCCCCCTATTAATTAGGGAAATCCCCATCTTGAACAGCGCAATCCCTATAGGTCCTTCTCTGACTACATGCACCACCTATAGAACATGGATAATTATACAACTGATAATACACTACCCTTGAACTCAAATATCAACTAGGTAACTCATAGATCATGCATACATGAGTAAATTATGGCTGATTTATCAATTAACTCGTTGATCACTGAGTACAAACCCCACTACTAGACCTCCCACTAGTTCCTCCAAGAGTTGGAACTAGTTTAATTTATTTTTACTTAGTGTAACTGAATTAAATTATTACAACTCAAATTAAACTCAACCTAGGCTTCTAAAATTTAGGAGACACTCTACGTGACTGAAGTTACACCCTCAACTCGAATTAAGTGAGCCTACTAAGTCAAACTAACTTAGTTAACACATTCTTGTTGTCTTATGACGTGGAATTACAATTTTATGCTAATTTAATTCAAGGGAAAATTAAATCATGATTTTCTTGTTGTCATTTTTGAAGACTCCCTCTCAACAAGAACAACATTATTAGATACCCCAAACATGCCTCTATAGAATTCAAATTTTCCTCTTGACAATGCCTTTGTCAAAATATATGCATCATGTTATTTTGTAGGAATTTATTCCAAGAACATAATCTGCCTATGCACATAATCTCGTAGATTGTTATACCAAATGTCGATATGATTGGATCAATCATGAAAAATTGGATTTTCAGAGAGTTTGATACACTTATTATTATGTTATTAAATCACACTGGGATCCATCATTTGACCAAATAACCCATCAAGAATCTTCCTCATCGAGATAGATTCACAAGCTGCTTAACTAGAAGTCACGTACTCTACTTCTACTAAACTGCGTGAAACTGATCGTCGCTTCCTACAGTACCAAGAAATTGTTGTTGACCCAATACTGAAGACTCCTCCTGAAGGTCTCTTTTGATCTGATGGCCTACCCACCTAATCTGCATCTATGAAGCCTTGAAGCTTCACTCCCTTTGCCCGTCTATGCCAAATACCATACAGATTAGTGCCTCTAAGGTATCTCAACACCTCTTTGGACACCTTCCAATAAATTTTGGTTGGCTCAAACATTTCTCGAATAAGTTGGTTAATTTCATAGCACATGTCTAGTCGTGTGTTCACCAAATACATGGGTGAACCCACAATCTGCTTGTAAATAGTGGCATCCTCTTTTATCAAAATTCTTCCTAGAGGAGAATCCATTTTTTTTCTACTCTCCATGTAAAAATTGTTCAGTATCTCGTTGGCATACTTTCCCTGAGAGACAAACAGTTGATCTCCATCTCCTTGAGATACTTCCAAATCGAGGAAATAATGCATGAGTCACATGTCCTTCATCTCAAATTCTCTTGCAAGATTTGATCAACTTCTCATCACTGGTTAAAATCAAATCATTGACATATAATACTATAATAAAAATTTCACCTTCAACAATAATATGGTAAAGGTTTTGATCTGCTTCACTTTTTTTTAAGCCCAACATGGTGAAATATTTGTCTATCCTAGTGTACCAACCACAGGGTGCCTATTTCAATCCATACAAAGATCACTTAAGTGTGCACAAATGCAACTCTCTGGCGAAGGTCTCAAATCCTTCCGATTTTTTAATGTACACTTCATCATCAATCACTCCATTGAGGAATTCTTCCCTCACATCCATCTAATGGATCTTCCATCCCATGTGTGTAGTAAGTGCTAGAATTTATCTGATAGAAAAGTACCTTGCTACTGGAGCACATTTCTCCTTGTAATCAATTCCCTCCACCTGAGAGAACCCCTTGGCCACAAATATTGCCTTGTATTTCATGATGCTTTTATTTTCTTCTTTCTTCACCTTGTAGATACACCTCGAATCTACCACTAATTTCTTCTCTAGTCTTGGGAACACTTCCCAAACACTGTTTCCTGACTATGGAATCATATTCCTCTACTATGGCATCAACCCATACTAGATTCTGACTGCTTCCTCAAATGAGGATGGTTTTATCTCAACTATCTCACTCATAAAATCCATGTGCCTAATGTACCGATATGGTGACCTCCTCTGCCTACACTGTGATGTGGGTGCTCCCATGTTCTCTATAGCATCATGCAATAATCTGCCAGCTTCCCTGGTCAGATTCATTTCATATCTAGATGCCTTTATATGAGCATGTGCTTCAACTCTTTGCTTTTTGGAAGGGAAATGTTTGGGGGAGATACAACAGAGAGTGACATCATCGTTTTGAGATATAGTGTGAAGAGCATTAGGAAGAATAATTTATACAAACCCAGACTAGGCATAAATTACTATCCTTAGTTTGGGGCATGGTGATGGCATCATCAAACTCTGTTCAATGTTGTAGAAACATGTATGACAGAGGATGGTGTGTGAGTACATAATGGTCAATTCATTTCAATACTACAGAAACAGGTAGGTATGGCAATAACGTGGGCCAAAGGAAATAGTCCAAATGAAAAATTTTCATTAGTTGGAGGGAAAAACACATGGAACAGTTTGATTAGTTGGAAAGGAAAAAAATGAAGCTCTCCCATTAGTTGGGGTGAATAGTGTGCCCACCATAAGCCAACAAAGAAAACACCTATCAGTGTAATTATGGCATTTGGGGTTGGAATTTGGAAACAAGTTTTCCTTTGTTCTCATCATCCCATCACAACAATATTGGAATTTGGAAATAGGTTCTCCTTTGAGTTTGAATTTAATTTTTTATTGTTTTGTATCTTTTCTTTTCCTTATATTTCTCTTTTTTGGTAGAGATGGACTAGTTATATACACAGTTGTTGCTTTCCCACTTGGGAAACCAAATCAATAACATGGATTTAAAATTATAATATTGCTAATATTGTTCACTATTTGAGAGTTTGATAAACTGAAATTGTTTTCTATTAAAGAAAATTAACTTTATACTAATGGACATACTTATAACATTAACATAAATAAAATTCTTCTGCAAGTGTCACATTTTGAAAAAAATAAAATTGTAAAATGGGTATAACAAAAAGGTTAACAAATACAATCACAAAAATAATAAGAAATGGAAAAAACTAAATGAAAAACAAAAAAAAGTGACCAACAATTATCACATCAAAATGAAAAAACCAAAAAATAACAAGAAAAATCTTGGTGTTGAAATGCTATGCACTTTAAAACAATGTGCATAAAAATTATCATGGTCAACCCAAGGCCAACCATGGTGTGTATGGTTAATAGTTTTCAATCATAGTCAACCATTGTCGAACATTACCATCATTCAACCAAATCTTGATCACATATAACCATATTGAACCATGGTCAACTAAATCACCCTTAGTCAAAATGGTCAACCATCATCATCTTGCTCAAACATGTTCAATTTTGTGAGCTACAGTGTATCATGGTCAACCATAGTAAAAAATGATAAACATGGGCAACTATAGGCAACCACATCTAGCCATGCTTTTGATATTAAACTATGATTGACATGGTTAACCATAGTCAACCACATTCAACAATAAGAAACATGTTTAACCACAGAAAACCATAGTTAATGAAATTCTATCATAGAGTTTAAAGTGGACATAATAATATACATGGTTTGAATTCAACTATATCGACGCTTAGTCAACCATATGTTTACCATAGTCAATCATGGTTGAACAAGCTCAACCATGGTCAAAATTTTAAATCACATTTTACCATGGGAAATAAACCTTGTTCTTTTCTATCAAACATGGTTAACCATAGTGTGCATGGACAACCATCGTCAACCATAATTATTGTTTTCTCAACCATAGCCAATCATGTTCAACCAGAGTCTTCCAAAGTCAATCAGAGTCAACCATAACCAAGCATAGTTATCCATATTCAACCTTGTTTGGTTTTTCAAGCTATGGTCAACCCTTATCAATAATTCTCAACATGGCCACCTAAAGTTAACCATGGGAAACCATGGTAAAAAATTCAACTAATTTCACCCATGCTCAACATATGACACCATTCTAAAATGCATTCATTTACATGAAACATGTCAACAATGGTCAATTATGGTTGTCTATAATATATCATATGCAACTTTAGTGTAATTTGCATTACTATGGTCACCCGTAGTGAACCACTAGGTCACAATCATCCACCATTGTTAACCATTAATTTACTATATTTAAAAATAGTTACCAAATGTCATCCAGAATCAACCATAGACTACTAATCCACCCCACTCACGACCAAATAACACAAACACATTAATAAAGTGGTTGATATATGTTGATGGACATTATTTTCCACCTTTCAAATATCAATTAACAACAATTGGAAAATGACAACATCTGCATATATCAAACACTTTATTAATGTGATAGTGCTAATTTGAAATTATTGACCATGTATAGTCTAAATGTATTGACCATTTTTAAAACAATGAATTTATTTATATATCCAAGTAAAACATTGTGGTTTCACCATCTCATCAAGCATCATTCCAACATATTTCAACCCCAAAAATGACATCATTAGACAAGGCCCTTCTTTTTTCTACAACTTCCACCGACTCGATTATGGCCAAAATTCGTAAACCAACCACGGTTAAGTTTCAAAATAGTTAACCCTTTAATATATTTGGTGTCAGTGAAAATTGAATAACATAAAGCTATTATTTTAGACTAAACTCTTCCCTTTTTTAAAACTGAAGTACAAGTGCGCACTATGGAAACAACCTGCAGCGAAAATCATATGAATCTGATCTAATTTTGATGCGAATAAATTTCCCCCAAAACCATGTGAATGTGTGAATTTGCCTGTAATATTGAACATAAAAATTAAGAGATCAATGTTCAAGGCAGTCATAAGCACCCTGTTACATACCATGAGTGTCACAATCTCGAATTAGGCAAGAGATATCTATTGTTGTGCAAGCAAAAAAAATTGTCATAGTATTGGTGCCACCAAGCCACCTCACCTTGAAAAATATGCAACCAATATTTAAATATAAATAAATAACATTACGTGAAAACATTTTAAATTATGTTCAAAATTTTCCCATTTGTTGTTTGGGACCACAACTATCCATAAATAGTCTTTTAAATATTAAGAGTACAAAACATTTTGTCCCAACTATGAAACAATAAACTATATATTGTCTCAAAATGGTCTAATCCACGAGTGCAAGGTACACATCACTTCAACCCCCACTAAAATAAATTAGAGCTAAGTATCCGAATGCACATTCATACTTGCACATATATAAAGTTAATGGATGTCAGTCATAACTATTGATTTTTTCAACAATTCAACCCACTTTGTTCAATAGATGACACCCAACCCATCAAATTCTACATTAAACAATTCAAATCACAAGGATCTACCATAAAAAATTCCAATCCATAGAATCAAATCTAGATCAATCTAGAACACACATTAAAATTTGAGAGATTGCAATCCATGTCATTCCTTTTTTCCAATCAAATTCAATAGAAAATAACTTCAACCCTTGTTGAATTTTCATTTTAAATATTCAAACTATTCACAAGCCTTCAAGACATACCATCAGAGAGAGTGGATAATATATTTAGGTTATTTATTTCATTTTTTACACAATATGTAATTTGGTTTATTTATTTCAATTTTTCACAATATTTACTTTAGTTTTCCATAATAATTGATCTTTGTTCAAGTCATTTACTGTTATTGTTCTTATTGATTTTATTTTCCAAGACAACCTATATAGCATAAACTCATGCACAGTATAAACGCATGCACAAAATGTCATCAGAAACCATGAAATCCACACAAAACATTTATCCTTGTAGGTTGTAATAGCTAAGAAGATAATACTCCTTAGTAGATTAAGAGGAGAATCAATCAATTGATGACAGTGCAGGAATATAGGGCTTAGGTGCATACCAGGGTTCGGGATTACCATAAGAAGATGAAGCATATATATATATATATATATATATATATATATATATATGACCTATCATGGATGTCCTTAGTCCATATCAAGGAATGTACCCATCTTAGCCATTAGCTACAATCCATATCCAAAAACATACCCATCATAGCCAATAGCTACGATTCTAGTCCTATTATTCAAAAGTAAAATTAGTGCCACCACATCAATGTGGGCCAACATTACCGAACATTTTATAGATTTTTTTGTCATAGATAGACACATCAAATCAGTGGCCCTTAAATCACATCGACCTCATTAAGGTGTTCTCGCATTCTCACAATGCACCTTTTCTGTGTTTCTGGCCATTATTCACAATTGTTTTGGGAAATAGAACTAAATCAGTGAAGTTGTCTCCATGAAAGATTTCAAAAATAGATCTCACAGACCCAAATGTTTTGCACTTAATTTATGATATAGCACAAATCAATCATATCGAGGAACATACCCATCATATCCAGTATTTGTGGTTCCAATCCTATATTAATTATAAGATACAATCCCTGCAACATAGCCAACATCTTAACCAATCATGATGCAAATCCATAGATCACCATTATCATACCTTTTCTATTACCAATCTCGTTAATGATGTGGTGTGTTTAAGTTTTCAATATTCTTGAAGCCATAGTGTATTCATATTATTTATAACTCAATTAACTGGTAGAACTATTATGATTGGCCACACTTTTGTAAAATTTGATGTCAGTTTTCTTGGCATGTTTTTGTCAAAGTAATGTATAGAGTTAGAGGTCAAGTATTCTTCAAGGATGATTAAAATACTATATATCACATATATATTCATTGATCTATCATGAATAAGGCTAGATAAAGATAAAATATGATCTATTGTATTTTTGAGTGCTTAGAAAGACCGCTCGTTACTTCTCATTGTTGATGACATGGACTTCCTAGCTTCCTCTCCTAATGGATCACAAAGAAACTTAGATGCACTTTCCAACTCTTTTGATCATCACCAACTTATGGTTGACCATAGAATAAGGTTACAGTCTAAAAAACAAATAAGTGTTCCACATTATAGTATTTGGATTAGAGCTCTGTAGTGCACATCATGAATTCCTTCAGTAGATTTGATTGATATTTCAAGTATACTATCAAAAAGGCATATGTATGAAAATTTATTAAGCTGTTACTTTTTGTAATTGTGAATTGTATCTTTATTCCAATCCATTTTATTGCAAATTCTTTATTGAAATCTCTTAGAAATTATGAATAAAATAACATATTGTTAATTTATTGTAGGAGAACATAAATACTAATAACCTAAATGAAAGCAGAAATTCTACCTTTCTATAAGCCTTTGTAATATATTATTGTTAATTAAATTCATGTAATAAATTTGCAGATAGTTTCATTTATGGTAAGAGTTACTTATTTTGCTCGTACAAGGAGAAGTGGCATGCGAGTGATGAGGGGTGCCCAACAATGATGCAATTCATTAGATGACGACGGGATGGATCTTTTGAATGCAAACAATGCTCCTAGAAACGTTGTTAAGGTTGATCATGTGACAGAAGATGATGTTGTCCCACCATCAACCATAGAGCCACCAAAAACCACAGTCCAAGGTGCAATTTCAACTAAGAAGATCAACATTATAAGAGTTTTCATAAAATAAAACATGTTAGTTTCCATTGAAGATATAGATTTTAATAGATATTAAATTTGGGCATCTGCAAAATAGAATGGCATTGCCCCCTTATCAATACATTATTGGCTAAATGGGCTCTCTCATACAAAGCATAGAGGGATTCTTAATGTTATGACTGAAAAGGAGGAGGTTGAGGTGGTTCAGTGGTGTAAGGACATGGCCCAATTGGGACATGGGATAGAGTTGATACAACTCAAATCCACAGTTTCTCAAAACTGTTAGGGGAGGTCAAACCAGTTTAGATATGGGTTTCCTGGTAAATCATGGTGGTTTAGGTTTAAAACAAAGGAATCTAGAGCTTGTATTTCATACAATTAAGGGCCTTGGTAGAGACAAGGCTTTGAATCTACTCCCTTCCATTGTGACTAAGTTCTATGACACTCTTTCTAGTGCATACGAGAAACATCTTATGCTCTAGACCATATATGGAACTGTGACGAAATAGGTTTATATGCAAGAAGGAATTATGGCATGTGGGTAGTTTCTAACAGAGGGAGTTGAAATGTGCCTAAAATTTTTCCTAGAGGAGGGAGTGGATAACTATTATATGATGTGTCAATGCAATTGGTGCTTCAATCCTAGGATTTTAGTTATTCAAGGCTAAAACCCAACTGAAAAAAGATATACAAAATTGTGAACTATGTGCATGCGGTGTTGCACATCCCCGTGCATTTATTACTAAAGAATTTTTTTTGAATTCACTTTGTCACTTTTTTGCATCTATACCATGTGGTACCTCACCTGAAAACATGCAACTATAATTTATAGATGGTCATGGAAGCTACATTGTTATGAAAATAATAGAGGAGGCTAAAAATTTGGGCATAAATGGATTAACACTGCCTGCTCATGCCACTTATAGATTGTAACCCCTTGATGTTGTTGAGATTTCTTATATTAAATTTGGAGAAAATCTCATGAATATGACAACAATAGGATTTGTTGCTAAATTAGCTGCATCTAATCCCGATGTGGAGTTATTGCATCCTATTTTGTTGTGATTGAATTTATGATTCAGTTTCTACTCCCAGCTATAAAATGTAAGCCCATAGAGGAAAATGAGCATGAGGGATGTGAGGTGAGAGGAAGAGAAGTGCAAATGAGAAACTCTGCTGTTGTAAATCTCCTGTTTAGAAATGAGATTTCTGATGCCTCTGTTTGGTGGACGTAGCCCAGATTGGTTGGGTGAACCACGTTAAATCTTCTTGTCTTATTTTTATGCTATGTGTGTTTTATTTTTATTTTTCGCTGCTTTACTCTAAAAATTGGTATCGGAGCCACTATAAATTCTTGCATATGTAATTGCAATGATTTCTTGTAAATTGTTGTTGCGTCGAAGACTGTTGAGTAGCATCGTGAGCTGTGCTTAATGTGGCTGTGTAAGCCGTTGTGTGAGCCGCTGCCTGGTATAAGTTGTTGTGGAAGACCCGCTGCTTGATCTGCAATGTGAAGCCGTGCTGATCGGTGGCCAAGCGTGGATGACCTGATCTGCATGCCTGTGTTAACTTTGAGCAAGTAAAACCAAAGTGTAAGCAGAGCCGGAGTGTTTCCGAGGTTGCAAGAGTTGTAGGTTGAGCAGCGCTGTGGAGGTTGTAAGATTTATTTGATCCATGAGATTAAATTGAGCTGCAGAGCCATGAGTTGGTGCCATGTGGTGAAGGCACTTGAGTTGAGACTGTGCGTGTGTTGGTACAAACCTTCACAACGCGTATAAACTTGAGGTTGGACAACTGCCAAGAGCTGTGAGCGCAAACTAGAGCTGCGTGGGCTGTGGGATATCCCTTAGCTGGCAGCGTTAAGCATTAATCGATTTGTATTTGAGTTCTATTCAAATTCTTTGTCAATTGCAACATAGATCCAGTCTGTGCATTGCATGAGAATAGCCCCACGGCACTGCCATCCTCTAAACGTTGTTGAATAGCGTCGTGAGCTCGAGCTGCATCATTATGAACGGTATGTTTTGTCGGCGTCAGTTTGGTGAAGGTAGAATATTCATTAAAGTGAGTCGATTGCAATATATCGATTTATATTGAATGCCTTTATATGTTAAAAATTCCATTTAAAATCGATTTGCATTTAAATACCATTTAAAATCGATTTGCATTTAATTGTTATTTAAATCGATTTGTATATGAAATGCATATTGTATATCGATTGTATATCGATTTAAATGGGATTTAAATGGGTTTTATAAGGATTGTAATATCGATTTATTATGAGCCTAGGGCCTAAGGCATTTTTTTTATCAAGAGAATTTTTTTGTAGGCGAAGGGCATTTTTAAAAAACACAGTGCATTTTTTAATCAAAATTAATATTTTTTGATTAAAAATAAAAATATTCATTTATTAAGATTTGCGATTGGAGATTTTTTGACATGAGCTACTCAATATGGCAAAAACCCAAAGTTCTCGATTTTAGATCAACAAGTTTAATGGGAGAAACAACTTTGAGATCTGGAAAGTGAAGATGCACGCTCTACTCATACAACAAGGAGTGGCGAAGGCGCTTTTGGGAAAAGCCAAACAGCCTCTCGCCATGACAGATGACGAATGGAGTGACATTGATGATAGAGCACTGAGTGGCATTCAATTTTGTTTGGCGGATGATGTTTTGTTTAACATCGTGTCAGAGAAAACTGCTGCGGGTTTGTGGACAAAGCTTGAAAAGTTGTACATGAAAAAATCCTTAACCAATAGGATGTTTTTGAAGAGACAGTTGTACAGCTTGCGCATGAAGGAAGGTATATCAATAACTGATCATTTGAATACCTTTAATACTCTCTTGGTGCAGTTAGAAAGTATAGAAGTAAAATTTGAATCAAAAGATAAATCTGTAACCTTATTATGCTCTTTGTTCGAGTCATGGGATCATTTTGTTACTTCTATAAGTCTTAGTTCATCAGAAACCCTTGAATTTGATGATGTTGTTGGAGCTTTGTTATCTGAAGAAACAAGGAAAAGGTCAAATTCAGAAACCTCTACATCATAAGCAATGATGGTTAGAGGTCGTTCTAAAGAATGACACTTCAGTAAGTAGAAAAACTCGTGGTCAAAATCGAAAGGGAAGAAGAGTAAGGTAAAGTGTTGGTTTTGTGGAAAATTGGGACATTTGAATAAGGACTGTTGGAAGAGATAGCAAACATCCAAAGGATACTCTTTGACAGAGAAGAAAGAAGCAAACAAGACAGATACAAGTTTGGCATCCGGTTTAGGTATGTGTGATGAAGTGTTATTAGCTAGTTTGTCTAATCATGATCAACATTGGTTGTTAGATTTTGGTACATCAAATCACAAGTGCATTCATAGAGAGTGGTTTAAATCTTATAAATCGATCAATGATGGAGTTTTTTACATGGGTAATTATTTCTCATGTAATATTGTGGGAATTGGAAGCATCCATATTAAAATGTTTGATGGGACAAATAAAATTTTAACTGATGTAAGAAACATGCCTGAACTAAAAAAAAACCTCATTTCTCTAGGAGTGCTAGACACAAATGGATATAAAACCTTTATTCAAGGTGGAGTAATGAAAGTTTATAAAGAAATTTTACTAGTAATGAAAGCAAAGAAGATTGGAAATCTTTTTCAGTTAGAAGGAAGAACAGAGTCAAATCATGCTTCTACAGTATCTGAAAACGACAGTAATTCTATTCGTCTATGGCATCAATGGTTGGGCCATATGAGTGAAAGAGGATTAAAAATTTTATCTGATCGTAAGTTACTTCCTAGTTTAAAATCTTGTACGTTAGATTTCTACAAACATTGTATATTTGGGAAAAAAAGCAAGCAGAAATTTAAAACTGGAAAAGATAATAGTAAAGGAATCCTTGATTATATCCATTCTGATGTTTGGGGTCCATCTCCTACGACCTCATATGGAGGATTGTCATGTTTTGTATCTTTTATTGATGATTTATCTAGAAAAGTGTGGGTCTATATGTTAAAGACAAAGTCTGATGTATTCACAGTTTTCAAGCAGTTTAGAGCATTAGTTGAAAACATCACTGGAAGAACCATTAAATGTTTAAGAACTGAAAATGGTGGTGATTTTACTTCAAAGGAATTTGATCATTATTGCAAGGAAGTTGGGATCGAAAGACATAGAACTACTGCTTATACTTCTCAGCAAAATGGAGTTGTTGAACGCATGAACATGACTCTTTTAGAGAGAGCAAGAAGTATGCTTAGTAACGCCAATTTGCAGAAGTAACTATGGATAGAAGCAGTATCTACGGCTTGTTATTGGATAAATCGATCACCATCAACTGCAATAGGATGGAAAATTCCTCAAGAGGTATGGAAAGGTTGTCCTTGTGATTATTCTAAACTGAAAGTTTTTGGTTGTGATGCATATGCTCTAATTCTGAAACATCAGCGTTCTAAATTAGATCCTAAATCAAAAATATATATCTTTTTTGGATATGGTGATGGGACTAAGGGATACAGGTTGTGGGATCCTACTACTCACAAGATCATCATTAACAGAGATGTTAAATTCAATGAATCGTCACTCGATAATCCAGATGCATATATGAAATTGAAACAGGATAATGTACCTAAGTTTCAAAATATTCAGTTTGAAACCAGTTCAAATACTGATGATAGTCCAGATGAACAAGTTTCAGATGTAGATCATGAACATGTTTCAGATGCATATCATGAAGAAGTTCCTACAGATAATAATCAGCAAATTGTGGAAGAACCAGAAACATCTTTAAGGAGATCCACGAGAATTAGACATCCTCCTAAAAGGTATGATGATTATGTTACTTCAGCTGCTTTAACCACTAATGATGATGAACCTTTGTGCTATCAGGAAGCTGTAGAAGGTTCTAAAAGTTATAAGTGGAAAGAAGCTATGAAGGATGAGATGAAGACATTAGACAAGAATGCCACATGGGATCTGGTAGAACTTCCTAAAGATAGGAAAATTGTGGGATGTAAATGGGTTTACAAATTGAAAAAGGGTGTTGATGATAAAGAAGACAGGTACAAAGAGAGGCTGGTTGCAAAAGGTTTTTCTCAGAAAGCAGGAATTGACTTTCCTGAGATATTTTCACCAGCTGTAAAAATTGTTTCAATTCGGATTGTGTTAGCATTAGTTGCTTTACTTGATTTAGAATTCCAGCAACTAGATGTTAGAACTGCATTTTTACATGGAGATTTAGATGAGGAGATTTACATGGAACAACCGGAAGGGTTTGTTCAAAATCGCAACAAGAAATTTGCCTGCAGGCTCAAGAAATCATTGTATGGTCTGAAGCAGTCGCCTCAACAATGGTACAAGAAATTCGATTCCTTCATGATGAGTCAAAATTATATAAGAAGTGAATATGATCATTGGGTTTACTTTAAGAAATTAAGTAATGGCATGTTCATTATCTTAGTGTTGTATGTTGACGATATGCTTTTAGAAAGCAAAATCATAACAGAGATCAATAGGTTAAAGGCTTAGATGGCTAGGACATTTCATATGAAAGATCTAGGAGCAACAAGACAGATTTTCGGCATGGAGATTTTCAGAGACAGGAGCAATGGTAAGCTGTGGTTATCACAAGAGAAGTATATTGAGAAAATACTCTTAAGGTTTGGTATGAGCAATGTGAAGCTTGTTTCAGTCCCTTTAGCTTCTCATTTTAAGCTTTCTTCAATTTTATGTCCTAACACAAATGAAGAAAAGGAATATATGTCTCGAATTCCATATGCCAATGTAGTAGGTTGTTTGATGTATGTGATGGTTTGTACACGACCATATATTTCACATGCATTTGGGGTTGTCGGCAGGTATGTGGCAAATCCAGGAAAAGAACACTGGTCAGCAGTGAAATGGGTGCTTCAGTATCTGAGAGGCACAAGTGATTATTGTATCAATTATAAAAGAAGTAGTGAATTTGTTTGCGGATATGTTGATTCTGATTTTGTAGGTGATTTGGATAAGAGAAGGTCAACTTCAGGATATGTCTTTACTTTTGCAGGTGGAGCTATAAGCTGGATTTCAAAGCTACAAAACATTGTTTATTTATCCACTACTGAAGCAAAATACATAGTTTCTTCACATGCTTGCAAAGAAACGGTTTGGTTGAAATGTTTGTTTGGTGAGTTTGGTAGGTTGCAGGACAACATAAAGTTATTTTGTGATAGTCAAAGTGAAATTCACTTGGCTAAAAATCCGGCCTATCATAGTAAATCAAAGCATATACCTATGAAGTACCATTTTGTAAGACAGGTTATCATTGAACGGGGAGTCTCTCTTGAAAAAGTGAATGCAAAGGAAAACTGTGCAGACATGTTCACGAAACCAGTTTTATTAGAGAAGCTACGATGGTGTCTGGCTTCTCTTGGCTTGCAGAAAAGATAAAAATAATAATGGAACAGGGTATCAGGCTAATTGTTGTCAAGGTGGAGATTGTTGAGATTTATTATATTAAATTTGGAGAAAATTTCATGAATATGACAGTAACAGGATTTGTTTCTAAATTAACTGCATCTAATCCTGATGTGGAGTTATTGCATCCTATTTTTTTGTGATTGAATTTATGATTGAATTTCTACTCCCAACTATAAAATGTAAGCCCGTAGAGGCAAATGAGCATGAGGGATGTGAAGCGAGAGGAAGAGAAGTGCAGATGAGAAACTTTGTTGTTGTAAATATCCTATTTAGAAATGAGATTGTTGATGCCTCTGTTTGGTGGACATAGCCCAGATTAGTTGGGTGAACCACGTTAAATCTTCTTGTCTTATTTTTATGTTGTGTGTGTTTTATTTGTTTTTTTTCCGTCTGCTTGAATCTAATAGATGTGAGTGTGTTTTGGCCTTTTCAAGAAATATTTCAGGTTAGAGCGAGCTTCATGGATGGAAAATAATTTAGGGGTTGAAGTAAAAATGTTTGAGCTAGTTGATATTGCAAGAAAATCCTTTAAAAGGGTTCTCACCGGAAAATATAAAGGTTTGATTTAGAAGAATTGGAATCTGACCACTTAATTATGACGCTCATATACATGACATTGGTTGCAACGAGGCATTTCATGTTGATGGTCAAGAAGGAGGGAATGTCTGAGCAGATGTTGACGCACAAGAAGAAGTGGATGAACAAGAAGATGAAGTTGCATCTAATAATATGATTTCCCTCTCTCAAGGAAAATTCTATGGTTATGATGACATGAACATGTAAGTTAAACAAAATACAATCATGAAATAATTGACAATAACATTGAGGTTTTTCCACCAACTGAAGGACATGCAACTTCTGCATGTGAAATTATTAATGACTTCATTGATAATGTCATTGATAATGAGATTGTGATTGAAAATGACATTCTTGATATTAAAATAGGAAGCAACAATGGCTAATTGATATTGTTAAGCCAAGTAACCCCACCATCATGGTTGGTATAAGCCATGATTAATATGACCAAACATAATTTCTGAAGAATGAATAAAGAAATCATGAACATGCCTTCACAACCAACAGAATTGAACAATGAATTTTTCATTTTTTTGTCTAAAATATATCACTCGAAGAAGATAGTGTATATAATGAGGAATAAAATGAAGAGAACAATATAGTTCAATTAGTTTTCCCAAAAATTTAAATGCAAGTGTTAAGCAAGGACATGAAAGTGTCAGTGAAAGAGAATTTACTTGGTTGGCTCCTGAAGCTACAAGTAGAAAGAGTGCTAATGAAAATAAGGCAAGAAACAACAAGTAGTCTTCGTTTGAGCTAAATTTCTTAGTTACTCACCTCATCATACTATATAAAAATATTAGTTGTGTTTTAACAAAAGAAACTTGAACTTTATGAATTAAAACAGAAAAAAGAAGGATTTAGCCAAAGAAAAGAAGGAAACAAGGATTGTTGCAATACAACATTGAGCAGAGGAAAGACTTAAAAGAGGGAAAGTAAGGAAAGAGAAGGACCATGAAAAGGAATCAAGAAAGGCTCAATAAATGCTTCAAAAAGAACAAGGGATGACATATAGGGTTGACAACGATGTAAGAACATTCAATGAAACCAAGATGATGTCAAACACATTGTACCATATTGCAGATAATACACCATCATTCCAATACCTCATAAAAATCTAACTCCCTCACTATAAAAAGTGAGGGTTTCCCACTTGCAATATTCCTACTAGTGCAGGTGTCAATCTTATGTATGATTATCAGACACCTCCACTTAATGCAGGGGTTAGTAGCATACATTTGAGGTATGGGTACTCAATTACTCCGTGAATACAAGGGAAAAATTGGACTCAATCATATGGTATCAATCCAACACATCCTAATTAGCCATTATTAGGTAGCCCAACCTACTTGGCTTAAGCACGAAACTCAACCATTTTGGGAAATGAAAATTTTGGAGGCCATCAAGCATAAGATTGTCATATTATTTTTGTTGTAACCACATTAGGATGTGTATTTTTGATGGATTTCCTTTGTTACTTGTTACATGGGGATTTTGGATTAAATCCTAGGTCATTTTATTCCATAATGTTTGTGACATTGTAATCAAAAGAAATTTTAGAAGAAACATTCATAGTCTATTAGAATGGAGAAATCCTAGCTAAGAATGAAAATGGAATTTTTGTTTTGTCTTTACATACCTAATCATTTACAACAAAACATTTTTCTATGATTTGTTAAATAAATGAAAAATGAAGGACTACTGAAATCTTGAACAACTCACTTCTTTTTAATTTGAAAATTCCATAAATATAAGAAAATAGTAACCATAACATTAACTGGTAACCATAACCATAACAATTAACAATAACCATAATGGTAACCGTTAACAATAAGCATAACAGTAAATAGTAACCAAAATCATAATAGTAACAATAAACAATAACCATAACCATGAGTGGGTTTTAACATGGCTAGGCCCATTTTGCCAATGCGCTAACTCTTACATGGATGGGTTGCTTATGAGTGGATCAGTGTCATATGTGAACAACTCCCCTTCTTTGGATTATATGTGGACCTCTGAAGATAAATCAACATTAGAGAGGCTTCCACACAAATTTGTTCATTTGGAGCATCATATGAAATTAAATATAGGTATTTCATGATTCGAAATAATTCATGAATCACGCAAATTTACAAATTGTTTTACAAAATCAACACCCATTGTTATTTGAAATACAACAAAAGTAATACATTACTATGGCATCATTACTATGGCCTTGAAAAAATCATGTATATTTTTCATATAATAAGGTCCTATGGTAGCAATGTTTGACCCCACACCCACCGACCCGCTAAACCATGACCTTTATGCATGTCCCGTCCCCTACCCCACCCCACCGTGCCCATTACCATTAGCCTAAGGTGTCCATTGCCACTTTGTTCCTTCTCCTCCTTTAAATTCTCTTTAATGGGCAAGTGCTCTTCGTTTGCATCCCACCGAAATTATGCTTGACGATAAAGAATACATAGAGAAACATATCACAACATAGTAATAGTTTATTCCCTCACATACATATATATTTTAATCCTCCCTTTTGTATTGGGTTTTTTTTTTCTTCCATTTTACAAGTTGGCTTACGATATAGGTTTAAATTTTAGGAAGAGGAAAACAATCTTGAATTGCAAAGATTTCTTGTTTGTAGATTGAGATTATGGTTTTTCTGGCACGGTATCCATCCAATGCATTCATCCCAAAGTTAAGGAACAAGTGAATGGAAGTTGAATTTAATACCAGCACCAATTTACAAAAACCTTGCGAGAATTTAAAAAAATGTAAGAAAATCTACAAAAACCTTGAGAGAATTTACAAATACCGTGTGAAAAAATCATTGAAGCCCTTGGAGCAGAGAGTTTTTTCATAAGTCAAGTAAAAATTGTAGCAACAAACCCTCCTTTGTGACTCTCTAAAAACACCAATATATAAAAACCATGAGATATTTAAAAAAAATCATAAGCAAATTTACAAAAACCCTCATTCATGACAGTCCACAAACACCAATTTATAAAAACCCCCTCATTTGTGACTGTCCACAAACATCAATTTATAAAAACCTTGAGAAAATTTTAAAAAACCATAAGAAAATTTACAAAACCCTAAGAAAAATTCTCAAAACCCTTAGAACAAGAGGTTTTTTCACAGTCTAATAATCATTACAAAAAATCCACAAACACCAATTTATAAAAACCATGAGATATCTCACCAAGTCTAATAATCATTACAACAATCCACAAACACCAATATATAAAAACCATGAGATAATTTACAAAATTCGTAAGAAAATTTACAAAAACTCTCATTTGTGATTGTCCACAAACACCACTTTATGAAAACCTTGACATAGTTTTTTAAAAATATAATCAAATTTACAAAAACCTTGAGATAAATTTTGAAAACCCTACGATAATTGTGCTAAACATATTTCTTTGAAGCCCTTGCAGCAGGGATTTTTTTCATAAGTCGAGAAAACATTGTGAAAATAAACATTCACTTATTTACTATAAAGTTTTTTTTAGAGTATATTTATTTATCACTTTAAACATGTAAGTTGCAATAGCGTTTTTGTGAACCCATTTATTATATGCGTAGTGGATAAGTGAGTTTACCCATAATAATTTATTAGATAATTATTGCTGTGTTTGTGTTGCATTTTATTGAGTCAATAACAGTCCATTTCAAGATTAGTATTAGCTTTTAATGATTTCAAAAGATCACCAATTAATTAAAATATCTTTATCCTTCTAATAATTTCAAATATCAAGTTCTAATAATTTTGAAATATAATTAGTTTTTAAAATATATTTTCGTCTATTATTTATTTCTAATATTATGAAAAGCTTGCTTTTAAATAATTACAAATAGTACATATATTTGCATTAAAAATATTTAAAATAAATAAAATATTCCATCAATAAATTGGATAATAGGTTAAATAATAAATTAATTAAAAAAAAAATTATTATATTAAATAAAATATTATTTTTAATAATTATAATGAGAATATTAATTATTCTTTATCATTATTAATTTGTCAACTATGTTTTATTTAAAAGGTTTTTTCATTTTATTAGGTAATTTGAGTTTTGAGGTGACTAGCTAATTTATGATTTGAGTAACTTTGATTTAGGGCATCTGAGCTATAAAAATCACCAGGGGATAGCATGGGCTACACAAACCCTTAGCATGGTTTGATTCTCTTTTGCTCATGAAGTTTCAAATAGTTGACCTTTACTCCGGCCTTAGTAGAACGATAGCACAGGCCACACCAACCCTTAGCATGGTTGGATTTTTTTGCTCATGATGTTATTGCTCTATGCCCCTATTCATCTAAAAAATTTATTATTAAGTTTTTGTATCTATTTGTTTTAACAATTAAATATTACATATTTGTAATGTTAATAGATTATTAATTTGTTAATAGTGTATTATTTAAAAGCTTTATTATTATTATATGTTTATATTATGTGTTTGAATAACAAAACTATATTTATATGCCCTAAAATTGTTTATGGTTGGCTAAGAACTCATCTTTTTAGGATATAAGGAAACAAGTTAATGGCCCAAGATCTACAGGGCATCTCACAAGACTGTAATTTTGCCCGCTTAAGAATAATCGTGACGTGGTTTTCCTTGAATAACGATTATGTGTTAGTATGCTTTGCTAATAGTAGCTAAGAGATAGATGTTTTAGGACTAGTTTGAAAACTTAATTATGATAGGTTTTCTCATTGTTATAAAAATAAAATTATATTTATTTATATATAATACTTTAATTTTTTTTTATTTAAATATGATTTGTTAAAAATTTAAATTATTAAAATTATATTTTGATTTATTAGATTTAAATATGATTTGTTAAGAGTTTAAATTATTAAAATTATGTTTTGATTTATTGGATATAAATTTGATTTGTTCAGGGTTTAAATTACTAAGATTATATTTTGATTTATTGGATTTAAATATGATTTATTAAGAGTTTAAATTATTAAGATTCAAATGAATTTACATTAATGTATTATAAGGAAAATAAAAAAATTCATTTAGAAATTAGATAATATGTTAAATTAAAATGAATGTAGATTAAAAGGTGTATAATTCAAAATTTAAAATGATATAATATTAAAACTAATTTTATGTATCTTTAATATTAATGAGATTATTAGTTTGGTGATATATATATATATATATATATATATATATATATATATATATATATATATATATATATATATATATATATATATATATATATATATATATATATACTAAGTACAGTGATTTATATAAAATTATATATATATATAATTAATGTTTTATATATAAATAAAAATATTAGAATAAATTATTTACTTAATATTTTTTTTAATTTGAATAATTAAATAAAAAATATATCTTTCATTATTAATTTATAATAGCAATAATGACGATAAATATATTCTATTTTAGATAAGTACCAAGTTTCCATGAATCTTTATAGTGGTACCATACTAAGTGAGTTTATATTGGGATATATATTCAGGAAAAAATGACCTAATATATTGAGTATATAATAAGGGGTAAAATATTTTTTATATTGGCAAGTATAAAATGGAGATCAAAGTTAATGAAAAAATATAAAGGGGTTTTTAACTTGTTAATGAAAAAATGGATATTTACAATATCTAGTAAAAGTAGAGTTAATGTTGGTAAGAGGTTAAATAATATGTTTTTAGACTTATTTCCCAATATGAAATCAAATTAAAAAGATGTATAATATGTCACAAACTCACAGTCAATTAACAGAAACCCCATATACTTTCTATTTTTAAATACACTTTCCATTCTTTGTTAAAAAGAATTTAATTTCATTGTCAGTAATGAATGATTAGATCCTCTTTAACCAAATTAAGTAATAATAAGTGATGTTATCTTTAGGAATATATATGTTAGGGCAGTCCGTGAGCGTCGTCAGCAAAGGGAGTAGAAAATCATTATTTATATTTTTTCCAATTAAATGAAAGTGAGAAAGTGTTATACAATTTGGTTCACAGGAACATGTCCAAATCAACTTTCTCATTTTCTGCTTTATCTCGATTTTAGCTTTTTAAATTTTCATTGGTGAAATTACAAACAGAAAGATATTTAGTGTGCTTCAAAATAATAAATGTTCTCGGGCAACTTGCCTGCCTAACTCGAGAAGCCTTTTTCGACAGCGAAGTGTGTTTACGTAAGACCTACGAAAACCTTTTTACTGAGCAACGCGAAGGAACAAATATATAAAACAAAAAACTTGCGAACTTGGGTCACAATAACACTGGCGAACTTAGCGTCACATTGAACCTTTTGATGGGGATTGGTTTTGTATAGGTCTGTGTGGGAGTTGTTTAAAGTTGAATTGGTTATTTGTATTACATTTTGACTGTATTGAGAATTAATTTTTTATAATTAATAAATAATAAATCGAGTATCAAGACTGATAATAATTTTCAAATTATATTAATTAAATTACCATTACTATTTTATTATAAAAATAATTATATTTCTCATAAAAATAATAATTAACACTTTTATATAACGAGAAAATTTATTATAATTTATTTTAAAATTAATGATAGGATTGGGATTGCTATAACTAAAAAAAGCTACCTATAAGTATCCCCTAAAAACAATTTTAAGACATACGAGACCGTAAATAGTTATTAACGTTGTTTAATGAAATAATAATTTAGAACTAGTTTAAAAAATCAGAATGTTTAGCATTATTCCTTGGTACATGATTCCAAAATCTCTCAACTTCGCCTGTTGATAGCAGATAGGACTTTGCGTATTGCCTCTCACACGAAATCGCCAGTTATCATTGTCTGAGACTGCTACAGATTTTAATGGGGGCACCCATGATGAAAGTATCAATTGCAATTTCATTTGTATTAAAATTCTGTACGTTGGATTCATTTGAAGACCAAACGTGTCGCATGAGAAGAACCACGGTCCGTCAAAACGTTATTGCTGAAAATACTTTCAAAGACTAGAGAGTCGTTGGTATTCATTATTAGGAGGGTGGTTTCATTGCCCGTGGAATAAGGACGAGAGCTTTGCAACCTGTACGACAACATTTTCTAAACTGAAAATGTGCCTCGGTGCATATACTGATGTGGAGGAGTTTGTTGGAAGGTTAAAATTGGTTGAAATTTGGCCCACAAAATTTTTAGTATTAGTATTTGAATCATGTTTTTTATGACAAATTTAAAATTTTAATATTACTAATACTAAAATTATTTATAACAAAAAAATTAACTCTATATTGATGGACATAGTGATAACATTAACATAAAAGAGATTCTTCTACAAGTGAGTAGCATGCTTCATGCTGTGGTATCCACTTGAACTTGTGGTTGTGGCCCATTGTCATTGTAGTTGAGGAAAAGTAAAATATCATTAGCTTCTTCTCAAGGACTCACTTTTTTTTATTGAGTCCATTAACTTTGTCCAACAATTCTCTCATCCATATGATCAGTTCTTGCTGGGTTAATTAGGAGTGTCCCCATTAAAAACTTTATATGCCAATAGAGATTAATAGTTTGGATGTAAGAGATAGTCTTGCCTCGAGTAATTCTCCATATCAGGATTCCACTCTCTAGTTTCTTGCTCCACTTGGTTATCAGGAATGTAGCATCTTGATTGTGAACCCATTTTTCTACATTTGAGATGCTTCGTTGGACAACTGTGGTGATTATGTCCATGTAGTGTTCCATATTTACTCGAGCTGCTGCTTGGGAAAAATTTTGGGGGTCAAAGTAGGACTATACTCTAATGGAGGGGATATACTAGGACTTCCATGTTTTCCATTTCATCAAGGAGTAGTTAGTTGTTTCTCAGCCATAGTGATAGGCTTGAAACAGGGAGGGAGAAGCAAAGAAAAGCCTGACGAAGGGGCAACAGAAGGAAAATATTTAGAACTAAGTGGGAAGATAGAGATAGGGGGAGTGGTATGACTAAGTAACCACAAAGGAATGAGACCAAGGAAGCACATGAGGACACAGAGTAAGGACGACAAAATAAAGGAGGAGAAAAGGATCAGGGGAGGGGATAGGAATTCACCACGGTGAGAAAATTCCAAAGAAAGGATAAACAAGTCTAAGCCCACAACTCCAAAATATGAGTTCATTGCAGCGAGGAAGATTTCCAAATTTGAAGCATAATTCCAAATCAGAATAACAATGAGACCAAACTTGCAGGATCGATGCCCGATGCAAGTTTTTTTATCAGCGAATTCCTCCATCTCAAAATTTTCTAGCCAAGAATCATATTTAGTTTTTGTTCCTCAGAGTCTCTATGGAGTAGCCATCCAGAGCTCCAGTTACCCATGGTTTACGGATTATATCCATGCCAGAGTAGGGTTTTGCATGTTCATCCTTAACTAGCCACCCTTAATATTATGTTGTTGCCGACGTCATAGAAAGTATGGAGCTTGTTCATGGTGAATAAAGATCATATTTGAGCTAACAGGCTGAGGAAGCCGAGCTTTGGGTGGCGTGAGCTTAAAGGTTCACAATGGAGCAGAGCTTAAAGGTTCTGAGACAACATTAAGAACCATGGATAAAGCAGGAGAAATTAGTGGACGACGGGCCAAAGGACGCACAATGGAGCAGAGCTTAAAGTTTCTGAGACAACATTAAGAACCATGGATAGAGCAGGAGAAAATAGTGGATGACGAGCCAAAGGACGCACATTCCTCTCAGTGTAATGAGATTGCGGGGATACTCTCTAATTTTTTTCATTGCAGAGCTGTGGTGTTTATAGAAGATGTTAGAATACTAGTTGTGAGAATAATCTAGAATAATGAAGAAATAGGAGTGGTTATGGTTTGTTGAACGAGAGTATTATAATTAGAGTTTAGTTCCACCAATTCAGGATTGTTGTCTCAAACATAGGAAGATTAGGTGAATGCCTATGTTATAAATATTTAATGTCATCGTTGAGCTAATAACAAGTTTTGTGTGAGCTTTGTCTCATGATTGTGTGTGTTTCATTTCCTTTCTTTAATTTACCAAATTAAATAAACAAATGCAATGCACACACAACGTGAGACAAAGCTCACACAAAACTTGTTATTAGCTCAACGATGACATTACATATTTATAGCATAGGCATTCACTTAATCTTCCTAAGTTTGAGGCAACAATCCTGAATTGGTGGAACTAAACTCTAATTATAAAACTCTCGTTCAACAAACCATAACCACTCCTATTTCTACATTATTCTAAATTATTCTCACACTCACACAATACGCCATGAGCCACACTCTGCATGACACTGTGGAGTGCAATTCTACTGCGGAGTTCTATAACAGAGAGGTCAATCTGATTGCTACTCTTAGACTTTACTGGAACAACTTCTGGAGCTGTTGGTGGGATTATTTGATAATATCTCGGCCATGCAAAGATTGTGGTTTACACTTTTATCATCGATGGTGGAGATGCAACGGTTGTATATGTTGCTGTTGTGATCTCTGAACAATGGAATCCTTGCTGCAAGCGAAGGTGATTTCGAGCTGAGTCCTCCCACGATAGACATTCTGGAGGGAAGTCGGGGTACCGGATTTCGGGGACCAGAAAGCTTGATTCAAATTTTCCGGCGGGGTACAGATGGATCTGACCAAATCGGCGGAAGTAACATATTGACGGCTGGGGGCAGTACTGATTATCAACTTAGACTACATCTGGGGTGGTGGATGGTTTATTTTATCTTCCTTCCGCTGATTCCTTTTTTTAGACATCACACACCATTTATATTAGAAGTACTTGGCCACCATTATACAACTTATTCGTGATCCGGGGTTGTGTGTCATGTTGTCGTGATTTATTTCACCAGTACGTAATTTACCTACCTTTTTATTGTTTCTTTAGGCTTTAGTTCTACCTTTCTATGAAGAACTTACATTCTATCCTAGCGGATCTTAAGGGGGGGTTTTTCGATGCTGACCTACTTCATGCCATTGAAGAGGTGGAAGGCCTCAACACCACTTCGGGTTCCCCGAGGAACACTCCTGGCGACAGCGTCGTCGTACACTTGGGAAGTGGAAAACCTGAAGGTAAGCAGAAGGCATTACTCGACTCTGATTACAGGGACTTGGAAAAATAGAAGGATGGCGGATTGAAGCAAGGAAAGGCAGAGGTAACTGAAAAACTATTCAAACCGAGAGCAGAATGTCATCTTCTGAGTTTTGGGTAGGATATTATGTGGGATAGGGCAGAAAGCCTACGGGAGAGAACTCTTGTCGGGCGTTGGAAATTCGCCAACTATTGTCAAAAGAATTTTTCACAGTGGCTGATGGATGAGTGGAAGTTATTGTTGGGATATCAGCCACTAGTTAGCAGACTTGAGGGCAGCTATTTCGGCTTTCATTTCATCAAGGCGGAGGATTTACAAGAAGTTTTCAATCGTGTTTGGGTATGCGGGAGATGCTATCTTGCTCTTCATAGATGGCATGTGGGATTTCACCCACTTCGAAATGCCCCAAGGAGTAAACTGGCCTGGGTCAAATTACCTGGATTTCCCATGGAGTTTTGTTCAATCAAGGCGCTGCGTGTGACTGGGGACAGCATTGGCTCTTTCAAATATGTTGACCCTAAGTTTACAAAGTAATTTGACAAGAGAACTGCCTGGTTACTGGTTGAATTAACTTTTGCGGGGGGCATCCTGGCTGAGATTGAATTGGAATGGGACGGCTATATTCACCGCAGCTCCCTGGACTATTGGAAGCTCCCATTCTGCTGTCATCGGTGCCATAGGACGGGGCATCTAATGCGACGCTGTCAAATTTTCAAGGATTCTTTCAAGAGGCGTGGTGGGTCAAAGGAGAAAACTGCTAGAGACCCGAACTATCTACACTATCTCCTACACTGCCATACAAACCGGGTAAGACTCTTAAAAAATATGATTATAATTCTATGAATTTTAATTCTGGATTTTTGGAGGGTTCGGGTGGGGTGGCGGAGGTAAACGAGCCCCCTAGAGATCACGCTGTGGTTATTTTCTCCCTCCCCGAATCACAGGTCGAATTGGATCCAGGACTTAGACCATGCGATCACATTCCCTTAATTCTACCTGATTCAAACGGAGATCCCTATCATCCCTATCCCCCATTGGACTCTCATAAGCCTGTTTCCTGCTCATCCCCAGCATTTGATTTCTCTTCTCCCCATTCTCCTCACAACTCCATAGGGAGTGATTTGGATTTCATCTCACAAAACCCTGTGGTAGAGATGATTCCTCTTTCTGTTGATGTTGGCCATTCGTCTTCCCCTACTCGCATCCTGAGCCCTTCCTCCACTTTTAATGTTAGTATTAGAAAGGGGAAAGGGAGGCCTCGGGGGAAAAATCGATCAGCCCGGGTTGACTCTATCATCGATCAAACTGAGGATAATTTCCACAATGTACCAGTTACATTGGCACTAGACCGGGTCCTTAGAGCATTGGCCCCTGCCACTGCAAGTGATCCATGATCTTGCTCTCTTTAAACATTCAGGGGGTGGGGGGCAGAGAGAAGATGGTCTCTCTGCGGCATTTGATGTGTTCTATTTGTCCTTCTATTATTTTTTTATAAGAAACTATTAATTCAGCTGACCGCACTATTTCTACCTGTCGGGGAATGTTTCCAGATTGGAACATGGTCGCTACGGACGCTGCGGGTCGGTCGAGTGGACTCGCAGCTATCTGGGATCCTAGTAAGTTCTTGCTGACGGCCTTCAGCTTCATTGGCGACATCCTTTTGACTGGATTCATCAGAGGTTTCCGGCAACAGATCAATTTGATGGATGTTTATGCCCCATATAAAGACAAGAAAATTTTTTGGGGTAAGGTGGCTGCTTGTGGCCTATTAGCTCTGGATAACAGCATTTGGGCTGGGGATTTAAATTGTACGATCCGAGAGGAGGAGACCTGGGGAGCTCGGGGAAGGAAGGACCCAAGTGAGGATTATTTATTTGATATTTTCAAAGCATCAAATCTTATTGACCTTAGACTGGATAGGGAGGGGCCGACCTAGTTCAACGGTCGTGGAGGGGATGAACTCATAGGGAAAAGAATTGATAGAATCATGGAGTCAGGCTTCCCTCTTGCCTTTGATGGGGGGACTTCACGTGAGGGCTTTGGACCTTACTATATCTGATCATCAACTGATAATGGTGGATTGGAAGTTTGAAAATCATATGAAGGGGAGACTCTTCAAATTCAACAGGGCTTGGTTAGACAACAAGAGCTTTAACGATTTGGTCTGTAAGCACATGACTGAAGTTTCTGATGGAATCAGCTATAAGGGGATGGATAGAATGGTTGGATTCCTTCACAGCCTTAAATTAAAAGTAAAGATTTGGGAGAAAGTAGAAAAACATAGATTATTGAAGGAGCTAGAGCAAATAAATGAGGAGATTTCTAAAATATTTAAGGAATACGAGGCCAGTGTGCAGACCCCATACATTTGGAATCAACTCAAGAGCCTGGAAAAAGAGAGGAGGAAGATATTAATGGTACACGAGTTGGCTTGGCGCCTAAAGAGTAGGGTCACCTGGATTAAGGAAGGCGATAACAATACCAAATTTTTCCATCACTTTGCTAACGGAAGGAAGAAAACAAATGCCATATGGGCACTGATGGTAAATGGGGAGTCTGTTAATTCCATAGAGGCAATTCAGGAAGCCGCGATCAAATATTTTGGGGACATTTTTAAATGCAGGGAAGATAATTATATAACTGAACAACTAGCGACACTGGAGGTTTTTCCACGCATGTTTGGGGATAGTGAAAATCACAGACTGATGCGCCCGATCACCAATTCTGAGGTGTCTGCTATTCTTAAATCCTTCCCTTCGGATAAGAGTCCGGGTTCGGATTGATGGACGTCAGACTTCTTTATCCATTTTTCTGATATGTTTCTATCTGAGATTACAGATTTGATTGAAGAAGTAAAAAACACTAGAAAGTTCAGAGGTGGTATTAACGTAAGATTCCTCATCCATATTCCGAAAAAGAAAGACCCAAGAGGTTTTGAAGACTACAGGCCCATATCCTTATGTAACACATTATACAAAATCGGGTCTAAATTGCTGGCAGATCGATTAAAGGATATATTAGCTAGGTTTATCTCCCCTAAACAGTCTGGGTTCTTACCAAGTCATAGTATACACGACACCGTGGCCATTACATAGGAAATGATGCACTCCATAGTGACAAAGAAGATAAAGGCGGGGATCATGAAAGTCGATTTGAGCAAAGCATATGATAAAGTCGACTGGAGCTTTTTAACCATGATTCTCCACAAGATTGGAATGGCCCCCGGGCTGATTGAGTGGGTGATGGGATGTATAAATTCAACATCGACGGTTGTTATTATAAATGGTTCGGCATCGTCCTTTTCTAGGCCTGGTAGGGGGCTAAGGCAAGGATGTGCCTTATCACTGTTGATGTTCATACTTGTGATGGATGGCCTCAGCCTGAATATTAAAAAGGCGGTGCTCAATGATGAATTTAAAGGCATCCGTATAACCAAAAAAGGGGATACATTGCATAATTTTTTTGTGGATGATGTACTCTTCTTCGGAATGATGATTCAGAACAGTTGGGGGATGCTGACAGGGATTCTTAGAAATTTTTGTGCAGCCTCTGGTATGGAATCTAATTCAGGTAAATCATGTTTTTATCACTCAAATGGCTCCCCTGAATTTATTGATTATATTCAGAGAAGTTTCAACTTTAATGTGACTAAGTTGGAAGATAGAATCACCTATTTGGGATTTCGACTTCGAGCCACCAAATATTCTGTGGGGGACTGGCACTGGATTTTAGAGAAATTTCAAAAGAGAATACATAATTGATCGAACAAATGGTTGACTAGAGGAGGCCGAATGGTATTGACTCAGGCATTACTACAACAAATCACAATCTACTGGGCTCATCTGATGTGTTTTCCTCGGACGATCATAATGAAAATTCGAGGCTTGATGGAAGACTTTATTTGGAAGGGCGGCATGGGGAAAGGATCCTATCACCTAGCCAAATGGGATATGATCGCAAAGCCTAAGGATATGGGTGGATGGGGGATCATAGAACCAGAATATTTCAACAAGGCAATGCTGATGAGGTCGATGTGGAGATGCCTAAAATGCTCTGGACCGTCGAAGGTTATAATGGAATAGAAATATTTCAAGTTTAAGTTGGTCGAAAATATTTTCATTGAATTTGATCTTCCAGTACAGAAAGGTTCCCCCATATGGAAGTGCTTCAGAAATTTATGGCCACAGTTTAAAGAGAAATTATGCTGGCAATTTGGAGGCGAGGACCAAATCCACATTGGTCAAGCTGGTCTTGGACGCCCTTCCAGCGATTCAAATATCAGCGCAGGGCTCGTAAATTTCCTCCACATGAAAGGTTATTTTTTCTTAGGGCAAATTCTACACTGGAATGACGATATCCCCCACTGGTTTTCTGCTAACAGGATTGGCATTCCTGTTTGGCTTGAGCTCGATTGGATAGTATATTGTGATTACTTACGCAGCCTGGGCATTAGAAGAAATATAAAGGGGGACAAGATTCAATGGGGCGACAAAATGCATAAAGAACAAATCATAGAGAAGGAATTATACAACACAATGATGGAGGCACAATTTGGATCAGGGACTCCTCGATGGATTAAGGACTTGTGGGGTTCAAGGGCTCAAAAGAAGCAGATCATCTTTTATTGGCTGGTTTGGCAAGATAAGAATTTAACTTGGAACAATCTACAGCGCAGAGGGATACAAGGACCAGGAAGATGTGGTCTTTGTGGAGGTGCAAATGAAGACAACAGAAATCTGTTCTATGATTGCCCTTTTTCTAGGTTGACTCTAAAACTCATATGTTATAAATTTAATTATGATTTACCTGAATATGATAATCCTGAAGACTATTTCATATGGTGGTTAGAGAAGGGAAAGCAATATAAGGTAATTCCTATCATATTCCACTGGAACCTGTGGTTGTGTAGAAATCGTTGGATTTTCGAAGAACAGGTTAGAACGCCGGATTGGATTGGTAATCAAGTCTTTCTCCAATGGGAAAATATGAAGAGTGAAGACAAACTTCCAAAAGATTTATCCATCAGAAACTGCCCCCATGAGATTAACTATCCAGCTGGGTTCTTTGACGGGGCGGCCCAGAATCATAGATGTGGCTGTGGGGCTCATTTATTGATTACACCATCCTGCCAATACAAGATTCACTGGTTTGGAGGCATAGGTAGCAACATGAGGGCAGAGTCTCTTGCACTTTGGGGGCTATTATGGTTTTCTCAACACTTGTGTATTGACAAACTGTCTATTTTCGAGGATTCACAAGTATTAATAGACCACCTCAATAAGGACGTTGCATTTAATCCTGAACTCCCAATGTCATGGATTGGTAGGATAAAGACTCTGTGTGGGAAATTCACTGCCATCTCCTTCAGCGACGTATACAGGAGAAGAATAGTCAAACCGACAAATTATCAAAAAAAGGTTTGCAGGGTAGATTCGGGGAGATGCATTATGATTTCATTGAGGGAAATGGCAATGGAGCTCGGGGTTCAGTTCTTTTCTCTTAACTGGCATTGTTCCCTGCAGATGATTGGATGGGTTGCAGAGGGATGTTTCTATTTGAATTCATTTTTCTTGTTTATTCCTTTTCTCTATATGACAGCAGATCTTCTGTCGATACAAATCCTGGATATCTGTTGAAAAGGATCGGTCTGTTGACTAGACTGTTTTATTTTATCTTTGAACTACTGAATAAGAGATGTGAATGCTGTAACAGGTTTTTTCCCTATCGTTTCCCTCAAGGGGGGATTAGTAGAAGATGTTAGTTCCTGGTCACATTTTGTTGATGGATTGGATATTGTTAGATGAATTATAAGCCGAGACTTGTACACTTGTTTTGTATACTCGTTTTTTTAAAAGATGTAAAACTGAACATTTAAGCTTTTTGAGCTAGTAATTTATATAAACTAGCAGTTTTTTTCTACTTGAAAAAAAAATATTATGTTGTTTCCATTCTCCAATTCTTTCCATAATGAATCCAAAATCTCCCTTACAAGTCGAGATCCAAACCGGTTGTACAACGCCCAAGTTCTGCGCGCGATCGAATGCAGAAGCATTGTAGGCTCCCACACGTAGCTTTGCGTTACTTCCAGACTGTGATGTATGGGAGACCATGTGGGTTACCAATTGGAAGGCACCCTGCCTTCTTCGGTGCTCATCCCGAGCTAGAAAGAGAGCGACCCTTTGTGTACACTCACATTGAGGAATTTTTTATATTTGTTATTTATTGTGAATAATTATAAATTTGAATGGTGATATTTTTATAATAATAACAATTTATTTTTAAAATTGATATATTAATATTTGAAAATCAAGTTCCCTTAAGTGATAACGGATAACCTTTTATGTTATGATTTGGATACTTTGATTTTGTTTTTATAACGTTTTATTAAGAAATATATGTTTTTGACATTAACCTATTTAAATTATATTAAATAAATTAATATAAGATATTTAACCTTAAAAACATTTATATTTTTTATTATTGATTTTTTTTATAATGTTTTATTAAGAAATATATGTTTTGGACATTAACCTATTTAAATTATATTAAATTAATTAATATAAGATATTTAACTTGAAAACATTTATATTTTCTATTATTTATTATTATTATTATTATTATTTTTATTAATGAGAGATTGTTGAAATTGTATTCTTGAATTATTCTTAACACAATTTCATTTATATGGAATCATTTCAATATGAAATTTTATTTTATTTTATTTTATGTTAATTAAGATTTCTATTGCTTCAAAATATGATCATATAAAACCAAAGATTATTGCTATAAGGGAAATTAGAACTGTTGATAAAGGTGTACTTTTTATTTATTAAAACCATCCTAGAATAAGCTGAAAAAGTTGACTTGTAGTGCAAATTTTTGGCATGTCTTAGTCTAGATCATAGATATTGAAAGAAACTAATCTGTAATTTTTTGGCATGTCCTAGTCGAAAGAAACTATTATACTGAAAATAAAAAACATAAGCTGAGAGGGTAGATGAAGCATGAATTATCCGATGAAGTGACTAGGGTTGGATCATGTGCGCTTGTGCCTGCTAGAGTTAGATGCTTGGGGAAGCACTACATATAGCCCTCTATGTGAGCTAGACGAGCATCCAAGTTGATAAGATAAGAGCATTGGTGGTTTTAGACTCATTGACACTACAAGGAAAAGGCCCTTTAGCGGAGGTTATAAAAGAGGTTTTTAGTGTTATAAAATTGGCCAAAATTGTCAAAAAAACATATGCTACCACATCCGTTTCTAGTAACAGAGGTTTTGGCAGAGCTTTTAACAGAAATTGAACACAACTTAAAAAAAATGGGCGGCCGGAGGTTATTACGGATGTTTTTTCATGGGTGCTCTTATCAAGTTTTAACGCACCGGTGCGTATCGGTAGACAGCGCACTGGGGCGGTCGAAGGAGAATGCACCGGGCCGTTAAGGAAAACAACAGCATTGGGCCTGGTGTTGGTGATACAACGCACGGGGCCATTCTAATTGGTATTTGGATTTGAGTGGTGCCCATAGGTCATATAAACGCACCCGTGCGTGTATCTTTATAAGGCACCGGTGCTCCATATCACAGAAAGGAACTGAGATTTATAATTGGTATCGGCATTCATGCGGTGCACATGGCATCTAGAAATGCACCAGTGCTTATAGATACATAAACACCCTGGTGCGTAGTATCACACAAATGCACTGATATTTATAATTGGAATAGATATTAGTGCGGTGCCTATAGAATCATAAACGCACCGGTGCGTATAGACACATAAACGACTGGTTTTCATTTTGTTTTTTTTAGAAACTTCCACCCCTGACGGTCCAATTATTGTGATTGTTTTAAATTCATTATTCATCAAAAGTCGACACATCTTAATATAACAATATTCATATTAATTACAATTTTATGAATGCATTTGAATGTCCTATTTGGATTAATTTGTTATATCATATTAGAATTATTGTGGTTTTTTTTAAATTCATTATTCATGAAAATTCGACACATATATTTAATCTTATAACAATATTCATATGATTAAAAATTTTATTAGTGCATTTGAGAACAACAATGGAGAATGCAATAGCGATAATGGAGAACAAAATAGAATAAATTAAAACATGTTATATATATATATCTATATATATATCTATATATATATATATACATATGACAATATTTATCATACAAAATGGGACAATTATTCGTATCTCTTTGTCTTTCAATTCAGACACTATGTCCATTACACTAAACAAAGTGTCTGATTTCACAGACATATTTCAAAAAATAAAATGCCTTGCTTTGATATCCAAATTACATAGTGATCATCATTCTTCACTTCAACTTTTGTCACTGCTAGAGCTACTTCCATGACTTGGGTTACTTTCAGGAATGGTGTGTTCATGGTGTTGATTGTTTTCTTCTTCTTCACTTTCCATATACAAACATAAAAATAAACTGAAATGAGTGTATATACATTGGTGAGAATAATGAAAATTCCAATACTAAATAATATACATCAATGTAAATCGAAAAGAAAAATGATGTACCATAGCAAAAATTAACTCATAATCTATACACATTCTTTCAAAACCATGTACCATGCCATCTTTCAAAATTTCATCTGTTGGTGCAATTCCATACTTTCTTTCCTACAAGTTTTATACCCCATAACAAATCATATCTTTAATATAAATTTTTTTTTTGTTTTATTAATTATAGACGGAGCTAATTAAAACAATATCGATAGATGCTTACAAATTCCACAATGAAATTCTGATATGCCAACATATACTCGCAACCCATATTTAACCCAATTTCAATCAATTCGTCTGATGATCCTTCTTTGTATGTTAGCACCTGTTTGAAGACATTCAGTGATGATTTTTGTAAAACAACTTAAAAAATAAAAAACATAAATCTAGTTAAGTTGTTATAAGGAAGTAACAATTACTCACAAACTTAGATATCAACCATTTTCTTCCTTGTCATTAGAACTGTATCTTGAATGGGTTCCATTTTTCTTTTATTTTTAAGAAAAATTCTTGAAAATTAATATTTAATGCTAAATTGTTTATTTATTGTACCTAATGATTGAAAAATTCAGTGATTACATATTACATTTGAAGCACGTTTTTGTATTCGTTCCACTAGATCCCTCAAACTTTTGTAAAATTTTTCCCCCTTTCGTTAACTTCCAGCACCACTCTAGATGAGCCAAGTAAAAAATCATTTTCATTTGCATGTTCTATTTTTTTCTTTTATTAGAACAACATTCCTTTTCCAATTTGTTGGTCACTCTAGAACATTAAACGTATGTGAATTAGTAGACTTCTTGACACATGTTATTTAATAATTTTAAGTATATTATTAATGATAATTAAAAAAATAAACTCACATTGGATCGGTAATATTGTTTCGTTCACCTAATTCATCTTTTTGCAATTTTTCCATTAAAATTTTACGCTCTTCTGGTCGTAGATCAGAAATAATCATATCGAGATTCGTCATTTTGTGGATCTGCATGATACACAGTAAATAATACATATTAGTTAAAGCTACACATAGTTCAAAAATAATATTTTTTATAAATAATTTACAAATAACTTGCCTTTTTCTCTTTTCTTAATGTGTTAACATTATTTTTGTTACTTGATATCTTGTCAATAATTTCTTTATCAATCTGAAATCTGTAGCATATCATTCATTAATATATTTATAAATAAATTCTCAAATTTTTAGGTAGAAAATAAATCTCAAGACACTGGTGTGCCTTTCATGAAATTCACACCACCGCCGATGCATGGATATATTAACAACACACCGCAAAACAGTATAATACACCGTATGGTGCGTCCGGTATTATAAACGCACCACAAAAATAGTGTAATAGACCTAACGGTGCGTGGGGTATTATAAATGCACTGCAAAAATGGTGTAATACATAGTACGGTGCTTTCCCAATTAAAGATAGAACCGGTGCCATATTTTAGTTTTGGCGCATAGATTTTAAAAAATGTTTTCAATTTTTTACGACATAGAACTTGCGCGGTGTGCTGTAATAATACAGAACACTAGTGCGGTGGAATATGCAGGGTGCACCAATAAATAAAAATCCATTTTTTCAAAAATTCATGCGATGCCCGAATAGATTGGGATCCGACTATCCAAGTCATCCCGTGGGTTGGACGTCAATATAAAATGAAAAAACCTATTTCTAAAATCACAGAAACAGGGAGAAGAAAGCACAAAAACAAAAAAAATGAACGGTTCAAGATAAAAATGGATAAAACTGCAGGAAAATAAAAAAAAACTGTAGAAGAAAAGTAAAAAAGGAATTAAATTTAATCACGAAATGGTTTGAAATTCTATGATAAAGCGATTGAGTCACCAGATTTTTGGTTTCTGATTGTCTGAATACTTCTGTTCAAATGTGTTTCGACATCCATAGTACCCTTGTGCTCTCTTGCTCCAAGTCTGTCTCCTGCAAAAATCTGACTGAAATTTTTTAGCAAAAATAGTGAAATAATGAAAAGTGTTTAGTATTTAAAGAATTATTTTATCAAATTAGATTTTCGAAAATAATTTTCCACCCATTTTTCAAATTGTGGCTTTCTTTTAACTTAAACAAAATAGAGTTGCATTTTTTTTATTTGCGTTTATTCGTTTCCAGTGCACGGAAATGTGATGCACCGGTGCGTTGTATTAATACGATGCACCAGGGCGTGTTAGGATGATAAGCGCACCACTCTTTTTAAAGTTTTTTTTTTTTTTGTATGTAAAATAATAATAAAATAATGATAATTCTAAAGTACATGAATTTATTTTCATTATTTTCTAAACTTTATGTTACAAAAATTCGTATTATTTTAGATTTGTTATTTTACAATTATTTGTAAATTTACAAATTTAAATATTTTAATAAAATCATTTCACATTAATACAATTAAAATTTTAACATTAATAGAATTAAAATTTTTCAAATTAAAATTTTACATACAATTACATTAATTAAAATTGCAATTAGAATTTTACATTAACGGCACATACATAATTCACGATTAAATTTAAATTACAATTTTAATTTTACATACAATTACATTTACAATTTTACATATAATTACATTTACAATTACAATTACAATTTTACAAATATTTTACGGAGACAATTCAATTAAAATTACGATTGCAAATACAATTACATTTACAATTACAATTACAATTTTACAAATATTTTACATACAATTCAATTAAAATTACAATTGCAAATACAATTACAATTTGTGAAATTTACATACAATTAGAATTAGAATTACAATTTTACAATTTTTCATATAGACAATTACAATCATTTCAGAATAAATTAAATATTACAATTACAATTAAAATTTATACATTAATAAATATTTTACATACAATTACAATTAGTACAAATACAAATACAATTTTACATAGAATTAAAATTTAAATTACAATTACATTCACGACATAATATTTAATAAATATCATGGTCATTTATTAATATTAAATTAATTAATAAACATCATCACGATCATGATAACCATCGTACAAACATCATATTCGACTAATAAACACATTCAATTAACATCAAATTAACATTATATATTAACATCATCACAACACAAACATCAAATATACATCTCGATATAATGTCAAATAACTCATCGTCATCACATATACACATCTATATGACTAAAAATTAAATGAACATATCTATCTGTGACTAACGATATGTACATCATGATGATCATCAGCATGAAAATTAACTACAACTACAACATGAACATAAAATGCATGGACCATATATATATATATATATAACTGAATAATGTTAAAAATATACAAGCGCTAATAAAATGTCATGGATCAGGCGCTGGTGGTAGTATAACAACATCAATAACACTAATACAAGTGGATGCGGTCTGCTTAGTAAAGCTGGGTGCAGCCTTGACAGTCGATGGTCGACTAGCCTGCTCATGATCATGATGATCACTAGTACTGATGGATGCATCCGCTGGTGGTAGTACAACATGATCAATATGAGACGCAGTAGTAGTGGAGGCCTGCTCAGTCAATAGTACTGCAGCCTCGACTGTCGATGGTCCAGCCTGCTCAAGATGATCGTGACTAGTAGTGATGGATGCTGCAGGCTGCTGACTGGACGTGGCTGATGGTCCAGTCTCATCTCCATGATGACTAGTGTTAGATACTGCCAGTGGAGCCTCATGCTGATCATCAGGCGCGCCACGAGGTAAACAATCACGAGATGCATCTGAATCGGTGCTGGCGGACTGTCCATCACGTGCCACAGCTCGACTACGCCTATAGCTACGGACAATCCTCCTCAATCGCGTAACAGTTGTCGTAGCTCCTACGACATGCCGCATCAGGCCGTACATGTCATGCGTCATGCCTCTCCACATCCGTAACAGTCTATCCTCGCCCTATATCTCTCTGTAATGAGCGGGCCTGATGCCCGCATCTAAAATCAATCCACAGAGTTGGCTGCCCAACTCCATCCGGTATCTAGTCTCAGGTCGACCACGCCTAGCAAAAGGCGGTACCGGTGCACCATGAGGCGCAGGATCAGCACGTCTCTCTGCTGCACCACTGACCTCATCCTCCAGCGCATCAGCGATATCCTGATCGTAATCATCAGGATCGACACCTGGATCATGTGGTGGATCCGGCATCTCATCGCCATCAAAAGAGCCAATGTCTGCAAAATATATACAAGTACACAACAATAATTAGACAATTTCATTACACAATTTAATAAAAACAAGTTAAAGAATATGTTAGAATACATATAAATAAAACTGTAATATTACCTCTATCATCTGGCGGCTCATCAGGAGTGAAGAGGATGTTGGGACACCCTCGCCAATCTAATCCAACATAAGGACATGGGACCATAATGAAGGGATGCAGCCCGCCAACACTGGCGAGTAAGTCCAGCGAATCATGTGATATCCTTGCTGGAAACATAGTGTCTCTCCTCTTGGGCATCATCTACCCCCACATGCGCATCTAGGCCTCGAACATCGGCCTACGAGGCTGTCGAACAAAACTAGGTCTCATCTCTGGAAACCTCCCAAAAAATAAACAAAACAGCTATGAAGCAAAAGGGAAGTTGACCATCCCTTGTGCATGAGCACGACATCTATCTAAGGCCGTTCAAAACTGTCGCAAAAAAATGGCAGACCACCTGACAAGTTGTGGCTGCTATACTAAAGAATCAACGTAATATAAAAGCGAGCAACTAATGCATTGCCCGTCACTGGTGTTGTGCGAAATGATTGAAGCGATAATAGAGAGGCACTGCATGTCCTGTCTACCAAAAGCACCTATAAGTAACTGACCTCCAGGTACCTGAAACTCTGAAGGAGACAGTACATGTGCTCCAATGTATTTCTAGGAGTAAACTAACTGACTCCCTGCTACACAACCAGCTAGCACGTCTGGGAATGAGGGAAAATCCACCCCTCTCCTTGATAGTCCTGTAATAAAATAAATTTCCGCCTCAGTGGGTGTGTACCACTAGTCAGGACCAACCTGAAAAGCTTGTCGGTGGGCATTCCACCTACCAATAAGATGTCTCAAAAGCACACTATGGGCCTTTAGGCCAGAAATAGCCTCCTCATAGAACTTGAGGAGGCCTACCTTCTTAAGGATCTCCTGGGTATCTGTAGTAATAGGGCGAGGGCATCCATCTCTCTCCCTCTTTCTCGCCTCCCATTGGCGAATCATGTCATATTGTTCTGCTTGTTGTTGCTGTTGTTGCTCCTGTTCTCTCTGAATCATTTCCATATTAAATAAATTTTTTTTATTAAAACAGAAATGTATTTATAAATATACATATATATTTTTTTTGAAAAAAAAAAAAACATACAAGTCGGTGCTCCATAAAAATAGTCACGCATCGGTGCCGGTGTGTCCTAATATTTTAGAGCACCGTCCTCGGGGCCCCTAATGAAATAGACCGCACCGGATTCGGTGCAGATTTTTATTTTTCAAGCACCGTGGACTGTGTATAATTCAGAATAGCGGTGCGCTGACTGAAATATATGCCCCGACACGTATAGTCGTGTCAGCGCATCGACTTCATGACAATGACATAGTTGACGGTGCGGTCTTTTACCCGGTCGCACCGTTGACCCTCTTGGAATGAAAAATGCAGTGTGCTGACATAAACCGGGGCGGAAAATGAAGTCAACGCACCGCACTGTGATTGTTGGGGTCAACGGTGCGCCTGGATAAATGAGCGCATCGCCTTTTTTCCTTTTTATTTTTAGTTTAAAATTATTCGGGGTGCCTTTCGGCACCGCCTCGGAAACTGTGCGGTTAACGTTAGCACCGGTAGCGGTGCTGCCTGTAAATTTTATAGGTAGCACCGCTATCCGGTGCGAGCCGAACAGCTCGAGCGCATCACGTGACAATTTTTTTTTTCTTTTCTTTTTTAATGGTTATTTTTAAGTTTATTTCAATTTATAATCTGCTAAAAGGCTTAATTATAGAAAAACTAGAAAAATACCTGTACATTTCGCCGTCGAGGAGGCATATTGGCTGTAAAATTTGGAAAATAAAATATTCCCACTATTTTTCAAAATGCAAGTTGGAGATTGGTGACCAATGCAGAGCAGCAGTGTGTGCAATGGGTGCAATGAGAGCACCGATGTCAGGGCCGCTCAGAAATAAGGAAATAGCACCGAGGCTTGAGAGCTCTAGAGAACTGAGAAAAGTGAATAATGAAGTTTTTTTGCCGTAATTTTTTTTTTAATTAACCTTGTTTCGATGCGCGGGGTTTTATAAGCGCACCGGTGCGGTTAAATAAAACTGCACCAGGTGGTATCAATTTTGGCGCGTTGTTTATAACGCGCCAGGGCGTTTCCCTAACAGCGCACCAGGATGTTTCAGTTTCAGCACGAAAATTTGATGATGCATCGGGGCGATGTAATGGTAAAGCACCGGTACGTAATAGTCGCAAAGCACTGGTTTTTTGGTCTTAAATTTTTTTTATATAACACTATTCCAGTGCATGTTGTTTCTGGTGCACCGGTGCTCTTAGAGAAGAACGCACCGGCTCGTTTCTGTTTTGGCGCAGTGTTTTATGATGCACCGACGCGGAAGAGTATTGACGCCCTGGTGTGTTACAGTAATTTGACGCCCCGACGGTGTGTCTACTTCCCGCACGCTGTTCGGTGTGCCAATGTTCGGTGCGCACCGGTGCGTTCTATGGTATCGTGCGCACTGGTAATTGATAGCTCAGGAGCACTGGAAAACTGAAAAATCTGGGTTTTTTGTCGTAAATATTTTTTTTAATTTAACCCTTTACCGGTGCGCATTTTTTATGGGCGCACTGGTACTGTTTGCTACAAATGCACTGGTTGGTTTGTGTTTTGGCGCATTTTTTATGATGCACCAGTGCGGTTTCTGTCTACTGCACCAGGTGGTTTTGGTGTTGATGTTGTGTTTTATAATGCATCGATGTGGACGAGTTGTGAGGCACTGGTGCTCGATTATATTATGATGCACCGGGCGGGTGTGTACGAAGTGCACGGTGTCCGGTGTGCCAATGATTTTGTCCGCACCGGTGCTTTCTTTTTTTGAGAGAACCGGGGTAAGTTTTAACGATAAGAGCACCGATAGAAAAACATCCGCAAAACCCTCCACCCACCAACCTCCTCTAATAACCTCCACTAGAAATGGATGTATGGGGTATTTTTCTTTGTGGTTCCTCAAAAACATCCGCTAGAGGGTCTTTTCCTTGTAGTGTGAATTTCATTAAGACAAGAGATAAAATCATTGTACTCTTCATGTTTTTCCTTTAGGACCCTGCCCAAGAGCATCTTCATTTTCCAATGGAGGTTGATGGAATTAATATATTGACTTTGTTGTCCCCTGACATGACCTAGATCAAGAACCCAATTGGCTACTTCATCTTGGATTTTGAAATAAGAGAATGCTTGGCAGTCATTTGTAGTTAAGACTTAAATTTCACAAATTTCCTCTTGGATTTTCAAAGCGGTGGAGGAATGGAATATGGCCGTAGCATGTTGAGCCTGTGACTGACCCGAGGTTGTCCCTAATGGCCTTTACCTCTAGGCCACTAACAACATCGTATTCACTGGGGGGCATGGTACTCATTGCTAAAATAGGTGTTATTAAAGATGTATCCTACTAGAAGGGAAAAATAGTTAAACAATTTGGTGGAATCCATGACATTAATAACCAAGATTTAACACTTAGCTACTAGAAAGGTCTAAAACTCAAATTGGGAAGTTGTGACAGAGGATGAACAAACAAAAATCAACTCTGGGAAAGTTCCAATAGCCACAATGTCCTCGGCACACCAATGAAGGTACACACCACCAAGACACCCTGTAGACCATGAACCAGACTCGACCCTCCAAAGACTAACAAACTGAAAAGGTTTTTTAGATTAGACAGAATTAAAATAACCCCACAATTTTCTTCCCAATGAGCATGGAAATGCTACAAACAAGGTTTGAATCCTTTCTAGTCATTTCCTATTTTGGTGATGCCCCTTTCTTTCATCGTGTCCAATGCCCCAGAGGTTGTCTCCTCAGTCACTCTCGCCCTACTCCAAGCTTGCAAGATCGACACTTGGTGCATGTATCGAATGCGAGCTTCTATGGAACCAAGACCCTCAAATTATTGAATTCTCGTAGATCCAAAACCATGGAGGAGATATCCTACCTGTAATGGGAGTGCGACACGAGAATTATAGAAGAACAAAGAGACGCGACAAGTGGACAAGTTTTCCACAAAGTTATCGTCACGGGGGAATATCCCACATATAACATAGAAATGTCGCAAAGGTTGTAGAATAACACATAGCCACAACAGATGGGTTGAGAGCTTACACACTGAATAAGGGTTTCCATATTAATGTGAAGGGAATGTATGATGGTTAAAAAGTGTGGCTACATGGGGTGGGAAAACCAGGCCATCCGTTCTTATTGTGATGGGGGTATGCTTCCCCATCATTAGCACATACTCTTACATTCCAATCAAGCATTGATATATTTTTTATTATGTTTTATAGATATACTTTATTATTGCATCTTGTAATTAAAATGTTAAAAATTGATTTTTTTATTATTTAAGTTTTTATTAAAAAAATAAAAAATTATGAGTAATTACACCGAAGGTGTTCCCTCTATGGAGTTCGCTGAAAAAAATTTGTTCATTCCAGCCAAACCCTGTGTCGAAAAACACTGTTCATTCCAGCGAATCCTAGTGTCCCATTTTCGTCCACTGAAATTTGGACACATGGAAAAGTTAAATGAGCCATTTTTGCTACACCCGCCGCCTTCTAGCTCGATGCGGTTGATAAAGGCTTATGAGCTCAAATTCTCCGTCATCACGCCAGTCGTCTGAGTGGGTAGGACACCGCTCCGAACATGTCCGATGTTTCCCATTTCCCACTCTGAAACTCGTTAGAAAACCAAGCGAATGCGGCAACACTTTCATCAAAGGGCCTTCTAATCTCAGAACTTCCAATTTTCTTAGGCATAAAACATCCATTGACATCTTTTCCTCCGTTAAGTTTGCATCGAACAAATTTAACCTTTCTTTACTATTGCCACCCAACTTAGGGAGGCAGCAATTACATTTGAAGAGAACCTAAAAAATCTAAGCATACAAGTGTAGTGATTTCTCCTAATGTTTCAATAGAGATGGCTAAACTACTACAATCTTTCAAATGCAGACGTTTAAGTTGCAATATATTCCCAAAGGATTTTGGAAGCATTTTCAGACTTTTGCATCCTTCCATATTGATGTGCTGAATATGCTTTAAGTTAACTAAACTATCCAGAACCATGTTAAAGATTTTGCAGCAAAACAGATTGATGCGTGCAAGATATTTCAAACTCCCCAAGGAATCTGGGAGCATATTCAAACTTTTGCACTCACTCATTTCAATTTGTTCGATATTTGTGAAATTCCCTAAAGATTTTTTAACCATTTTCAAACTATCACAACTAGCCAAATCTAGTTTTTGGAGATTTATCAAATTCCGGAAGAATTCTAAAAGCATTTCCAAACTTTTTCACCCTGTCAAATTGATGTTTTGGAGACTTGTCAAATTCCACAAAGCATCTAGAACCATTTTCAAAAATTTTCATCCACCCAAATAAATGTGTTGGAGAGAGGTCAAATTCCCCAACGACTTTGGAAACCTCATCAAATTATGGCCCTGATCCTTTAATTGATATGTGTAAGATTTGCTAGATTCCCAAAGGAATTTGGAAGGTCTAACAAACTTTCAAACCAAACCAGATTGACATGTTGTAGATTTGTCAAATTCCCTTAGGAATGTGGAACTTGGATTAAGGGTTGTGAGAAACATAAAGATGGTTTTTCAAGATACCATGAATGGTTAGCATGTAGGGTTGTATGCTATGGGATGAAATGGTATGAACCATATTACCCAATGTAGCGAAAGAAACATTAAATACAACACATGAAAGTGGAAAATTTAACTCCTGAGTAAAATAATGATGAGTTTCAAAACAATCCTAAAGGAACAGTTCTAAAATATCTCAAATGTAATGTTTATTAGTGGCATAACCCCAAATTGAAACCAAGCACAATGAAATATGAAATCAAAAGCACAATATTCCACTCACATTAGCTGCTCATTATTGTGAAATGTCCAACACGAGGTGCATAGTGTTATAATCATACATGGAACTATTACCAGTTTAGTCAAATGGGTGGTCACCCAAACTTCCCCAGATCCTCCAGTGCTTGATACAGGACCAGCAACAATGAAGGAATTGAAGGAATAAAATTCTCTCTTGTAAAGAAGGTGAGGTTGCATAAGGTCTCCTAGTTGTGAGGTTGTAGAAGGTGTCTTAGTTGTAAGGAAACGGGCTTCTCTAATTCCTGGACCTTAACACCTGGAAAATTTATCAAATTGGAAGGAGTTTTTGAGTTAGCCATTAGAAGGAAAACTTTTCCGGTGAGCTAGTGGGTGTAGGGGGTGATGGTTCCCAGACCACAACATGGTTCTTTTGACTGCTTCCACATCCTAGTGACGATCCTGAGGCGCACATCTAATATGCACATTTGATACCCTTGCCAAAGTTATCATGTTGGCAGAATTTACATGCTTTAGGAAGGGAATATTTTGTAGGTGATTTGAGCGTACAGGCTTCCAGTTTTCAGCGATGAAATAAAGAAGTTCCAAATTTACATTTTCAGACAGACCATTCACCCAACCAGATGAATTAATGCAACCAACATATCAATAATTGGAAACTTTTTCCACATTCAAGAACTTCAAGATATTAGAAAACTCGAGCTTATCAATGCAGGGGTGGACTATTTTGTCTTCTCTAGCCAATAAAGCATCCAGGCTACTATGCCGACCTTGTTTTCATTCTCTCTCCGGAATGCTTCTGAAAGTTGGTAGTATTGTCTGACTTTCAGCGTCCAGGCTGCTCTGCTGACCTTGTTTTTTTGCTCTCTCTATAATGCTTCTAGAAAGTAGGTAGTATTGTCTGAGTTTATGTTCCCCTACCGAAATATTTGTCAACAATTTTGTTTGTCCTCAACTCCACCTAACCACAATTTCTAATTTGTAGCAGTTAAGGGTAATGAGTGGTTTCAACGGGGATGTATTTATAGAATTGATATTTTGATGAAGGGGGTCGTATCTCAGGAACAAATTCATCACTGAAAAGAAACCCTCCTCTTTTACCTTCAACGTGAATGTTAATTGGTAAAAGAGGTTAATTGGTTGCCGAATCTCAAGTTTCATATGCACAGGTTTGACCATGACTTGGAAGTTTTCAATGACAGTAGAGTTTTTACTTCTTATAATGGTCCCAGTTCATTTTAATATTTATGGAAATATATGTTAATTGAGTCACATTAGTGGGGAATTGGAATTTAATAGGTGAATTATTTTTAAAAATTGTTAAATTGTGTGTTTTTTTATAATTCAAATTAAGCTGTGTTTTTTATCGAGTTCAAAATACTGTAAAAGCCACATATGTCTATTTATGTTTATAAAAATGATTGCACAGCATTGCCTGGTAGATAGTTGATCCAGGGGTGATCTGGGCATAGAGTTAGCAGGGTTCTCAATTTGTCCAGTTGGGTAGCACATGCCACGATGTGCATCCACCTCTATCTGTAAATCCTCATCGTTGTTATTATCATACCCTAATTCACCCTCTTAGAACCTTCTTTGATGTTATGACATTTCCATGTTTTACCCAGAGCGGTTGTGATTTTTTTGAGAGAGGCTTTAGCTAAATTCGTCAAGGATGGAATTTGACGGGTAAGGGGTAATTTGCTCGTCAAATTAAAATTTTTATCAAATCGTCAAAATCTTTTGTTGAAGCTCTGAAAATGGGTGGAAGGTCTGAAAACCATTAATTTTTTTTTTAATTTTTTAACTAAAACGGTTAAGGCTTTTTTATTTAATAGAGAAATCAGGTTGGGCCGAGGCCAAAACAACCATCAGTACAAGACTACAGACAATGTTTCGTACAAGTTGGACAACCATTCACAGGATGCAAAACTGTGAAGGATTTCCATCGTTTATGCTGAGGTCACCATGTGAGAGAAGGCAACCTTTATTTGCATAGATGTCAGCTTCTTTGTTTGAGTCTCTGAGAATGTGAAAGCATTTGAAAGAAGAGAAGTCAAGTAAAATGCATTTCAGCCTGTGGAAGATCTTATTTAGGACAACATCATTGAACTGGTCTTTCGAATATATCTTTTTTATCAAAATTTCAGAGTCTTTGAAGGCTTGCAGTTCTCTGAAACCTTTTTCTCTAGTGATTTGACAAGATTTTAATAGGCCTAGTATTTCTGCTTGGTTGTTTGTTCGTTGTCCTAGACCCTAGTTGAAGGTTTCTCTTCTAGTGCCATCCGGAGAGAAAATGATTCCTCTACCGCCCACTATCCTGGGGTTACCTTTGGAGGCTCCATCAAAGAAGATCATTGCTTTACCCTGCTTCCTCCACCAGCTTTGAAATATTTCGTCTGTATCCCTTAACCTCCACTCATGATTGAATGGGGGTTTGACAGCACTTTGAATCCTATGCCGGAAGACAATCGTCCCAAACCATTTCTTTTCCTCAGGGACTAGAGTGGTTTCGGGCTTGAGGGGTCGATTGCTCAAAGTTTCAAAGAGAAGAGCTTTGGCTTTGGCAGCTATAGTGGAGGGGGTCTAAGACATATTGTTGGAGATCTGTTCATTCTTGGCGAGCCATATTTTCCAACAGACGAACTTGGGGATGGTGTGCCAAACCTGGGCCCAAAGGACCTTGTGGGAGATGGCCAGAGGGTAGTGCTCCTTCCATGAGGAGAAGAGGTCCACTACTGAGATTTGGGTAGAGGAGGCAACGTTAAGACCATGAAGGGTGAGGGTCCAGACTTCAATGGAAAAAGGGTAGTCCAAAAAGAAGTGATCTGAGGTTTCAGGAGAAATTCTGTAGAGGGAACATCTGTGCGAACCAGCGATACTTCTTTTCAAGATATTTTCACCTGTTAAGATCAGTTTGTGCATTAGCATCCAGAATAAAAAGTTTATTTTGGGGGGGGGGGCATTGGATACCATACCTGTAGCCAGAAGTTGGCTGGAAGAGGTCTTTCATGCTGAGGTTGCAGAAGAACATAACCCTTAGCAGCAGAGTAGGAGCCAGAGGAGCCCCAGCCCTAAGAATCATCTGCTAGCTTGTGAACCGGGGCAGTGTCCCTGAGCTCAGTTTTAAGAGTTTCTAACTGTTATGACAAGTGCTCCGAGGTATTGGGGAAGCTCCAAGATATCCAGTTTCCTGTCTCATCCCACTCTGAGATATCATAGACTGTTTGGATTCCTTGTCCATTCAACCATTCCCGAATCTCAGCAAGCCCGACAGAATTTACAAGAGGCCGATCGCCCATTATGCTATATATCCACAACTTCACCTTTTTCCCGTTGCCAGGGATTCGATACAGGTGTGACTGAAATAATTTTGTGCCTTTCTTGAATAGATTTTAGATCTGCGTTCTTTTCTTATTTCTTTCCACTTGTAGCTTCCTAAGCGCTGCTCCTTTAATGTATTTTTTCCTAAGAACGTGACTTACAGGATGGTTGGGATTGGCATGGAGTTTCCAGAGGATTTTACATCCAAGGGAGATATTAGCATGGTCGGGGTCCCATATCTAGAGGCCGCCATCACGCAGAGGGTGTTTCACTGTCTCCCATTTGATCAAATGGACTTGTGTTGGTTCCCTTTACCTCTATGCCAGAGAAAGTCATGCAGCAGCTTGGAGATCTCCTCAGAAATGGATTTGGGCACCATTAGAAATGAAGCTTGGTAAATTTGGAGAGAAGAGAGCACCGATTTTATCAGTGTGAGCTTTCCTCCATGTGTTAGCCACTGACCTCCCCAAGATTCAATTTTAGATTTGATTTTATTGATCACACCGTCACACAAAGAAATTCTATTGATACCCAGTGTTAATGGAAATCCTAAATAGTTTATTTTATCCCATCTGGCATAACCAGTGAACCCCAGAATGCGTGCTGCTCTCTGGATGTCGTTCTCGTCAGCATTCCAACTGTAGACAACACTTTTTCTTTCATTTATCAGTGCTCCAGAAACACTATGGTAGCCTTGGAGGGTGGATTTAAAGGCAAAGGCAATTCTACTAGAGACTCCGCCCAACATCAGGGAATCATCTGCAAAGAGGGAATGGTTGATCGGCTCCAGCCCATTCATAATTCGAAGACCAGGAGAAATCCCTGCATCCTTGTCCATCTCCAGCTTCCTATCGAGCGTATCTGCCATGAGGATGTATAGGAAAGGGGAGAGAGGGCAACCTTGCTTCAATCCCCTCATGGCTTGAAATTATCTGGTTGGCCTCCCATTAACAAGCAGAGCTATCCTAGGCTTGCTAGTGCAGGCTTTGTTCAAGTTGACAAATTCTTGTGAAAATCCATAGGAGACGAGGACCCTGTAGAGAAAGAACAAATTTACCCTGTCAAAGGCATTGGCCATATCCAGCTTGACCAGTATACCTTTCTCCTTCATTAAATTTTTGGAGTGCATGGTTTCCTGTACTTGAATGACATTATCCACTATATGTCCTCCTTTGACAAACCCCCTTCGTGATATGGAGATGAGGCTTCCGAGGAGCGGTTTAATTCTATTAGCAAGGAGTTTTACAATTATCTTATATGAGGCATTGCAGAGGGAGATGGGTCTGATCCTTCCAAAGGTGCCAAGTTTTGATTCTTTCAGAATTAATGCAAGGAAGGTATAATTGGTGTTGCCCCCCATTTTTTTCTTTTTGCAGAAATCCTTTAATCATTCTAATGAAGCCAACTTTGATGATGTCCCGGGAGATCCTATAGAAGTGGATTGAAAACCCATTAGGTCGAGGGGCTTTATCAGGTTCCACAGACCATATGACATTGCTGACATCTTCCTCAGTGATTTGTTTTGTGAGTGCTATATTGTCATCTATGTTACCAATGAAGGTATGTTGTTGAGAAATTTCGAGATGTCCTCTTCTCTGCCTTTGTTTCCTTTATTGTATAGATTTTGGAAATGAGAGGTAGCAGCAACTTTAACTTGGTCATTTCCTTTGCAGATCACCCCTTCAGAGGTAGTGATTTCCGAGATATGGTTGCGGGAGAGACGGGATTTGAATTGGCGACGCAAATAAGAGGTGTTCCGATCTCCAGATTTCAACCATAGACTGCGTGACTTAATTCTCTACGATAAGAGTTGCATTGGGTAGATTGTTCTTTACCTAGTTCTGCATATGTGATGTCTTTGGTGTCCATTTCCATCTGTAAATCTTCCAACTGTTGCATTGCTTCCTTTCTCTGATTGTTAGGGGTGATGGTGGGATTTTTGCTCCATTCCTTTAGAGCTTTCATTGTGTCCTTTAACCTCTGTTCCCACACATAGCTAGGAGAACAATTTACAGTGGTGGACCAATCCATTCAGACTGTATCAAGGAATCTATCTTTACTACTCCAAAGTGGATTGAGACTGAATGGGATTGGGCGCAGGTTTTCTTCCTATTCCAGCAAAATAAGAATGGGCTTATGATCCGAAGTGAGCTTGGGAAGGATTTTTGAGCAGATGAGCCTCCTTTCCAACATCATTGAGCTCTGGACAAGAAATCTGTCCAATCTGGATGAGATGTGTTCTTCCCCTGTTATATTATTGGTCCAGGTGTATAATCCTTTCTTTGGCTTGAAATCTATTAGGTCCCATTGGAGGACTATGTCTTCAACCACATGAATCATTTAATCCCTGCTACTACTGCATCCTCTTTTTTCATTTATATTCAATACTATGTTAAGGTCTCCGAAAATGATGATATTATTTGGAGAGTGGAGTTCTAGAAAAGCATTTAGAGTTTGCCAGCATTATTTCTTCTCTGCATACATTACCGAAACATATAGATTGAAAAGTGATAAGGATAACTTACTTGCTCTATGGCTTAGCTTGGTGAAAATCCAGTGTTGAGTCTCAAAGGAATTGACAAGAGTAAATCGGTCCTCCTTCCACAAGGTGGCAATTCCTCTTGAGGATCCCCTTGAACTTACTGCTTTACCTGCATTCTTCTACCATTTCTTTTTTCTGATCTCAAGAAGGGTTTCCCCTTCAATTTTTATCTCTTGGAGCAAGATGATATCTATAGGTTCCATTTTCATGAGGTCCTTCACAACTTCGGATTTTGACAAGTTCCCCAAGCCTATACAATTCCAAGAGATGAGACACATTACTTACTATTGGGGGTGTTTGGAACTCCTCCCTTTGGAGGCCTTGTTCTGGTGCTCCTTCCGATGGACATCTCAATTGTGGGTTGGCTTCCTTGTGTTTTTTGTCTTTCTGCCTCTTCGTCCCTTGCTTCTTTACGAGACTTTTTGCCGGCTCTTTTTGTAGGCATTTCGAGGATCTCATCCTCCAAGGAGCTGGGAGAATCAACTATCTTATTTTTTTATATTTCTGCATATGAGGGAGAAGACGAGATTTCATGGGTTCTTCTGGATTTCCTTCTTATTCGATGTCTTTTCAATGGAAGGAAGCTTGGGATGATCGTTGTTGTCATTATCTGTTTCTGCTACATTATTGACCTCTTTATTTAAAGTGCCTACTATCAGAGAGGGGATGGAGCTCTCAGCCCCTTGATCTTACCCAACTGGCAGGGATTTGTTCACTTTTACTGTCCCTTTTCCTTGAGGTTTTGATGGCCCTATTTTCTGCACTATGGTCCATTGTTATTCTTTCGAATTTTCACTTTCTTCAGCGGCCTTTTTTTTGCAGTGCCTTGCAAAATGTTCGTAGTTGTTGTGGCTCATTTGCAATATCCTTTATTTTAATTTTTCAAAAATACAAAAAAATGGAAAAACATATGAAATATGTGTTAAAGTAGTGCTTCTCATACTTTAACTAAAGTTGTAATGTTTTTTGTAAATTTAAAGTTCAATACTTTAAAATATTTGAAAAGGTGGGTCCTAACGCTTTAGTTAATGATCGAGCAAGTATGCAAGCGGGATCCGAAGATTTTCCTATCAGAAGATAAAGGTGGCAACCCGCAGGCACATTCGACACACGAGTTAACGGGGAGGGTGCCTATGTAGTTGACCCCGTTGATTGATCGGTCGATCACGATTTACGGTTTGGATTCACAGCTAGGGTAGGGCCCCGATGAGCACTCCATACCATAGAGGCCTCTTGTAGAGACGTAAGCTGCTGGTTGGTGACAGCTTTCAGCCATGTCACGGTACCGTTTAACGGTCTTTAGCACGTCAACTCAGCATTTAATTTCTATACCCCGTGCCATCTATTTAAACCGGTTCTTCTTTTCATAAGTTAAATGTTATTCTTCGGTATTTTTCAACCTAATTGAACTTGTGTCTTCCATTTTTTATCGCGACCCTATCGTTGTTCGCCACCCTGAGAAGTATCATGGCTAAACGTTCATCCTTTTCCAGCTCATCCAACCATATTCCTCTCATGGACACTTAGAGGGATATCCGAGATACTATTTTCTCTCTAGAACACCTTCCATTTTATCAGCAGGTGTATTTGAATAACAAAGCATGTCCTATTTTCTCTACCATGGCCAAGTCAGGTGTATTGTCTGCATGTATCCCTAAAACTCATCTTTTTCTCGAGTTTGTGCACTGGCTGGTATCTGTTATGTATCATGGAAAGTGTTTTGTAATGAATTCTCTAGGAGAGAATGTTTTTCAAGTCTCGGCCCAGTTAATTCGTCAAGCTTTATGTTATCTAGAGTTGGAGTCTTATGTTCAATTCATTGATGAGTCATTGGCAGCGCATTGTGATAGTCTTGCAGGTCAAGAATTAACCCAGTTCGCCTTCTTCCTAAGGCTAGATACGAAGTGGTTTGCACTTGACAGTAAATAATTCTCCATAGAAGTTTTTGATGCAGAAGTTCGGCCAGTGTTGAGGTGTATACTAAAGATATTGGGAAAGGAGGACGACAGCATAATTGAAAAATCAGTTCTGGGATTGTTTGCATTAATGATGAAGTCGAGAGTAGTGTTTGATATTCCTTCATATTGGCGAGAGGTTGTCAATACCCAACTCATGAGTTTATCACTCACTGGGTCATTCAAGTGCCCTTCTCTTATCATTTATCTCTTTTTATACCACAATGTGGAAGAATTCTTGCATTTGGGGTTGAACATCATGGATAAAAATAAAAAGAGGCAATCAATAGTGTTTTGGACTGATGTAGTAAGAGAAGAACAAAATGAAGAGGGCTTGTTTGATTTTGCAAATAATTTAATGTCTACTGCCTATAAGATTTTGAATGGGGTTTCTCCCTCATGTTTCTTGCCAAAAGCTCAAGAATTTCTTCAGTTGGGTACAAATTGTAAATTTGGAGATTGGTATGTGTATGAAGACTCCTCAGAGATCAGACTTTATGGAGCTGGGGTAGAACCATATAGGCTTCCTAAATTTGTTCCTATGAGATTATTTTCCTTAGAATTCATTAGGCAGAGTTTAAATGTTGATCAAATACATTTTGTACCTATGAAAAAGGGTCATATGTTTCAATTACCTATGTATGTGGGTCCGTTTGTAGTCAACATGAGACAAACAACTAATGAGGTTAATATGAGGTTAGATGGTATGCACTTGTTGTTAGGAGATAAATGGGATTATGACCCTCATAAATTAATTTCAAACTAGAGAGTTGAAAATCGTTACTCAGCATTTGTTCATGAAAGTAGACCTGACATAGAGAAGCTAGCCAATACGGGTTTTGCAGGTTATGTTGGTTCTAATATACAAACTCATATTATATCTAAGAAATCAAGAAAGAGGAGTAAAGAGGCAGTTTTAGATTCAGAAGATGAAGAGCAGAGAGCCGAAAAGAGAACAAGATTCAATGAAGACATAACAGGTGCTTAACTTGGCTTCTCACTTAAATTAGGAGATGAGCAGAATGTTCCATCCTCACCAAGAAGACATGGAGATGCTCAGGAGAAAGTACATTTGATTAAACAAGTATTTGCTCAAATTACTGAAAGGAATCAAAGGATGAAGGCTATCATGGAGGCACAGGCTGAATATCAAATAACTCCAGACCAAAAAATATTGTTGACTGCCATGGATCTTGAAAAAGATCAGTTTAAGATTGCTCTCTCTCACCCCTCTGATATGAAAATAGGGTCATCAAGTATTTTTAATACTGCAAATTTAACTGTTGATGTGAGAAAGATTCCTTTGCTTGATAAAGTAAATTACACATGCAAACAGGTCAATTGACAGTGACTAATTTGACCAAAACTAATGCAATCGCTCTTAAGGTAGAGAACATGCTAGGGAAGGTGATCAAGCAACTAAAATTGGAGAAAGCCAACTCAAGGGCTTTAACAACACAAAATGAAGAACTCAAGATGATAATTGTGAATATTGGAGTAGATCCAAATGATAGATCTGCTGTACAGAAATTACTACAAAGTGTAGAATCAGATATTTCTATATTGAAGAAGAAGTTGAAGTTACCTACAGGGGAGCATTCTATGGCAGCAGAGGTGGCAGAAGTGGAAAGTGAAAAAGAAAGCCTTCTTCAGCAGCTCTTACAGAAAGAAAAAGAAATTTCAAAGTTGAAGGAAACTGTATTGACACTGCAAAACCAGATTGATTCCCATTCCTGTACCATCATTTTTCCATCTAGAAATGATGATCAAGCAGCACAATTATCTCAATTGAACACTGAACTGAAAATGGAAAAGAAAGATCTCAAAAAGGTACAAAATAATTTGGAGATCAAAAATAATGCAGGCCAAGGATGGAGGAATTGATAAGTACATGGCAGATTATCAAACAGATAATGTTTAAATCAAGAGCCTTAAGGAGAAATTGAAGGGAAACATAACTTTTATACATGCTAAAGATATCATCTAGAATGAAATCATTGAAGAAATGAAAGCAACTTGGGGATCTTTGACTATTGTATCAGAAGAGAAAAGCATTGTCAGATATTTTTAGGAGTAGGTTATGGCAGACAAGTAGAAGACTATAAACAGAGCCATATGGGAAAAGAAGTTTATTGATTTCATTGATTCAAAGAGTGATCAGGAGTTAGAAGAAAATGATATTACAGATAGGATCCTGTATGCTGTAGAGATTAACACATCGATTGTTAAAAATACTTACAGGAAGACTACTCAGAAGAAGTTGACAGAAATTAAGGAAGCAATGAAAAAATTTGACAATCTATATGACAAAAGAGCCAGGGCAGGATTGCCATCATGTTGGGACCTTAAAGGCAGCCTGTTATCATGGGATTCTTATTAACCATTATTGGCATTGGAAAAAATTAAGGTGGATAATACTCATGAGAAGACTCAGATACTGAAAGGAGCAACAGTTAATAACTTTCTTCAGAGGAATTTTCAACTATTATGGATGGTGAAGACCTTATTTATAGAGCGACCAACATTCAACAGGATCACTGCCTTTAGGATGGAGTACCACAAGCTAATTAAATCTCCTAAGACAAACATTTAAGTGTGGAAGAAATGTAGAGCTTGGATGGTTGTTCTACCCAATGATCCCTCATCCTTAAAGAAATACAAGTCAGCCAATCAGGAGAATGTAGCAGCAGTGGGGCCAATTCATATTCAAAAAATATATTAGAGTTTAAATTTTATTTTATCTCTATTAAGAGAGTTCAATTGTAATGAGATATTTTGATGATATGTAATAGGTAGTTTAGGAAGTTTCAAGTAGTTTGAGTAGTTAGGAGTAGTTTCAGCAGTTACAAACTGCTTTACATTGTATTTAAAGAGAAAGAGAAGAAAGGAAAAGGTTCCGAGTTTTGGACCTTTGGACTACTCTAAATTTTGTACTCAATTTTCTGATGATTAATGAATGAAGATCAAGATTCTTGCATTTGTTGTTATTGATATGTTTCCCAGTTTCCATTCTGTATTTTTCCTTCTATGAATAAAATGAAGTAATGTAGCTACAGGTCTCTTTTTACATATGTGAATAAGAGTTAAATATCCTTAATGGTCGCTCCTTCATTTTAACTATTCCACTTTCATAAAATTCTTCTGAAGTTTAAAGTGATGGATCATGTTTATCATCATATTAGTTTGAGCTTCCTTCATGTTCTTCTTATCACTCCAATTAATATCTGCAGATAATGGAATTGTGAAGAATTTATTGCATCAGATTCTTGAGGGTTTTAATAATTAATTTCTAAAGGTGATTAAGGAAGGACCATTTGATATAATATTTCTATGACATATATATATAAATGTCTTGAGCACTGATTCCTTATCACAGCCAAGGGATTGTTTCTTAAGATACAACTTTTTTTGGCTCCATGGATGGGGACGAAGAAGCGATGTTCATTCCCTGGGTTTTTGTTATATTTCCTTTGGTTGTTCAGAGAGGAGGAAATATCAGGCTATGTTTTTATTCCATAATTTTTCCGTATAAAAGGCCTCATAAGAGGTCAAAAACCTCGCAACACAAAGTTCCTATTCTGTCAGATCCTGAAAAATTGGTTTCTAAAAAGGCTCAGAAACCAAAAACTCCTTCCACACCTGATCCTACACTGCCTGCACCTAGCAGTAGTTCACATAACCCTTCATCTAAGGTTATTTCTCGAAAACTCACTTTCTCAGAACAAGAATCCTTTTCCCCAGCAGTCCATTTTCAAGAACCAAGGTTAGAAGAACAATCTTTTGAGTCTGTTTCATTTACCTTCACAGAATATCAACCGAATATAGTTGTTGGTTCTTCTGTCGTTGTTTATCAACCTCTTCCCATATCAGTTGTTTCACCCCCTTCATCCACATCAACAACTGGTTCATTAACCCCACCTACTCAAGGAGCGGTTAACCAAGTCATAAACATGACGGCCCATGCTTCTTAATGAATAGGTATGCACCGTTAAATCTTCTGCAACCTATGAATGCCATGCCCCAAGAATACCTCAAGTTGCTTCCTCGTTTTACTGGTGAAGATGAAGTGACTCCAGAACAAAACTTGCCATTGTTTTGCACTTTTCCTGAGAATCTAAATGTAGAACATCTAGACATTGTGATGAGACTTTTTGTACAGTCTCTGAATGGAGAGGCAAGAAAATGGTTTAAAGGTTTGCCGAATGGATCAATTAATAATTGGGAGGAATTAGAGACACAATTCACTCGAAGATGGGGTGAAAAAAGAGATCATGGTTAGTCATTGACAGAGTTTAATGCTATCAAGAAAATTTTTGATGAAAACATGACTGATTTTATTAAAATATTCAACAAATTGTATAATAGTTTACCCATAGAAATGAAACCCCCTCCTGTTGGAGCAAGGGTAGTCTTTGATGGAGTTTTTGAGTCAGATTTTAGTTTCACTTTAAGAGAGAGGAGATCTCATACTCTTGAACAAATCCAAACTGATGCTTTGGATATTGAAGCAAACATGACTGTTGCTGGGAAAACACAAGAAAAGCATTGAGTTCAAGAGAAAGGCAAGGCCAAAGAAGAATCACCACAGGACCAGAGGATTGATGACATGACAAAGGTTATCAAGAATTTGTCAAATAAGTTAGAGAAGATGGAGTTAGAGAATAAAAATTCCCCAAGTCCTGCACAACAAAACAGAGGAGTTTTCAATCCCCAATTTCGAAAACAACCCCTGCAAATCTTGCAGAGGGAGAGAGAAGATCAAGGTCAAGTTCAGGAACCATTGTATATAGAAGTAGCACCCACACAGTCTGTTGAAGATGATCAAAGGGAAGTCGAAGATCATATATCTGCCATGTACATGAAAGAAGATGAAGAAGAGGAAGAATGTGAAGAAGAATACACCGAAGCTGAGGGGTCCTTTGACCAAGAAGAGATGGATGATTATTGCAGACAATTTACAAACTTTATGTAAGCAGAGTTGCATAAGAAATATGATTTAAGATCAAGAAAGAGATCAAGGACACAGGATGATGAATAACAAAAGCAAGAGTCAGTTATTTCTCCAATGACGACTCCACAATCAAAGAACTCAGTAAAACAATCAGATAAAGGGAAACATCATATGAATCTAGTAAGTGGAATAGAAATGCAATGGGCTAGGACTTCCCAAAACAATTCTATTGATACTAGCAATTTGGAGAAGGTCGTTAATGTGCCTAAACATATTTCTAATCCTAATAAAAATCAAGAAGAACTTGAGAATATTGTCAAAAAAATCAAGCTTTTAATTGATCAAAAGAGCTAGAAAATTTCAAAATCCAAGTACCTCTTCTTGAACTAGCTAAGACACTAGGTTACAAGAAAGAAATTGCAGAATTCATTAATATTTCTCAGTCTGATGACATTAGTGATACTGTGAATTTGAAAGAAGAAAAGACAGTGGTCATTTTTGGTCCACATGTGGAGGAGGTAGATTCTTCTATCCCCCCATTTTATATATCACTGCGTCTTCATGATTTCATTCTTCATAATTGTATGCTAGACTCAGGTGCTTCACATAATCTCATGCCATTATCTGTAATGAAAGAATTGAATTTAGAGATTACTAAACCCTATAGAGACCTATATTCATTTGATTCAAAAATGGTGAAGTGTGTTGGGCTTATCAAAGATATGGTGATATCCCTGGCCCAAATTCCATCCAAAAGTATCATGATGGATGTAGTGGCCGCAGATATTCCAGCTAGGTTTGGTATGCTTTTTTCCAGATCTTGGGGAGAGAAGCTTGGAGGAGTTTTAAAACTGGACTTCAAATATGCTATAATTCTTGTGTTTAATGGGGAAGAAATAAGGTTATATAGAGAAACAAGATTTGTTAAAACTACCACAAAGAAAGATGCAGGAAATTCCCCTATTTATGGTCAAGAAAAAGAAGATCTTTCATGTTTTATGCTGCATGAAGATGCAGAGTTTGCTAAAGACTCAGAGAAACAACTCTCTTCACCAATTCTACATAATGAGTTGGGTTCAAACAAAATTTGGAAATGTTATGTTGATGGTGCCTATTCAAAAGATGGCACAGGAGCTAGATTTTTACTGATATCTCCAGAAGGTGATATTTTACCTTTTTATTTTAAGCTTGAATTTCAATCAACAAATAATGTAGCTAAGTATGAGGCATTAATTCTAAGTCTTCAAACTACTAAATAAATGGGAATCCAATGTATTTCCATTTTTGGTGATTCTGAGTTGATTATAAGACAGATTAAAAATATTTGCCAAACCAAACATCCAAGGTTGAGATCATATAGGAATGAAGTATCGGACTTGATTGAGAATTTTTTTGAAGCTTTGAACCTTAAATTCATTCCAAGAGAAGAAAACAGAATGGTAGATTCATTGGCAGTTGCAACTAGTACTTTCAAGCCACCTATAAATCTGAAATTTTGACAATGTTAAGAATTGGCATTTTTTTGAAGACAATGAGCAGATAAAGCATTTTCTGACAATGATTGAAAATTTTGAAGATATTGAAATAGATCAAGAAAGTGAACAGATTGATCAAAATGAAGAATTGAAAAATCTTAAGCAATCAATAGGTGATCAGAAAATAATCTAGTTGAAAGATAATATATTGCCCAAAGGATTAGTTCCTCTTAAAATATTGTTTGATGCAAATGAAGTAGCACTGGATCCAAAGAAGGTCCCTCAAGAGGGTGATATGGAAAATTGTAATCTGGGAACTCAACAGGAACCCAAGGTTGTCAAGTTATTCAAGGGTGTCCCTAAGAATTATAAAGAAAGGTACATTGACCTTTTTAAAAAATATATGGATGTGTTTGCATGGTCCTCTGAGGATTTGAAAACATATGACTTGGATATTATTCAGAACAAGATACCATTGAAGGATGGGATCAAGCCTCACAGACAGAAACTTAGACAGATCAATCCATTTCTCCTTGCTCCAATTGAAAAAGAAGTGAAGAAATTGCTGCAAGAAAAAATTATAGTCCCACTCAGATATTCAGACTGGGTTTCTAACCTGGTTCTTGTGAGGAAAAATAATGGAGAAATAAGGTTATGTGTTGACTTCAGGAATTTAAACAGGGCATCACTTAAATACAATTATCCTTTGCCTAATATGGACTATGTTTTACAGAAAGTGACAGGAGCATATAGATTGTCAATGGTTGATGGTTTCTCGAGGTACAATCAGGTAGCGGTTGAAAAATAAGATCAGAAGAAAACAACTTTTACCACACCATGGGGAATGTTCATGTATGCAAGAATTCCATTTGGCCTATTAAACGCAAGTGCCACTTTTCAAAGGGAAATGGACATAGAGTTTGTGGGTGATAAGTTTGTAGTTATATATTTGGATGATGTGACCATTTTTTGAGGTTAGGAGCATTGTTTCATGAACATTCTGAAGGATTTGTTTAGGTCCCTATATTACTAGTTTAGTCCCTTATTGTTATTAGTGTAGCCCCTTATTGTTATTGTTGTACCCCTGTAACCCCAATATTGTTATTATTGTGCCCTTACATTATTATTGTTAGGTCGGCTAGGATTATATTGTGGCCCCATGGACTCCTATATATAGAAGGAGGTTTTGGTCATTTGTATCATCTAAGAATTGTTCATTTATGTAATGTATTGAGTTACCAACCAAGTAAACTGGCTAAAGGCATTGATATCTCTTTTCTTCTATTTTTGGAGCTGGTTCCATAACATTTGGTATCAGAGCTTTGGATTCTAGGGTTTCACTGCTCCAAACAGGCAATCGTGGAATTTTCGCTATAATTTTTTTATACAAAGGTTCAAAAGCTGAAATTTTTAGACCATGAAGACGAAATCCTGAGGAAAATCGTCGCAAAATTTTAGAGCTTGGTTCACAATATTTCGGAGATATGATTTATGGAAGTTAGGGAATTTTGCAGGCTCCTAAATTTAACCTAAACAGGTCATCGCAAAATATTCGCTATAATTTTGTTTCTACGATGGTTCAAAAGCTGAAATTTTCACAAAGCCAATCCAGAATCGTGAGGAACCTCCTCTAGAAATTTCAAATCTTGGTTCGCAAAAGTTTGGGAGATATGATATGTGGAAGATAGGATTGTTTCAGGCTCCGGAATTTCATCTTAAAGAGGTGACCATGGGAAAAACAACATAAATCTCTCTCTGAGCGTTAGATTGGGATTCTGTAAAAATTGGACGCAAGTACACGGACTATCCTTTTTGGAATATCAATTTCAGAGCCGAAGGAGGAAACAGTGACACGTGACAACTCATACAAGTTCACTCTACTGAACCAGTCCATAATTAGGTCATCGTGGGAGATTGGGCATAACGTTGTCTTGAAGAATCCAAATCAAGTCAGACCTATGGCATTCGAAAGAAGATTCAGAGGGCTACTTTATGACTGAATTTCGGATATTGAAGATCTAAAATCACAGAGATAATTCAGTTTCAATATCGAGCTCCTCAAAAGCAAGAAAAAGGTGTGTATTTTTTTCGAATTACATAAGTCTCTTTTGAAAAAAAAAAAAATAGTTTGAATTTATTCCAAGGTAATATTGAAGAATAGATATCAATATCGGGTTCTAAAATTCCCCCCTAAAAATAATTCAACACCCATTAAGCCTTCAGAAGGCTCTACTATGACTCATGAAGACGAAGAAACACAACATGAGATATCAAAATTACAAGAGCAAGTGCACCAAATTTCGCTATCAAAAAGAGGAACAAAAAAAATGAAATTGAAGTTTTGAAGAAAGGCGTGGAAACTAAGATGGATGGTTTGAAGAAAGGCGTGGAAGCTAAGATGAATGGTTTGGAAGCTAAGATGGATGGCATGGAAGTGGGCATGGAATCTAAGTTGGATGGCATGGAAGCTAAGATGGATGACATGGAAGCTAAGATGGATGACATGGAAGCTAAGACCGATGAAAAAATGAAAGACAACATGGAAAACATGAAGATTGATTTGGAAAAGTTGATACAAGAAATGTTTCCTAATGGCGAAAAAGGTAGTAGAAGAACCTCATGATGAGAACAAAATAAATGTTAATCGTGATTTCATAACCTCTAATGTTTGCGGGAAGAACCACCATATTCCAAAAATGGATATGAGGAAGTTTGATGGAAAGGATCCAGTAACATGGATACTACAGATGGAGAAATATTTTGATCTCCATAATGTGCAAAACACACAAAAGGTATGCATTGCAACTTTACATTTAGAACAAAATACATTTGTATGGTATCGATGGCTTTTCTCCCGTAAAAAAATTGTCACTTGGTCAAATTTTACGGAGGAAATGATATCACATTATGAAGATACAAAGAGCAACACCTTCTTTAGCCAATTGATAAATCTCAAACAAAAGGGTTCAGTGGCGGAGAAAATAGAGGACTTCCAAAAATTAAATATAAGGGTAACTGATATTCCAAAGGAACACAAGATTGATGTCTTCATGGGGACTTTAAAGGATAAAATCCAACATGAAGTTCGCGTTTGGGAACCTGATTCATTGGAAAAGGCATTCAGGTTGGCAAGAAAAATTGAATGTAAAATTATGGCAACAAGGAAGCCTACCACTCACATATATAAAGATGGAAGTGTTGCTACTCCTAGACTTCCACAACCTATAAGTTTGACACCACAACAATTGAAAGAAAAAAGAGAAAAAGGGCTTCTCTACAGTTGTGATAGCAAATACACTAAAGGTCATAAATGTGCTGAGAAGAAATTATTTTACATACATTGTGAAGAGGAAGAAGAAAATGAACAAGAATCTTCAAAAGAAGAATATATACACGAGGAACCAACCCTGGAAGAGGAAGAAATGAGTTTGACCATATCGTGTAATGCATTGGCAGGAATTACCACTCAAACTCTCAAGATAGAAGGACATATCAAGAAGAAAATGTAATAGTGTTGATTGATTCGGGTAGTACCCATAATTTTATTCATTGTAAGGTAGCCAAGGAATTGAATTGTTTCCTATACCCAACTCCAGAATGTCAAGTGATGGTTGCAAATGGAGGAACTATAAATTGCTAAAATGCCATAATATCAAGCTAACTATGTAAGAATATGCTGTTGAATAATCCAATACTTTCCATTCCTATGGGAGGTGATGAAATATTGCTAGGAGTACAATGAATTTTAATCTTTGGGACGGTAGCTTTTAATTTTCAAGGTTTTTTTTGAAATTTATTTTGGAAGGAAATGAAGTTGAATTATGGGGTATCGCATGAAAATTGGGAAAGAAAATAAGCTCTAATGTCACGACAAAGCTTTTGAATAAATAAGAACGATGTGTCATTACATAATTATTCTCACTAGAAGTTCCAAAATGAAAATCATCTATTTCTCGAGATCTCCAAAAAGTCTTGGACAATCATTTCAAGGTGTTTGAAACTCCCAAAGGACTCCCACCTATTCATGATCATGATCATGTTATTCATTTGATTCTAGGAAGTGTTCCTCCAAACATCAGGCCTTGCAACATACATTATGTCCAAAGAAAGTGAATTAGGCGACCTTGATTTTGAAATGTTAGAGGATGGTATAGTTAAACCTAGTCAAAGTTCTTTCTCTACTCCATTAGTATTGGTGCACAAGAAGGATGGATCATGGCACATGTGTCTAGATTATAGGGAGCTCAATAAGCTCACTATTAAAGATAAATTTTCCATTCCTATGATTGATCAAATATCATATGAATTAAATGGAGCAATTTATTTTACCAAGTTGGATCTTCGTTCAGGATATCATCAAATTAGAATGAAGACTGAAGATATTCTGAAAACAACATTTCAAACTCATGAGGGTCATTATGAATTTTTGGTCATGCCGTTTGGACTTACCAATGCACCTTCTACATTCAAGGGTTGATGAATTCCATTTTCAAACCATTTCTTAGAAAATGTGTGCTAGTATTTTTTGATGACATACTAATCTACAACAGGTCTTGGAAGGATCATGTTCAACATATTGACAGGGTACTCAAACTATTGGAGGAGAAAAAAATATATGCAAAAACATCCAAATGTTTCTTTGGAGTACAAGAGGTGGAATATCTGGGTCATATTGTATCTCACGAGGGTGTTAAGGTAGACCCTAAAAAAATTAAAGCCATTAAGAGATGATCTGACATAAGCGGTTGAAGTTTCGCGGAGTTAATAAATTATTATTGCAAGTTTGTCAAGAATTATGGGAGAATAGAAGCACCTCTAACAACATTATTGAAGAAAGATGCATTTTCATTGACTCCTGTAGAAACTAAGGCCTTTGAACATATTAAAGAGGTAATATTCCTAGCACCGGTCTTAGCTATTCCATACTTCACAAAAACCTTTATTATGGAATGTGAGGCCTCAGGAAATGCAATTGGTGTTTTTTTAATGCAAGAAGGAAGACCCATTGCTTTTGAAAATCATCCAATCAAAGGAAAGTATTTACATAAAGCTATTTATGAGAAGGAAACCTTAGAAATACTACATGCACTAAATAAATGGCAACCTTACCTAATGGGATGACACTTCAAGGTAAAAACTGATTATGATAGTCTTAAACACTTTTTGGAAAAAGACTATCTTCAGAAGAGCAGCAAAAATGGGTCACAAAGATGTTGGGTTATGACTTTGAAATCATCTACAAAAAATGGAAGCTAAATGTTATTGAATGCACTCTCAAGAAAGAATGAAGAGGTGGAAGAATTTCTTTGTGCCATTTCTATTATCCAACCAGATTGGATAACCGAAGCAAGGGATGAATGGAAGAAGGTCGAAGAAGTGTGGACACTCATTCAAAAGTTGCAGCAAGATCCTAGTACATCTGATACATTTCGTTGGAAAAATGATTCCTTATGGTACAAAGATCGCTTATATCTTTGTAAGAATTCCCAAATAAAACAAAAGCTTCTTTTGGAATTGCACACTTCTCCTTTAGGAGGACACTCATGATTTTTAAAAACTTACCACAGGGTGAAGAAATATTTTTTTTGGGATGGCCTTAAATCAGATATTCAAAATTTTGCGGCGGAATGTTTGGTTTGCCAACAAAATAAAGTTGAGACAATTAAGACCTAGGGTCTTCTACAAACTTTATCCATTCCAAGTCAACGATGGGAGGAGATTTCAATTGATTTTATCACAGGTTTACCTAAGTACGAAGGAAAGGGTGTCATCATGGTGGTAGTTGATAGAATTACCAAGTATGCACACTTTTGTGCATTATCTCATCCATTTAAAGCAAGTACAATTGCTACTACATTTATGGACACAATTCAAAAGCTACATGGAAGCCCAAAGGTTATTGTGAGCGATAGAGATCCCATCTTTACTGGAAATTTTTGGATGGAATTATTTTCTTGTTTGGGTACTAAATTAGCTCATAGCTCATCTTATCATCCTCAATCTGATAGTAAAACTGAGATAGTGAATGAATGTTTGGAAGGATATTTTCATTGTTTTGTATCTGATAATCAAACACAATGGGTCAAGTGGTTACCTCTCACTGAATGGTGGTATAACACTTCCTTCCATACTGCAGCAAAAATGACCCCATTTATGGAACTTTACGGATGTCATCCATCGTCCATCACATCATCCTTAAGAGAAAATTGTAAGGTTCAAGCAGTGGAATACCACATCGAGAATCAACAAGAAGTTCTCCAACTCTTAAAGGATAACCTAAATTTGGCACAAAATTGAATGAAACAACAAGCAGATCAACATCGCAGCGAGAGAAGTTTTGATGTAGGAAACTAGGTATTTTTATGGCTGCAACCATACAAACAAATTTTCCTCAAGCAAGCTAAGAAGGATAATAAATTATCACCAAAGTACTATGGTCCTTACAAGGTGTTGCAAAATATTGGTACTATGGCATAGAAATTGGAGCTTCCTTCTTCTTCGCGAGTGCATCCAGTTTTCCATGTTTCATGGTTAAAGAAGGTTATAGGTGAAAATCTTCTAGTTCAAACAATATTGCCAGAACTTGATGAGGAAGGAAAAATCATATTGGAACCCTGAAGCGGTCATGGAAACAAGAACTCGACAGCTACGAAATCGATCAATTTCAGAGTATCTCATCAAGTGGAAGAACTTACCTACTGAAGATTGTACATGGGAGGATGAGAATTTTTTATAGAAGCACCCAGAGCTACTAAAGCGTTGAGGACAACACTTTTTTGAGGGAGAGGGGAATTTTAGGTCCCTATATTACTAGTTTAGTCCCTTATCGTTATTAGTGTAGCCCCCTTATTGTTATTTTTGTACCCCTGTAACCCCAATATTGTTATTTTTGTGTCCTTACATTGTTATTATTAGGTAAGCTAGGATTATATTGTGGGCCCATGGACTCCTATATATAGAAGGAGGTTTTGGTGATTTGTATCATCCAAGAATTGTTCATTCATTTAATGTATTGGAGGTTTCTCCCTCGAAGTGGCTTATTTCTAAGTTGTTGACATCTCTTTTCTTCTATTTTTGGAGCTGGTTTCATAACAACTTTCCTGAAATGTAGAAAATTTGGGTTGTCATTGAATCCCAAAAAATATTTATTTTCCTTGGAGGAAGGAAAGTTGTTAGGACATATAGCTTCAAATAAGGGAGTAAAAATTGATCCAGCAAGAGTTGAAGCTATTTAGACAATTCCCTTGCCCAGGAGTAAAAAGGATATTCAGAGGTTTCTGGGAAAAATAAATTTCCTGAGAAGATTTGTCCCAAATTATGCTGAAATTGTCAAAAGAATAACATATATGCTGAAGAAGAATGCAGAGGTAAAGTGGGATAAGGATTCTAGAGAATCCTTTTCCATGATTAAAGAATCCCTTTAGGAAGCTCCTATACTAATCAGTCTAGACTATCAAAAAGCTTTTCAAATATTTTCATTTGCATCACCTTCTACCATTTCTACTGTGTTGTTGCAGAAAAATGAAGATGGTAAAGAACAACCTGTGGCATTTTTCAGTAAATTTCTTAGATATGCTAAACTTAAATATAAAATTTTGGAAAAACAGGTGTATGCTTTAGTTAAAGCATTAAAAGCATTAAGGACTTATGTGTTAGGTCTGAGATATAATTCCTATGCTCTGATTGGTATAAGGATATTGTTCATTACTTATGTTTTTTCTCTTGTCCAACCTCACTAAATAGAAAAAAATACAGAGCTCTTAAGCTCAAATCCCAACCATATGTCATAATTGATGCTAAGTTATATTGGAAGGATCCTGCTGGAATTTTATTGTTGTGTTTGAAAAAAGGTGAATCAATGGAAGTTGTAAGAGAATATCATGAGAATCTATGTGGAGGTCATTACAGTTGGAAGGTTATTGCTCATAAAATCCTCAAATCAGGTTTTTACTGGCCCTCCTTGTTCGCTGATATATATAGACTTGTTAGAAGCTGCTAGAAATGTCAGTTATTTGCAAAAAGGAAAAGGTTAGCTCCTCTACCTTTTCTCCCAGTGTTCATTGAGGAACCCTTTAGGAAATGGGGATTAGATTTTATTGGGGAAATTAATCCACCATCAAGTGGACAGTTGAAATGGATTTTGACTGCCACTGACTATTTCAAAAAGTGGGTGGAGGCAATACCTACCAGAAAGGCTAATGACCAGGTGGTAATGAAGTTTATGGAAGAAAACATCTTCAGCAGGTTTGGGTGTCCAATCAAGATTATAACTGACAATGCGCAGGTATTCAATTCAGTTAGATTCATTAATTTTTATCAAACATATAATGTCATTCTACAACATATCATCCTCAAGGGAATGGGCTAGCTAAATCTTCCAACAAGACATTGGTCAATATTTTGAAGAAGACAATTAATGAAAATCAAAAAATCTGGGATTCAAAACTGACATTTTCTCTTTGGGCAGTACGAGTGACTACTAGAAGATCTACAGGTAAGTCCCCTTATGAATTGTTTTATGGAACTCAAGCTTTATTTCCTACTCAGTTGGCTAGACCAGTGATTTCTTTTCTTCAAGAAGCACAAGAAGAACCTAATGCGTTGGTGAGAAGGTTGAACAAGGTTATAGAATCAAGTGAGAGCAGGAACGAAATCAGAGAAAATTTGATCACCTATCAAGAAAAGATGAAGTCAATTTTTGATAGAAAAGTAAAAGAGATTCTTTTCCAAACTAGAGATTTGGTATTAAGATGGGATACCAGAAGAGAAGAGAAGGGAAAGCACGGTAAGTTTGACCCACTCTGGTATGGCGCATACAAGATTGTTGAGGTTAGATCAAATAATAGATTTATTCTAGAGAATCTTGATGGAGAAACAGTAGAGTTGTCTGTGAATGTGCAGTATCTCAAGCATTATTTCCAACATTGAGATTTTATGGTCCACCATTGTACATATTCAGATTTCTCATTGTTCATATTTCATCAAACAACATTTGACTCCATGCCTGAAGTGAAGGCACTAATCTGTAGTTCTTAGTGTTTTGTGGCAAATAACATTATCCCTAGGTGGAGCCAGATGTTATGACTCATTTGCAATATCCTCTATTTTAATCTTTCAAAAATACAAAAAAATATATGAAATATGTGTTAAAGTAGTGCTTCTCATACTTTAACTAAATTTGTAATGTTTTTTGTAAATTTAAAGTTCAATACTTTAAAAGATTTGAGAAGGTGGGTCCTAACGCTTCAGTTAATGATCGAGCAAGTATGCAAGCGGGATCCGAATATTTTCTTGTCAGAAAATAAAGGCAACAACCCGCGGGCACATTCGACACACGGGTTAATAGGGAGGGTGCCTCCACAGTTGACCCCGTTGACTATTCAGTCGATCACGATCTACGATCTAGATTCACTGCGGGGGCAGGGCCTCGATGACGCTCCATATCCTAGAGGCCTCCTGCAGTGATGTAAGATGCTGGTTGGTGACAGCTTTCAGCCATGTCATGGTACTGTTTAACAGTCTTTAGCGTGTCAAATCAACATTTAATTTCTAGACCCCACGCCATCTATTTAAACCGGTTCTTCTTTTCCCAAGTTAAATGTTGGATTGGAGGTTTTTGTGATGTAGTTTTTCAGATGTAAAACTCGGAGTATCCGCAGTTGTCATTTTTAGTCTACGTTTTGAGTCTAAATCAAGACTCATCTTCGCAAGTTAAATGCTATTCTTCTGTATTTTTCAACCTAATTTCACTTATGTCTTCCATTTTTGTTTGCCACCCTATCGTTGTTCGCCACCCTGAGAAGTATCATGTCTAAACATTCATCCCTTTTTGTCTCATCCAGCGATATTCCTCTCATGGACACTGAGAGGGATATCCGAGATATTGTTTGCTCTGTAGAACACCTTCCATTTTATAAGCAGGTCTGTTTGAATGAAAAATCATGTCCTATTTTCTCTGCCATGTCCAAGTCAGATATATTGTCTGCATGTATCCCTATAACTCGACCTTTTCCTGAGTTTGTGCACTGGCTGGTATCTATTACGTATCCTGGCAAGTGTTTTGTAATGAATTGTCTAGGAGAGAATGTTTTGCAAGTCTCGGCCCAGTTAATTCATCAAGCTTTATGTTATTAAGAGTCAGAGTCTTATGTTCAATTCACTGACGAGTCATTAGCAGTGCATTATGATAGTCTTGCAGGTCAAGAATTCACCCAGTTTTCCTTCTTCATAAGGCCAGATACGAAGCGGTTTTCACCTCACAGTAAAGAATTCTCCATAGAATTTTTTGATGCAGAATTTCGGCCAGTGATGAGGTGTATACTAAAGATATTGGGAAATGAGGACGACAACATAATTGACAAATCAGTTCTGGGATTTTTTTCATTAATGATGAAGCCGGGAGTAGTGCTGGATATTCCTTCATATTGGCAGGAGGTTGTCAATACTCAACTCATGAGTTTATCACTCACTGGGTCATTCAGGTTCCATTCTCTTATCATTTATCTCTTTTTATATCAAAATGTGGAAGAAATATTGCGTTTGGGGTTAAACATCATGGATATAAATAAAAAGAGCCAATCAGTAGTGTTTTGGACTGATGTAGTAAGGGAAGAACAAAATGAAGAGGGGTTGTTTGATTTTGCAAATCATTTCATGTCTACTGCATATAAGATTTTGAATGGGGTTTCTCCCTCATGTTCCTTGCCAAAATCTCAAGAATGTATTTAGTTGGGTACAAATTGTAAATTTGGAGATTGGTATGTGTATGAAGACTACTCAGAGACTAGACTTTATGGGCCTGGGGTAGAAATATATAGGATTCCTACATTTTCTCCTATGAGATTATTTGCCTTAGAATTCATTAGGCAGAGTTTGAATGTTGATCAAATACATTTTGTACCTATGAAAAAGGGTCATATGTTTAAATTACCTATGTCTGTGGGTCCGTTTATAGTCAACATGAGACAAGCAGTTGATGAGGTTAATATGATTTTATATGGTATGCACTTGTTGTTAGGAGATAAATGGGCTTATGAACCTCTTAAAGTAATTTCAAACCGGAGAGTGAAAATGGGTACTCAACATTTGTTAGTGAAAGTAGACCTAACATAGAGAAGATAGCCAATAAGGGTTTTGCAGGTTCTGTTGGTTCTAATATACAAACTCCTATTATATCTGAGAAATCAAGCAAGAGGAGTAAAGAGGTATTTGTAGATTCAAAATATGAAGAGAAGAGAGCCGAAAATAGAACAAGATTCAATGAAGACATAAGAGGTGCTCAACCTAGCTTATCGCTTCAACTATGAGATGAGCAGAATGTTCCAGCCTCACCAAGAAGACATGGACATGCTCAGGAGCAAGTACCTTTGATTAAACAAGTATTTGCTCAAATTGCTAAAAGGAATCAAAGGATGAAGGCTAGCATGGAGGCACAGACTGAATATCAAATAACTCCAGACCAAACAAGATTGTTGACTGCCATGAATCTTGAAAAAGATCAGTTTAAGATTTCTCTTTCTCACCCCTTTGATATGACTATAGGGTCATCAAGTAATTTTAATACTGTAAATTTAACTGATGATGTGACAAATATTCCTTTGCTTGATAAAGTAAATTTACACATGAAAACAAGTCAATTGATAGTGAATGATTTGACCAAAACTAATGCTATGGCTCTTAAGGCAGAGAACATGCTAGGGAAGGTGATCAAGCAACTAAAATTGGAGAAAGCCAACTCGAGGGATTTAACAACACAAATTGAAGAACTCAAGAAGATAATTGTGAAGATTGGAGTAGATCCAAATGATAGATCTGATGTACATAAATTACTACAAAGTGCAGAATCAAAGATTTTTGTATTGAAGAAGAAGTTGAAGTTACCTACAGGGGAGAATTCCATGGCATCAGAGGTGGCAGAAGTGGAAAGTGAAAAATAAAGCCTTCTTTAGCAGCTCTTCCAGAAATAAGAATAAATTTCAAAGTTGAAGGAAACTGTACTGACACTGCAAAGCCAAAGTGATTCCCATTCCTGTACCATCATTTTTCCATCTGGAAATGATGATCCAGTAGCACAATTATCTCAATTGAACACTGAACTGAAAATGGTAGAGAAATATTTCAAAAAGGCAGAAAATGATCTGAAGACAGTAACAAAATTCATGCAGGCCAAGGATGGAGAAATTGATAAGTACAGGGCAGATTTTCAAATAGCTAATTCTGAAATCAAGAGCCTGAAGGAGAAATTGAAGGGAAACATAAATTTTATACATGTTAAAGATATCATCTGGAATGAAATCATTGCAGAAATGAAAGCAACTTGGGGATCTTTGACTATTGTATTAGAAGAGAAAAGCATTGTCAGAGATTTTGAGGAGCAGGTTATGGCAGACAAGCAGAAGACTATTAATAGAGCCATATGGGCAAAGAAGTTTATTGATTTCATTGATTCAAAGACTGATCAGGAGTTAGAAGAAAATGATATTAAAGATAGGATCCTATATGCTGTAGAGATTAACAAATTGATTGTTAAAAATACTTACAGGAAGACTACCGAGAAGAAGTCAATAGAAATTAAGGAAGCAGTCAACAAATTTGACAATCTGTATGACAAAAGAGCCAGGGCAAGATTACCATCATGCTGGGACCTTAAAGGTACTCTATTATCATGGGATTATTATAAACCATTATTGGTATTGACAAAAATTAAGGTGGATAATACTCATGAGAAGACTCAGATCCTGAAAGGAGCAACAATTATTAACTTTCTTAAGAGGCATTTTCAGCTACTATAAATGGTGAAGACCTTATTTACAGAGCGACCAAAATTCAACAAGATCACTGCCTTTAGGTTGGAGTACCACAAGCTGATTAACTCTCCTAAGACAAACATTGAAGTGTGAAAGAAATGTAGAGCTTGGATGGTTGTTCTACCCAATGATCCCTCTTCTTAAAAGAAAGACAAGTCATCCAATCATGAGAATGTAGTAGCAGCGGGGCCAATTCATATTCAACAAATAGATTAGATTTTAAGTTTTATTTTATCTCTATTAAGAGAGTTCAATTGTAATGAGATATTTTAATGATATGTAATATGTAGTTTAGGTAGTTTCAAGTAGTTTGAGCTGTTAGGAGTAGTTTCAGCAGTTACAAACTGCTTTACATTGTATTTAAAGAGAAAGAGAAGAAAGGAAAAGATTCCAATTTTTGGACCTTTGGACTACTACCAATTTTGTACTCAATTTTCAAATTATTAATGAATGAAGATCAAGGTTCTTGCATCTGTTGTTATTGATATGTTTCCCAGTTTCCATTCTGTATTTTTCCTTTTATGAATAAAATGAAGTAATGTAGTTGCAGGTCTCTTTTTACATATGTGAATAAGAGTTAAATATCCTTAATGGACGCTCCTTCATTTTAACTATTCCACTTTCATAAAATTATTCTTAAGTTTAAAGTGATAGATCCTGTTTATCAGCATATCAGTTTGAGCTTCCTTCATGTTCTTCTTATCACTCCAATTAATATCAGCAGATGATGGCTTTGTGAAGCATTTATTGCATCAGATTCTTGAGGGTTTTAAAAATTTATTTCTGAAGGTGATTAAGCAAAGAACATTTTATATAATATTTCTGTGACATATATATATAAATGTCTTGAGCATTGATTCCTTATCACAGCCAAGGGATTGTTTCTTAAGATACAACAGTAGCCATGACAATGTCGGAATTTGAATAGTAGTTGTTCATAGTCCAATTCCTGAATGTGGGTCCAATCTACGACTGTTAGTTTTATTACTTATGGCATCCCAACTTCCAGATCCACCTCAACACATATGCAAGCACATGAATACTAGTCTTTTCGCACTGCTTGATCTTTGTACCTTCCTAGCGAATTGCCGATGGTTTGCAGGGATTTTTGGTTCCAGCAATGCAGAGGAAGGTGGGGAAGGAGAACCCACACTGGGACAGCAGAGGGAACGTCTTGTGCAGGGTTGAAATCAGGCGTCCCTTTGTTTAGGTATAGCCCTTGAGGCCCCATGAAGTATGGCCCATTTTTTAATATGAGATTTTTATCTTCTGCATTCTCAAATACAAATACAAAGAATCATTTTCCTACAAAATGACTTTTAATCCCTTCTGAGATAAGGGGAGACTAGTTCCTCTGAACCCAGTCCTCCATGGCTTTGGGGGTTGTTACACCATTTTTTGGTCATCTAACCTTTCATCATTAGATGGACCCAAGTACACCATGTAAGACCAGTTTTACCCCAAGTAAAACTGCTTTCACTATGTTAATTAGGAAACCCCAAAAGGAATAATTAATTAAACCATAATTTAATTATTATTCCCAGTCATGTTTAACCCAAAAACAAAAGAAATTAATGAGATAAACCCATAGTTATCTTATTATTTTCTAGGAATAATTATTTAAATAATATTCCTTGTTAAATATGACCAAATCAACCACCATTAATTAAATAAATCATTATTTATTTGATTATATCCCAACCACTTCCTTAAAAAGATAAATAAATCATTTATTTATTTATTCTTCATTAATCAAGGGATTTGACCCAAGTCAAACACCCTTTCCCTCCAACAAATAATAATAAAATATTCCATAGAGGTGGATCTAGATTTGATTAACATTATTTTAATCATGCACCAAGATCTAGAATGACCCAATATTTTGTTATAAATAGGAGAGTTTTCCCCATCATTCTTCACCTTTTGTTGCCTATTAGATCACTCTGGATCTATACACTTGGTCTCATTTCTACCATTTTGCTCCCATTGAGCTCTACTTTCTGCATTGGGTTTTCTACATCTACGAGAGAGAGAAAGCTTAGATCTGAAGTGCTGAGGACTACAAAGAACCCATCCCATTGAGGAGATCTGGATACACCTTCTTGTTTCCTCCCAGGTGCCCTGTAATATAAAAATTCATTCAAAAATCGTGTTCTTGTCTTGTCTATTGGATGCATGGAGCAAACTCTTTACTTTACTGCTTAATATCTTTCCATTTATAGATCTGTTTGTTGCAGCACTTTAACTACTAATTGCAGATCTGAAGATGTTTTGCAGCCATTATTGTTGTTAGGGCTATTAGTTATGCGTAGCTAAAGTGGTTCTTTTTCGTACACTTCGACGAAGAATTCATACTAACAGGGGTGTTGTTATATCAACCCTCATCACTCAAATGGGATTAAAGACTATTATCTTAATAAGAAATTGTAAGAAAGACTTAAAGGAGTAAGCGGGTTGGTGTGCGTGAAAATGCATATAAAAAAGGGGACAGGACATAGAGTTTTAACTTTGCGGTAAAACCTTACTCAACACAAAGGAGCATATATGTTAAAGACATCTAGACAGAGCGGGACCCGCCCAAGTGCCGAACAGTCAAAAGAGGAGAACAATGCTAAGCATTTCCGGGGGTATCAAATAAGGCTGGGAAAGTGGAAGCTCAACCCCTCGGAAGTATGAGGTGACGTGATAGCGGCGGGGCCCTAAGAGACACATTCCATGGGGTGATGGCCATGGGCTTAGAGCCACTCCAAGACCCCACCGGATTACTTAGTGGGCCCATTCAAGCAATAGTTGCCCAGCCTCTCCAGAAAAAGCGTTAAATCATGTTTTTGGCCCATGTAGCCCTTACTTTATTTACTTTTTGTAATTTCGGGTGAAAACTGCATTTCACCTTTGGAAATTTACTTTTAGTTCAAAAGTTGTTTCATTTTTAGTTAGAAATGGTGTTAAGACCACTCTGTAAGATGATGAGATGCGATTCTACTTCATCATCAATTTTGTTTTTGATTAGAACTTTAAACAACATACATGCATGCGGAAAAGATATTTTCTCAAAATATATTTCCGCATACGAGAACCAGAAAGTTATAAAAACAGAAAGGAAACACTAATAGGGGTGCCAGAATTTGAGAAAAACTGATCAGCTAAAGCAAATTTGTATGAGTATTTTGTATGAACTTAACAGTTTTTGTTGAAGATCACATTGGGATTCAGATATAAATATTTTGTCACAAAGGGGATTCCACATGAAGTGTTTCATAGTTTGTAATCTTTCCTTATCGTTATTGTTTTAAATGAATGTTCATTTCGTCTTCATCCATATTTCTTATATCTCAAATGTTCTGGAATGCGAGTGCTTCATGTTTAGATGTGAATTTATCACAGTTGATACTCATATCTATTCATTTTTAGTGCTTTAAATATGGCTCGGGCATGATACTCTACCCATTTTCTGTCTCATTTCTGTTGTTCTTCTGATACGAATTATAATGGATTCTTAATTTGGAATAAGCCCATTTGCAGTTAATATCTAATTTCACATTCTGCCATAGTTTTCACTATCACTGAACTTGATAACTGTGTATTCATTTTATAGTTGGCCCTCTTTACAGCATTATGATTTATAGCTGTCTGACGCATTTACTTATTCAGTCTCATACTCATCCTCTGCAGTTTTCTTAGTTGTTGTGTTTATTATTAAGGTCTCAGTGCCACTCTTTTAAAAACTTTCACCAGTTGTTAATTGCAAGGAAGCCTCATATTTTTAGCTACAAATAGTTTAGTCAAAGTTCCTTGCGTTTTAAGATGTCCTAGGCACTGGTCCTTTTACAACTCAGGGCTATCTCTAAGAGTTACAACATCATTTTGGCGATGTTGCCGGGGAAATGAAGTTAAAGATTTAAATCCCTAGGATATGACAAAAACACAGTCACCCTTCAAAATAGGTGAGTAGGAAGGGTTGAGAGTTGTAGATCCCCCACCTTGGTGACTCCACTATAATTCAAAGTTAAATCCATTTTGCAGTCCTAGCTCAAAATAAGCCCCACCTGAGGTAGGATACGTCTCAACTGAGAACTCCTTCAGTATCTGACCCTGAGAATATATTACACAAAAGAAATTAGAGAGAAAAGTAGACTGCTCATACTGATATACCAAGATTCTCCTTGGAAGACTCTCCATCTTCCTCACAGTTGGCTCAAGTTCAAGGCCCTGAGACCACTACCAGAATCCTTGAATACTCTTCAAGTCATTCCTCCATTGAAAATATTGAAGTCAAAGATGAGGCTGAGTTTGTAGACACTTCAAGATTCTTTCTGCATCCCACTCCTAAAGCCGAAGAAGTGAAATAAGTCACAGAGGTTACCACTTCACATATTCCATCTGTCCAAGCAACCCCACAAGCCGTCGTTCAGTACATCCCTATTGTTATACACACTCCCCTTCTGCCACCTCCTATTATTCATCATAATCTTCCTCCACCTCCACCACCTATCATGTTTGTTCCTGGTTTCTTGTTGAAAAAATATGCCCTCCTGGCATTACCACAGATCTTGAATGACATGCCTCAAGATTACCTGAAGGTCCTACCTCGCTTCAACGGGGAGGATAACACTGCCGCCAAAAAACACTTGGAAGTTTTTTGTGCTTTTGCAGAGAACTTCAATGTTGAGCATCTAGATGTTGTGTTGAGGCTTTTTGTTCAGTATTTAGATGGCGAGGCTCGTAAATGGTTCAAGACCCTGGGAGACCGCTCTATTAATACCTGGGAGGAAATGGAAAATGCCTTCACCAGGAAATGGGGAGAGAAAAAGGATCATGGATATTGTCTTACTAAATTCAACGCCCTGAGGAAAAGACATAATGAATATGTGTATGAATTCATTAATAGATTTTATAATAAACTGTATACAAGTATACCAGTAGAAATGAAGCCTCACCAAATCGTTGCTAAGGTGGTGTTTGTAGTAGCGTTTGAATCAGATTTCGGTTTCTCCTTAAGGGAAAGATAGTCTACCACCCTAGACGAAGCTCAGACTGACGCTTTAGAAGTGGAAGCTAACTTTGCTTCTACGGGAAAATCGAAAGGGAGGCTGGACCATGACTCTAGACGCAGGGGAAAAGAAGAAACCTCTACCTCAAATCAAGGAAGGGAGGCAGCAGATTATAAGATTGAGGAAATGAACAAGATGATCAAGAACCTCTCAAGCAAGCCGGTGAAGCTTGAGCTGGAAGAAAATAACTCATCATCGAGACCACCCCAAGCTGCTCCAAACCGGGGTTATAACCCTCAGTATAGAAAACCTCCTCTGCAAATATTGCAGAGAGACCAGAAGGAGCAACAAGATCACATACAACCCCCGTTGTATCTTGAAGGGAAAATGGATGGCTCTGCTGAAGAAGTTCATGACGGGAAATATAATCAATACCTCGCCTACTCAGAAGGTGAGGAGGTGGAACTCTCTTTGCAAGAAGATGAGGAGGTTGAGCTTCCTTTGCAAGAAGAAGCTGAGAAAATAGGCGTTGCTGAAGATCCTGATATTGATGATTACTGCAAACAATTTGTGAACTTCATGCAAGAACAATTTCATAGAAAGTATGATCTTCGGTCCTCCAGGAAGAGGACCCGAACATAAGAGCTAGAAGAAGAGTTGCCTCAAAAGGAGTCAGTTGTTCAAAAAGTTGAGGCAAAGGTAAGAAACCTATCAATGAACCTGTACATTCTAATGTTTCCATCCCCTCTTCTTTTAAGCCCATAGCTAATTCCCATGTAAAGGTCAAACATATTCCAGTGGAGGAGAAACCTCCAGTCATGCCAAAAGAACCCAAGGAAAACCCAATAGAGAAGTCGCCTACCATTTTTTGTCTTCAAAAAGAGCTGGAGAAAGTCAAGATCCCAATCCCCCTAGTTGAGCTTTTGAAATAGCCTACCTACCAAGCTCAAGTGTCTCAATTCATGCTTCCTCAGGGAGTAACCTCAACCCCAGATAGTCTTAACCTCCAAGAGGAAAGGCCCATGGTAGTGTTTGGTCCCCATGTGGAGGAGTTGGATTCATCGACCCCTCCTTTCTATGTCTCCCTAGTGATTCATGACTTTTTTTTGCATAACTGCATGCTAGACTCAGGGGCATCCCATAAATTGTTACCTCTATCAGTAATGGAACAATTGGGACTGCAGATTACTCGTCCATACAAAGACCTATATTCTTTTTATTCTAAGAGAGTCAAATTTTTGGGGATGATCAAATATCTGGTTGTAAATCTGGCTCAAATCCCAGCCAAGAGTGTGGTAATGGATATAGTGGTTGTTGATATCCCGACCCGTTTTGGGATGCTATTATCCAGATCATGGGGGACAAATATTGGGGGATCCATCAAGCTGGATCTGACATACGCAACCATCCTTGTATTTGGAGGCTAAGAGAGAAGGTTATACAGGGAGACAAGATTTGTAAATATGGTGACCAAGGCTGATAACTCAATGAATTCACCAGTATATAGTAAAGACGAAGATTTTTCTTGTTTGATGCTTGAAGAAGACAAATATTTCTTGCAGGAGCCGACATTCTGCCAATTGAAGGCTGAACAGTCGACAAGTGGGGAAGAAAGGGGTATTTGGACCCTACATTTCGATGGAGCGAATTCCAGAGAAGGGAATGGAGCTGGTGTCCTTTTGATTTCTCCTAATAGGAAGTTAGTCCCTTTTTTCTTCAAGTTGGAGTATGAAGCCACGAATAATGTGGCTGAATATGAAGCGTTGTTGCTGGGATTGTAGACAGCCAAAAACATGAACATCCAAAGTCTGAAAGTCTTTGTGGATTCAGAGCTAGTAGTAAGGAAGATCAAGAATCAGTGTAAGGCAAAGCACCACCAACTAAGGGCCTACAGGAATGAAGTGTGGGATCTCATGGAAAATTTCTTCCTGGAATTCAACATTCAATTCATACCAAGGGACCAAAATAGAATGGCCGATTCTCTTTCTATTGCAGCTAGTAATTTCAAACCCCCTATTGAGGTATGAAATAGAGGTTTGTTATCGTACCTCTATCCCAGATAATATCAAACACTGGCAAGTGTTTGAATATGAAGAACAAGTAAAAAGATTCATGGAGACTATTGTAGAGTTCTCCAATTTGACCATAGATGCAGAAGAAGAAGAGACTGAAGATTCACCCAAGAATAAGTGGCAAGATACTATGGCTGGCCATAAGGTACTCCAGCTTAAAGGGAATGTGATCCCCAGAGGATTGGTGCCTTTGGAAAGGTTTTTTGACAAAAATGATGTCCCATCCAGCCATAACAAGGTGGTTGAAGAGGAGAAGGTAGAGGATTTAAACCTTGGGACCGAGGTAGACCCCAAAATTGTGAAGCTGTCAAAGGTCCCCGAAGAGTACAAAGAGCAATATCTGAAATTATTCCAGTCCTACAAGGATGTGTTCGCCTGGTCTTATCAAGACCTGAAAACCTTTGACATTAGCATCATACAACACAAGATCCGATTAAGAGGATATGCTAAGCCGCACAAACAAAAGTTGACACAGATTAATCCTTTACTACTCCCATCCATAGAAAAGGAGATCAAGAAACTGTTGAAGGCCAAAATCATTGTACCATTGAGGTATTCCGAATGGGTGGCCAACTTGGTCCTAGTTCGAAAGAAGAACAGAGAGATAAGACTGTGTGTTGATTTTCGGAACTTAAACAGAGCATCCTTAAAGACAATTATCTGCTGCCAAAAATGGATCACATATTGCAGAAGGTGGTGGGATCCTCACGCATGTCCATGATGGATGGTTTCTTAGGGTACAATCAAGTGGCAGTTCTTCTAGAAGACCAAAAGAAAACGGCATTTACCACTCCATGGGGGACATTCATGTATGCCCGGATGCCATTTGGGTTGATGAACGCGGGCGCCACATTTCAGAGAGCCATGGACATCGCTTTTGTAGGTGAGCAGGACAAATTTGAGGTGGTGTACCTGGACAATATCAAGGTTTTCTCCAAGGATGATACTGAGCACATCGATCACTTGTGTAGAACCTTTGACAAATGCCGCAGGTATGGGCTATCTCTGAACCCACAAAAATCTTTGTTTGCTTTAGAAGAAGGGAAATTGTTGGGTCATATTGTAACTAAAGCTGGGGTCAAAATTGACCCAAAAAGGGTAGAAATAATAAACAGCATATCCTTACCTCGAAAGAAGAATGAATTTCAAGTGTTTTTTGGACGCATAAATTTTTTGAGGAGGTTCATACCGAACTACATAGAGATAGTTCGATATATAACGGAAATGTTGAAGAAAGATAACGATGTGAAGTGGACTGCTGAGTCGATGGAAGCGTTTAATAGAATAAAAAGTGATTTCGCAGAAGCCCCTGTACTAGCAGGTCATGACTACGGTAAGCCCTTCATGATTTTCTCATTTGCATCTCCTCACACTGTAGCAGCAGTACTATTATAGAAGAATGCAGAAGGGTACAAGAAACCCATTGCCTTTTTTAGTCAGGTGCTTCGAGACATTGAGCTAAAATATAATATTTTGGAGAAACAGGCCTAGGCCCTGGTCAAGTCCCTGAAGGCTTTTCGAATGTACATATTGTAGTCAGCTATAACTGCTTTTGTACCCACTGCTGCAGTGAAAGATATTTTGATCCAAGGTGACAGCGAGGGTAAGAGGGGAAAGTGGATAGCAAAGATCCAATAATATGAGTTGGATATTCGCCCCACCAAGCTTATAAAGGGACAAGGACTAGCAAAGATCCTGTCTGAATCTAATTGTCAAGCCTTGGGAATAAAATAACCATGGGAGTTGAAGAGGTACTTGAAGGTACAGGCGAGTAGCCCAGCGTAGAAACTTCCATTCAGAAGACTCACATGAAATACCTACTCAGTGCATGGTACAAGGAGATTGTAGAGTATCTTCTAACTCTTAGGTGTCCCTCGAGCTGTGATAAGATGAAATACCGAACTTTGAGATTAAAATCCAAAAAGTTTATGATAGAAAATGGTCGGTTGTACTGGAGAGACCCCTCAGGAATCTTTCTCTTATGTCTCACAGAGCCCGAGGTGGAGGAAGTTATGGCTGAATTCCACGAAGGAATTTGTGGAGGACACTATAGTTGGAGGGCCACAGTCCACAAAATTTTGAAGGCAGGTTTCTTCTGGCCTAAAATTTTTGGAGATGTTCATGCACGGGTCAGGGCTTGTGAAAAATGTCAAAGATTCGCTGAGAAGCAAAAGTTTGCACCCTTGCCCATGATCCTAGTACATATAGAAGAGCCTTTTCAACAGTGGGGAATTGACTTCATAGGAGAGATTCATCCTGCGTCCAGTGGGCAACAAAAGTGGATCCTGACAGCCACATACTACTTTACTAAATGGGTAGAAGCGGTGCCAACGAGGAATGCCATAGATGCAGTAGTGATCAAGTTCATTGAGGATAACATCATATCCAGGTTTGGCTGCCCTACTAAGATCGTAACTGACAATGCACAGGCTTTTAAGTCTACCAAGTTCATTAACTTCTGCCAGCAATAAAACATTGTGTTGGGGCACTCCACTGCATACTATCCATAGGGAAATGGGCTAGCGGAATCCTCTAACAAGACATTGGTAAGAGCATTGAAAAAAGCCATAAACAAAAACCAGAAAAACTGGGATTCTCAGCTCAAGTTTGCACTATGGGCAAACAGAATTACTAGCAAGCGATCAACTGGCAAGTCTCCGTATGAATTGGTCTATGGATGAGAAGTGGTGTTTCCAATACGGCTAGCTCTACCTGTAGCTCGTTTCCTGCAAGACATTCAGGAGGAGCCAAATGATCTTATCAGAAGAATGAATCAGTTGGTTGAGTTGGAAGAAACCCGGAGTCAGGTAAACCAAATGTTGACAGAGTATCAAGAAAAAATGAAAGACTTGTTCGACCAACATACTAAAGATAAAGAAATGCAGGTTGGAGATCTGGTACTAAGGTGGGATGTCAGGAGAGCCGAGAAAGGAAAGCATGGGAAGTTCGATCCATTGTGGTTTGGACCATTCAAAATTGCAGAAGCTGGAGGAAATAACACTTTCATGCTGGAAAATTTGGAAGGTGATCTTCTTGAAGCCCCTATAAATGGGAAATTTCTAAAACCTTATTTCCAGTACTGATTCAGGTTGTGAGGCCTGTTGTATATATATATTGTACAATATATATTTTCTTTTACTCTTATGTTTGTTGTTTTTGATTAATACCTAAGGAAGGTAGAGGTGTCACGAAGGTTGTGCCTACAAAAAGAAGTTAACAACTGGTCTGCGGAGTTCTCGACACGTTCGAGGATGAACGTGTCATCCCCAAATGGAGCCCATGTTGTTATATCAAACCTCATCACTCAAATGAGATTAAAGACCATTATCTTAATAAGAAATGGTAAGAAAGACTTAAAGGAGTAAGCGGGTTGGTGTGCGTGAAAATGCATATAAAAAAGGGAACAGGACATAGAGTTTTAAATTTGCGGTAAAACCTTACTTAACACAAAGGAGCATATATGTGCGAGACATCTAGACAGAGCGGGACCCGCCCAAGTGCCGAACATTCAAAAGAGGAGAACAACGCTAAGAATTTTCGGGGGTATCAAAGAAGGCCAGGGAAAGCGGAAGCTCAACTCCCCGGAAGCATGAGGTGACGTGACAGCGGTGGGGCCCCAAGTGATACATTCCATGGGGTGATGGCCACGGGCTTAGAGCTACTCCAAGACCCCATCGGACTACTTAGTAGGCACATTCAAGAAACAGCTTCCCAGCCTCTCTAGAAAAAGCGTTAACTCGTGTTTTTGGCCCACGTGGCCCTTACTTTATTTACTTTTTGTAATTTTGGGTGAAAACTGCATTTCACCTTTGGAAATTTACTTTCAGTTCAAAAGTTGTTTCATTTCTAGTTGGAAATGGTGTTAAGACCACTCTGTAAGATGATGAGATGTGATTCTACTTCATCATCAATTTTGTTTTTTATTAGGACTTTAAACAGCATACAAGCATGCGGAAAAGATATTTTCTCAAAATATCTTTCTGCATACGGGAACCAGAAAGCTATAAAAATAGAAAGGAAACACTAATACTGGATTCCAGATTTTGAGAGAAAATTGACCAGCTAAAGAAGCTCTATATGAGTATTTTGTATGAACTTAATAGTTTTTGTTGAAGATCACATTGGGATTCAGATATAAAGACTTTGTCGCAAAGGGGATTCCACATGAAGTGTTTCATAGTTTGTAATATTTCCTTATCATTATTGTTTTAAATGAATGTTCATTTCATTTTCATACATATTTCTTGTATCTCAAATGTTCTGGAATGTGAGTGCTTCATGTTTAGATGTGAATTTATCACAGTTAATACTCATATCTGTTCATTTTTAGCGCTTTAAATATGGCTCAGGCATGATACTCTGCCCATTTTCTGTCTCATTTCCGTTGTTCTTCTGATACGAACTATAATGGATTCTTATCTTGGAATAAGCCCATTTGTAGTTAATATCTCATTTCACATTCTGCCATAGTTTTCACTATTACTGAACTTGATAAATGTGTATTCATTTTATAGCTGGCCCTCTTTACAGCATTATGATTTATAGTTGTCTGACGCATTTACTTATTCAGTCTCATACTCATCCTCTGCAGTTTTCTTATTTGTTGTGTTTATTATTAAGGTCTTGGTCCCACTCTTTTAAAAACTTTCACCAGTTGTTAATTGCAAGGAAGCCTAATATTGTCAGCTACAAATAGTTTAGTCAAAGTTCCTTGCGTTTTAAGATGTCCTAGGCATTGGTCCTTTTACAAATCAGGGCTATCTCTAGCAGTTACAATAGGGGGAAGGCCAAAGGCCGGTGAACTGTCTGATAAGCCCTCTATCAACTAGATTTAGAGCGGATCTACAAGTTTCTTGTACTGGGAACGCCACTGAAGGGATGCAGTCGAGTTTTTTCACAAACTTCTGCTGAGATTCGATTAAAGGCCTCTTGTTTCCTCCTGCAACGAGCTTTCTAAATGCGATGACATTCGACGGGGGTGGTAAGGGGTTGGGCTCCTCCTCCAGCATCCATGGTAGCAGGGGTCGCTGTGATAGAATTTGCGCAGTCAGAATGAGAGCAATGCAGGAGCTAGGTATATCAAGGAAGATCATATTATTGATACGTGGATTTTTGAAAACCATCAATTTTGATAGATGAATCTGTTTTGAAATTCCAACCCTATTGGTCATACCCATCCCTTACTATTTAAAAGCCAGTTACCTCAATGAATTTTAAGTAAGTCAATTTAATGGCTTCCAAAATAATATAATTGAATTTCACCCAAATTTATGTTTTTTAATCAGTTTAACACCTTCCAAACAAATATTTGAATTTCGTTGAATCTCCAACATTGGTAGAGAATTTAATTCACCGGACATTAAAAAATGTTTAACTTTAACTAATTTAACCGACGTGACATTTAAAAAAATGCTAAGCTATGTATTTTTAAAATTTAAGAAATTGAAAATTCCAACAATAAATATCTATATATATATATATATATATATATAAATATGTTTTTGAGTCACTAGTTGGTTTATAGTGTTCCCAACTGAGTTTATTGGTTAAAAAAATGGGTAATAAATTTAATTTATTTACATTTTATAAAAAATTAAAAATGATTAAGTTATTTATTTGGAAATTTAAAAAATTAAAAAACATATCACATATTTGTTTAGATATATTATAATAGAGTTGTTTTTAATGCTATTTTTGGGGTTTTTGGTAGAAACATTTGAGGTGAAACCTTGATTTGTGTTATTTAAAATGGTTTTTTGAGTGCATATATGGATTCGACACCCTAAAAATCTAGTAGGCCATTTGTATAAAATCCTATAGAAATTGATTAAATCACAAGTTTGATGGGTAAAATCTAAATAACACAAATCAAGATTTAACCTCAAATGTTTCCCGCGGATTCGACCAGAAACTCCAAAAAGTCACATTAAAGACAACTCTGTTAGCTAGAAATTGAATATATATATATATATATATATATATATATATATATATATATATATATATATATATATATATATATATATTCTATGTCAGTGAGATTGGAGAGTTTGAAAGTTTGAGTTGTTAATTAAATAGTGTCTGCCTAGCCCAACCCCACCATGTTTTTTTAATGATTTATTTTTACTTAAAAATACATTTTTATTTAAAAGAAAATTATATTTAATCATTTTGTTTTCTCAAGATGAATTTCCCAAACCATCTTATTCCTTTAGTGTACCTTTGCACCTTTAAGAACAATTGCTAGTTTAATTTATATTAAAATATAGAAAAAATAAAAATTATAAATTAATAAAAATTAAATTAAATATTTCAAATTCAATTGTATTTATAAATATTAACCATAAATAATTTATTTTCCAAAATGAATCATATTTCACTACAAATAACTTTATTTTATTTCTAAAATAGTCTAGTAAAGATTTTCAGGCAAACACATAGAGATAATACAAATATAAATGAAACCAATAAAAATTGGCGAAAAGGAGGATTTAAATGTGAAGTGTTGAACAGAGCATGGAAATTATCTATTGGGTTTCTTTTTTGGGGCATATGGAAAGAAAGGAACCATCATATCTTCAGAGAAGAAGAACAAACAATGAATCAAATATGGCAGAAATTGATAGAGAATATACGAGAAACAATTTTAGTGGAAAGATGGACAGAGGAAGATTGGAAGACGGAAGGTATAGAAGTTCAAATGCTTGCTAGTTTAAATTTGAAACCTAAAATGTTATATACAAATCTTTGGAAATACAAACCTCTGTCTCAAAATATAGAAGATAGGTGGAAGGTTCCTCAGAATGGGTTTATTAAACTTAATTATGATGGAGCTTCAAAAGGTAATCCAGGTCAAGCAGGAGCTGGAGGGATTTTTAGAATTCTCGAGGGGAAGTCTGTCGAGTTTATGCTTTGGATTTGGTCTTTGCAACTAATAATGAAGCAGAATTAATGGCAATAAAACAAGGGTTACTGATATCTAAAAGAGAAAACTATCAGCGACTCATTGTAGAAGGTGACTCGGCAATGGTCACTGCCATTTTATGCAAATTACAACAAGGTTCAACTTGGGAAAAAATAAGTAAAAGTTGGAGAACGACGAATCTAATTCAGGAAATAGGCACATTGATCAAAGAAATCTAGTATTTGATACCAATACACATTCGAAGAAAAGGTAATGAGGCGGAAGATTACTTAGCAAATTGGGGTTGTAAAAATAATGAGAGAAATTTGGATGCTATGCCAAGGGATAGAATCTGGAACATTGAATTACATTCCCTTCAGCTTATTATAGAAAAAGATTTAAGTGGCAGTGAAGATCCTCGATCAGGGTGCCACCTAAGGGAGCTTGGTAGCATGACACTGCCACGTAATAGGCGTGTCAGTTGATCATTAAATTTCCATTCATGGCAATGTGCAGTGGGATCATTCCGCATGCGTCCAACTTACCTTCACAATGCGCTTGAATTATTACAATAAATGCATGGCAGAGCTGACAGACTATCGGTGGCAAGGTAGGGGATTGATAAGGTTAATATGTCTTTGTAAAGAGTTTATTCCTCTAAGAGATGAAGGCAGATATAGCAAAGCGCCAGGGGATTTGCAAAAGTAGAAGGTGCATGACAGGAAGCGCAGGCTTACTGGGTTACATCTAGTGGTACATTTCACACTTCCATCTTCTTTTAGAAGTCCTGGATACCCTCTGTATTTAAGTTTCTATATCGTTAATAGAAATGGGTTTTGCTACTGTGTGTGCTTTGTCTCGAACAGTCTGGTCTGGATAATTTCTGTTAACTTGCTTTTCCAGTATTACATTCAAGTCTGGGGTTCTCAGATACTACTCAGAATTCTAAAATGCATGTTTAATAATGTTCACCCAAAATGTTTGAGGTTATAGCAGATGTTTGGTGGCTCTCTGTGTTTTTCTATTTCAGCCCCCATTTCCTTAATCGAAATAATTCCAACTGCTTTTCATTTTGTAGTAACCCTTCCTGTCTGAGAAATCAACACCTTTTTAAATTTTCAAAGCTTCTGTCTATGAAATGTTCTCTTCATGGAGTTATTCTAAACTCTACCCATTTCGTCAATACTGTTTTAATAACCCACAATATTATGAAGTATTATGATAATGGGAAGGCTTGGTTTGTCAGCATCAGAATGAAAGAAAATTGCAGTCCATACCCCAATATTTTGGTTAATAATTTGGAATTTCATAATGATCCTAAGTTTTATATCCTTGCTACTGTTCGCTATACAGGGTTCTTTTCAGTCAAAATTTCATACAGTGGCATTCAGGGCAGAATGGAAAAAGGTAAGGGAAGGAAGTTACAATCACCCCAGGTAGTTGGTCCAAGCAAAAGAGGAAGGAAAAGTAATCAGCAGACCCTTGAAAATCTAGCAAAGATTTATGAAACTGGGACTCCAAAGGATATTCAGAAAACTGTACAGGGATGGGAAAGGGATAGTGATGATGAAGATGATGATATTCAAAGACAGCAGGAAGGAATATATTTTATTTCTGACCCAGGTAATACAAGAGGAAGATTTTCTCTATTTCAACAATCTGTTAAAACATATTGGAAAATAAAATGTGTTCTTGAAAAGGAACTGTCAAGTATGCAGGAAAATCAAATCAATTCTTCCCTGCCTTTTGAGCTTCAGCAGATTAAACAGGATATGAGGGAAATGAAAAAGGCGCAAATACAAGTCAATGCGAGAATAACAAGGATTGAGCAGCAACTTCTCAATATGCAGCAAGCTGAGATGCCAGGGTCAACTGCAAAAGACCCTACACCTGTTGATTCATCAAATGGTTAACTCTTTTCCAAGTTCAATTTTGTATGATTTTTTAGGATATTATGTCTATTCTCTATTTTATTTGTAGTTTTTATGGACACAGTAAAGGATTGTTAGTTGTTAGTAGAAGGAAAAAACAATACCAATTTTGTTTGGCTTATAACTCTTTGAGGTGGCCAACAGACCTGGTTTCCTTCGGGTAGGTTGAGGCTACCAACAATTGCAAAATTTGTATAGCAACTTGCTCTTTACAAAATATAAAATAGACAGGTCCTACGAAATTTACAAAAAAAATAACTAAGCATCTATTGTTATTTCTAAAATAATAGCTAAGCATCTACGATTATTTAAGAACATTAATGTAACTACAGTGTAACACATTATAAGTAAAAATGCAAAGGGATACCCACATAAAAGCTGTAATGACATAGATTTCAAATTTTTTTGGGAAGATATTTTATATTTTGTATAGACTTTAGTTTGAGGTTTAAAATAGCAATGCACAATATTGCTAAGGTATTAATTTTTTTTGGAAGATAAACCTTTATAGTTACATTTTTTTAGCATATAAAATTCATAGTGAAAAGCTAGGAAAAAGTTTATTTCAAGATAGATAAAATTGTTTATTTGATTGAAATTATGGATATAATTGGGATTGTAATACTAAGTTATTATATTAGGATCAAAGTTCTGAATAGATACATTGTCGCTTTGTTACTAGTCTATTGCTAGGGAAATCATATCAATAATAAAGATGGTGACTCTTAAGGTTGTAATGACTTAGAAAACCTTGTATTAGCAAAACAAATCTCCAATGATATTTGCATGTTTTGTGTTTAAACAAAATGATACCAGTGTTAAAACAAGCTACTCCCTACAAATACTTTCCCTGCAAATCCTAAGTGCAAAGAAGGTTCTCCCTGAACACTAAATCCTCGTTTATAGTGGTGTTGTAATGGTTGTCAACTAGCATATTTATTTCTTTCAAATATGCATTTATTTGAGCAAGGAAGAGCAATTCCAAAAGAAGAACCAACATTCCAAGGGATTATTGCTAATTCCAATAGCCTCTTAACTAATCTATAATCATTACTATTTCTGGCAAGGAGGCTCTGAGTGTGTAGTTACGAAGGAACAAAGATCTGGAATGATAATAGGAAAATAATCCACATAATAGAGACATGTTCCAGGTCTCATACTATTTAACCGTGAAGACAAGAGCAACCATTAATCTCTTGTATGCGTTATAATTGTTCCTCCTTCTATAATGATTTCTTGTGCTCAACGAGAAATTGTGGGGGTTTGAGTGCGTACATCGAACCTAGTTTACAAGACCTGCCATCATGCTTTGGATTTGATCCCTATGCTAGTTGTGGAGGAAATACATGCTACCAGTTGAATCACCACAAGTAACGACGTGTATACACCACTATGTCTTTCCACTCATCCTATGAAGCCATGTCTTGTGCTTCTATGCTTTAACATGTTATTTTAAGAGATCCTTCTTCCTAGTGGATCCATGATCGATTTAGAAAAGCATTCCTATGCGAGAGGCCCTATTTGGCTAGTTGATCAACAAAATTATTTATAGATCATTTAACATGGGATAGGATGGGAGTGGAAATTCCTCTCAGAAGTTATCCCACTCTAGTGAGGCTTGTTAATAATCTCTAGTTGTCAGTGATTTTGTGAGGCTCAATTCTCATCTATTTTTTTTCATAATCCAATAATCAAACCATAGACTCCCTCTATAAAAAAAACTTACTCCAACCTCTATCTAGTACTACTTTGAGACCCTTCTCAAGAGAAGAAAACTCAACAACATTATTATTGTTAGTACTAAGGTAACCTGCATAGATATGAAGAATTTAGCCCTAACAGTTACGGGAGACTCCCCCAAAATTGTCCAGACTAGGATCTCATTTTGAAGCACCATCGATATTGAGTTTGATGAAATTTTTAGTTGATGGAGACCAAACACATGGGCTAGATGAGTGAGGATTGACTTTGGGAGGAAGAGAGGGAAGGAGGGAGGCAATGAGCTTTAATTTATTTAAGATGAGGGATATTTTAGGACAATATTCCTGAAATTGAGAGGACCGAGTGATTGTGAGGATCGATTCCCTAATGTTCTTTAGAATGACTAACCTGACTTCTTCAAATGGGAGAGAGGATTTTTTTAATATTGTTCTATTTATCTCTTTCCAAGTTGTCTAAAGGAAAAATCCTTGAGATAGCTACTAGGTTATATTGACAATGGAATTTTCGAAAGGTAACTATCTCCATTCGAAAATGGTTGCCTTAATGCATTCTCTTCAGTGGTTTGGTAGTCTAAAAATAATGACCATTCTATCCCATAGATCGACTATGAAAGTACAGGAGTTGAGGACATGCTACCTCATTTATAGGTGGGTTATATAGATATAACATATTGAGGGGAAAATGAATCCTCTTTGTTGAATATTGTACCAAGTAAGGGTTTTATTCTGTATCAGGATGCAAAGGATGATATTTTCCTTGGGCTAAAAGTGTTTCTTCCATATTTTTCCACAATTCATGTATGCCTTTAGAGTTATAATATCTGAGAGGAGCTTATAGGATTCTTTTAAAAAGAAGAATCCTTTAGGCCCATGTCCCTGTTGGAGGATATCATGCCCTCATCTAATTTTGATTCTTCTAGTTATTAACTATGTTTCAATATTTTATGGAATTTCAATATCCTTGAATTTCATCCATTGAGTAGAATGTTTCAATTTCCTCCACATATTTTGAATTGTAGTATGGTCCTAGCAATGATATACCTTGGTTTTCCCCTATAGAATTAGGAGATTTTTTATTTATCATATGTTATTTAGTTGAGATAGTTTAAAGCTTTGTTGCTTTAAGATCACTACTAGAAGTTAACAATTTGTCCATCCCTAATTTCCTAGAAGTTGGGATCTTTATTTATATGCCAATTTTCCAAGCTACATTGCAGAAGTGGGAGTCTTTTATATTATCTTCCTTCCTTAAGATTTGAGAGAGAGAAACGATGGGAGTCTATTTTATTTTCCAAGCTCTAGTCCACTAGGTTGTGGGGTTGGCAACCCATATACACCATGTCTTAGCAATTAATACTTTCCCAGTAGTTTATATGTCTCTTAGTTCTAGGTCCCCATGCACATTTGAGGAAAAACATAGCCCATGCTACAAGAGCTTTTTTTTTCTTATCATCTCCTCCATAGAGAAAGGATTTGTAGGTATTTTAGATTCTCTGGAGAATAATTTTGGGGGCTTCCATAGAGGATAGAAGGTGAAGCAGACCTTGAAGAACGTATTTTAGAAGGTTCAATCAACTTGCTAGATTGAGGACTCTAAAATTCTAAGAGAAAAGATTTCGTTCAAATTTTAGAAGAAACTCTTCCCACACTTTGGCTCTAAGGGGGTTGTCCACTAGGGAGAACCCAGGTATTTTGCAAGAAAGAATTTCCATTGGAATCACATAAGTCTAGCTAAATGAAATTGAATTTCCAAGGGATTATTGAAAAATAAGACTTGATATCTATAATGGGTAATGATTATACTAGAAGCTTCAAAAAAATTGGAGAGTTTTTTTTTTTTAAATGAGGACTCCATGAATATTAGGGTGACCCATAAGACCAGTATCATCCACAAACTATTGAATGATTGAGTGGGGGAGAACAGTAATTTGTTTTATCCCTTTCATTGTCCTAGAATTGATAGCTGAGGTTATGGCCTTACCTATCCCCTCAACCATCAAGATGAAAAGATAAGGCAAGAGAGGGTCCCCTTGCCTTCTACCACAACTTGGCTTGAAGAGGTGAATTGGAGTACCATTGATGAGGATAGAAAATAAAGGAGTGGAGATTATGAAAATAACCCAAGTTATCCATTTTTTGTCAAAATCAAAGGCATTTAACATATGATAGATATATTTCAAACTGAGGTTGTCAAAATTTTTGGACATGTTGAGTTTAATGATCATCCCACGATTTTTGTATATTTTGAGATTATGAATCTATTCCTACTCAAAGATAATGCTATCCAAGATTTATCTTCCTTCAATGTAACCAGATTTTTCTTGGGAGATTATATTTTGGAGCATACACTTAAGATGATTGAAAATAAATTTCAATATTATCTTGTATATAGTGTTACAGAGAGTAATGGACCTATATTTTGAGGGCTCTTTGACTACCCTGTTTTTGGAATCAAAGAAAAGTTGTGATTAGGGCAGGAAAGATAGTTCATGATCTGCATGATTCCTCTACCATAAGCCACACTTCTTCCACTAGGATGGCATAACATTCTTGAAAGAATTATATTGTGAATCCATCTAGGCCAAGTGATTTGTTTTGTGGTCTTTCCATGATTATTTCCTCTACCTCTTCTTTATATATTTCTCTAATGAGACTGACATTTTGGTCTTGAGATACTAATTTGGGAATGTGTTGGGTATCTTGCATATGTTATGTGACTTGTATCTATTTGGTTCTAATATGATACTTTGATAAAATATTACCTATTCTTGCCCAATTTCCTAAATTTTTTCCATTTTTTTCTATGGAAATTCCTAATCTTTGAGATATTCTTATGTTTTCTATGCTATATCATTTTTTGATGCAAATTTTTAGTATTTTTTCTCCTTCTTTGAGCCAATGTATCCTACATTTTTGTGCGCAAGATACTTCCTCTTCTAAGAGCTTTTCATTCATCTCTGATTTAATTATAGCTTATTTTTGGCTTAACTCATATGTTCTCCCTTCTTCTATGATAGCTTGTATACTATGGATTTCCTTTTCTATATTTTTAACCTCTTCCTAAACGTGACCAAATTCCTTCTTGTTCCATATTTTAAGTTGTTGTTTAATGTACCTTAATCTTTGTTGAAAGTAGTACATTGTGGTTCCCTCTATTCCTTGTGGTTCCTACCACCATTTTTCAATATTTGATTTGAAGTTGGGATGCCTAATCCAAAAATATTAAGAAAAAAGGTCTTACTTTTGGTGTTTCCTGACAATTTAGTTGAAGTACTATGGGCCAATGATCAAATCTCAAGTTGGGTAGGATTTTTTCTTCTGATTTTAAAACCGAGGTACTAATGGAATCACTTATAATGAATATATACAATCTATATGCTACATAATTTCCCCCTCATCTTATGTTGTTCTAGGTATAAGGTCCATTCATGGTTTCTAGGTCAATTAGTTTAGCTTTCTCAGAGAAGGAAGTGAATTTTTTGAAGTCGTCATCTAGTATTATTACGATTCCTCTCTTTTCACTTAGATATTTTATGATATTATTCAATATCCTCCCATTATCCAATATTCTTCTTTTGTAGCACCCTCCTCCCACATTTACCCAAGTTAACCGGTCCGTTGGGGTAAACATATGACGAGAGGTTACTATTATCTGATTCAACTCCCCATGTATAATTAAGGAAGTGGAACTGACACAACGCAACCAATCTAAACTTCTACACAAACTACATAACCCTCAAAATCCACCCAACCCTTCCAGGTGATCAACCCTTGGGACAACCTAACATTTTATTGCATTAAAGCCTCAGCCACTACCATGACATGGGCATGCATGTGACTGGGACCCTCTAATCACTCCCACAACAAGGGCATGTTTGCAACTGGGGACTTTTCCAGGTAGTTCTATGCCAGTGACCCCAGATTCTGTGTCAAATTTTCAAGGCCAGGATTGAGGCCACTGCCCAGAACTCCATGAAACTTCCAGAAATGAAACGTAACATCAAAAAAATGATACAAATGTAACTACTTGAACAAGGGATTGACTGGACCCCTATTATACATGCCATAGATTTCATCAAACATGTCACAAATATGCATTCTATAGGTCATAATAACATATCTTAGCATAGGGGTCTCATACTTCTCTAAGAATCACTAAGAAGCATTGATCCCTTATCACATTAGTTGCATTGTCATCTATTAGGTCATATATTCAATGTTCATTCATTTACAAATCAAAACATGATGACAACCATATATCATCATTATCATAAAACATGGTCATAACCAGCATATACACAACATAAATAATAAGGATAAAAGAAGCATAAATGCCACATATGAACCAATACCTTTGCACATAAAATGCCAAGGAAAGGAACTCTTATTAATGAATTCAAAAGCCAACCTGGTATGGGACTACCACGTTCCACTTGACCATAGACTGGCTGAGCCAAATATCTCTTCATAAAATCACCCTCATGTCATATTCCAAGCATGAATGTGGGACTCAAAACCAAAGAATTCATCCAGCGCTTCTGGAGGCTAAATCACCTCACCCTCATCAATATAACCAGGCTTTACCATAATCCTCACCTGATCACTAGGCCATAAACATGCATGGATGCCACTGGATTTCTCCACCAACACCATGAGTAATTTTCATGTCTCCTAGTCTCTAGGTTTTGTCGCAATCCACGCCGAATCACTAGGCCCTAACCGAGACTCCAGTATTTGGGCTTTAACGCAATCCACACTAGATCACTAGGCCCTAACTAATACTCCACCCTCCAGGATTTACCGTATATCCCATCTCGGGATTCCTAGGCCTGATGGAGAGCACCCACCTATAGGATTTATCATATATACCTCTAGTCACTGGTCGAGGATTCCTAGGCCCACCAAGGCACACAATATCTGGCTTTATCGCAACCCATAGTTGGGTTTAGGGGTTACTATGTCAACTAATTTACCAAAATCCACAATCCAGTTAATAGATCACTAGGCCATGCGTTATTTTCTTTTGCAGATCCACTTCACTTAGCTTCAAATCCATCTGAAAATCTAGCTCAACCAAAACATGAGAAACCCATCACACTATGGCTATACAGGAATGGAAAGGCCAGGTTGAAAAACACTATCACACATGGAAAAACCCATGTCCATGGAAACAAGAGTACCAAGTATGCACATGCATAACCATGCATGCCAAAAATAGCAAGGAAACCATACATCCAACTCAATAGCTACAAAGGATCTTGTTGTAGCTGCTTGATCCTACTCTTCCTTTCTTGATCTTTACTTCCTCTTGCCTTCTTTGTTTTTCTTGATCCAATGTTGAAGTGCTCCAAGAAAAATCCAAGTGTCCAAGAGTGTGAGAGAGAGAATAGTGAGAGAGAGAGAGAGAGCTTCAAAACTAAACTGACAACATTCTGAGAATTTTTTTTCCAATTGGTCCTCAAAAGCCTTTTTATTAATGAGGCCTCTATTTTCTTCATTTTCCTCCTGACATGCAGCTTGTGACCTTTCACCTTCATTTTCCATAATTTACATTATTTTCATAAAGAAAATGGAAATTAATGCCTCATGCCTTTCCAAATCCTTTGTCATATCCTTTGTCAATTTCCTCTAGCCATAATAAACCAAAGTGACACCCTCTAGTATTTTTTTCCCACCATTCAGCTTGGAATACATGTCCCATGACCTTGGTCTTATATTATTTGTTTACATGGATTTTTTACCAGGGTTGTTACATCTTTGATGATGATTTTTAGCAAGTGAAAGGAGTCTATTTTTTTTTCCTTTTCTTCCCTTCTGTTTGGACCATAAACGTTGGTTACATAAGTGGATATTTTTGAGCTAATGAGCTAGATTTTGATGGTTACGTTTATTGTTGTATCAAAAGATTCATTTACTAGGATTACAGAAGTATTCTAGATTAATACAATCCCTCTTGTTGTTCATACTGCCTCATTTAATACCTATTTTTTGTTGGGCCATAACTTTCTAAAGGTTACTTCTAGGGATGTTGATTGACTTTAGTTTCCTAAAGTATAAGAATATCAGGTTTTTGTATCATTATTATGTTTTTCAGAAGCCTCTACTTTGATTTTCCATTGAGGTCACTTATGCTCCACGATGTAATATTCATGGCAGGTTATTTGGGGATGGATGGAATTCTTATTTCATGAGAGAAACCCTCCCTTAGTTAACCAAAAGAGTCTCACAATTCCTGAATTAGTTGCTTGTTTCTTTTCCTTAGTATTTTTTTTTCTCCTTTTCCTAGATTTTGGTTCTCTTTCACATTCAGAGTTGCTGTATTAGTAGAGAAAGAGATGGGATTCCAAGGTTGCCTTAGAGTTGAAGATGTATCATTTTTTAAGCCAAGTTACTATATTAGGATCAAAGTTCTGAATAGATACATTGTCGCTTTATTACTAGTCTTCCGTTAGGGAAATTATATCAACAACAGAGATGGTGAGTATTAAGGTTGTAACAACTTAAGAAACCCTGTATTATCAAAACAAATCTCCAATAATATTTGCACATTTTGTGTTTAAACAAAATGATTCCAGCGTTAAAACAAGCTACTCCCTACAAATACTTTCCCTGCAAATCCTAAGTGCAAAGAAGGTTCTCCTTGAACACTGAATCCTCGTTTATAGTGATGTTGTAATGGTTGTCAGCTAGCATATTTATTTCTTTCAAATATTCATTTATTTGAGCAAGGAAGAGAAACTCCAAAAGAAGAACCAACATTCCAAGGAATTATTGCTAATGCCAATAACCTCTTAATCAATCTACAATCATTAATCTTTCTGGCAAGGAGGCTCTGAGTGTGTAGTTACGAAGGAACAAAGACCTGGAATGATTATAGGAAAAGAATCCACACAATAGAGACATGTTCCAGGTCTCATACTATTCGACCATGAAGAAAAGAGCTGCCATCAATCTCTTGTATGTGTTATAATTTTTCCTCCTTCTCTAATGATTTATTGTGCTCAACGAGAAATTGAGGGGGTCCTAGTGCCTACATAGAACCTAGTTTACAAGACCTGCCATCATGCTTTGGATTTGATCCCTCTACTACTTGTTTAGGAAATACATACTACCAGTTAAATCACCACAATTCATGGCATGTATACACCACCATGTCTTTCCACTCATCGTGGGAAGCCATGTCTTGTGCTTCTATGCTTTAACATGTTATTATAAGAGATCCTTCTTCCTAGTGGATCCATGTTCGATTTAGAAAAGTATTCCTATGCGAGAGGCCCTAGTTAGCTATTTGATCAACCAAATTATTTATAGATCATTTAACATAGGACGAGATGGGAATGGAAATGCCTCTTAGAATTTATCCCACTCTAGTGAGGCTTTTTTATAATATCTAGTTGTCAGTGATTTTGTGAGCCTCAATTCTCATCTATTTTTTTCATAATCCTATAATCAAACCATACACTCCCTTTATAAAAAAACTTACTCCAACCTCTATCTAGTGCTACTTTGAGACCCTTCTCAAGAGAAAAAAACTCAACAACATTATTATTGTTAGTACTAAGATAACCTGCATAGAGCTGAAGAACTTAGCCCGAATAGTTATGAGAGACTACCCCAAAATTGTCCAAACTAGGATTTCCTTTTGAAGCACCATTGATTTTGAGTTTGATGAAATTTTTAGTTGATGGAGACCAAACACATGGGCTAGATGTGTGAGGATTGACTTTGGGAGGAAGAGAGGGAGGGAGGGAGGAAATGAGATTTAATTTATTTAAGATGAGGGACCTTTTAGGAGAATATTCCCAAAATTGACAGGACTGAGTGGCTATGAGGATCGATTCCCTAATGTTCTTTAGAATGACTAACCTAACTTCTTCAAATGGGAGAGAGGAATTTTTTAATATTCTTTTGTTTCTCTCTTTCCAAGTTGTCTAAAGGATAAATCCTTGAGATAGCTTCCAGGTTATATTGACAATGGAATTTTGGAAAGGTGACTATCTCCATTCCAAAATGTTTGTCTTAATGCATTCTCTTGAGTGGTTTGGTTGTCTAAAAATAATGACCATTCTATCCCATAGATCGACTATGAAAGTATAGGAGTTGAAGACATTCTCCCTAATTTATAGGTGGGTTCTATAGAGATAACATATTGAGGGGAAAATTAATCCTCTTTGTGGAATATTGTACCAAGGGTTTTATTGTGTATCAGGATGCAAAGGAAGAGATTTACCTTGGGCCAAAAGTTTTTCTTACATAGTTTTCCACAATTCATGTATTCCTATAGAGTTATAATATCTAAGAGGAGCTTATAGGATTCTTTTAAAAAGAATAAGCCTTTGGGCGCATGTCCCTATTGGAGGATATCATGCCCTTCTTGAATTTTGATTCTTCTAGTTATTAACTATGTTTCAATATTTTTGTGGAATTTCTGTATCCTTGGATATCATCCATTGAGTAGATTCTTTCCTTTTTCTCCACATATTTTGATATTTAGTATGGTCCTACTAATGATCTACCTTGGTTTTCCCCTAGAGAATTAGGATTTTTTTTATTTATCGTATGTTATTTAGTTGAAATAGTTTAAAGCTTTGTTGCTTTAAGATCACTACTAGAAGATAGGACCATCCATAATTTCCTAGAAGTTGGGATCTTTATTTATATGCCAATTTTTCCAAGTTACATTGCAGAAGTGGGAGTCTTATATATTATCCTCCTTCCTTAATATTTGAGAGAGTCAAATGATGGGAGTGTATTTTATTTTCCAAGCTCTAGTCCACTAGGTGGTAGGGTTGGTAAGCCATATACACCATGTCTTAGCAATAAATACTTTCCCAATAGTTTATACGTCTCTTAGTTCTAGGTCCCCATGCACCTTTGAGGAAATGCATAGCCCATGCTACAAGAGATTTTTTTTCTTATCATCTCCTCCATAGATAAAGGATCTATAGGTATTTCATATTCTCTAGAGAATAATTTTTGGGGTTTCCAGAGATGAGAGAAGGTGAAGTAGACCTTTAAAATCATATTTTAGAAGGTTCAATCAACATGCTAGATTGAGGACTCTAACGTTCTAAGAGAAAATATTTCATTGAAATTTTAGAAGAAATTATTCCTAGACTTTGGCTATAAGGGGGTTGTCCACTAGGGAGCACCCAGGTATTTTGCAAGAAAGGATTTCCATTGGAATCACATAAGTCTAGCTAAATGAATTTTTATTTCCAAGGGATTATTGAAAAATAAGACTTGAGATTTAGAATGGGTAATGATTATACTAGAAGATTCAAAAAAATTGGAGAGGATTTTTTTAAAATGAGGACTCCACATGAATATTAGAGTGACCCATCGGACAGGTAACATCCACAAACTACTGAATGATTGAGTGGGGGAGAATAGTAATTTATTTTATCCCTTTCATTTTCATATAACTGACAACTGAGGTTATGGCCTTATCAAGCCCCTCAACCATCAAGAGGAAAATATAAGGCGAGAGAGGGTCCCCTTGCCCTCTACCACAACTTGGCTTGAAGAGGCAAGTTGGAGTATCATTGATGAGGATAGAAAATAAAGGAGTGGATATGAGGAAAAGAACCCAAGTTATCCATTTTCTTATCAAAATAAAATGCATTTAACATATGATAGATATATTTCCAACTGAGGTGGTCAAAAGCTTTGGACATGTTGAGTTTCATGACCATCCTAGGATTTTTGTATGTTTTGAGAGTATGAATCTATTCCTACTCGAAGATAATGTTATCCAAGATTTATCTTCCTTCAATGTAACTAGATTATTCTTGGGAGATTAGATTTTAGAGCATATGCTTAAGATGATTGGAATTAACTTTCAAGAAGATATTGTATATAGTGTTGTAGAGAGAAATGGACCTATAGTATGAGGGCTCTTTGACTACCCTTTTTTTGGAATCAAAGAAAAGTTTGTTTAAGGAAAGAAAGATAGTTCATGATCTGCATGATTCCTCTACCAGAAGCCACAATTCTTCCACTAGGATGGCATAACATTGTTGAAATAATTATATTGTGAATCCATCTGGTACATGTAATTTGTTTTGTGGCCTTTCCATGATTATTGCCTCTACCTCTTGTTTATATATTTCTCTAATGAGACTGACATTTTTGTCTTGAGATACTAATTTGGGAATGTGTTGGGTATCTTGCATATGTTATGTGACTTGTATCTATTTGGTTCTAATACGATACTTTGAAAAAATATTACCTATTCTTGCTCAATTTCCTAAAGTTTTTCTAATTTTTTCTATGGAAATTCCTAATCTTTGAGATACTCTTATGTTTTATATGCTATATCATTTTTCGATGGAAATTTTTAGTATTTTTTCTCCTTCTTTGAGCCAATGTATCCTACATTTTTGTGCGCAAGATACTTCCTCTTCTAAGAGCTTTTCATTCATCTCTGATTTAATTATAGCTTCTTTTTGGCTTAACTCATATGTTCTCCCTTATTTTATGATGGCTTGTATACTACGTATTTCCTTGTCTATCTTTTTAACCTCTTGCTGAATGTGACCAAATTCCTTCTTGTTCCATATTTTAGGTTGTTTTTTAATGTGCCTTAGTCTTTTTTGAAAGTTGTACATTATGGTTCCCTCTATTCCTTGTGGTTCCTACCACCATTTTTCAATATTTGATTTGAAGTTGGGTTGCCTAATCCAAAAATATTAAAAAAAAGGTTCTTACTTTTGGTGTTTACTGACAATTTAGTTGAAGTGCTATGGGCCAATGATCAAATCTCGAGTTGCGTAGGATTTTTACTTCTGATTTTAAAACTGAGGTACTAATGGACTCACTTATAATGAATCTTAACAATCTACATGCTACATAATTTCCCCCTCATCTTCTGTTGTTATAGGTATAAGGTCCATTCATCGTTTCTAGGTCAATTAGTTTAGCTTTCTCAGAGAAGGAAGTGAATTTTTTGAAGTCGTCATCTAGTATTCTTATCATTCCTCTCTTTTCACAGAGATATTTTATGATGTTGTTCAATATCCTTCCATTATCCAATATTATTCTTTTGTAACACCCTCCTACCACATTTACCCAAGCTAACTGATCCAATGGTGTAAACATGTGACGAGAGGTTACTATGATCTGATTCAACTCCCCATGTATAGTTAAGGAAGTGTAACTAACACAACATAATCAATCTGAACTTCTACACAAACTACAGAAACCTCAAGAGCCACCCAAACCTTCTAGGTGATACCCCCTTGGGACAACCTAACATTTTATTGCATTAAAGCCTCAGTAACTCCCACGACACGGGCATCCATGTGACTGGGACCCTCTAGTCACTCCCAAAGCAAGGGCATGCTTGCAACTGGGGACTTTTCTAAGTAATTTTGTTCAAACAACCCCAAATTTTGTGTCAATTTTTGAAGGCCAGGACTGAGGCCACTTCCTAGAACTCCATGAAACTTCTAGAAATGAAAAGTAACAAATGTAAATACTTAAACAAGGAATTGACTGGACCCCTATTAGCCATGCCATAGGTTTCATCAAACATGTCACAAATATGCATTCTACATGTCATAATAACAAATCTTAGCATAGGGGTCTCATACTTATCCGATAATCACTAAGAAGCATTGATCCCTTATCACATTAGTTGCATTGTCATCTATTAGGTCATATATTCATTGTTCATTCATTTACAAATCAAAACATGATGAAACCATACATCATCACTATCATAAAACATGTTCAGAACCGACATATACACAACAAAAATAATAAGGATACAACAACCATAGATGCCATATATGAACCAGTAACTTTGCACATAAAATACCAAGGAAAGGAACTCTTATTAATGAATTCAAAAGCCAACCCGGTATGGGACTACCATGTTCCACTCGACCATAGATTGGCTGAGCCAAATATCTCTTTATAAAATCACCCCAGTGCCATATTACAAGCATGAATGTGGGACTCAAAACAAAAGAATTCATCCAGGGCTTCCCGAGACTAAACCACCTCACCCTCATCAATAGAACCAAGCTTTATCATAATCCTCATCTGATCACTAGGCCATAAACATGCATGGATGCCACTGGATTTCTCCACCTACACCATGAGTAATTTTCATGTCTCCTAGTCTCTAGGCTTTACTGCAATCTACGTCGGATCACTAGGCCCTAACCGAGACTCCAGTCTTTGGATTTATCGCAATCTACACCATATCACTAGGTCCTAACCGATACTCTACCCTCAAGGATTTACCTGTAGAAATTTCTGAATCTTATATCTTATGCAGAATTTATTACTGTTAATTCGGTTAAGCTCCTCCTACTTAGATAAGTTATTAACTGAATAAATTTAGGTTAACATCGAAGGAAAACACATAACAGATCTCTACCAATTCAAATCTAGAATAAGCACATGCACACAGTGACACAGTTATTTTTTGAAAAATAGTCCCCGGAAAAACGCAATGCGGGAAAACCGGTCTATGGCTGCTGGAGGTTTCTATTATTAAGAATATTTCTAAATACACAAATCTGGGTTCCATATCTAGACAACCCAGCAGAGAAAATACTAGATCTACATTTCACTGGCTGATCTAGGGCCAAAATAATGACCAATCCACACTCTGAAACGGGATTTACAGAACTCAGCCAAGATTAGGGCCTAGAAACCCCATATCTTCCCCTGAAAGGCCCTGCGTCAGCCTCTGAAGCCCCTGAAAGCCTCTTCTTTAGCCTTGGAAGTCCTCCAAACCCTCAGCGCTGCTCTAAAAGGGACTGTGCTACCCTAGACTAGGTGACGCAGTCAGTAAGCTACCCCTGAAGGGTCTCTGCATAACCCCTAAGGGTTTCCTGCTGAAAATCATGATGTCCTTGGAGAGACTGCGTTGTCCTTGCTACTGTTGCCTTCCTCTGCATTTTCCTTGAGCTGATCTCTGCTCTTGTGTATTTTAGACCCTGGGATTAGATCATCCACTTAGTCTAAATTCCCCTCTGTGCAGCTGAAACACGTCTCAGTATTCTTAGCAAACCCTACCCTAGAATCTCAGCTTAGTTTCAGTGCTATACCTCTATGTGTCTTTACAAATGACCCCAAGCCTTTCCTTTATACTTTTCTCGTTGACAAATCAATGGCCATGATCAGATCTTGAATCAATGGCTAAGATTAAAAGAAAGCTTGATCTGTGTGACTTAAGAAAAATTCATCAAATGTTTAATTAAATTCACTTTAATTATTTAACTTCCCTAAGTTTTAAATTAGGAAATACACTTAAAATAATTAATTAATTTAATATCTCCTAAACCATATGGAATTCTCAAATCCATTTCTGGGTATTGTAGATCAGGTGAACTCTAGTCCTTCCTCAAAATTTGGGACTTAGAGCACAACTGATGCTTCCCCAAATACACAAAATCTCAACACTCCCTCTTAGCATCAAGGGTGTGTTCTAGCAATACATCACACTATGCATTACATGACTTTGAGTACCGGTTCTATGCACCTAAGCTTACTCGTCACACTAACTCGCTCACACGTTTAACGTAACTTTTGTACCGGCCTCTCAATATGTCGTATCCGTGTTGCTCATAGCACCGCGACCGCTGACCGTCGCATTGCAACTTCAATGAATGAGAGAAAACTAAATCTCCTACCAAATACACAAAATCTCAACACTCCCTCTTAGCATCAAGGGTGTGTTCTAGCAATACATCACACTATGCATTACATGACTTTGAGTACCGGTTCTATGCTACTGAAGCTTGGCCTACTGCCACTCAACTCTGCCTCTGCCACTGCCACTGCAACTTTTGTACTAAAGCTCCCTCTCAATATGTTGCATCTATGTTGCCCATAGCACTTCCACTGCTGATATGCTGCATTGAAACTTTAGTTGTTGAGAGAAACAACTAAATCTCCTGCCAAATACACAAAATCTCAACACTCCCTCTTAGCATCAAGGGTGTGTTCTAGCAATACATCACACTATGCATTACATGACTTTGAGTACCAGTTCTATGCTGCTAAAGCTTGGACTGCTGCCACTCAACTCTGACTCTGCCACTGCCACTGCAGCTTTTGTACTGAAGCTCCCTCTCAATATGTTGCTTCTGTGTTGCTCATAACACTTCCACTGCTAATTTGCTGCACTACAACTTCAGTTGTTGAGAGAAACAACTAAATATCGTGCCTAATCTTTGACAAACAAGTCAAATGGGCTGCATCCTCATCACTGAAGCTCCATAGGATACAGATCTGTGATGGCATATAAATAATGATGCACAACTATAGCTCTGCCTACGTAGCCAGACTCCCTCTCCACCACTGAAGTCACATTAGCTCCTTTTGCTAAAATATATCATGTTTTTGCTGCACTGTGTTGTCCCTCTAAAGCTCTTTGCGTTGCTGCAGCTTTGCACTGCGTAAGCAACACTGCTCTGCGTTGTTGAAGTCACATCAGCCTCTGTGTTGCTACTACTTCTATGTTGTTGTTTCTTTGCTCTACGCTGCTCCTCCCAGCCTTCAGATCTGCCTTTTCTTTTTCCTCATGTGTGATATATGCACCCACTGCTCCACTTGTCCTGCTACTATCTTAAGGCTATCGTAGCTCGAATGTGATCCAAGAGATGAACTGCTCAAGGATGCCGCCTTTCTTCCATGTACCTCCTCTACATGTCCATGTCACCCCACCTTCATGGTTCATGAGCACTCATGGCTACATCATATCTTGACCCATCATCTGTCACAGCTGCTTTGGAAGAAGATGCTTCCTTGTCCCTTTTCTTCTCCAGAGAATGGCTGGAAAAATGTCCCATTTCACCACGCTGGAAGCACTTGATCTTTGAAATATCCTTCTTCTTCTTTAGATGCTTCTTCGATGCCAAGGCTGCATCTTCCTCATCTTCCTTCTTCACTTTTCTCAATCCTAGGTTGTGTTGAATCTTGGTGAATCTGTGGAGTTCTTCTTGACGCATAATTAACCACAAGTTGTCCCAATCTGGGAGGTCCGCTCTACCCAAGATACTTTGGAAAAATGTTTCCCACTCATCCCTGACTGCATTGAGGGTAGTCCTGACTATCACAGAATCATCCACCGTTGCACCCATTGCAGTCAACTGATCTCTGATTGACTGCAGTCTGAAGAGGAAGTGCTCCATGTCTTCTCCCTTGGTCATCATGAATGACCTCATTTGGGTCTCCAACAACATTTTTCTTTGGATAGACCCTCAGATAGGGAACTGAAGGCCTTCCACATCTCGTTAGCCATATTCTTCTCAGCTATGTGTGGTAAAATATAGTCCTTGATACTATCCATAATCAATCGCTTAGCATGTCCAGCAGCTTCCTTATGCTTCCTAAGGTGATCCACATCTGTCGGTGTGGCCAGAGTTTGCTCTGCATGGTCTCTTAGATTGTACGCCTCAAGGACAATTAGGATCCTTTCCCTCCAAACCGAAAAGTTCGAGAGGCCATCTAGCCTATCCTGATCACACAGTCCATGAGGAGCCATCTGCTTAGAATGTGTCAGAACTTCCTTTTCTCTTTGCTAGAGAAATGGATCTAAGGCCCTTGGTGAAACAAATGCCTTCTGCTCCCTCTGACAACTTATTTCCCTCCTTTGAAATCTACCAAATCAACTATGATTCAGCTTCTTCTCTGATCCTCTGATCAAACTGCAAGTTTCCTTTGGAAAGAAACTCTCTAAGAAGATGATCTCCTCCCAATATTTTTCACTTGTGCTAAGGCTAAAAATCTGAAATCTTCAGAAATTTAACCCCACCAGCTCTTCTGAATTTCTGCAGCTTTTCTGTAGTCTTTTTTGGATCTGACATATTCATATATGAATCACACTACCTGGCTTCAGACAAAACCAGTGTTGTTTTTGAGCTGCCTTTGCGCAATAATTGCATGGGCTTGCTAGGACACAATGCTGGATAGCATCACCCTTACCTCTGTGTGAATCTGCTCCTAAAAAATGCTTTGTCCCTTCAAATCTGCATTTCTGCTGCTTTTCTAGCTGCTTTCTACAGTTAGATCCTTTATATTCTCTTGCTATTGACCCTCCTAGATCTGCAATTGCTCTGATACCATGTAGAGCTTTCTGAATATTATATCTTATGAATAAATTATTATTGTTAATATGGTTAAGCTCCTCCTACTTAGATAGTTTATTAACTGAATAAATTCAAGTTAACATCAAAGCAAAACACATAATATATCTCTACCAATTCGGATCTAGAATAAGCACATGCAGATATTGACACAGTGACACAGTTATTTCTGGACAAATAGTCCTAGGAAAAACCCAATGCTGGAAAATTGGTCTCTCGCTACTGGAGGGTTCTATTATTAAGAATATTTCTGAATACACAAATTTGGGTTCCAGATCTGGACAACTCGACAGAGAAAATACTAGATCTATAGCTCACTGGCTTATCTAGGGCCAAAATAATGACAGATCCACAGCCTCAAACATGATTTAAAGAACTCAACCAAGATTAGGGCCTAGAAACCCCAACGTTGCCGCTGAAAGGCTTTGCGTCAGCCTCTGAAGCCCCTGAAAGCCTCTCGTCAGCCTTGGAAGTCCTCCAAACCCTCAGCGCTGCTCCGAAAGGGACTACATTACCCCAGACTGGGTGACGCAGTCACTACAATGCCCCTGAAGGGTCTTTGTGTAACCCGTGAGGGTTTCCTGCTGAAAATCACATTGTCCTTGGAGAGACTGCATTGTCCTTGCTGCTACTACTGTTGCCTTCCTCTGTGTTGTCCTTGAGATGATCTCTGCCTCTTGTGTATTCTAGACCCCGGGATCAGATCATCCCCTTGTTCTAAATCCCCCTCTCTGCAGTTGAAACATTTCTGAGTATTCTTAGCAAACCCTACCCTAAAGTCTCAACTTAGCTTCAGTGCTCTGCCTCTGTGTGCCTTTACAAATGACCCCAAGCCTTTCCTTTATAATTTTCTCATTGACAAATCAATGGCCATGATCAGATCTTGATTCAATGGCTAAGATTAAAAGAAATCTCGATCTGTGTGACTTGAGACAATTTCATCACATGTTTAATTAAATTCACTTTAATTATTTAAGTTCTCTAAGTTTTAACTTAGGAAATACACCTAAAATAATTAATTAATTTAATATCTCCTAAACCAGATGAAATTTCCCAAATCCATTTTTGGGTCTTGCAGATCATGTGAACTCTAGTCCTTCCTCAAAATTTGGGACTTAGAGCACAACTGATGCTATCCCAAATACACAAAATCTCAACATTACCGTATATCCCATCTCAGGATTCCCAGGCTTGATGGAGAGCACCCACCTTTAGGCTTTATCATATATCCCTCCAGTCACCAGTCAAGGATTCCAACGCCCACCAAGGCACACAATAAATGGCTTTACTGCAATCTAGAGTCAGGTTTATGGGTTACTATGTCAGTGTCTTTACCACAATCCACAATCCAGTTAAGAGATCACTAGGCCATGTGTTCTTTTCTTTTGCAGACCCACTTCAATCAACTTCAAATCCATTTAAAAATCCAGCTCAACCAAAACATGAGAGCCCCATCACACTATGGCTATCTAGAAATGGAAAGTCTAGGCTAAAAAACACTGTCACACATGGCAAAACCCATGCCCATGACAACAAGATAACCAAATACACACATGCGTAACCATGCATGCCAAAAATAGCAAGGAAACCATACATGCAACTCAATAGCTATAAATAATCTCGTTGTAGACGCTTGATCCTAATCTTCCTTGATTTATCTTTACTTCCTCTTTCCTTCTTTGTTTCTCTTAATCCAATGCTGAAGTGCTCCAATAAAAATCTAAGTGTCCAGGAGTGTGGGAGAGAGAATAGAGAGAAAGAGAGAGCTTCAAAACTTAACTGACAACAGTTTGAGAAATAGGTTTCCAAGTGATCCTCAAAAGCCTTTTTATTAATGAGGCCTCTATTTTCATCATTTTCCTCCTCACATGCAACTTGTGACCTTTCACCTTCCTTTTTCCTAATTTACATTATTTTCGTAAAGAAAATGGCAATTAATGCCTCATGCCTTTTCAAATCCTTCATCATTTCCTTTTCCATTTTCCTTTAGCCATAATAAACCGAAGTGACACCCTCTAGGATTTTTTTCCTACCATTCAGCTTGGAATACATGTCCCATGACCTTCGTCTTATATTATTTGTCTACATGGATATTTTACTAGGGTTGTTACATCTTTGATGATGTTTTTTAACAAGTGCAAGGAGTCTAATTTTTTTTCCTTTTCTTTCTTTCTATTTGGACCATAAACATTGGTTACATAAGTGGATATTTTTGAGCTAATGAGCTAGAGTTTGAGGGTTAGGGTTCTTGTTGTGTCAAAAGATTCATTTATTAGCATTGCAGAAGGATTCTAGATGAATACAATCCCTCTTGTTGTTCATATTGCCTCATTCAATACCTATTTTTTGTTGGGCCATAACTTTCTAAAGATTCTTTCTAGGGATTTTGATTGACTTTAGTGTAGTTTTTAACCCTGTACAGAAATGATCTGCAAATGAATCTTAAAAACAAAAATGAACAATAGCGAGAGCATAAAACATAAAACAGATATACACAGAGATTTTCCCCTGGATCCCAAATCACGACGACCAACTTGATTTTTCATTATATTCCTTTTAGTGTTACAACACATATATATACATGCCGAAGCATACATAAACCCCAATTCATTAACCCTGGATTAGAACATAACCATAGTTCCCTTGACCAGATCTACAAAATACCAAGGGCCAAAAACCATCATGCCCCAAAACCATGTGCAAACCCATGCACAAAACCATGGGTGGGTCCGCCCACTAAAAAATAGGGTCCAAATTTTTTTTCACGGGGCATTGCCCCAGACCCCAAATAGGGGGGGCTACCACCCCCACTGTGACCCCCCCCCGCGTGTAACTAGTTGTGGAAATAATATAACACATACCCAACATTGTCTCACTTGTTGTTTTCTTTCCACAGGGGACCATAGGAGAGCTTAGCCATTAGCCCAGATCTGCAACACCCATTGTTTCTCTACACCAAGAGAACTTCTGAGTGCTCACAGAATTCGTCAATGCATCTGCAAGATTCTTCAAAGTGTCCACCTTTACCAGCAACACCCTTTTAGCCTCAACCATATCTCTCAAAAAGTGATATTGAACATCAATGTGCTTTATCTTTGAATGATAAGCAGGGTTCTTAGCCAAGAAAATTTCACTTTGGCTATCGCAGTCTATCCTTATAGCCCACTGCACCAACCCCATACTTGAACACAATCTTTGCAAATAAATTGCTTCCTTGCTTGCATGAGTGGCTGCCATGTATTCTGCCTCTATATTTGAAAGGGCCACTACAGACTGCCTTTTACTCATCCAACTGACTGCACCTCCAAACAGGCTAAACACATACCCACTTGTAGATCTCCTTTGGTCCAGATCTCCATCCCAGTCTGCATCAACAAAACCACGGATGTCCAAAACTCTGTCCAATCTTGGTCTTCCCTAGTAGCACAAGCCATAATCACTAGTGCCACGCAAATATCTGAAAACCCACTTCACTGTTGTCCAATGCTCCTTCTCTGGGTTTGACATAAACTTTCTCAAAACTCGCACTGCATGTGCAATGTCTGGTCTAGTACAGACCATTCCATACATCAGCCTACCCACTGCACTTGCATATGGAACACGGGACATATCCTCCTTTTCTTCTTGTGTCTTGGGACACTGTTCAATAGACAACTTTACACCTACAAGAATAGGAACATTCACCGGTTTACTATCCTATAGATTTAACCTTTGCAATATAGTCTCGACATACTTCCTCTGGTTAACCAGAGATTCCTCTTTGCCTAACCTTTCTTAATTTCCATGCCCAAAATATAGTTTGCAGCACCAAGATCCTTCATGTAGAATTTGGAGAACAGTTGGGTCTTCAAATATTGGATAATTTCTTTGTCATTTCCAATCAACAACATATCATCCACATACAAGACCAAATAAATAACACAGTCACTAATTAATTTAAAATAAACACAGTGATCCTCCTTGCTTCTGGTGAAGCCAAGTATTCGTACATAGGTATCAAATTTCTAATACCACATCCTTGGTGATTGTTTTAACCCATACAGAGACTTCTTTAACCTGCATACCAGTTCTTTCTTCCCCTTCACCATAAAGCCTTCAGGTTGTTTCATGTAAATATCCTCTTCTAGATCCCCATGAAGAAATGTTGTCTTCACATCCATCTTTTCTACCTCAAAATCAAATGCAGCAGCAACATATAAAAGTAATCTAATAGAAGTAATTTTGGCAATAGGAGAAAAAATATCACCAAAATCAATTCCCGACACCTGGGAATAGCCTTTTGCTACCAACCGAGCTTTGTATTTCTCCACCTTTCCTTCTACATTCATCTTCTTCTTAAACACCCATTTGCTCCCGATGGGCTTCCTTCCAGCCGACAACTCCACCAGATCCCATGCCTCATTTTTATGCAAAGATGCCATTTCATCAACCATAGCCTCCTTCCAGAGTTTTCCATCCTCTGAATCTATTGCCTCCCTGACAGTTCAGGGATCATCATCAGTTATAGTTAAAGAAAAATTTGAATAGAAAGTAGATGGACTATACCTTTTTGGCTGTCTTCTTTCCCGAACTGATCTTCTCACAACCGAAGTTTGTGGTTCTTCCTCTTCTGAGTCTTCTTCTATTGTAGAGTCTGATTCATCCTCCTTTAGCTCAAACTCTATCTTCTCAGGTTCCTTTGGTAGGAATTCATGTTTAACAACATCTTTCACCGCTCTAAACACCACATCTCAGCTGTACACAACCTTCCTTGTTTTTGGATTCCAAAGCTTGTAACCCTTTAAACCATCCTTATACCCAATAAAGATGCACCTTTCAGATTTATTATCCAACATGGTCCTTTTCTCCTTTGGAAAATGTACATATGCATCACATCCAAATACCCTCAGATGTGAAAGAGAGGGTTTCTTACCAGTCCATACCTCATGTGGAGTCTTATCCTCCAACGCTGATGAAGGTGATCTGTTAACTAGGTAACATGTAGTCTCCATTGCCTCTGCCCAGAATTCTTGTCCTAACCCGGTACCACTGAGCATGCTTCTTGCCTTTTCCATCAGCGTTCTGTTCATTCTTTCAGCAAATCCATTTTACTGAGGTGTGTATGGCATAGTCTTCTGCCGTGTTATACCACACTTCTTACAGAACTCTTCAAATTCTTTCTTGCAGAACTCCCCACCATTATCTATCCTCAACACCTTTATCTTGTTCTTTGTATGGTTTTCCACCAGAGCCTTAAATTCTTTAAATCTGTCAAAGACTTCAAATTTATTTCTCAAGAAATATATCCATGTATTCCTTGATAAGTCATCTATGAATGAAAAATAGTACATAGACTTACCTAGTGATGGAACCGACACAAGTCCAAACACATCACTGTGCACAAGTTCTAATATATTGTTCGCCCTCTTAGCACCAGAAGGAAATCTCACCTGATTCTGCTTCCCATATACACAATTTTCACAGAAATCGAAATCTAGAGAGAAATTAGACATACCTTCTACCATACCATTTCCATGTAGTATCCGAAGGCCCTTCTCTCCAATATGTCCAAGCCTTTGATGCCATAACATGGTCTTTTCTCCAGAGACCGCTAGGCTTTTCGCTCCACTTTTAGGAACCACAGAACAATTGCACCCATCAATAACAGTGTTGTCCTAAAGCTTGTACAGAGTTTCAATCCGAACTCCCTGAATTAATACCATTTCTCCCCAAACCATCTTACAGGTATCTTTATCGAACACTATTTTTACACCTGCTTCATCCATCTTGCTTATAGAAATCAGATTTTTGGCCAATGCAGGAATGTGCAGAACACCAGGAAGTGTTCTAATCCTTCCACCTTGCAGCTTCAGCTTGAATTTTCCATGTCCAGCGATTCTGGCCTTCCTATCATCCCCTAGGAAGACATCATCGCCATCATATTTCTCATACTCACAGAACCACTCCCTATGGGGAGTGAAGTGAAAGGATGCACCCGAGTCAATCAACCATGACTCCTGATCTACATGTGTATTTGAAGAAGAAGCCAAATACACATCCCCACCTTCATCTGAGGTGGTTTTTGCCTCTACAGAAGGAGCATCATTGGATCCCTTTCCTTTCTTAGGAGCTTTAGATCTGCAGTCCTCTTTGTAGATCCCTTCCTTTCCGCATTTCTAGCACACCTTTAAAAACTTTCCAGGAGATTTAGATCTACCTCTAGATTTAAATCTCTCCATTCCAAACCTTATTCTTGTTTCTCTTCTGGGACCTTCCTCGTACAGATAAGGCATCTCCATTCTGACCCTCCATATTTCTCCGTCTCATTTCCTCCGACAGCAAGGCTGAGACAATGTCATCAAAATTCAAGGTAGTTGTATTGCTACCTATTGCAATAACCAGACTGTCCCATGAGTTTGGTAGAGAAAAAAACAAACTGATGCACTTATATTCATCTGAGATTTTAATATCAATAGATGACAATTGACTTACCATAGTATTGAAGGCATTCAGATGCTCTTTCACCGAGTCTCCATCCTTCATCTTCAGGTTATACAGCTTTTTCCTCATGAACAATTTATTCACCAGAGACTTAGATTAGTACAAAGTCCCAAGTTTGTCCCACAAATTATTTGTCATAGCTTCCCCAGATACATTCAACAATACTGAATCTGAGACACACAACCGTATTGTGCTCTTCGCCTTCCGATCCAAATTTTTCTAGTCTTCATCTGAAATTTTCTTTGGTTTAGTACCTGGATCTACCGCGATCCGCTAGTCTTTATCCACCAGCAAATCCTCCATCTTGAGCTTCCACAACTCAAAAATTTTACCATTAAATTTCTCAATCTCTATCTTTCCATTTCTTTCCATCTTCTTTCACCGCAAGAATTGATCCCACAGATCTCCCACTGAACAGGGTCTACCACAGGCCTGAGTAAAAAACCCCTCAGCAGTAAAGGCGTCCCCTTGAAGTCGAAAGAACTCTGATACCAGATGTAGGTTTTAACCCTGTACAGAAATTATCTGCAAACGAATCTTAAAAACAAAAAATAAACAATAGCGAGAGAATAAAACATAAAATAGATATACACAGATATTTTCCCCTAGATCCCAAATCGGGACGACCAACTTGATTTTTCATTATATTCCTTTTAGTGTTACAACACATATATATACATGTCGAAGCATACATAAACCCCAATCCATTAACCCTGGATTAGAACATAACCGTAGTTCCCTTGACCGGATCTACAAAATACCAGGGGAAAAAAACCATCATGCCCCAAAACCATGTGCAAACCCATGCACAAAACCATGGGCGGGTCCACCCACCAAAAAATAGGGTCCAAAATTTTTTTCCCGGGGGGCTGCCTCCCCCACTCTCACCCCCCTGTTGTGCCTAGCGCAACATACTGGAGGGGCTCTCGGCCCCCCTGTGACCCCCCCGCGCATGACTAGTTGTGGAAAGAATATAACACATACCCAACATTTAGTTTCCTAAAGTATAAGAATATCAGGTTGTTATACTATTATTTTTTTTCAGAAGCCTCTACTTTGATTTTCCATTAAGGCCACTTATGTTCCACGAGGTAATATTTAGGACAGGTTATTTGCGGATGGATGGAATGCTTCTTTCATGAGAGAAACCCTACCTTAGTTAACCAAAGAGTCTCACAATTCCTGAATTAGTCGCTTGCTTCTTTTCCTCAATATTTTTTTTTCTCCTTTTCCTAGCTTTTGGTTCTCTTTCACATTGAGAGATTGTGTATTAGTAGAGAAAGATATGGGATTCAAATGCTACCTTAGAGCTGAAGATGTATCATTTATTTCTTTTTGATGTACACCCTGGTAATCAATTGTACTTTATCTTTCAAGGTTGCAGTAGGATATTTTTCTTTCCATTCTAAATCTAGAGTACTTAGGTCCACGTTTCCAAGTTTGTCAATGTCATCATCTATTTCCTCTTGGGATTCCATCATTCCTTTTATCATTTGAATGTCAGTTACCTGTTGATATTCGACATTCGGATTTGGAATAGCTCTCTCTCATGTTTTATCATATCTTCTCAGAGTTCTACTTTTGTGTAGTATATCCATCTTTTATTGGGGCTTTGGCCTCTATGTTTTTCAGAGCTACAAAAATGTTTTTATTTTGATGATCTAATTCTTTATTTTTCCCTTTCATTTTCCTGGGGATTTTACTTCTATTTTTTACCAGAGTGTACCCTTCCTGAATTGTCTCTTGTACTATTTTTGAGCTTGATTGTTCAATTTTTAAAGGGAATTCCTCGAATAGATGTCCATATACATGACATTGTCTACATTAAAAGGGTATTTATTCATAATCAATTAATCCAATCCATATATTATCTTGGTAGTTGAGTTGAATGTAGGTTGGCATGGTTTTGAAATGTCTAGATATGCACATAAATGAGCATAGGATGTGTAACGTCCATACTTTGTGGTCTCAAAGAGCTTAGAAAATTTTCCTACTGCATTCTCTATCCCTTCTAAGACCTCAAGGTCTTAGAATTCCTGAGGCAGAGAATAAAGTATGATCTAAATTGGGTCTAAAGATAATCCCTTTGGTTCACGATTGAATCAGGCTTTATATATGGGCCTACAAAGTTAGGGAAGTCAGGCCCACCTTCGAAGATTTTATCTTTATCCTCCAAATGTTAAAAATGGTTTTAAAGAAACCTCTTTTTCCAGGATTTAGTTCCATATCTCCTTTGAGAGGCTAGTATTTCCTAATCCAACTTATTAAGGTATTTTTGAAAGGAAAAATACACACGAACTTACAAATCAGTGCATGATCTTACATAAGTTGTATCTTTGCTCCAATCTTGGCAGTGGGGATTTCATAAAGTGGGTTTTCCACCTACATCCTTTTCCCTGAGGGGGTTAGGGTTTCCTTATGCAGATCCTTTATGTGATCGTAGGGGTTGTGCTTTTTCCTTCATCTTTCACAACAGAGTTAGAGTCTTATCCCATGTCATGTCCCTTGCCAGCCAAAAAATTGTAGTAGGAGAGGCGGCCACCACCCCTTTACTGCCCGAGGCCATTATTCGATAAAAAAACCTACATGTTGTAATATTAGGTTTGGGCGAGGAGATATCATAGGTCAAATTTTGGATTGCAATAAATAAATTTCTATTTATGAAAATATTAGTAACATGAATGTTGTGTCGAGTTTCAAGGAGAACATTTATGTAGAAATATACTTAATAAATGGATTATCTCAAGAAAGAGAATCTAGGTAGAACAAAATTTGAGCAAATTTGTTGCTTCACTTAATTATATAGATGTTCCAGTAGGAAGAGAAGAATATAAGAAGGTTTTGAACTATGAAAAGTACTTTTTAAATGTACTAAATGTATGGACATCTTAAGAAGCCTTTTCCCAAGAAGAGTGATCTATTAATGAATATATTATGATGCTTATTAAATAAATATATGGGGTTGAGATTCATAAGGATAAAAAGTCAATAATAAAAATTAAAGGATAATGAAGCAAATATGCCTCATCACAAGGAAAAAAAATGATAAGTAGTAATGATGGTTTTGTTCAAAAAGATAAATTGAATAGTGGAAAGATACACATAGATAATAAGACTCTAAAAGTTATTCAAATTTTTCTTAATATTATACTTTGAGCGAATGAAACCCTTAAAGAATATTTCATTTAATTAAACATTTTACAATGGTAAAGCATTGATTAGATAAATATAAGAAGTATGATAGCAAATAGTTGTTAGAGAAGTCTAAATTCACCACCCTCCCAAAATTCACATATAGATACATAATGGAAATATATGCATTAGATAATAAGACTCCTCTAAAAATTATTCAATTTTTTCTTATACAATACTTTGAGTGAACGAAACATTTAAAGAATATTGGATTTAATTAAACATTGTACAATGGTAAAGCACTAATTAGGTAAATAAAAGAAGTATAATAGTGATTAATGGTTAGATAAGTCTAAATTCTCTACCCTCCCAAAATTCACATAGAGATGAATGTTTCCACTAATATGATTTTTCCTTTCATAAAAATACCGTGTAAAAAAATATTCTATAATAAATGCACTTTAAATTTGAACTCACCATTCTAGTTTTTTGCAAATTTTTCTCTAGTATAATATAGAATATACATTTTTATCATATATTATTATGTTTTCAAACCATAATGCACAAAATGAAAGAAAACATTCATTCATACTTTCTCTTCCTACTTAAAGAAACCATGGTTCCTCCCACTTTCCAATACCACTTGTTGTATAATCCACTATGATGACCAGAGTAACATTCCTCTAATCAAGTTTTGCATTCCAACTCAAACTCCTTTAAATAATCTCTCTATAATTCTTTTCTAATTGAAACACAAAAGAATATTCTCTTTTCTCTTCATTCAATACTAACTACCTCTATGTATTATGCATATACTTTCATATAAATTAAACTACCTCTATGTATTATGCATCTACTTTCATATAAATTATGTTTTAGAGACTTCATATTCTCTATTGTATTTGCAGATTACAAATAATCACGATAAAATGCAATGTTGAGCATTTATCCAACCTATATTTGATCCAAGTGGATATCAACGAGCACCCACCTCTTCCATTGACTCAATGATTCTATATATTCTTGGTGGCTTTTTTTTTATGTTTTTTTTGGGTCCCAAGCTTCTAGGGTTATTTTTAGCCACTGAACGACATTTTTTGGCAAATCATTTTTTTTTGGGGGGGGGTGGGTTTCCATGCCATGGCCTAGTCCAAATAAAAAGTTGTATCCCTTGGACACTTCTTTCCAACCAACTATTTTCCACCTCAAATAGATATTTTATGCAAAATTTGGTTTACCTCAGAAGTTGATGTACCAACTAACTACCTTGTGGTGGCATAAAACTTTTGGTGCTTCACTTATAGGGTTAGGGTTTTAGACCTCTAGGGTTATTTCTTTATGTTAAAATTTCCTTCTTTCAACCTCTTGTGATAGTTGTTGCTAAAGCATGTCGCTACCATCTATATATCTTGAAATATAGTTATGACCATTGTGGTAGCTTTTGTTCTATAATATTATTCTAATTCATTTATAATAGAAGCTAGGCTTTCACCATATTCTCATGATTCTTGTAATATATCTCTCTTATGTGTTTCATTCCCTTTCTTTCCTTTCATTTCATCCTTGTAAAATTCAGATCATTAATATTAGAGCAATATGCTCCTTGTTGTTTCTCCATGCATGTCCCTGAGGAGGTTAAGGTACATAGAGTTGGGTCTCGAGCTAGCTTCAATTGGTAACGATTGCTCTTGCTAACTCAATCAACCTCCCATGGTGGAAGAAAATAGATATGTTGGAGTTGGAGATCCTATCAAGTTGTTTCTCCAAGAAGAACTTATGTGATAGAGGAATGAGATGATGTACATTCAGACCCTTCGATGACTTCCAATAGTGGTTGAGTCACCTTCAACCAATGACAATTTTGGAGGTGTGCCACCCTTCAAATACAAGTTGACTTTGATATCCCGTTGTTTGAAGGCTAGATACATGCACATGTTCTAGATATATGGTTAAATATATTACATGGAAATTATTCTATCCAAAATTGTTTTGAAAATTAAAAGATGACCTCTGGACTCTTGAAATCCCTTCCCTATGTCAAATAATGGTGTGATCCAAAATCTTTTGTTTGAGATGTATAAAAGAATTAACATCTGAAAATTGTAGCTTTTAAAACAAGAAACTTTAAAGGCATAAGCGGAAAAAGAGAGAAGCAATTAACATCATGCACGAAGACACAAGAGTTGATATCGGAGTTCGTCCAGGAGGGACTACGTCTCCGGGCCCTGCTCTAATAGTGGGGAGGCCGTGCTTTCATTAAATGGAAAAATGAAAGTACAAGTACAAAATGAGGAATTACACCCTTATACCTGCCCAATCTGGAAATGGCCGAAAATTGCAGACCTCTGATGACAAAATGGGCAGCACCGTTGGATTTGTGGCATCGAGTAGTGCTGAATCCATATAAAACTTGCCCCAATCGGACAAAGTGAAAATCTGGCCCCTCTGGAAAAATGGCTCAGATCATGGTTCCGCCCCCCTCTGCACACTGCTCAAGGTTCCACTGCCTCGTTTTCCGTGCCCGCTCCTGTCCGTCCTTGGGCGCACAAATGAATGAAGGTTTAAGTAATATGGCGTGGGCGGATTCTCCAAAGTCCCCCATAGTCGAATTGGTTGAGATCCTCATTGTTTGGGCGGAGGTCGGGTGGTCAAATCCCGACCCCGCCATAAAAAGGCCGACTGCAATTATTTTTATTTAACCGCATCATATTTTAACTCGGGCGTTGAACGGTTTGTTATATTTAAACCACATTTGAACTGTTTTAAAACTCCGTTGAACCGTCGATGTGACGTGGGGGGGCCGGACCCATATTGGGCGGCCCGCCCCATGTGCAAATGGACCACGTATATATATATATATACGGCCGGCTGTTGGTACAGTGGACCGCGGGGGTGGCAGGGTTGACCACCCGCCCCCCAACAATATTTTTTTTTTAATATATATGGATTGGCATTGGGGTGGCGGGGTTGGTGGCCCGCCACCCTTATTACATATTTTTTTTGTTTTTATTGTTATTTAAAACAAACAGGTTTTTTTTGAACCTTTGAATTTTGACCGAAGGAGTGCTTTTAACGGTCCCACAAATTAGCCCGGAATCTGGCCAGGTTGGTCAGAATCCGGTGGCCAGGTTTCAGCAAAATTGTTGCCTCCTTAGTCTGCCACATCACCAAGTCAACCTCTGAACTTTGACTGCTCCTAACTCCTTCATACGGACTCGGAATTGAGTGTCGTCTGCACCGTTGGATTCAGAATTTCGAGATCTACAACTTGAACTTGGTTCGAAAGATTTTTGAACACTTTGATTTCTGAGCCTTGTACTTAAGCCATTTGTACCTGTACCTGTTTAATCCACCTGGATCATTCCTCCCCACTAAAGAGCTTTTGGACCCCAAAAGCCTCATCAATCAACAGGCAAGTGAGGGAATTGCTCCCTCACCTTCTCCTTTTCAAGCCATTTGGCTTTACTTGGGTGCATCCCTTTGAAACCAACACGGAGATACTCCACATCTCCTCGTCGCGAAGTCCTGGTCCTTCGATCGAGAATGATGTCCTCTGGCAGTTCATCGAGATATTCTGGTGCAAAGTCATCCACTGTAGGAACTGATCCTACCTCTTCAGTGTCCATAATCAATGGGGGTTCATAAAGTTTTAGATTTTCAACATTCGCAATTGAGTACATCTGCATGTATACCGGCAAGTCGAGTCGGAAAGCATTATTCCCAATCTTCTCCAATATGGTAAAGGGACCATACCGAATTGGTCGCAATTTCTTACCTTCTCCCTTCATTCGATCCTTGCTGATGTGGAACCACACTTTGTAGCCAACTTGAAATTGATGGTCAACTCGGTGCTTATCATGTCGGGCCTTATATCGGGCTTGACTCTTCTCCAACTGCTCTTGCACTACTTGGTGAATCGTCTGAATCCGCTGAATGAACCGCTGTGCTTTATCTCTGTCATCACGCCCACTGGCATCTTCATCCCTTCCATAGATCATGTCGAAAGGGTCCTTTGGTAAGTAACCAAAGCATGTCTCAAAAGGTGAACGCTGCGTAGAGGAGTGCACTGCTCGGTTGTAAGCGTGCTACACATATGGAAGGTGTTCATCCCACAACTTGGGATGTTTGCTGCAATAGCCCCGCAACAAGTGTACCACGGTACGATTAACGACCTCTGTCTGTCCGTCGGTTTGTGGATGGAATGTCGTGCTTCTCTTCAACTTGGTATCCATCATGCGCCACAAGCTGGTCCAAAACTCTCCAAGGAAACGAGAGTCTCGATCTGACACAATCAACGTGGGCAACCCAAAGTGGACCCAAACATACTGAAAGAAAAGACAAGCAGTCTGCTCAGCAGTGACCTGCTTTTTACAAGGCATCAATATGCACATTTTGCTAAAGCGGTCGACGAAAACATACAAATAGTCGTGACCCTTTCTTGACATAGGCAAACCTCCTACAAAATCCATCGACACACTTTCCCATGGATGACCCGGAATAGGGAGTGGTGTGTAGAGCCCGAGTTTTCTATTAGAGGGCTTTGAAACAGAACACATCACACATCCCTTTACAAAACGGGTTACAATGTTTTTCATATGGGGCCAAAAACAAAACCTTTTCAAATGACATAAGGTTTTTTCAACACCAAAGTGACCAGACACAAGAGAGGTATGCGCCTCTCGAATTACATGTACCCTTTGTGCTATGGGTATGCAAAATTTACCAAGGTGATACAACAGCTTCCCCTGCAAATGATAGTTGTCCACCTGTGAACCATGAGTTAGTTTTGCATAAACTTCTTTAAAGTCATCATCGTTAGTGTACTGTTCAACATAACTTTCAAAAGACAATGACGCATTATGCAAAATAATAGAAGTAGCGATAGGAGGGCGAGAGAGCATGTCTGCTACTTGTTACTAGTGCCCTTCTTATACTTTATTACCAGATGAAATTGCTGTAGGAACCCCATCCACCTAAAATGACGAGATTGTTGTAGCTTGGTCTGTGACTGAAGGTACTGCAAGGGCTGATGATCCGTATGGATGATGGTCTCCTTGCCGATCAGGTAGTGTTTCCACTTTTTCACACTTTGGACCAAGGCATACAATTCCTTGTCGTAAGTGGGGTAATTTATTACAACCTGGGAGAACTTCTCCGAATGGTAACAAATCGGCTTCTTCTGCTGCAAAAGTACAGCTCCCATGGCGTACCCACTGGCATCGGTTTCGATCTCAAAAGGCTGCTGGAGATCGGGTAAAGCCAGGACTGGTGCGGTGCTGATTTTCTCTTTCAGTGCTTCGAAGGCCTTCTGTTGTTTTCCTCCACACTGAAAGGTTTGTTTGATACTTGTCAGAGTGTGTAAGGGTGATGCAATAACGGAGAAGTTGGCAATGAACCTCCTCCAGTACTGTACTGCACCTAAAAAACTACGAACCTCTGTTACATTGGTAGGCTTAGGCCAATTTACAATCACCTCAACTTTTGAGGGGTCTATTTTTAATTGACCATTACCGACAATATGACCAAGTTAAACCAAAGAGGTTTTCCCAAACTCACACTTTGACAACTTTACATACAATTGTTCTTTCTTTAAAACATCAAGCACTTTGATTACATGGCATACATGTTCCTCCCAAGTCCTACTAAATACAAGAATATCATCTAAATACACAAGGACAAACTCATCAATGAAAGGCCTAAAAAGATCATTCATGACCCTCATGAATGTGGCTGGAGCATTGCAAATTCTGAATGGCATCACCATCCATTCGAACAACCCCCGTTTGGTCTTGAAGGCGGTTTTCCACACATCCTGCTCTGCAATTCTGACCTGGTGATAACCACTACGCAAATCCAATTTGGTGAAATAAACAACATTTTTTAATTGATCTAATAAATCATCAATGCGAGGGAGAGGGTATCGATTTTTCTCCGTGATTTTGTTTAGTGCCCGATAATCCACGCACATCCTCCATGTGCCATCTTTCTTGGGCACTAACACGATCGGCGAGCCACAAGGAGAAGTACTTGGCCGAATGACCCCTTGGTTCAACAGTTCCTGTACCTGCTTTTTGATTTCCTCCATTTCAATGGATGACATCCTGTACATACCAATGTTTGGTAATGGAGCATCATGTTGCAAATGGATCTCATGTTGGATCCCTCGTTTTGGAGGCAAACCTTTGGGTTCCTGAAACAACTCACCATAGTTAGAAATAACATCACATAATTCCTGTTTATGAGCCGGATCACATCCTCGGAAAGCATTGGTTATTTCTTCATCCTTTGCTCTCACAACCATGAGCAAACACCCCTTGCTAGAATTTACCAGTCTCTTCATCTGTCCTGCACTTACAAGGCTGGCACTGACTTTGGTTTGATGAGCTCTTACAATGTATTCTACCCCATCTTTAGTGATTTGGTATTTATTTTCATGGCGAAAGAAAATTGCTTTCCTATCATAAAGATAGGGACTCCCCAACACAATGCCACAGATATCCAATGGTATTATATCCAATTCTACTTCATCTACCAGCTTAGAAGCAATAACAAATTTTACCTTACACTGCTTGGTTACATTTAGTTTTACTTTATCATGTATCCATCCAAGCGGATAAGGTTTTGGATGAGGCTTAACTTCTAAGCCTAACTTTTTAACCAAGGATTCTGAAATAAGGTTTTCTTGAGAGCCTGAATCAAATAGAGTTTCTACTTTTGCATGGTTTATAACAACTCTAATATGAAACAACTCAATTCTCTTACGTTCATTAGAAAGAGGCTCATTTGATTCACTAGTGCTTTCATGTGATTCAGAATCATGAAGAGAATGAGTACCTTTTTCCCCTGCTGTTGTGATCAATGCCTCATCGCCTGAGTCGGATCCAAGGTCCTGCTGTGCGGTTGCTACCATCTTCTGCTTACCCTTTCCTCCATATCTCTTCGGCTTCTTTTCTGGATAAAGTTTCCAACAATGATCGTTGTCATGGCCTTCCTTTTTGCAGTGAGTGCAATAAGGCTTTTCTCCTTCATCCTTCTTTGTTGACGCTGTCTTCTTTTCCTTTCCCTTTCCTTTCCCTTTGAATTTTCCATTTGAAGGTTTGGAAGGTGGTTTCTTTGAATGATCGTCCTTATCATTTCTGCCCCTGTTTTCAAGATGAATGGCCTTCACACTAGCCGAGTCAATGGTAGTAGGTTCAAACATTAACAATGAATGTCTAATGTAACTATGCAATGAACCAATGTACTTAGTTACAACTTTAGGAGAATCTAAAGAGATGCCCAAACTTAATGCCTGTTTTTGAAATTCTTCAGTAAAGGTTTGCAAATTTTGTCCTTTACCTTGCCTTAGGTATTGCCACTCCATTAAGGCTTTCCGCTTGTAACCTAAGGGATAGAATTGATTTTTAATTGCAGTAATAAAATCTGACCAGGAAGAAAGAAGGTTACCCAAGTTACTGCTGCTTCGAAGTTTGCTCTCCCACCAGATGAGAGTTGTGCCACTCAATCGAAGAGAAGCCAATTGGATTTTCGCCTCGTCCTCCATAATCTGCTGGATCCTGCAATAGAGTTCAAGCTGCCTAATCCAATTTTTAAGCTTCTCAGCATTACTTTCACCATTATATACTGGTAGATGAAACTTAACATCTAACTTAAAGAAAGGCTTGTTAGATGCATTTCCAGAATTTTTATTATGATGGTTAGAAGAGGAGGAAGGACTTTCATTTCCTGAAGGGGGTGATTTCCTCCACCATCTCCATGTGCTGAACCTTGCCCTTCTAAAGAATGATCTCCTGTTTTCTCTAACCTTTCAAGTCTAGAGAATAGTCTCTCTACTCGATCTGCCATGGTATAGAAAGTTTTGCGGAAATTGAGCTCCTCTTCATTCCGATCTTCGTCCCCCATGTTCCTTCTCTGACGTGCACGTCCTGCTTTGGGATCAAAAGCTTGTAGCGTCCCTTCGCCTCTTCTTAGCTTGCTTCTTGTTAGCATACAAACATGTAATTCACATATACAAACACCCGCTCCGATACCACTTGATCCAAAATCTTTTGTTTGAGATGTATAAAAGAATTAACATGTGAAAATTGTAGCTTTTAAAACAAGAAACTTTAAAGGCATAAGCGGAAAAAGAGAGAAGCACTTAACATCATGCACGAAGACACAAGAGTTGATATCGGAGTTCGTCCAGGAGGACCCCTGCGATCTCGGGCCACCTTTCTAATAGTGGGGAGGCATATGCTTTCATTAAACTGGAAAAATGAAAATTGAAATCTGAAAATGAGGAGATGAGGAATTACACTTACATATCCATACTGCTGTCTGAAATGGCCAAAAATTACCAGACCTCTGGTATTATCAAAATAGTGAGCATTTGGATTTTGAGCGTCGAAAAGTGATGCTGAATCCATATAAAACTTGCCCCAATCGGACAAAGTGAAAATCTGGCCCCTCTGGAAAAATGGCTCAGATCATGGTTCCGCCCCCTCCTGCACACTGCTCAAGGTTCCACTGCCTCGTTTTCCGTGCCCGCTCCTGTCCGTCCTTGGGCGCACAAATGAATGAAGGTTTAAATAATAAAGCGTCGACGGATTATTCAAAGCGACTGTTGGATGAGTTGGTTGAGATGCACATTGTTTGGGCGGAGGTCGGGTGGTCAAATCTCGACCCCACCATAAAAAGGCCGACTATTTATTTTTTAATTCAACTGCATCATATATTTAAACCACATTTGAACTGTTTTCATATTTTTTAAAATTCCGTTGACCCGTCGATGTGACGTGGGGGGGCCGGACCCATATTAGGCGGCCCGCCCCATATGCAAATGGGCCACATATATATGCTCTCTGATAGGTTCATTACAGTGATTGAATGGCGGGGGTGGCGGGGTTGACCACCCGCCCCCCAACAATATTTCTTTTTTAATATATATGGATTGGCATTGGGGTGGCGGGGTTGGTGGCCCGCCACCCTTATTACATATTTTTTTTGTTTTTATTGTTATTTAAAACAAACAGTTTTTTTTTGAACCTTTGAATTTTGACCGAAGGAGTGCTTTTAACGGTCCCACAAATTCGCCTGGAATCTGGCCAGGTTGGTCGGAATCCGGTGGCCAGGTTTCAGCAAAATTGTTGCCTCCTTAGTCTGCCACATCACCAAGTCAACCTCTGAACTTTGACTGCTCCTAACCCCTTCATACGGACTCAGAATTGAGTGTCGTCTGCGCCGTTGGATTCAGAATTTCGAGATCTACAACTTGAACTTGGTTCGAAATATTTTCGAACACTTTGATTTCTGAGCCTTGTACTTAAGCCATTTGTACCTGTACCTGTTTAATCCACCTGGATCATGGTGGGAAGGCTATTGGGAGAGATAAAGTGAAGACAAGTCTACAATATTCCAGGGAGGACCCACTTGGGAAGCTTTTGTTGATGCCCTTAAGGAGGAATTCTAACTTGCAGGGAACTATGATAACTAGTACATGAGTTGGATAAACTTGTGAAAAAATACAGACTAGAAAATGCTAGAGTACACCAATACTTTCCATACCTTGAGGTCAAAATTGATTATTAGAGACTTCAAGAAGCACGTAGTTTTTAAGTACCATACTGGCCTTAATAGGTACATGCAAATGGAGATGGATTTCTTAGACATCTTCACTCGGTGCTGCTTATTAGTATGTTGTCAAAATTGAGTATAAATTGAAAGAAAGGAATAAATAGGAGTTAAATTTTGTAAATCCACTACAATATAAGTATGAAAAAGGTATCCCAAACTCGCAAAACAATGGGCAATGAAAGGAGAGCCAACCTCAAGACAACTAGCTCATGTCCCAGACAAAGAAGGGTAATGGGAAGTTGAGAAAGGACACAAGAAACTGGTGTGAGTTCCAAAAATTCCCATGGCACAACACTAATGACTGTCACTTCAAACAATTATTGTTGGTAGAGCTTAAAGAAAAGGAAATTGGATCTAGCTCTAATTTTGATTTAGAATAAGACTAATGTAGATCTCTATCTTAACTCTGGATCTACCAAGTGTCGAAAGGAATCAAATACATTTTAACTCTAAAAGAGGTTTACATCTCAAGGGATTTGATCCCTCTCAATGCTTGGTAGATCTAGAGTTAAGATGGATCTATGCAAGTTTCAATCATGCAGGTTCACACAAAAAATGTTGAACATCTAATTATAATTGTAATTGTAATTTTTAACTTAATGTTTCTTTTTATTTATTTATTTTTATTTTTATTTTATGTTGATCGAGTAAAAATTTTAAACATTACAACATCTTTACCATATAGTTCTAGAGAGTGTCTCTTAGTACAATAAATGAATTTAACCATATAAGTTATATTGAATTGTTCATTTAAATAACCCAACTACATGGAATTCATGACTAATTTTATACACCCTTTTTATTTCTTTAATTCACATAAAACCCAAAAAAAAAGAAATTGAATACAAGCTAGGTTTTGGCCCTAATTTTTTTTATCTCGCGAGAATAACCATATTACCGTTCCATATTATAGAAATACCATGTGCCATAATATTAGTTTCATAGCAATGGAATTTTTTCCAACATATTACAAAGTTAAAGTCAGAGTTATGCTTCCTAGATTGTCCTCATTAAGTTTGATAAACCCACACTTTTACTTTCTAAGCATAAATTCTATGAAGAAATTGTCCACAGACACTACATGTTATTAACAAAAATAAGTGATCTGAGAGTTATCATAAGTAGATACAATTGTCCATCTATCCTCACTTTTAGTGACCGTCAATTTTGGCATTCACTTCCTATGGCAGTGATATGTGAGTGGGCTACAATATTATTAGATTCTACCAAGAAACTACGCAAATACAATGCTTTTTATAAAAGTAAGTGGTGTGAGAGTTATGGTAGGTAACTACAAATCTCAATCAACCTTCAATATGAGGAAACTCTTAAGTATGTTTGTGGTTCTTTATCTCTATTTGATGGCTCCATCATCCATGTCATTTAGAATCTACAACAAGACACGCTTCTCATTCAAAAGTGGATATGTCATAGATTTATCTTAGTGAAAAGCTCCATTTTAGTGACTTTGATTCAACTATAAACCTCCAAAAATCCAACCAAAGCATCCACTAGAGCCTGGTTGGGGTTATTATCACTAGTAGTGCCCGATCTCTAACTATTAGCACTTGGTTGATCAAAATTGACCCCTTTGAACGCTGCTTATAATTCTACGACTCTGGTAATTCAAATTCGTTCTCATAAGCTACATGATGTACAAATTTAATACAAAATATGTATATTACCAGACTCCCTTGATCTAACAATTAAATCCATTGTTAAATACATAATCCTTCTACTCAATTATTGTGGAAATTAAATCGCTAATTGCAAACACATATGAAGAAAAATCAATCGCACATAACAATATGTTTTACCGGGAAAGCTTAAAGCTAAAAAACCCAACTATCATATATTATGTATATCACGGAATCATGAAACAATATCATACAAATCTCAGCTCATAGAGCTCTCAGTACAATATACAATCATCTCACACTGTCATGCAGAATTTTTCATATATATGCACCAATTTCTTGCCTCCTGACAGCCTGCCTCCACTACGCAATCCTTGAAGAAGAAGATCCCCAAATGAATTCGATCTTGCCTTGCCTTGACTACACAATCCTCATTGGAAACTCCAATGTGTGTGTAGATGCATTGAATACATCACTATAGTCACAACTGATAGTCAAACACACCCTTTCACCTATCTCTCCACTGGGTCTCCACTGGATCTGACATGCAAGTAGTTAACTGTTATATTTCTTCAGTTACAAGTAAGACACTACTTGTGAATTAATTAAATAATTAATTCACTCATATTTCACTAGTGTATCTTTAGTTACAACTAGCACAACTGAGTTTAACTCTCTTAACTGAGTTAAACTAGATAACAACTCCCATAACTACTCTTCCAACTCTGTTACAACTGTGTCACACTCAGTTACAATGAACTCCATCATGCATGAGTCACCAACCAACCTTCAAATGTGTAATTCCTTCAGCTAACTAGTTTTCCACATTGGTTAACTGAAATCAAGTGCTTCAAGAGAATAGGTTATTATTTATTGTTTGATTATCATTAAGTGCTAATAATAATCGACATGCATTCTATTTTTAGATTTGTGATCTATAAATAGACTTCGCCCATCTTCTAAAAATATAAACTCATCTAAAGATAGAATTTTCTCAACCAACTAGAATCAGCATCCTGCTAATTTTAGAATATGCTCACCATTCTAAAAATAGACATACACCTAAAAATAGCTTGTATGCCCCCCCCCCTAGTGTAGTTGTTGATTTTTCACTAGGATCAAGGATGATGTTTCCAAATTCCACTTTCATTATTTATTGTTACAAACTTCAACGCTCCCTCTCAACAAGAAAGGACTGTCTTTGCATGCACCCCGCAATTCCATGCATCCGCCCTGCAACTCTTCTATGCAACACTTCTGAAATTGAATAGCCTCCAAACAACTGAATCAATATAATGCATTTTTCATCAAAGTCTTTTGATTTCATCTTATCTACTGTACATGTCTTCGGGAACCACTACATTGTTGAACTCTGCACCCATGCACTCTGTACTTGCTGTCAACTCTGATCCGTGCTCCAGCATCCGACACTGTCACTTTGATCTAACTGCATCAATCCAACTGATCATGCTATTACTGCTCTGTGGGCTCCTCGCAAGCTGATTTCAATTCCTTCGGGTCCCACCATCTCAGTAGATCCTACACGAAATCTCTTCTTGGGTCCCTCATGCATGTTTGCCCCACCTCTCACCTGGTGGTATGACGCATGCACTCCCCTCTACCTTGGAAATACTGCATGGTGGGTTTCTCCTTGCTCCATGATCCTCTCTTGTGACATCACATCCAGAATCACTCTTACCTCCATCTCAAATCCGCTCTCTCAGTTAATTTCCTTCTTTCTCACTTTATGATAAGAGCTCACATTTAGTATCTAATTAAATTACCTTGTAGAGATTCTGCTCGAATTGCTTCTTGACTTACACATTTCTTTGTGTCGGGAAAACTTTCCTTATTGAAGCAACATCATAGCCTCTATCCTCTAACATTGCGACTAAGATTAAATTCTTCTTTAAACCTGGAACATGCACAACATATTTTAGATGAAAGAGTTTACCTGACACCCTCTGAAAGGTAATGGTACCAATGTCGGTCACACTGTATCGTCCATCTTCGCCCAACTCAACATGCATCCGTAGATCTTTTACTACAAACCTTTAAAATTTTCTATCCTCATCGTGAAAAGAGCTTCCATATGAAAGTACTGTCTGATCTGGTTTTGACACCTGCATGCACCAGTCAATCCCCAGTGAAGCTCGATTACAGAAACAGGGCTCCCCAGTTGTAGCTCAGTAAACCATCTTTTTCTTTTATTTCTTAAACAGATCAAGTGCCCATGGCAATGTCAGCGGTGTGGGTAACCTTCCTTTGAACATGCCATGCTCCTACCTTAACTAAGAGCCTGGATTCAGTGATTTACCACATATTCTTCTTCACCTTGGCAGCCAAATTAAAATCATCTTCATCATCATGCATTGATGAAGATCCATCCATGGTGTTCTGCCTGAACTCCTCTTGCACTAGATCTAACCACAGTCATTCCCAATCCGGTAATTTTTCCTGTCCGTTAACAGAGTCCTGATAGTTGTGCCAATTCTTAGGAAGTCCCAAGAGAGCCAATCTCACCAAATCATCATCAACAACACTTACTCCTACACTCCCAAGCTCATCCCTACATTGGACAAACTTTGTTAAGTATACAGGAATAGTGTCGTTCTTCTCCATCTTGATTTTTCTGAGTTTATCCTTCAACACCAATTTCCTATGGTCACTGCTACTTTGGAAAAGATCCGTCAAATCCTTCCACATTTCAAATGGAGTGGCTTTCCCATGAATTCTTGAGACAATATGGTCTCTCAAACCTTCCAACACAATCCTCCTCGCCCTTGCTACTTTCTTTTTCCATGCGTCAAGTAATGCAGCATCCGTCGAAGTGGGCTTAGGAACATCTCTGTCGATGAATTCCTTCAAGCCATTATCTTCAAGAATTCTCTCCATCCTATACTTCTAGGCTATGTAGTTCGAGCTTCCCTCAATTGCATACTCCAACCGCAACCCATTGAAAGCCATTTCAATGTTTACTCAACTATCACACCAAGAAATTCTTGCAGCAAATTTCGAATTGTTTCCACCAACAAAACTCAGCACTTCTTCAATATTGCAATCTTTAGTGATTAACACTGATCTGATACCATGTAGAAATTTAATACAAAATATGTATATTACCGGACTCCCCTGATCTAACAATTAAATCCAGTGTTAAATACAGAATCCTTCTACTCAATTCTTGCGGAAATTAAATCGCCAATTGCAAACACATATGAAGAAAAATCAATCACACATAACAATATGTTTTACTGGGAAAGTTTAAAGCTAAAAACCCCAACTTTCATATATTATGTATATCATGGAATCATGAAATAATCTCATACAAAGCTCAGCTCATAGAGCTCTTAGTACAATATACACTCGTCTCACACTGTCATGCAGAAAAGTTTGCATATCTATGCACCAATTTCTTGCCTCCTGATAGGCTACCTCCATTGTGCAATCCCTGATGAAGAAGATCCCTGAATGAATTCGATCTTGCCTTTCCTTGACTGCGCAATCCTCATTGGCAACTCCAATGTGTGTGCAGATGCATTGAATGCATCACTATAGTCACAACTGATAGTCAAACACACCCTTTCACCTATCTCTCCACTGGGTCTCCACTGGATCTGACATGCAAGTAGTTAATTGTTGTATTTCTTCAGTTACAGGTAAGACACTACTTGCGAATTAATTAAATAATTAATTCACTCATATTTCACTAGTGCATCTTTAGTTACAACTAGCACAACTGAGTTTAACTCACTTAACTGAGTTAAACTAAATAACAACTCCCATAACTACTCTTCCAACTCTGTTACAACTGTGTCACACTCAGTTACAACGAACTCCATCATGCATGAGTCACCAACCAACCTTGGAATGTGTAATTCCTTCAGCTAACTAGTTTGCCACATCAGTTAACTGAAATCAAGTGCTTCAAGAGAATAAGTTATTATTTATTGTCTGATTATCACTAAGGGCTAATAATAATCGACATGCATTCTATTTTTAGATTTGCGATCTATAAATATACTTCACCCATCTTATAAAAATATAAACTCATCTAAAGATAGAATTTTCTCAACCATCTAGAATCAACATCTTGCTAATTTTAGAATATTCTCACCATTCTAAAAATAGACATACACCTAAAAATAGCCTGTGTGGGCCCCACCTAGTGTAGGTGCTGATTTTTCACTAGGATCAAGGATGATGTTTTCGGATGCCACTTTCACTGTTTCTTGTTGCAAACTTCAACACATCATTCAATAAAACGTTGCAAAGCCTATTCATGCTCTCAAACAAACCCTTGTCCTTGTTTCTCGAAATGATAAGCTCAAACAATTATTATTAAGTCCATTACTACTGCCATGGATACCATTCTTGTTAATTCATAAAACTATGGTGATTATTGTGGTCATTTTTTAGGGTGCCCTCAAAATCCAATGGCTCAATGAGCTCTAACGAGTTTTCATTTGAGATAGTAGTGTCATTACCATTTCTTTTTAGAGATTGCACAATCTCATCCATTTTCTCCTAGAATGACCACTCCATGTGACTTGAACCCCATATCCATTAGGGGAATTTTGAGGTCTAAAATGGGCCTCCTAAGGAAATTATAAAATAATAGTGGAAAAAATCAAATAAGATTTGATGACATCATCAAATTTTAGAGGGAAAAATGGAAAAAAACTACTTTTTCAACTCATATTTTCAACTTCTCTCCCAAAGTTTTTACTCAAATTTCGAGCAGGAGTACTCGTTGGATGCGAAATTTAATTCCCCATCCAAGGAGTACCCATGTTGCATACTTTCGATGGGTCCTACTACACGAAAAATGAGAAATACATAAAAACACGTGATTACAATCACGTTTTTTATGTATTTCTCATTTTTCGTGTAGTAGAGTTCATCGAAAGTATGCAACATGGGTACTCCTTGGATGAGGAATTAAATTTCTCATCCAATGAGTACTCCCGCTCGAAATTTGAGTAAAAATTTTGGGAGATAAGTTGAAAATACGAGTTGAAAAAGTAGTTTTATTATTTTATTATTTTTTAATATTTTTACCATTTTATTTTAAAAATGGTGAATCATCCCCCATGGTTGACATCATCATCTTGAATCCTATTGGTTGTTATAAAGTTTATTTTTTTCGTACATTTTTCTTATGAGGCCCATTTTAGACATCAAAATTCCCCTAATGACGGATCAGTAAAAATATACTCTATCCCAAACTTATGTAGCAGTAGAATGATCGAGAAGCCATAGTTGTCTTGGACCTCCACTCAAACCATGACTAAGAAAATGAGGTAGTGTTGTGAGAGGGGAAGAACTAAGGTAGTATCGTGACAATAGAGGGAGGATACATGTGAGTGTTTTGTGGAGATGCCAGGTGGGCCTCATGCAAGGGAGGCCCTTGCATGTGATCTGAATGCATGTTATTTTTATTTTTATTATTATTATTTTCTAACTTTAATCGATTTTATATGCTTGGAACAAATTCAACCCCAAATCCAAGGCATAGAATTATAGACCTAGGTGATGGAGATCGACGGAGGAAATGATAGGCATATAATTCCAAACCCAGACGATGGATATCAATAGAATCCATGACCTAGGAGAGGTTTCAATCGGTCACATCCACTTACAACATGGGAATTGTGGGACCCTTGTTATGTGTGGTATGAGTTGTAGGTTTAATTTTGATAATTTCAAGAGTAGGGTTGTTAAATCTCTTATTCAGATCTCATTATGATATGTATTTTATCAACAATTTCATATGCCTCACAATTGTCAGAGAGAGATCCCAAGTTGTTTTGTGTGACTATACATCCCTCTAGTCATCATCCTCAACCTTTATATTTCATAGAATTCCCTAACTTTATTTCATCTTTAATGTTGTTGTAGATATGTCTCTTTAAAATAATTATATGGAGACATTCCCTTTTCATTATCAAAGTTGAAACACCTAGAACAATTGTAAGTATGCTAACATTCTGCAGTTTCTCATTGTTGAAAAGGATTACTTTAACTTGTAGATGTGTTTGTTTTTTTCCCTGTCTTAGAAAGGATTCAAAACTCTTTTTTGACACATTGTCCAAATTTGCAGGATTCTGTTGAAAAGGATTTAGCTGAATTTGTAGACGTTTTTGTATTTTTCCGTGTCTTAGAAAGGAATAAAAACTCTTTTTTAACACATTGACCAAATTTACAGGATTTTGAAGAATAACCATTTAATGGAGCCTATCGCTTCAATGTTGTATTACATTTCAAACTTAAAGAAAATGTAAGTTGGAATACTAGTTTGGATTCTACTCTCTTTGTTGTTGTTTACTTGTCAAAGAACTACATAGGATGTGTAAAATGGATTATGGAGAGTATCATTTAACAACGCCTTTCCATTTTTAGGGATTTTTCATAAAATCGATTAAGTTGGGAGATCCCAAGGCTTATCAATAGGAATGAAGTTTTGCAATATTTTTTAGAGTCTGAGTTCTTTATGAGTTTTCCTAGGCTTATCGTTCTCTAATTAAGAAAAATATGTTATTATTTTCTCGTTAAGGTTTGGAAGAATGTTTTGTGTTAATGGTAATGTTCTTTGGTTTGCAAACTAAATTTGGAGACCATTTTTTTTAAATGGGAATATCGATATCATTTCAAGGGTCTGTGAAAAAAAATCTTTGTGGAACTCATTTTCTTGACATGTGTTAATTAACAAGATTGTGGTTCTATCCATCTTCAATCAGGGACACCCATTATGGACAACAACAAACACCATCTCTCCTGTGGGATGTGGTGTCCAATTATCAATCTTCAAGCAGGGACACCCCATCACAACTAAACTCATTCAGAAGGTAAAAATTTCTATTGAAAATATTTTAAATTAAATTACCATGACCAACAATCACAACAACACCAAATCTTGTTTGCATATTTTAGATCATCAGAACATGTATTATATTTCAATGTTCCTGAATGGATCAAATGTATTCCTTCATGACCCATGTGACTGGATGTGTTTTATGAATATTTTTTCTTAGTATATGGATGAGAACACACAATTGATATTTGAGATTCTAGATAAGCAAAAACACAGAAACTCAATGTTTGTGCTATGTAAGTGCTTTGGCATATCATGTGCAGTTCAAATTTTTTTTATTTCATGAGGATTTACCTGAAGATATATATATATATATATATATATATATATATATATATATATATATATATATATATATATATATATATATATATATATATATATATATATATATATATATATATATATATATATATATATATATATATATATATATATATATATATATTGACAATTATCACGAAAAATGGTGTTCAATCTTAATCTTTTGGCAGCCATTAGAAATGTACAACATTTTTCGCCTTCTCTCATTACGCATGATGCTTAAATATAAATATATAGTGGGTATGGTGGGTGCATTCTTATAGATATATATGTCTCTTATAATGAATATATAGCATCTTCACCTTCATGCAAGAAACATAATTAGATGCTAGAAACTCAAGTGAAAGATACAGGAGACAGAATGAGATGTAAGAAACTCAATTGCAAGAAGCACAAGAACACAAAACATATAGGAGAACCATCAACCCTCAAATCATAAGCATCAAACAAGATGACAAATGCGTTGATTTTTTTTTTTGGAATATATAGATTCATTGGAGATCATGGCTAAGGATGACATGTTGGACCTTCTTTCATATGACAGGAAAGGGAACCAATTTTCCTGTCTTCAGCCCCATGATGTAAAACATGATGTGATTATGTTAATTTTGAAATATAATACAAGAAAATTTTGCCAAAATTATAATCGTGCATTGACTCTATGTATCCACACTCATGGAAAATTGTACAACAAAAACAAAAAATTACATGGTTTGAACTAAAAAACTATCTCCATTAAAATTCTCCATATAGTAGTTCCAATTATGGAATTCATTTACTTAAATCAACACAATTACAATAAAATGGTAACAAATAGAGTCTCATCATTTTCCATCCAAACAGATCTCCAAATTTTCCTCCGTGCCTATCCTACAACCAGCCCATTCCATAGGTGTAGTGGAAGATTACATATCCTGGTTGTCATGGAAATTCAAGACAACACTAGTGTTGTCAGATCAAATTCTAGGAACAATAGCCTCCTCATTCCATAGATGTAGTGGAAGATTAAAAATTCTCATTGTCATGGAAATTGAAGACAAAACTAGTGTTTTCAAATCAAATTCTAGGAACCATAGCTTCATGGACAAACTAAATCTACCATAAAAACATGGGCCCTCCATTAATAAATATCTTTCTATCCCAAGAACACTAGACTAATTACAATAAAACCTTTTTCACATTATTAAAAAAACAAGTAAAATATTCAAGTTCCTCTCAGTACCTCACTTAAAGAAAGTAAAATCATCAAGTTCCTCTAACTAACCCACTCCAATCCACGAACATCCACCACTTGCGATTTTTCATATGTTGTCGCCATCCACTATATTTGAAAATCATAGCATGCTTCAGCCAATCTTTGAAATGCATCAATGTATCTAGCTTAATTGTGCAATCCACCAAAATTTCTACCCTTTTAGCCTAAAACATCAGATTTCAGTTCCCAAAATTTGATAGCATTATGGCATCATAAAAGTTCCACCTAGAATCACCTTGCCAACACTGTCCCCATTCGTATATTTCTTTCACTGTCTTCACAACCTGTGACAACTTGTCACCATATGGCATTATGAGTTGCACCCTGAACTAATCCTTAGGCTAACTTCTGGGCTACATATACCACTGAAGGAGGAACCATATTAACATACTAGAATTATAATGGTAATTGAAACTACAACAATTAACTGAGATACTTTAGAAAACATGAATGATTATATAAGGGACAAAGGAGATTTCATGTCCAATTTGACGATCGAATGTGGGATTGTATCACCTTTCTTTTTGACATGTATTAAAATCTACATTGATTTAAGAGAAAACTCTTTCATTCAATGATGCTCATACACATGGTGGCCTGAGACTAGAGTTTGAAGCACTATTTCTGTAGATGAAAAAAATTTCTTTTGCGTAAAGGAAAAATTTGTTCCAATCCTAGACATCAAGGCAAGAAAAGTAGCAGTAGTGAAGTATAAGTTTATAAAGAAAGGGATAACTTGTATATTAAATAGGTATTAGCCTTATTTAATGATTTATAGGTTTTTTAATGGATTTGATAGAAAGGAAAGATAATTCTTGAGCTCCAGACGGTTAGGATGAGGCATGTTTTCTCGACTGTTTTTTGAGTTGTTTCCTTGAGATTATTGTTACATGTATTATCTCTAGTGGAATAATGTGACAACACATTTAAGTTTTTGGTATTATTTTTCTGCTACAAAATGATTAATGTTCCTTGATGATGTCAAGTTTTCATTTTCAGGTGAGACGGTTTCTTGTTGAAGATGCCCCATTCCAGTCCGACCTGGCTGACCAAGACCATTTATAGGAAAAATAACCTTGGTTGTGGCATGTATATGGCTCTATATTTGAAGGTAATCAGTTTTCAGGAATTGGAAACAATTATAAAAAGAAGAATATACAAGAAAATTTCATTAAACATGTTACCACCCAATGTTTCCACCGAGGGTATGCAAACATAATTCCTTGCTCTTATATGGGATTTGGATCTATCACCCATATGTTCTATTATGCAGCAATAAATGGTTACTCATATATGTGGCATAAAAAATGTAAAATGCACAAATCATATTAAAACAATGTCAATTATGAATATTTCTATATGTATATCAAGAGAATTTTATGCTGTCATGTTCTATGTTTGTTCTTAATAAGGTCATTCAATTAGGGCTGGTCTTCTCAAATATTTTATTTCCGTTAGAGATCACGCCACTAGCCTTTTTTTAGATGTTTGTGTAGTTTTTCAATAGCCCTTCATGGCGAGTAGTTGTTGGGCATGACAGTTCAGAAGTTAAAGTACATTGCGAATGAGAAGTCAAGAATTTGGAGGCCATATACCCTCGTCCCTCTTCTATTGCACCAAGGTATCTGTATTTTTTATATTTTTAGGCCTTTTATGTTTTTAGGTTGGATATATATGAATGAAATGTTCTATGAGACTTGTAATGAATTACTTGCAGCCCTATAGATCCATTGGAGCCTTAGGAGGAGTCATGTGATTTTGATACACCTATGATTCCATTGAATACCATAGAAGAAGATGAAATTAGAGACTTGAATGAAATGCCGCCTTCGCAAGATTTTCTAGAGATGGGTAGGTGATGCTAGTAATCTTAGTGCTATTTGATTATTTCTCTAGCGATTATAGTTAACATAGATCTAATTCTTTCCCAAGATGATTAACTTGTTATGAAATACTGGCCTTTTTTTTTAACTTATAAAATCACAGGGTAATTAATGAAGAATTGATTAGCAGCCTTAACATGGAGAAGATATGGCATCATGCATTTTAGGATGAACTCCGAGTTACCCCATAGGAGCATCCCGTTCCCAACCCTTTATGTAAACGTAAATAATGTTGGTGCTTTTTGAACTAGTACCATGTACATTTGTACAATGGTGCCTTACATATCCAAAGTCTTATGTTTGGGGTTTTCATTATTGTTCCAAATACAATGGGAATGTGAGGAAAAACAAATATACCATTCCAGATATTTCAGAATCTGCATGGTGTGTTCATGATTAAGCACACATCCTTACATATACTAAGTTCTCTATTTGGGATTTCCATTATTGTTCAAAATACAATTAAATTGAATATGGTGGATTACAAATATTTGAGAGTATGTATGGTGTAGTATTTGTTAAGCACTCGTCCTCATGGAATGTGTATATTTTTTTTAGAAAAGTGGATTGTAAAATATTGAAACATAATATGTCTTTTGAACAATTCCACCCTATGTATGGTATGTATGTTCGTCGTTAAGAACTCATCCTCATGGCATGAGTGACGTAAAGAGGATTGTAAAATATTGAAACGTAATATGTCTTTTGAACAATTCCGCCAATTTTAACATTTTAGGTGTTTAGTGATGTTTTTATCACATTTTATTTGGATAGTTGTTAATAAACCTAATTGTATGTGTTGTAGTAATTTTCACATTGATTTAAACATTTTGGATTTTTTGTGATATTTTTAAGAATTAGACAACATAGGAATTATGAACTTGATGCATATAAATTTGTGATATAATTATGCCGTTATTTGAAATCATTTGTATATATCTTCAAAGGGTAAAAAAAATCCTAAAAGCTATTTATGTGTTTTTGCACCTTTTGGAGGTGTACATGCTAGTATGATTATGATTAGATACCATTTTTGGTTCTGATAGATTTGAGCTATTTTGCTTTCTTTTTTTGTCGTATAACTACCTTCGAACATATTTCCTAATTATTATAAAAAATTATATATAACAATGATGATCAAATATCTACCAAAAAACCAATATTAATTTGAAATTCCAGACCTATTTGACTCAATTGTGTTTCACTTTCTATACACTTTTTCAATGAAAACTATATATATATATATATATATATATATATATATATATATATATATATAGTCAAATCTTCTACTATGTCAAACAGACTAGCAGTTGAAACCATATGAATCTTCCTTCATTTAGATGTGACAATTTTTTTTTTCCTGAACCGTGTGAATATGTCCATACTCTTGAACATATAATGAACGGTGTGAATATATCCATACTCTTGAACATATAATTATTAGATCAAAGTTCAAGGTGGTATTAAGCACCCTGCTACATCCTATAAGCTGTTAGCCATCTATAAATTCTATTATATCTCATGATGGCTAAATTAGTCTTTCAATTTTCAAGAAACAAATTTGATGAAAACTTTGTGACTTCTTCAAAACTAACTATGTTCATTATCTTTCAGAAATCCATTTCATTGATAATCTTCATTCAAAATCCTTCAAGAAGTCCTGCTGTTACAAAAGAAGACTGTTTTCAGACTATTTTCCATCAAGTTCACCTTCATAACCTCCTCTCCATTTCATCATTTGTCACTCATCTTCACCTACCCTAACATTCATCTATTCCTCTAAAAACCCCATTTTTACCCTTCATTTTCCCCAAAACCCCTCCAAAACCTTATAAAAACCCCTTTATATGGTTTAAATCACCCTTTTTATCCTATCGGAACCTCTAAAAAGTCTAAAAAACCCACTTTTTAGGCATTTTTCCGACCCCTTTATAAAGTTAGGCCTTAAAACCCTGCGGGCTTAAGCCCTCAGCCCCATTCTCTATATGACCAAGGCCTGAAACTAGGCGCTAAGCCAAAAATCCCTTTAGCCCTTGGTCCTTTCCTTTCTCTATAAAACCTTTCCACACCCCTTTAAGCTCCCTTCACTTCTTATTTCATTCCCCCGCGCCATTTCTCTCCTTGGAATGATCCTAGCCGTTGATCATCTCGATCTAACAGTTATCACTGCTCCCCCTCAAACCTCATTCCACCCCAATGATTTTATCTGTGCACCCTGATGGCAGATCTACACCGTCGATCGTGTTGATCGGACGACCCTCACCCTTCCCCTATCATTTTACCACCTCGCCTGATAAATTTTCACTCCTAGACAAATTTGCTGATGTACGCTACCAGTCCCACCATTTCCCCCGACCGCACATCTTCCCCCCATCACATTCACCCTCCGCCGTCGATCTAGATCCCCCAGATCTGACACCCCATGATCAATTTCACTCCCATTCCACCAAAAAATATTAACGCGCATTTTCAACGTGAAATAAGCGGTTTCGGCTTGGACAGGTGTCAACGCCTGAGTAGCATCGCGTCCATTCAAGCCAATACCATTTACTGCTCAACCCTCACGCGAAAACCGCCCGGTTTTCCCACAAAACCACCTTTCACTATTTCTGCGCCATAATTCAATTATGCCCCGGTTCTGCACAACTTCCGCCATGAATATCCCCTCCTCTACATAATCCCCCTCCTCTGCAAATGCTTCGACACCCACCTCGAGCCTCTAAAGCAGTCTAAACCACGAAATGGAGGTTTTTATCAAATTGTTTTAGTTTTTGTGCAGGTTTAATGGCGGCCTATGGTTTGCAGGCCCTCCCATAGCAAATATGAGTTGCACAAGGCCCAGGATGACGATCCTAGCGGCTAGATAATGCAAAAGGGGACCCAGGGTTCGATTCCAACGTTTAACCAATGTCTCATGAACATTTATTGGTCAACGAAACCCTCCCGCGTAGAGAAAAGCCACCTGTACACAAAGGAAAACAATTAAGATCAGTGAAAGTTAAAAGTTAAAGTCGAACTTAAAAGATCAGAGACTTAACTAGAATATCAAGGATAAAGAACAATGTAAAGACAAATTAAGTAAAAGATAAAATAGTCAGCAAAGTGACAAAGAAGAAGAAGATGAAAGAAAGGCCAGCAAGCAATGTCATAGGCCTAATCAGAGTTAAAGCCACCAAACAGATCAACAAGAAGGAATGTTTCGAATGCATAAAAAACAGTGGAGTAATTACTTCTCCAAAGAATCAAGATGCCACCTACAGGGCTAATTTTCCTCAAAGACACATAAAGTTACTCCAAGTCAGAGATATTTCCAAATTACAGCTCAGAAGTTATTACCAACCTACCTAAAAAAGCCTAAAAGTCAACAAAAGCAACTAAGTAGTTCAAAAAGTTAATGTAACGCAACGTTAGACTTAAATACATTTTTCCTTGGGCCTTGCATGGTCTCAAAGGTCAAAAACATTAAACTCTGTCATTTATGAACCATTAGAGACCCTTTATTTTACTCCACCTCCTCATTTATCTATAAATACAGTATGAGGAGTTCATTGTTATTGTTGGTTGGATTATTATTGAGGTGTAAGATAGTTGCTGAAGCCGTTGAAGTGTTGTTGAGTAATTGAAGAATACTAGGCTGAGAAGAGAAGTTTTGAGCCATAGAGACATGTTGGACTTGGAGATTGTAAATGGTTTGAACATCAATAATACAAGCTGATTCATGGGATCCTGGTCTATGTTAATGGTGATGTTATTCCTCACTATTTTTGTCTTTCTTTATGTTTTACATACTGTCCATTTTCTCTGATAAAAAACAGAAAATTTAGAGCAAGATTTACTGAAAAGTACCCTATTTATGTCTGAAAGCTTTATCTTTATGTTTTCTTTTGCTAAGGTATGTTTGGAGGATTCTTAATTTCCCTCTAGGTTTATCCGGTTTGTTATTTTAAGAATGATTCAAAAGAGTATAACCAGTGAAGAACTAGCCTAATTCTCCAACATTCGAGAACATTTACAAAATTCCTCACAATATTTAATTAATTTTCATTAAAATCACTCAAAACATCACATAAGAAACCAACTCCCTTGAAAACACAAAACCCTTAAGTCTATTAAAATACAAAGAGATTTCTGAGCCTAATGCTCCTGCATCAGTTTCATTATTATGTACTGTTGCAATGCTTTGAATGCAACACATCAGTTAGAGTTATTTATATAGAATTGCTGAATGGAGCACATGGTTAATTATATAGAATTCTTTCCTTGCTTGATTAGATAGATGTGATGAATGAGTAGAGGGTTAATTATATAGAATTGGTGAGCTGCTTTGCTCAGCTGTTTGATTATATAGAATACCTACTATAGCGTGTCAAATTTGTTTTTAAGTTTTATTTTTATTATTCTGAAAAATATCCATGTTAATCTATCATGTATTAGATCCCAAGGAAGTAAAAACAAAAACAATTTTTACCCAACAGAAAAATGGCAAAATAACACAACATAAAATAATTATAACTTCAAAAAGATTCATGTATTATATCGCGAACCATCCAAAAATTACAATCGGTTCTTCTCTAGTGAAATAACCATGCCATCATAGCCCCAAGGAAAATTATAAGAATAACACATCCACATATTTGAGAGTTATCCTGATGATGATTGATGACTTCACTTGCAATAAACTGTGATCCCATGTCATCTCTGACCCCTGCATCTACACTTGACATTCCTACCACCAGTATATCAGTGGACATCCTATGAATGTCTGAAAGCCATTGTATGCTGAAAGATTTAAACTGAGAGCTCCACATTCTTGCTTCCATGTATAGGGGTTTTAAATTTGCTTTTCGAACTTCAAAGATGCCATTGAGTTGATTGCAGATGAGTTGCGAGTTCATGTAAGCTGCAATATCATTCACAACATTGTTTTTTGCCTCTTTTAAGCCCTCAATAAGGGCGATATAGTAGGCTTCATTATTAGTTGTCCTCCCATGTAGATCTATGTTTCTGTGCACGACATAATTTTGTGCCGGATTTTAAAGCACATATTTAACTGTGGCTTGTCCAGGATTTGGACGACAGGAAACTTCAATACACAATGTCCACTTTTCGACCATTGTCCACACTTAAAAAACCTACAACATAAAAAAACAATAAATTAATATCATACATGTATGCATTTATAGATTCAATCTATGAAATTTTACAATGTTTGACTCTTTTGGTGCAGCACATTCCATGTGCCATCTCTTGGCTGTAGAAATGAGAAAATCCTACATTTTCGTATGTGCAAAGTGGTAAGAAAAGAATCCCAGCTTCAAAAATGTTGTGCTACATAGACAGTTTTATCAACTCTAATTTTCATTTTAATTATTTCAACATGGAAGGTTGATTTTCATTTTAATAATTTTAACATAGAATGTGAATGGGATGCTAAAACATTTGACCATATTGAACAAAAAAAAATAACCTTTCTCACAAATAATTTCCCTGTCAATTCCATCCCTGCTCATAAAGAGAGACTTGTTCCCATAGATTTCATTGAGGTGAACACCATGATCAGAGCTCCACATCGGCAATTTGAGGACTAAACACCAGATAGGCACGTCATGATCACTCTGTGAGACACAAAATTGAAGACATTGGGAACTTCCATGGTCATGGTTCACTCCTCATAATTGTACAAACCCATCACATGCATAGTGCACATAGACATCAAAACACTGAAATGGATACTGCTAGCTCCTTACTCTATACTCTCAAACCATCAAACAGTTCCACACTTCCAGTGCGCAGAGGGCAAAGGTTATACACCATGTTGCACTATGCACAATACATGTCAGAGTTTTGTACTTGGAAAACCTAAGGACCATATAAACATATTATGGTGATTTTGTCGAGATTTGTTTGAATTTATGGAAAATGGAAAGAGGACTCCTTGGTCATTCAGGGTATAGCCTATAAAATAGGAGGAGTCCAAGTGGTGCGAGGATAAAATTAAGAAATGGTCACATCCTGTGGTGCACCATCCAAGTACTAGAAAGTCTGGACCATGATATATAAACTATTTCCTTGCTTGGAATTTTCATGCTCTTTCTGTGTTATTGCTTTGCAAGGGACATTTTCTACTTGGTTGCTTTTTTGCTAACTTATAAGATTTCTATATTCGAGATTACTCATTGCAATAGCATTTTCTTTTTTTCATTTTGTTCTCCTCCTGGCCAGTCAGATATAATGCAATGAAGCTACACTATAAGGTGTGGCATGACAAGTATGGGCTTGGATGGCAAATTGGGAAATGGCATGCAAACAAAACATTCCGTAAGTAGCAGCAGAATCTTCTAGGGTTGAACAAGCCTAAAAAATGGCGGTTATTGAGAAAACCTTTTTCAAGATTAAGACCTTCTGAAGCTAAGTTAGGGGAGTCTGGAATGACACATATGAATGCTCCAAATACTCAACAAACACAGCTAACCTGATCAGCTATCCTTGTATATGTTTTGCAATTTGTGGTATTTCTTCCAACATCCTTGGTCATTCAGGATATAGCCACATAAGTTTTTATTAGCCATTATTTTTCTAAATAATTTAAAGATCCATATCATGGAAATAATTTTCTTTAAGTTGTTCAGCAGGGCTCTGTTATGGGTACTAGCTTTGGTTTATTTGGACAGTGATACCTTCAGTTCATACTCCCACACCCTTTATCCTAAATTTTATTTTCCATTGAAAAATGGAATGACCTTTAAAATCTGGTGTTTACATTGGCTTAGGTGCTAAAGTGCCAGAAAATTGTACACTACAGTGAAACATCATAGTTTCATAGTGCATACATTTTTCAGTTTCAGAGCACTCATGTCAGCCATGTCAGACTTTCACACTAGAAAAAAACTAAGCACTCTTTAATTTATTATGATGGTTGTGAATAGATTCTTTGGATTTATGAGAAATGGGATGAAAAACATAAAAAATTTAAATTCTTGGACCAACATCCTTGAGCAAAAAACATATAATTTTTTTTTCCTGTAGGCACTGGAAAATGATTTTCCAGCGCCTACAAGGAAAAAAAAATTAAACGCATAACAAATATCCACTTACCAAATGTGTCTTCCTATTTGATACTACCTCTGTACTATCTATAGTCTTCCTTTTGACCATTGAGAAACCTCTGTCCCAATAGTTTTCCTTTTTATAGGGATTTAAATTTTTTTTCCTGCAAGCGCTGGAAAATTCTGTACTATCTATAGTCTTCCTTTTGACCATTGAGAAACATCTGTCCCAATAGTCTTCCTTTTTATAGGGATTAAAAAAAATTTTCCTGTAGGCGTTGGAAATCTTTTCCAGTGCCTACAGGAAAAAAAAATTTAATCCCTATAAAAAGGAAGAATATTGGGACAGATGTTTCTCAATGGTCAAAAGGAAGACTATAGATAGTACAGAGGTAGTATCAAATAGGAAGACACATTTGGTAAGAGGATATTTGGTATGCATATAAATTTTTTTTCTTATAGGCGCTGGAAAATCATTTTTCCAGTGCCTACAGGAAAAAAAATTTATATGCATACGAAATATCCACTTAACAAAGATTAATGCACAAATATGTTTCATATTTGAATTCTGCTACCACTCATCCTCGCAACTTCTACTCTTATTTATGTAGCTCTCCTTGGAACAATGGGTAAATACCTCTCCATGAGGCTCCTCCTCCAACAACGATTTATAACACAACACTATCAACGATGCTGCAATTCACCACAACCACTTATACTAACTCCTAATTGTGGCATATATCTCTATTAAACATCCTATTAAACATCCTATCACAGCTAATTTTCAGTCGAGTTTTGATTAGATTATGCACTTATACAACACCTTTAAAAAAGCCTCCATCTGCAGAAATTAAGCAAAATTTCAGATCTAATGCAATTTTTGAAGATAAAAATGAGTAATCAATACCATTACTCAAATTTTGAAAACCTGGTTTATGAACAAAAACTCTGGAAAGTATTTAAACTAACTCCAAATATTATGAAAATAAACCATATCTGCTTGTAAAATTGATCATATAGCATATCTACTTGTAAAATTAATCATAAGATTCATTAGATACCTATCTCACTCTCAAAAGAAATGACAAAACACTGGAATCTTAAGCACTATTTATTCTCTGTGCAGTTCACCTTAAGTAATCTCTGTGGTGAACTTTAAATTCTGAATTGAGGAATCTGAAGCGCTATTCAGTCACTGTGCAGTTACCTTAAGTACTATATATTCACAGTCTCGACTAGCAAACTTTAAATTCTAAACAGATTTGTCATAAATGTTGGTCTTCAACCTGTAAATATCGAATAAACTTATCATATTCGTTGTGGCAAACTTTAAATTTCAAATAGATTTGTCAAAAATGTTTGTATTAAAACTATAAATCTCAAACAAACTCGTTATAAATCTTAAGCACTATGTATATACACTGTAATTCACCTTAAGCATTCTATATATACACTAGCGAACTTTAAATTGCAATCTTAGGTACTATTTATTCACTGTGACGAACTTTAAATTTCAAATAGACTTCTCAAGAATGTTTATTAATTGTGTAATTCACCTTATACACCATTAAAGATTCACCGTGGGGAATGAAACAGAGGTGAATAGAAAGAATGCGAGTGTGATTTTGTTGTATTTATCTCTGCGCCTCGGACTGCGCTGATTCGGAGCGGCGCTGCTTGGGTGTTGTTTGAATGCCGGCGAATGACGGGTAATGGTGAGGTTATTACCGAGAGTTCTTTCAAATTCAAAATTCAAATTTGTGCAGCGTTTATGACGGTAGGTGGCCGGGGGTCGTGGGGGTGGCGGGTGGGGGAGGAGCAACGCTAGGGGGAGGGGTGGCAGAGGAGGTGCTCAGGGTGGGGTCCACGCTAATGTCCACCGGGAGCCATCGTCGTCCGCTGCCATTGGGCGCTGGAGAGACTGGGTCCACATTACACCGAAGAAAAGTGAAGTCGCCAGAGCAAGGAGATCGGGAGCTGTCACATCAACTCCCGATTCGTTAATCAACTCCCAATTCGTCGATTAAAAGACTCTCTTCCCACTAGAAACTCCCCAAAAAAATTCGAACTGCAGTCAACCCCTGAGCTGAAGCGTAAATAATAAATGTGGTCGGGCAACTTGCTTACCTCGGAAGGTGATTTCGGCTGTGAATTGTCTTTACGTGAGTCCTACGAAAACCTTTTTATTGAACGAAGCGAAGGAAAAGAATATACAAACAAAAAAACTTTAAAGTATATCAGATGTTCAGTAGGTTTCACATCATGTGAGACGTGAAACTATGGTCATCCATCAACCGGCGGCTGTCTCTATATATTGTCATCTATCTACGGGCCTTTCAGCCCTAAAAAATCGAGGAAAGGAGGATAGACATAAACAAGTATCACTGTCGTGTTTTACTCGCTACTTTTCTTTGCAGTTGTTGCATGATAGTTACCTCATGGCGTTGCTGCCTGAGAAGATCGATAATATGGATGCTACTCCTAAAATACATCATGGTGTGATTCAGTTCAAGGACGAGAGACTGAGCAGAGTTCTGAAATTTTCTGAAGATGAAGATGAAGGCGGATTGATCGGGCGAGCCGCTGTTGTTGACGAGAAGGGCGATATTGAGTTGGGTTCAATGAAACATGGTGAATTAACAGACAGTTATTCTGAACCGATCTCGGTTTCTGAACCCGTAGGAGACATTCATTCAGAAGGAAATTTCACATATTACGACGATGATCCGGCAGAGCTCGGTTTCTTCGTGGACAATACTGCTGGCGAACTTGGCGTCACCTTGAATTTTTTCGATGGGTATTCGACAGCCGATATGTATTCGGATCACTTGTGTGGTTCTGTTGAGACTCCTGCGGTTTTCTATGGATCTCTGTGGGAGGATCATGATATTTGGCAGTTGAATGAAACTACAGTGTTTCAAAATGGTTTTGGACAGCCGACGCAAGAAGGATTTGGAATTAATGGATCGGAGTTTCATGACATTTGGAACGAGTTTAAATAAATCCAGACAACTGTGAGTTCCAGTCTAGAGGAAAGCCTGGGATTACATATTGGGAAGAAAATTTGGCTTAGTTTGTAAGCGGAAAACATGATCCCGTTGAAGCTTTATTCAGAGTCTTTCCACCGAAGTATCATAGCTGTGAGGAGCACTCAAAACTTTAATCTAAGAGTCGAAGGTCTCATTCATTTTCAAATTCTAATTTTATGTTATTAAAGGTTAAACCTTCATTTTCCTTTACTTGTAGTTTTATTATTCACTGATTTCTGTGTGTGTGTGTTTTTTAATTATTAAACTGCTATCAAATTAGATAATATTAAAATTTGATTTGTTGGAATATGTTCGATTGAAAATCAGACAAACAGCAGCAACAATTAATGTGTGTCTGTTTTTTTTAAGTATATGTGGTTTAGATATGTTGGAATGCTGAATCTTAATCAATTTTCAATTCGTCTTTCCAATTTATTTTTATCTTAAATGGTTATCTAATAATGAGATATATATAATAAATAAAAAATTAGTCATTAAAGCTTTATTATTCAATACATTTACAGAATTAGTAAATTTTAAAATGAAAAATAGAAAAATTATAAGTTGATCTAAATGATCAAACGAATATGGAAATATCAATAATGTGCAGCTACTGATCCTCCATCATTGCTAGTTCTTCGTGTTTTTCCACCCATCCTAATAATAATTTCTTTATTTTCATCAATAATAATTTCTTTATTTTCATCAAAAACATTTGATTTATAATTTTTTTGTAATATTATATATTAAATTAATTTAATGTTTAAATTTTTTGGTTTTTTAATTAATTTAAAAGTTTTTTTTTTTTATAATTAATAAGAAATTATATAGGTAAGACAATTAGATAATCCAATAAGACTTTAATGTTATATATGCCCACAATTAGAGAATCCTGCCCACAACTATAACAATATACAACTCTGGTCATTTACTGCATATTGCCAACCTACTCAGTGCTATTCAGGTTCAGAAACTGCTCGATACTTTTCTAGAGTAACTTTTTGAAGGTTTTTACGGTGGCTTTTTACGGTGTAATTTCTCTAAAATTTGGTAGGAATTTATTGAAAAGAGAAATTTGATTGCCAACCTTGCACAATCGAAGTGCCCTAGAGGTTTTTGAGGGTGCTGAATCCATATTTAGAGTCAAAAAACTAGTTTAAATAACAAAAACCAAGATTTTACCTCAAATTTTGTCACCAGATTCTGTCACCTGAAACTCCAAAAAGTAGCACTAAAAACAACTCCTACTTTTCCTAGTTTTGAACGGTTGGACATGCCTGAACTGCTCGCTATTTTCTTTTCGCAATTTGTATGTAAGACATTGATATGAGCTGATTTTTTACTTTTATGCCAATGCAGGATCCACTACCATCATGTCTAAGCTCGCCACTGGCCCATCTTCGGATAATAAAAGTAAAGACTGTATTCTGACGAGGTGTAATAAGTTAATAACTGTGTTGAGTAGCCTTCTTGACGGTTGTTCTACTCTAAAAATCATGGAATCTGCAGCTAGATGGACTTTATGGTCTTTATGAACATGAGGTGATAGATTTTTTGAAAAAAATGTTATATGTGAACAGAACTTTCAAACAATCTAGGGTTGACATCGTTAAGATTCTTTCACAAAATTGTTATATGTCAGAAGAGCTCCCAAACAAAACTAGCGTAGACATCATTGCATTGCCATTTTTATACAAATATGCGTTCACATAATGCATTTGTCCCCCTTACTGGTTGTGGGGTGGTTTTCGCAGTGGATTTCTGAATAGAATCCTACTATGTAGGGAGAGCTTCCCAAGAACATGTGTTACCGTTGACATATCTGATTATTTGTTTTGTTAAACGTGTTTTCAAAAAGCATTAAAATGGCCTTAGTCTAACTAGCTAGAGGAATCGCCCTGAAAATCATGAAAATTCCGCTAAGATTTTCAGAAAATCCGGCAGGAATTTCTCTAAATCCATGTTATAAGTATCAAAGTTTAATATTTTGGGTGTCTTACAGGTTTTTGATGGTGCTGAATCCATTTCCAATGTCAAAATCAGGATTCAAACACTGTTTCTGCAAGATTTTTTAAATTTTTTTGGCCCGGATTCCGGCCAATTTTGACCGTCCGGGCAATTCCTCCGGCTCGTTAGACGACTCCATTAAAATGTCTGTTTGTTTAATTCTTTTATAATGTTTTATTAAATTATTAACGATTAGTGAGTTTAAGTATTACTTAAGATTGCTTTACTATTTTCATTTTACATTTATCTTATATTATAAATTTATAATTAATTTTTTAATATATATTTTTTAATTTAAAAATGTGAGATGTATTTCTTATTATCTACTGTAAATTAATGTTTAACATTGACCCACCATTTCACTTATACTATATTAAACATCAAATAATGTTGACCTGCAATGAATATATATAACAACAATCAAATTGTTACGCTAAACCTTGGTTGATTTGAAAGGGCTATCCCTTCGTTTATTTGAAGGTTTTCTGTTTAAATTGAAATTATGCTGGACTTTATCTGAGAATGAACTGATTTCAATATTTCCTGTCTAACTTGTCGGATTGTAATTTCAACCTGCGCAGATCGAGTTGCAGGCGGAGCGCGGCAACCATGGTTGGAACAGCGTGGAGTTAAACCGCGAGCTGATGGGCGGCAATCGACGGAGTGCGGGGGGTCGACCTGCTCGACCGTTAACAAATTGCCACCCCCCGCAGTTGACTAGTTGGATGGGCGTTGACCCAAGATGTGCGGTTGAGATTTAGTGCGAGGGGTCACCCATCCGATGGGTACGGCCAAAACCTTACCCCCCGCAACCACCAGTTGGAGGTGGCTCCACCTCATGTGCTCAGCCCGCCACCAAAACGCCACCACCGCAGAAAAATAGCCGCTGCCAGCAAATTCAAAGTTTGTCATAAATTTTTTTATGAGGAGCTGACAAAAATTTTTAATGCCATAAATGAAATTTTTTAAGCGGTGATAATTTTGCAATTTAGTCAACAAATTGCATTAATTATTTTTTAGATATTTTGGTTATAAATATAGAACAGAATTATAATTTCTGTTTGTTGCTGAGATATAGAACAGAGACGTTCTATTTTTTATTGTAAGCACAGCAGTGCATTTGTAAATGACAGAGAGAGCAGAATTAAAAATACACAGAGGTGTATATTTTATAAAAACACAGTGAGTTGTTTTTAATAGACAGAGAGCTGTTTAATTTTTTTTTAGAGACAGAGAAGAGTTTCTGGAACTGTGTTTTGTAACAGTCCAGCAGTTGTAAATCCCTCTGTGACAGAGGAAGAACTTGTAAACAATTTTATGGAATAAAATTTGTGTTATAGAGTTAAAATTCTGTTACTGTGTATGCAAATTTTTTAAATATTTCTCTGTGTTAGAAGAGGCAGCTTTATTATTCTGGAATTCTGAAAATTTCAACATGGTATCAGAGCCAACCCAGGCTATTTGAAGGTCAAATACGCTGAAGGAACAGAGTTCGTTTTTGCAGCAGCCTCTCCAGCAGCGTGAAGGTTCAGTCAAGAAGAATTCGAAGGTATTTCTCTATACAGTTCTGTGTTACTGTTGTAGTACAGTTGGTTAGTTTTAAAGACACAGTCAAGTGTTTTGGATCATAGTGCAGAATGGCTGGTTCTAGCACAGGTATGAGTTTGGGAAATGTCCATCTCCCACAATTTAATGGGAAGAATTATGACTACTGGTCAATAACTATGAGGGCTTTATTTGTCTCCCAAGAGTTATGGGAATTAGTTGAGGATGGCTTTGAAGAGCCAAAAGATGATGCAGAGTTTTTTATGTTAAATCAAGCAGGGAGAGAACAGTTGAAGAACAATAAGAAGAGAGATGCCAAGGCTCTTTTCTTCTTGTATCAAGCTGTGCATGAGAGTGTGTTTCCAAGGATAGCAGCAGCCAAGAAATCCAGTGAAGCATGGGAAACTCTCAAGACAGCTTATCAGGGAATGGAGAAAGTGAAGACAGCAAAACTTCAGTTGCTGAGGAGAGACTTTGAGACTCTCTGCATGAAAGAGTCAGAAACTATTGACTCATTCTTCACTCATGTGATTGGAATGGTCACACAAATCAGATCTCATGGAGAGACTCTTGAGGACAAGAGGATTGTGGAAAAACTCTTGAGAAGCTTACCCTCAAGATTCGATGTGATTGTCACCACCATAGAAGAGACAAGAGATCTCACAAAGTTTTCAGTGGATGAATTACATGCATCACTGATTACCCATGAACAGAGATTGGGTAGGAGTGAGAACTCATCTCTTGAACATGCTTTTAAGTCCCAGATGTCTTTCGGAAGAGGAAGAGGGCAAGGCGGAAGAGGAAGAGGCAGAAGCCAGAACAGAGGTGGAAGGAACAGTCCAGCAAATGCTCAAGGAAGGGGCAGCAATCCAAATCAGCATCAAGGCCAAGGCAGCCAGCAAAGTGGACAGCAGAATGATCAAGGACAAAGGTATGATAAATCCAATGTTCAATGTTACAATTGTAAGAAATATGGTCATTATGCAAATGAATGTAGAAAGAAGAAACAAGATATGAGAAGTGGAACTAGTGCAAATTTCACTAAAGAAAACAACAGTCAAAGCAATTTGTTTTTAGCTTGTAATATGGCTGAAGAAAAGAATGAGGATTTATGGTTTCTAGACTCCGGTTGCAGTAACCATATGACAGGAAACTTAGCAATGTTTTCCATGTTAGATGAAAGTGTGCAGTCACAAGTCACACTTGGAACTGATAGCAAAGTTTCTGTTATGGGAAAAGGAGATGTAAATGTTCTAACAAGGTTAGGTGCAAAGAAAACCATAGCAGATGTTTATTATGTTCCAGGAATGAAGTGTAACCTCTTAAGTATTGGACAGTTTGTCCATAAGGGGTATAATGTTTTCTTTGATAATGATGTTTGTACCATCATGGATAAACCACCCAGCAAAGTATGTATTGCTGAAGTGAAGATGACGAGGAACAGGATGTTCCCTCTCAGAATGAGAGCAGACTTGAAGAATGGTGAAGAGAAAGCAGCAGTTGCACAGGAGACTTTTCAAAGCGAACCAAAGGATGATAATTGGTTATGGCACTTGAGACTTGGTCATCTCAACTTTGGAGGTCTTAACTTGTTGAACAGAAAAGGAATGGTAAGTGGTTTACCATTGATAGAGAAACCGGACAGCCTTTGTGAAGGTTGTATTCTTGGGAAACAACACAGAGAAAGTTTTCCTTCCGGGAAAAGCATAAAGGCAAAAGCACCCTTAGAGATTGTCCACTCAGATGTGTGTGGACCGATGCAAACTCCATCACTTGCAAGCAGCCACTATGTCTTAACATTCATAGATGATTTTACAAGAAAAACTTGGGTTTACTTTTTGAAAAATAAAAGTGAAGTGTTTGAAAAATTTTGCAATTTCAAAGCACTTGTTGAGAACCAAAGTGGGCTGCATATCAAAGTCTTAAGGACCGATAGAGGAGGTGAGTATATCTCTAAAGATTTTCTACGTTTTTGTAGAGAAAATGGTATTCATAAACAGTTTACAACTAGATATACTCCGCAGCAAAATGGAGTGGCCGAAAGGAAGAACCGAACCATAATGGACATGGCGAGGAGTATGCTTAAGGCAAAGCATTTGCCGGATGATTACTGGGCTGAAGCTGTACATTGTGCAGCGTATATTTTAAACAGGTGTCCTACAAAAGCAGTCATGAACAAAGTGCCGGAAGAGGCATGGAGTGGCGCAAAGCAAAGTGTCACGCACATGAAGGTTTTCGGATGTGTGGCTTATGCACACATTCCGGATCAGCTAAGGAAGAAGTTGGACAGCAAGGGGGAGAAGTGTATTTTCATTGGATACAGTGAGGAATCCAAGGCCTACAGGTTGTATAACCCATCCAACAAGAAGTTTCTTGTGAGCAGGGATGTTCAGTTCATTGAAGAGGAAGCTTGGGATGGAAGCATAGAGAAAACAGTGAATGTAAAGCACTGTTTATCTCATGATGACAATGATGATGAGGTGGCTGAAATACATCCCCAAACAGCAACACCAACAAGAGGGCAGCAAAGCACACCCTTGAGGGGAAATGAAAGTGCTTCTCCAAGCACACCACAAGGAGGAAATTCAAGTGCTTCTTCAAGTACTTATACACCTACTGAAAGAGGTAAGAAATTCAAAAGTTTGAGAGAAATTTATGAACAAGATATAGCTAATGAAGGTATCAATTCTTTGTTTGCTTTATATTGTCATGTTGATGATCCTGTTCATTTCGAAGAAGCCATCAAGGATGAGAAATGGATAGAAGCTATGGATGAAGAAATAAATGCCATAGAGAGGAACAAAACTTGGGATTTGGTTGAACTCCCAAAAGATAAAGATGTCATTGGTGTTAAATGGGTCTACAAGACCAAGAGTAATGCTGAAGGCAAGATAGAGAGACACAAAGCAAGGCTTGTTGTCAAAGGCTATAAGCAGAAGCATGGCATTGATTATGAGGAAACTTTCGCACCGGTTGCCAGAATGGAAACCGTGAGAGCAGTGTTGTCCATAGCAGCACAAAACAAGTGGAAAGTTTACCAAATGGACGTGAAGTCAGCATTCCTAAATGGAGTGTTAATGGAAGAGGTTTATATTGAACAACCTCTCGGCTATGAAAAGAAAGGCCAAGAGCACAAAGTGTGCAAGTTGAAGAAAGCTCTTTATGGGCTGAAGCAAGCGCCAAGAGTGTGGTACAGTAGGATAGATTCATATCTACTGGAAAATGGTTTTGAGAAGTGTGAGGGAGAACCCACCCTCTACATCAAAGAACAAGACGGTAAAATCTTGATTGTTGTCTTGTATGTTGATGATGTTATTTTTACAGGTAATGATGATTGCCTTATTGAACATTTTAAAACAGTCATGAAAGAAGAATTTGAAATGACTGACATGGGTTTGCTGAGATACTTCTTGGGAATAGAAGTAGAGCAAGATAAAAATGGGATTTTTATCTCACAGGCAAAGTATGTTAATGAGGTACTTGAAATATTTAACATGCAGGAATGCAAAGCAGCAATCACTCCCACAGTGATGGGATTAAAACTCAGCAGAGAGGTCAGCAGTAAGGTTTTTGATCCTAGTCTATACAAGAGCATAGTTGGCAGCCTTATGTATTTGACTGCAACTAGGCCAGACATAATGCATGCTGTTAGTTTGATTTCCAGGTTCATGGAAAAGCCAAAGGATGCACATTGGCAAGCAACAAAAAGGATTTTGAGGTATGTTAAAGGTACTAAAATGTTTGGTATTTTGTATACTACTTCAGAAAATTCAAATTTAGTTGGATACACAGACAATGATTGGGCTGGAAGTGTTGATGATCGGAAGAGCACTTCCGGTTATGTTTTTCACATGGGTTCAGGAGCCATTTAATGGGCTTCTAAGAAACAGCCCATTGTAGCATTGTCTACGGCAGAAGCAGAATATGTAGCAGCTGCAGCAGCAGCATGTCAAGCAGTTTGGATGCGGAAAATGTTGAGAAGTTTAGGCCAAGAACAGGTAAAAGGGACAGTGATATTTTGTGATAATAGCTCAGCTATTGCATTGTCAAAAAATTATGTTTTTCATAAGAGGACAAAACACATTGACACCAAGTTTCACTTCATACGTGAATTGGTTAGCAATGGCGAGATCGTTTTACAGCATTGTAGAACGGAGGATCAATTTGCAGATATCCTCACAAAGCCACTTGCGCAGAAGAGCTTTGAATATTTCAGGAAATGCTTGGGTATGCAGGAAAACCCAGCAGTTGAAATTAAGGGGGAGTGTCGGATTGTAATTTCAACCTGCGCAGATCGAGTTGCAGGCGGAGCACGGCAACCATGGTTGGAACAGCGTGGAGTTAAACCGCGAGCTGATGGGCGGCAATCGACGGAGTGCGGGGGGTCGACCTGCTCGACCGTTAACAAATTGCCACCCCCCGCAGTTGACTGGTTGGATGGGCGTTGACCCAAGATGTGCGGTTGAGATTTAGTGCGGGGGGTCACCCATCCGATGGGTACGGCCAAAACCTTACCCCCCGCAACCACCAGTTGGAGGTGGCTCCGCCTCATGTGCTCAGCCCGCCACCAAAACGCCACCACCGCAGAAAAATAGCCGCTGCCAGCAAATTCAAAGTTTGTCATAAATTTTTTTATGAGGAGCTGACAGAAATTTTTAATGCCATAAATGAAATTTAATGAAATTTTTTAAGCGGTGATAATTTTGCAATTTAGTCAACAAATTGCATTAATTATTTTTTAGATATTTTGGTTATAAATATAGAACAGAATTATAATTTCTGTTTGTTGCTGAGATATAGAACAGAGACGTTCTATTTTTTATTGTAAGCACAGCAGTGCATTTGTAAATGACAGAGAGAGCAGAATTAAAAATACACAGAGGTGTATATTTTATAAAAACACAGTGAGTTGTTTTTAATGTATTTATATCATGAATTTTTTTTTAGAGACAGAGAAGAGTTTCGGAACTCGTGTTTTGTAAATACCATTAGCTTAAATCCCTCTCTGACAGAGGAAGAACTTGTAAACAATTTTATGGAATAAAATTTGTGTTATAGAGTTAAAATTCTGTTACTGTGTATGCAAATTTTTTAAATATTTCTCTGTGTTAGAAGAGGCAGCTTTATTATTCTGGAATTCTGAAAATTTCAACATAACTTAATTTTTTTTTTTTTTGCGTGACACGTCTTTGTGGTTTAGATATAGCTTTTATTTTATTTTGCTGAAACTCAAGTCAAAAATATTGATACTTATGCACATCTTATGTGAAATTTGAAAAGAATTTGGCCACAAGCCTTTTTGCATGCGTCTCTTTCACGGAGGGATTTGGTCCTCACGTGTCTTGCATAGAGAATCATAGTAAAATTCGTGAGGGTCATCTTATCCAAGTCTAGGGGAGAGATATCTAACGGTCACTAATATTGATAGTAATGCATATTTTATGTTGAAATTTGAAAAGAGGTTGGGCACAAGCCTTTTTGCATGTGTGTTTTTTACGAAGGGATTTGGTGTTCACGTGTCTCACATAGAGAGATTTATAGTAAAATCCATGAGGCTAATTTTATTTAAGTCTAGGAGAGATGTTTAACACTGTGTAGGGCTAGTAGTGGTTATAGTACTGGTCTCACCAAGCCACCAAAAATTGAGAGATGTGTAACCAATATTTAAACAAAAATATATAACATTAAGTGCAAATATCTTTTTATTTATGTCCAAAATTTTCCAAAATATTGATTGGGCCCACAACTATCCATAAATAGTCTTTTAAATATCAAGAGTACAAAACATCTTATCCCAACTAGAAAACAAATAAAACTATAAATCTTCTCAAAATGGTCTATTCCACCAATACAAGGTACCCATCACTTTAACTCCCACTGAATTGAATTGGAGCTATATATCCCAAATGCATATTCATGCGAACACACATGAAAGGTTGATGTATGTCAACCATAATTGTTGTGTTATTCAACAATTCAACCCATTATGTTCAATAAATGACACCCAACCCATTGCATTTTCCATTAAAATAGATCAAAGTACATGGATCAACCATAACAAATTCCTAGCCATTGGATCACATCCAAATCAATCCAGATCACACATTAAAAATAGAGAGATTGCAATCCACGTCAATCATTTTTACCAATCAAATTCAAGTGCAAAAATCTATAAAATAAGTTCAACCCTTGTTGAACTTGCATTTTTAACATTCAAACTATTCACCAACCCTAAAGACATACCATTATAGGACATTTCACAGTATATTTAGTGATTCAGAGATAAAAATAGACTCAAAAATAAAAATGTTCGAAATCCTAAAATCGACGTCATGTTGTAGTATTCGTCGTCTTGATTCCAATGACGCTTGAATCATCTCAATCTGACGTCATATGAAGAATTTATGGTGTTTTGAAGTTTTTGATTAACAAATAAAAAGTCAACAACAAGGTTCACTGGGCTACTGATTGTGAAGTCCGTACAGCTAACGCCATCACATGACTATGCAAGGTATGGCCAGCGGTGGACAAATCTGGTTTTGACATGTGGCAGGTTCGTACAAGTGCATTTGGCATGTGTTTGGTTAGTTGTTGAAGTTTGAGGTCGCCCAATCAAAGGCTACCATGTGACGACGCTATCAGAGGGTGCCATGTGGGCCTCTATGATCGGTTAAAATTTTTATATATGGCTCGAAGGCCTCAGCAGGGTTCGACCCCTACATCTCTTGCGACACAACACAACACTCTACCAACAAGCTATCACACAAATTCTTAACTATCATAGCTCATGATTTATATTTAAATTCATTTAGTTTGGTGTTTGGGAGGAGGGATCGGGGGGCTAGCCTCGACCCCCAGGTCATGTTACCGACATATGTCCATAGGAAAACTCTTGGTGGAGAGGGCATGGTTGTAAGCTCTGAACTATGGTCACGACTGACCACAAGACCCTCGATGCTGCGAAGGGGAGCTGGGCGGAGTCAGAGCTTCAACCGTAGGCATATGGGATCCCAAACAACCATGAGTAGAGAGCTAGGTGGAGGGGTCGGGAGGATGAGTCCTGACCGCTAGTTCCCTCGACATTTATATGACCACCAACGATGGAGTAGAGGGAAAAGCCGGCAGGGGTGGGCAGTTGGCCCAGGTCCCCGATGCTATTGGCAACATGTAACCACGTCACAGAAAAATAGCCAAGTCGGCGGGGGTGGGTAGATGGCCCTAGCCTCCGACCCTATGGAATCATGTGACCCTAGATAGATGTTTTTGAGTGTCTTGAATTCAATAGCAGCCTGAGTTTTCTTATTTGAGCACTTTATGATGGAGTTTATGCCAAATAAAGTCTTTTAGTGCTAGTGGTAGAGTCAATTTTTGAAGCAGTATGAAGGCATTTTGAGCATGGAGAGAGCCTAGTCAGAGCTTTTCCAACTTTCTAGTTTCATCTGCAACAACTTTTATTTTAGTAGAGAAACTATTTTCAGTCTTTTCTCTATATGTGCTCACGAGAGAAGCTCTTTCCAACAATTAATTGTGGAGTTGATATATGTTTTTGTGCTTGGATTTCAAGTGGAGTACAAGGAATTGTTTTGAGAGTGTCCTTTTTATGTTGTCCATCATGACTTATTGTAGGGAGTCATATTTTTTAGTGAGAATTCTTTGTACGAGAAACAAGTCACTCTTGTGCTGACAATTTGTGATGTACTTGTTTGCCGCTGAAATCAATAGACCAGTCTAGCTATTGGAGCAAGCCTAAAGATGTTGCCCAAGAGGGGTTAACTCCATGATCAAACACTGGTTTCTTCTCTTCATGTTTATCATCTTGAGTTGCATATGAATGTGTTTTTGTTTTAATTTCAAGTGAAACCCTAACTCACCATCTTGAAGAGCTTCTAAAACTTGTTTCATATTTAAAGACTCATTTTGTTTACTTGCAAAGCGTCAAAGGACGGTTAATTTTTTTTTGGAGGAGTTTGTTTCCCTCCAATTTTAGATCAGGTGGTATCAGAGCTAGTTTTGACCAAGTTGCAAGTATGGGCGAGAAACTGAAGCATGAAATATTCCAAGAGTTAGAGGAGGTTAATCTATCTCTTCGAATGGAGAATGTTGAGCTAAGGAGATTGCTTGAAGTTGCAAAGGAGGATAAAAGGAAAATGCGCTATAGTTGCAACATGTACTGAAGGAATAGACTGATGAAAGTCCCATCTCGAAAGCAACAAATAATCCCTCCAAGATGAAGCCAATTTGTGGGCATGGTCCAAACATAAGATATGGACCCTATGTTGAGAATGATTCTTGTGAGTTTTGTCAGCATCTAAAATATTCTCCCTACGTACTCCTTGGTAAAAGTGTTTCGCTAGAGTCATCATCCACTTCATCATCAACATTTGAAACAAAAAATATGAGTGATAACCCAAAGCAAGTAATTAAGATTTCCAGTTCTACTTCTTCAGCTAATGTTGATAACACATATTTTGCAACTTTTGAAAAACATACCAAGGGTATTAGTATGAAGCTTTTGACTCGGATGGGTTATGATGGAAGAGGCCTTGGAATCAATGGCTAAGGTATCACAAATCCTATTGAGGTGAAGGAATGAACACAATCTGAAGGATTGGGTTATTGTCATGGAGAAACTGGAGAGTGGTAAAAAATTGTTGAGGAAAATAAATCATCAAGTGATGATAGTCACACCATGATGGTAGCGATAATTGAAAATTGTCTCTAAAGAGAGATCAATTTTGCAAGGGACATGTGAAGTCCAGTTACTCGTCAAATTCAAAGACCAAAGGACAAGTATAAGATTCGTGGGAATTTCAAAAATCTCGGTGATTTTGATTATTTGTGGGAAAATTTTATTTGCACATTTTGTTATGCAACTGACTATTGTGTGGTTGATTGTGAGCAACGTAAGGAGATGGTCAAAAGAATTTATCAAATCCTTGGAACAAGGCATGAAGAACCTCTCTCAAGTTTGAATACTTTCTTGTCGATGGGAAATGAAAGCTTTTTTGTACCCATTTTAATATGAATGGGCACCAGATTGAAAAGTGTTAGAAATTTGATCCGGAAATTCATCCCAAGAAGGACAAAGAGGTCATGCAATCCTTTGCAAGGAAAGAGACAAGTGGCAAAATGGAAACTGATGCAGTTCCTGAAGAAGCCTTCAAAGAATAACAGGTGTAACAAGAGAACCCATAACCCTGGAATAGGGATGTGTAGATTATTTTGTATAGTTAGCTTGCTTTGTAAGATTGTAAATACTTGTTTTTTATTCCCGTTTGGGTACTTTGTAAAGTGAAGTCATGTATAATCACTTATTTGCAACAACTGTGTGTTTTCTTTAGAATGACATGCTATTTTAGATATATGATTCTTGATTCCAACGACATGTGAATCACCTCAATCTGATGTCGTATAAATAATTTATGGTGTTTTGAAGTTTTTGATCAATAACTAAAAACGTCAATAGTAGGGTTGACTAAGCTGCTCACTGTACAGTCAGTATAGCTGACATCATCAACTGACAGTGCAGGGTATGTTTGACGGTGGACCAACCAGGTTTTGACATGTGGCAGGTTCATACAGGTGCATTTGGCACGTCTGGGTTGGTTGTTGAAGTTTGAGGTGGCCCAATCAGAGTCTCCCACATGGACCTCTATGATTGGTCAAAAATTTTATATAGGGTCTGAAGGCCTCTATATGGTTCGACCCCTAGACCTACCTGTGGAATAACACAACGCTCTACCAATAGGCTATCACAAAAGTTATCAACTATCATAGGTCACAATTTATATTTCATTCCATATAGTTTGGCGTTTGGGAGGAGGGGTTGGGCAGCTAGCCTCGACCCCTAGGTCACATTACTGAAATATTTCCATAGGCAGGCACTTGGCAGAGAGGGCGGGGCTGTAAGCCCTGACCCATGGTCACGACCAACCACATGACCATTGGAACCACAAAGGGGAGCTGGGCAGAGTTGGAGCTCGAGTCATGTGCATATGAGAGCACTTGATGCAATTATTGATCATTTTGATGATTAGAGTGCTAGGTGCTCTCTGAGTACTCGTTGAAGTACTGTATGGATGTCTTTAGCACGTGCCAAGACAAGTACGCACTTAGTGTAGTTATTGATAATTTTGATGATTAGAGAGTTAGGTCCTCTCTAAGTACTTATAGAAGTACTGCGATTAAAATATCACCTGACATTGCATAATTGATTGATAGTTAAAAATATCTCATTTGATTGAAAATGTTGTGACTAATGTGATTATATTAAATTTGTTACATGATGCTTTCCATGGAGGTTGTGAAACAACCTATAGTAAAAAAATTTACATAAAGTGACCATGATAACAAAGAGTATTCGGTAAGTAACGGTAAGTTGGTATACAAAATTTGTTTTTATTTTTAAAAAATGAATAATTGCTAAAGGATAAAAAACATAATTTCTTATTTTTATATTTGACATTCAATCTACACAGGCTCCCCACGTGCACTCCTGATGCAAATGGTTCCATCTAGATATCCTTTATGACACAGAATGTCTTGAAGAATACAATTTGCAGGTCCTAGTTAGTTCTCATTGATACAAAGATTAAGTTCTTCTTAATCCCCGACACATACATCACATTATTAATATGTTTGATGTTACCGCTAAGCAACATTACCAGAATATCACTGCACCCTTTGATCTCATAGCCTTTGTCATCTCCTAGATAAATTTTTGAATATGCAAGAGGTTTCTTCAAAAAAATCAAACCAATTTCTCTTACCTGTCATATGTGAGGATGCACCATAATCAACATACCATATGTCATCCTCATCCTCCTCAGAAGATGAAAGAGCACAATCTGCTACAAACAGTCGAAGATCATGACTATGACCTTCATCAACAAAATATCTCATGTGCTTACTTTGCTTATTCTTGGCCTCATCTATCTGCCTCTTAAAGCATAACTTAACTTGATGACCATTTTTCCCATAGTAAAAGCATTTAATTCCAGAAAAATTATTTACAGACATACCTCTAAATGGTCTCTTTTGAAAAGTGCTCCCACCTTTCTGTTGTTGTTGTGGTTGTTTCCCTTTGTACAACTTTTTCTTTGCCATCAGCGCAAGATTGTCACTCTGAGGTCTCAAATTTTGTCGCCGCTCTTCTTCTTGTAATAAAATTCCTGTCAATTCTTCAAATGCAGGGGCTTTATATCGTGTTTCCAAGCCTGTGATGAACATCTAATATTCATCCTTCATTCAGTTAAGCGTGATTGTGACTAGATCGGAATCAAACACCTTCTCCCTGATGTCACACAATCTGTCCTGCAGGTGTTTAACCCTTTCAATGAACCCAACAACGGATTCATTCTCCTCCATCCTCATTGAAAAAAACTTGGCCTTAAGTGACAAGATGCGATTTGTGTTTTGTGTCTAGCATAATTTCTTGAGCGTCGTCCAGACCTTCATGGACAATTTTCCATCTCTGATGTGTGGGACAATATTTTCCTTAATAGACATCTTCAGTAATAATTTTGCCTTGTTCTCCCTTTTATCCCAATCTTGTATAAGTGTGGTTTTCCATGTTATAATGTTTGGTTTCTTCTCATCACCGCTTATAATCGACCACACATTCGGTTCTTCAAGAAGTGTCAGTAGCCTTAATTTCCAATTAGTATAATTGGACCCATCAAGTTTGCTAGAATCGTTGAGATATGTGTCTGTAAAATTATTCATATTAGACTGATCAAATTGCTGATCCTCCGATAAATTCTAACCAATTAAATAAATACAATGTACAGTAACAAAAAATTCAATACATACCAAAACCTAATCATAGATCTGCCACTGATTCGGCACGATCTTTGTGACTGCAACTCAAATCCACTACCGATCTGAAGATTTGTTATGTCTGTGACTCAGATCCACCAAAAACGGGAAAATCCCATGTGCGGAACCACCAAAAAATGTGTTTGTGACTCAGATCCACCACAAACGGGCGAATCCCATGTGCAAAACCGCCAAAAAATGTTTATGCGACTCAGATCCGCCACAAACAGGAAAATCCCATGTGCAGAACCACCAAAAAGGAGGTCAGTGCCTTTCTGAACCCAAAATCCACGCTGAATTGAAATCTATGTAAGTGGCCCGAAATCAGCGTGAGTATGGCCCTAATAGTGGCACTGATTGCGCCTATCAGCATGATTGTCAAGCTGGCAAACGCGTCAACCCGCTTATGCTTAGAAAAAAAAATCTGAGACCTTGTGAGTGAGGCTTTTTCTACAGTCCACCTACTCCTCTGTGAGCATTGAAGCTCCTGTGTGCACCATAGCCACGAAGGCTGTGTAGTCATGAGGGCTCTGTAGTCGTGAGGGCTCTGTAGCCACTTAGGGCTCTAAAGGAAATCAGGCCCACTCGGTCTGAGCTCTAATACCATGATAAAAACTGAATTGAATGGAAAGGAAGCTCTTAGGTGAGTACTGCACCTAGAGATTGCACACAAAATGGAGAGTACAGTCTACATTCATTAATCAAATGATACAACTATAAGTACATCACAAAGGAGTAGGAAGTTGTAAACAAACTCCTATATCCTAGGAGATAATCCCAACTTAAGGAGCTAAGTTACATTAGTGTAATCATTTCTCCATTAATACAAAATATATTAATTATTTTCAACTTATATTGCTTGCACTGTCTTCACAACCTATGACAACTTGTCACCATATGGCATCATGAATTTCACCCTAAACTAATAGTTAAAGGCTAACCTCTGGGTTACATAGACTATTGAAGGAGGAACCATATTAACATACTAGAAGTCTAATGATAATTAAAACTACAAAAATGAACCAAGATACTTTAGAAAACATGAATGATTATATAAGGGACACCGGAGATTTCATGTCCAATTTGACGATCCAATGTGGGAATTTCTAACCTTTCTTTTTCACATTTATCAAAATATACAATGATTTAAGATAAAATGCTTTCATTCAATGATACTCATACACATGGTGGCCTGAGTCTAGAGTTTGAAGCACAAGTTCTGCAGATGAAAAAAAGTTCTTTTGTGTAAAGGAAAAATTTGTTCCAATCCTAGACATCAACACAAGAAAAGTAGCAGTAGTGAAGTACAAGTTTATAAAAAAGGGATAATTTGTAGATTAGATATGTATTAGCCTTATTTAATGATTTATAGGTTTGTAAATCAATTTTATAGAAAGGAAAGATAATTTTTGAGCTCCAAATGGTTAGGATAAGGCATGTTTTCTAGACTGTTTTTTGAGTTGTGTCCTTGAGACGATTGTTACATGTGTTATCTCTAGTGGAACAATGCGACCACACCTTTAAGTTTTTGGTATTAGTTTTCTGCTACAAAATGATTCAGGTTCCTTAATGATGTCAAGTTTTCATTTTCAGGTGAGACTGTTTCTTGTTCAAGATGCCCTATTCCAGCCTGACTTGGCTGACCAAGGCCATTTACAGGAAAAAAAATCTCGTTTGTGTCATGCATAAGGCTTTGTATTTGAAGGTAATCAGATTTCAGTTATTGGAAACAATTATAAAAGGAAAAATATATAGGAAGATTCCATTGAACATGTTGCCACCCAATGTTTCCACCGAGGGCATGCAAACATAATTTCTTGCTCTTATATGGGATCTCGAACTATCACCCATATGTTTTGTTATGCAACAATAAATGGTTAGTCATATATGTGGCATAAAACATGAAAAATGTATAAATCATATTAAAACAATGTCAATTATGGAGATTTCTAGATGTACATCAAGATAATTTTATGCATTCATGTCAATGTTTGTTCTTAATAAGGTCATTCGATTAGGACTGGTCTTCTCAAATATTTTCTTTTCGTATAGAGATCACACCACTAGCCTTTTTTTAGATGTTTTTGTAGTTTGTCAATAGTCCTTCATGGCTAGCAGTTGTTGGGCATGATAGTTCAGAAGTTAAAGTACAACTCAAATGAGAAGCCAAGAATTTGGAGGCCATATACCCTCGTCTGTCTTCTATTCCACCAAGGTATCTGATTTTTTTATATTTTTAGGCCTTTTATGTTTTTAGGGTGGATATCTATGAATGAAATGTTCTATGAGTCATGTAATGAATTAATTGAAGCCCTATATAGTCATTGGAGGACTCATGTGATTTTGATACACCTATGATTCCACTGAATACCATAGAAGAAGATGAAATTAGAGACTTGAATGAAGTGCCTCCTTCTCAATATTTTCAAGAGCTGGGTAGGTGATGCTAGTAATGTTAGTGCTTTTTTATTATTTCTCTAGCAATTATGGTTATAGTAGATCTAATTCTTTCCCAAGATGATTAAGCTGTTATGAAAATAGTACCTTTTTATTTATTTTTTATTTTTTTAACTTATAAAATCACAGGGTAACTAACGAAGAATTGATTGGCAACCTTAACATGGAGAAGATATGCCATCATGCATTTTACGATGAACTCTAAGTTGCCCCAAAGGAGCATCTCGTTCCCAACCCTTCAATGGGAATGCGGGGAACAACAAATATACCATTCCAGATAGATATTTCATAATCTGGACAGTGTGTTCATGGTTAAGCACACATCTGTACATATCCTAAGTCCTATGTTTAGGATTTCCATTATTATTCCAAACACAGTTAAAGTGAAAATGAATGTGGGAGATTAAAAATATTTGAGAGTATGAATGGTGTATTCTTGGTTAAGCATTCTACCTCATGGCAGGAGTGATTTTTTTTTAGAAAAATGGATTGTAAAATATTGAAACATAATATTTGTGTTCCACGGGGACGCGTCCTCGAGGGTGGGAATGCGCTTCCCCGCTCCCCACATTCTTGAGATGGGCAAACTCCTGGGGAAACTTTCCCATGACCTTTTTTTGGAAAACTTGGGGAAACTCTAGGGGGCATTTTTCTGGTGAGGAAATGCATCTCTCTTGTTGGGGGGACGAGGGGATGCAAGGGGATGCAAGAGAGATGCGCCCCCTGATTTTTTTCGCTATTAAAAATTAAAAATAATAAATTTTGAATTTCACTGTGTTTTATGTTTATTTTTAATTCAACGTTATATGGTTGTTTTAGACTTCAATTTATGTCATTGTCATATGATGAATTTAATTTTTGATATTCATTGCTTAGTTTCAATTGTCAAACGATGAATTTAATTTAGATGTACCTTGCATAATAATATTAATGTCCATTGCCAAGTGATTAATTTAGATGGAACATTGCATAACGTCAAATGATAGAGTCAATTTAGTAATTTATTTTTAGATTTACATTTGATGAGTGTATAAATGCCAAATGATAATTTTACTTCACAATAGTCTAATAAGAAATGATGATCATATTTAGATGTGCATTTCACAATTAATAAGATTTACTATCTACTAATTTAATTATTAACATATTATTGAGATTTTATTTTTTTATTTTTATATATTAAATTTTTAATAATAAAAATTTAATAATTTTTAAAGCTATGACGTTTCCGGAAAATTTCTCTGAATTTTGAGATTGCTTATATACATCCCCTTAAACATATTCAGGCTCCTTGGTTTCCCATCCGAGAAACTCGATGGAACATTGCATAATATGCCTTTTGAACGATTCCTCCTTATGTATGATGTTAATGTGTGTTTTTGGTTAAGCAGTCATCCTCATGGCATGAATGGCATATTTTAGAAAAGTGGATGGTAAAATATTGAAACTTAATATGTCTTTTGAACATTTTTGTCAATTCTAACATTTTATGTGTTTAGTGATGTTTTTATCAATTTTAGTCGGATAGTTGTTAATAAACATAATTGTATATGTTGTAGTAATTTTTACACTGATTTAAATATTTTGGATATTTTGCGATACTTTTATGAATTAGACCACATAGAAATTATGAATTTGATGCATATATATTTGTGATATTTTTTTTTTTTTTTAGATAACTAGCTACGAAAATATTTCCCAATTATTATAAAAATTTATAAATAACAATGATGATCAAATATCCACCGGAAAACAAAGATTAATTTGAAATTCCAGACCTATTTCACTCAACCGTGTTGCACTTTATATACACTCTTTCAATGAAAACTACAGATCGATATAGTCAAATTTGCTACTTTGTCAAACACAGTAGCAGTTGAAACCATATGATTCTTTCTTCATTTCGATGTGACATTTTTTTTTTTTCCTGAACCGTGTGAATGTGTCCATAATCTTGAACATAGAATTATTAGAAAAATTTATCTACATTCATCATCTCTGGAATCTTTTTCGGAGTCAAACGTCTCTGAATCTAGTTGGTTGGATTGCTGGTTTTAAACTATGGAGTAGATGGATTGATTCCATTAGTTTTAACCGACCATGCAAGAGTTTTGGAGTTCGTTTTCGTGAAAGGTGGTGGACTATTCCCGGTTGCTACTGTTGTCAAGGTTGAGGGGCGCTCTGTCCTTTGGACTGGTTTTTCCGACGTATTTTCGGTTGACCTTATCAGCATCCTCAGTTTTCACGCTAAATTCAAATTTTCGGGTGGCTTTTCCTTGATGACGTCTGGATGATTTTCTCTAGGTTTTTTAACCCGGGCGTTATTTATGGTCTGGCAGGTGTCGTATGGTGGGACAACAGCTGTATCTGTTTGGATTCCATTAGGTAGTGAATTCAATAGGGTAGTATTCCTCACCTGGATGATTGGACGGTCCTCGCAATCTCGACTGGTTTTATTAAGATTTCTTTTTTTTGAATTGGGTGGCTTCCATTTATGGATGATTTGGATAAGGTGTTCTTGCCTTGATTGATTACATGTCTGGGTCCCATATTCCTCATTGGGATTGATATTTCAATCGTGTATTTGATCCTCTATTAGATACATATGAAAGCTCTCAACAGTGGCGGCTCCCTAAAAGCATCAGACTCCTTTCATCTGACAAATCTGCAACCTGATTGAGTATCGGTTTTGAGATTTTCTTTGTTCAAAAGATGGTTTATTTATGAAAGTCTCAATACTTTAATCAGTGACGGCCTCCTGATCTGTCCGGAATCTGACTATTGTATTCTGGGTGTAGACTGATAACAAGGATTATCGGTGATATTTCATCAGGTTGTGGGTGCCAGTTTTAATTTTTGGAACGTTGAACTGCCATTTTACTTTGGGGGGTGCACCCAGCATTATCACATCACTTGGCTTTTTCCAGTGGCGGCTTCTGGCAGGTACTAAATGTGATAAGATTAATTGATACGGGGCACCTTACACGTCTTCATTAAAATCAAGGAAGGATATGGGGACGTTATCTAAAGATATTGAGATTGAGGAAGCGATCATTCGTAACTCCTTTGAAAGTTATCTGGAGGAGAAATCTGCATCTCATACAGGTTGTAATAAGCCTGGGAGTGGGCGTAGGCGTAGGCGGAAAGTTAAAAAGAACTATTACAAACACAAGAAGGCGATTCGAGAAGTATTTCTCGACTATGATGATCTCTATGGAAGGGTGGGTGGCCAGTTTGCAGAAATGTGCAGTAGTTGGGAGATGGATGTTCCCAGATAATGCTGAGGTTGATACTGCTATGTGGATCAAACAGCAATGGAGTCCCATTATTGGTTACGCGCCTAAGGTCAGTCTGCTGATAAATGGTTGGTATTCCTTTTATTTCAAGGACCAGAGTGATGTCTTTAAAATCACAAGCAGGATGTGGGTTAGGGGCCGGAGTTTTCTGCAGTTAGTGCCATGGTATTTGGGTTTTAACCCGGTCATGGAAGCACCGCGCAACAGGATCATTTGGGTTAAGCTGCCTGGACTTCCATTGGAATTCTGGACCTTGAAGGCGCTGGGTGCTATTGGGGATTTCATTGGGTGTACAAAGTTCATTGATCCTAGTATATTAGGATCCAGCGATAAGAGAATTGCTTGGCTTCTTGTAGAGGTTGATTTTGTGGGTGGACTGCCTGGGGACATTGATCTTATGTGGGGTAATAGAAGACACAGACAGCGCATAGATTTCTGGGGCATCCCTTTTAGATGCCTAATTTGTCACAAAACGGGTCATCTTAGGGATCATTGTCCATATAGGCTTCGCATGGAACGTGTTAAAGATGCTGTTAAAATGGACGATACATGCAGACAAAAGGTGGTGGAATTTGGAAATCTGGCTGATAATAACTCAAGTAATTCTTCTCCTTCCTCCTCGGAGGACGTGGCTTTTGTGTCAGCTGAAGAGTTTAATGATAGGAATCTGAAGTCTAGGGTGTCTGCTGATAGGGATGCATTAATCAATAGGTCTGCTCTGGATGGGATTAGGGTCCTTTCCCCGGAATCTTCATTATATCCATCTGTTGATCATACTAGTCCGCCTATTCTTCATTGTTTAACAACCCCTCTCACTACCTCCGTCACTATCCATTCAAATCCGTCTCCAACACTTGCAGGGCCCTCAAAATGGAACACTGTCAATGATTCTCGCCCATCTATTTATCCTTCAAACAGTATTGACCCACCTTTATTTAAAGATACTGCATTGTTGGCGGGCGGGACATCGACCCTCCCAGATATTTCATATGCTGGCCCCTTCGAGTCTCACATTAATATTTCTGATCCCCCTGGTATGGCTGATAACTATGACTCTCCTAGAAATTCGGTGGGCACAGACATTGAGTCCTTATTGGCCAATCCGAATATAGACTTAGCCGCCTTGACTGTGTTTGATCGACTTCCTAAGGGTAAGGAACCACAAGACTGTCATCCTCCGTCGTCCAACGTGACAATAAGGAAAAAACCCAAGTATGCAAGTCGAATTGCAAAAGGGAAGTATAAGTCTGTTTCTCTGTTTTCGGAGGGGGAGGAGAATTTCACTGATATCCCAATTTTGTATGTCGATGACATTTGGATGGGTACCGGGGCGCTTAGAGCAAGTTACCCTGACTGGCGTTCTCCATGAACCTTTTCTTGTCTTTGAATATTAGGGGGATTGGTGATGCCCCTAAATTTCATTGCCTCCGGAATTTGATTGATGACAGTAAGTGCAGTATTTTTTTGGGACAGGAGACCCTGTATCGGAGAGAAAAAGCTATTCGTACTTTTTTGAGTTTCAAGTTTGGGTGGTCTGCGGTTTCTATAGATTCAAATGGTCATTTGGGTGGTTTGATCGCTATGTGGGATCCGATCAAGTCTGATGAGATTTGGGGTTCTAAAGCTCGGCTGAACCCGCTTGCTGTACCAAGATGCAAATCACATATGGGAATCCAATATCCCTCTTCCATGATTACGCCGATCCTTTTTGGTCTCCTTCCAGATTTTGATTTTATACAGGCATTACTTTGACGGTTATATTTACTTATTTTTCTAACAGGTGCATTTTGAGCATAATCATAAACAGGATTTCTCCTATGAATAACCTTTGTGAAGATCTACAAGCGAGTGGCAATACACAAGCAGGGATCAGACTTTATTCTCGGATTGAATATGGGACAGATTTTTCCATTTCGCCTCTCTCCATCAACCTCAAGCGAGCCCAAATGAGCCAATTATCAGGCGAGCCTGTTTCCAAATATTAGCATAGGATGTTATCGCGCCTTCAATGACTATTTCTCTGCCATTCTCAAGCGAGCCTGCTGTGATCCAGTATGGTGATATTGACAAGCGAGCCTGTTGTAATATCCTCACTAGTCAGACGGAAGTATAGCAAGTTACAGTGTTTTTTCCTTTACATATGTTTTTTCATGCTGAATGTTTACTTTCATGCTTGTTACTCCTTTATTATCCTGATGTACATGTAAGATGATGCTGTTACAAGTGAATTTAGTTGTCTTGTACACAGGGATGTTCAGTTTTATTGGCTGGGTACGGTTATCCTACCCGTAATATTGCTTGCCAAGTATATTGAATTTTGTCCCTTTCTCGAAGGGATAAATTCGTATGTATTCGGGAATTTGGACTTTCTCGCTCTGAATCTTTTTCAGCTGAGAATGAAATGCCGAATATGTATTGTTATATTTATCTTCTAATATATACAGTGTTTTTTCTTACGAAAAAAGAATTATTGAATCCAAAGTTCAAGGAGGTATCAAAGTTCAAGGAGGTACTAAGCACCCTGCTAATGCTTTAGGCGACACTTTCAAATTCCACCCAGTAAAGAGCAGCTTGCTGCATACCATGAGCTACATAATCTTGCACTATACAACGGTAGATACATTTTTAAGATTTCTACGGGTGTACATCCAATGCTCGAAGTTAAGAAGCCAATATAGAGGGTTTATTATATTTCTTTGTCTTCTCGTGTAAAAGTCATTTGACTTTTTTCCTTTTTGGGAAAAAGCTCTTGATTTGTTTTTTTGTCTTCTGAATTTTATTTAAAGCTTTCTTGATATTTCCATTTTTTTAAGAAGGCCATATTTCTCACACATATTACTATCTGAAAATTTAGACATCGTTTGGATTGATCTACTAATTTTCATATCTGTCAAAGAACTTATAATTATACAACATATCTCTTTGCATGTGTACAATTTAAGGGTGGTTTAAATATATCTTGTGCTTTTAAATATTCCACAAACTTATAAAGTAGCAAGATATACCTATTTCCATAGTGGATTTTTTTGCTATCTTTTATTTCATAAATCTTTTGTGTCTATTCTCTATGGAAATCATCATAATGTTGCATTTTTTTGCACTTCATATTCATGAGGATGATTGAATGTTTGTCTGTTATTTATTGTTATGTAACACACCAATGTTCCAATATAAGAGTAGTTAGGGAACCTGACATGTTGTTTTGAGGAGTCTTGTCTTCTTTCAAAACTATGTCATTAGCTTCATCTTTAAGGGTTTCTTCTTCCATCTTTTTATTCATGGCATGAAAGGATTCTATTTCTCACCATTTTTCTAATGTTCTTGTGAAACATTGGATACAAGATTATACTTCTCACCATTTTTCCAATGTTCTTGTGAAGCATTGGATTATTGATTTGCATGCTTCTATATTTGATTTTCCTTTCATGCACTTTACTCTATAGGATACAAACATACTATCAATCATTTTCCTTATTTTTCCTACTGACAAAGTGTCAATAATCCATTCAGAATAATATTCATCTGCAAAGGATTGAACTTCAGGAAGTTTTCCCTTGCCATAGTGGCGGAGGCCTATATTAATGAGGTGGCAAAGGTTCTCTAGCTAGAAGTACATGAGTTACTAATGTATGTTTCTTTTCTTTTGGTGGACTCAAAGTGTCAATACTCCATTCTGAATAATATTCATCTGCAAAGGATTGAACTTCAGGAATTTTTCCCTTTCCATAAAGATCTGGTGCCAGAGGCCTAAATGAATGAAGTGGCAAAGGTTCTCTAGCTAGGAGTACATGAGTTACTAATGTATGTTTCTTTTCTTTTGTTGGACTCATTTGCTCTTCTTTGGGAAACAAGTGAGTAAATTTTTCTATTGTGGGTGCAGAAATATTTTGGACAGGGCGAGTAAAAATGTTAGTTAGAGAGATGGATTTGTTCTTTTCCTTATGGATTCTTGAAATCTTTTCTTCAATCCTTTCTCCCTTTTCATCAATATTTGTAACAATTTTCCCTACTACATAGAAAGTTGTTTTTAATCCTTCTGTTAGCTCTTATATGAATCTTTCAATAGTGCCTACATCTCTTACTATCAAACTTTTAGTTTCTCCAATGTCTTCTCTCATTTCTGTGATATTTAGATCTAAATTATTAATTGAAGAGACCACTAAATTTATTGACACTTGAAGATTGTCTGTGGGTTTCTTTCTAGAATAATCATTTGTTCCATAAACATAATTTGCCATGCCTCTTAGGGAAAGGTTTTTCCAATTCACTTGTTCTTAGACTCTTTGAATTCTAAATTATTAATTGAAGAGATGACTAAATTTATAGACACTTGAAGATTGTGTGTATGTTTCTTTCTAGCATAATCATTTGTGCCATAAACATAAGTTTCCATGCATCTTAGGGAAAGGTTTGTCCAATTTACTTGTTCTAGATTGTTTGAATTCTTTTGTCAATATCAGGTAGCTCACTTTCTTCTTTTAATATGAGAGGAAGAACTCTTTATTTTTTTTCTTCTTCTTCTAGTACTAATAATATGAATGGAGGAAATGAGGAGTTAGACACAATTTTTTGGCCATCTAAGCTTTTCCAATTATGTCTCTGGAATTATTTCCTATCTTTAACATTTGTACTATGTTTTCTTCCTCTTTGGCTTTCCAATCAAAGAAAGATATCCCACACTTTTATTTTTGCACGAAGCTTTGCTTTTGCTTCTGCTTCACACTTATTTCTTGTCTTTAACATTTCTACCATCTTTTCTTCTTGTTTAGCTTTCCAATCAAAGAAAGATATCCAACACTTTTCTTTTTGGATGAAACTTTGCTTATTCTTCCGACTTATTTCCTATCTCTAACACGTGTACCATCTTTTCTTCTTGTTTGGCTTTCCATTCAAAGAAAGATTTCCAACACTTTTATTTTTGCATGAAGCTTTGCCATTTTTGAGGCTTGTTTCTTTAACTAATTCAGGATGAGTGTACAAGTCTCAGTTTAACATTTTCTATTTTCTTCATCTAATTTAAATCTATGTACCATTTCTTGGCTCCCTTTATCTGTAAGAAGAACTTATGCATCTCTAAGGCTGATGGTCCAAACTCTTTATATCTTCCAGGATTGGATTACTGAATCTACAAGAATGACAAAAAGCTATGGGGATGGGGATGACTATTTGTTTCAAGATGTTTAATACGAAAATAGTGCAACAATAAATAGAGTTGGTATAGTGGATAGGATTTATTATGAATAGAGTTGTATTTAGTGTTACTTTTTGAAGCCTATTTTAGTGGATTTTTCCGGTATAATTTTTCTAAAATTAGACAAAGATTCATTGAAAATTTGATAGATAACCATGCACAATCGAAGCTCCCTAAGAGTTTTTTAATGTGCTAAATCTATATATACAATAATACAAACAGTTTAAATAACATAAAACAACAAAATTTTTCACGAATTCCAACACTAAAAACTCCAAAAAATTCGCGACTCCTTGGCAACTCCAACTCCGTTCGCACTAAAGATAATTCCTTGGCGTCAGAGCAGCTGAAGCGTAAATAATAAATGTGGTCGGGCAATTTCGGCTGCCAAGTGTCTTTACGTAAGTCCTACGAAAACCTTTTTACTGAACGAAGCGTAGGAAAAGAATATACAAACAAAAAACACTTTAAAGTACATCTGATGTTTGGTAGCTTTAAAGTACATCAGATGTTTAGTAGGTTTCACATCATGTGAGACCTGAAACTATGGTCATCCATCAATGAGCAGCGATCTCTATATATTGTCATCTATCTACGGACCTTTCAACCCTAAAAAATCGAGGAAAGGGGATAGACATAATCAAGTATCGCTGTTCTACGGACCTTTCAACCCTAAAAAATCGAGGAAAGGGGATAGACATAATCAAGTATCGCTGTCGAGTTTAACATTTTCTATTTTCTCCAGTTTTTATTAATTATTAAACTGATATCAAATTAGATAATATTAAAATTTGATTTGTTGGAATATGTTCGTTTTAAAGTATATGATATGTTGGAATGCTGAATCTTAATCAATTTTCAATTTAGCTTTCCAACTTATTTTTATCTTAAATGGCTATCTGATAATGAGATACATAAAAAATTTAGTGATTAAAACTTTATTATTCAATATATTTACAGAATTAGTAAATTTTAAGATGAAATAGAAAAATTATAAGATGATCTAAATGATCAATTGAATATGGAAATATCAATAATGCGCAGCTACTCCATCATTGCTTGTTCTTCGTGTTTTTCCACCCATCCTAATAATAATTTCTTTATTTTCATAAAAAAAACATTTCGTTTATAATTTTTTCTAATATTTAAATTGTTTGGTTTTCTAATTAATTTAAAAGTTTTTTTATAATTAACAAGCAGTTACTGACTTTTGCCATCCAGTTTAGTTAATAAATTTAATATTATTAATTAACATAAAATAATTATCCTTTTCTGATATTGCTCCGGATTTTATTCCCGGAACCGCTTCGGGAATATATCGAAATTAGTTTTTGCTGGCCATCTAAATTGTCGACTGCTATACCATTCAAGGTTGTGAAAGTCGACAAATAGAATATAATATAATATTATATTATAATTTGAAATGATGTCGGTTTGAGTTCAGCCTTGAAAGGCGTGCAGCAACAATGCACAACACAAGCCATATTTATAAAATTATTAATATTTGTGTTGATATTGGTCTATTAATGCATAGTGTAGTATATGTTATTTACTAGCAATTGCACCGGGGTGCAAGGGAATGCCCGATGGAGAAGATGTGAATAATTTTGTGCTATAGGAGGGGTAAAAACTGAATTGTGATTTAACAGAAGAAAATCCAAAGAGATAATCATAAATGGTAAGTAGAAATATGATCACCTAAGGTGGAAAGCCTATAGCTATTAATGTCTCGATTCTTTTCACGTTCAAACTATCTATACTGTATACTAAAGAAGCAACCTGACGCCATGTCACAAACTGGCCATTCAAATGGCCTGCACATCCTCGAGATTGATGGAATCCTCATATATGAAGAAGGTAATGAGACTTTGATGTGAAATTCTCGTATTTTCTCTGCCTGTCCTTGTTGTTATGTCTGGTTGGTCGAATTGAGTGTGCTCATTTTGATTTGCAGAAGGCCGAATAGGATGAGCGAACCCATTATCATACGTTGTTTGCCCATAGAACCTTTAAGTTTGTTTAAGGCGGTAAACCCTGCCCGTGTGGTTCATCATCAATACAAGATGGAGAATCTGATCAAGTAACCTCTTTAAATAGAAAGTATAGCTCCTACTTTCCGTTTGTAAAATAACGGCTAGGTTGTCTCAAATAATAAAAATTATTGATAGATTTTTGGCTTCTGTGATCCATCAATCAATATGAAGAAATCTTTCGGTAATAATCACATTATCATGAACAAAGTCGACACGTTTCGAACCAACCAGTGTGGTTCATCATCAGGACTAGGTGAGAGATCAGATGAGTCGTTAAGTTTAAATAGATGTAGGAGAGGAAAAGAAAACCGTTAGAATCAACTAATTTGACTATGTTGATTTTTTAATTATTATATTTAACCGTTTTGGTTTTCTCAGTCAAATTAGCTGATTCTAACGGTTTTCTTTTCCTCTCCTACATCTATTTAAACTTAACGACTGATCTGATCTCTCACCTAGTCCTGATGATGACCCACACTGGTTGGTTCAAAACGCGTCGACGTTTTTAATGATAATGTGATTATTACCGAAAGATTTCTTCATAATAAAAATTATTTTATTTTATTTTAAAAAGAGTAAACTAAATGATCAAAGTTTATAATTTAAATTTTAAATATTTATATTTATTTTAATAAAAATAATAATTTTTAGTTTAATATTATTAAATTGTAATTTATGTAATTTTATTTTTATTTCTATTTATTTATTTATTTTATTTTTATTTTTTAATTAATAATTTTTTTTTAATTTTAATTTTATCTTTATTTTATTTTATTTCTATTTATTTATTCATATTTTAATTAATTAATTAATTAATTTATTTTTTAATTTTTTTTAATCTTTTCTTATCATAGCAGAGCCTGAGCCTTCGCCTGCTCACAATTTATGTGTGTGTGTTTTAATGTAAATTTTCGGTCCTTCTGAAACTACGACAAAAAGTTGAGCATTAAAAAAAAATTAATGGAAGATTTGGCTCAATAATTCTCAAATTGTTGACGGGTTCTTGTCTACACGACTATTAACTTAAATCGTTGCATATCAATTGTTACTGGCAGGTTGGAGAAACGATGGAAGAAATTCTCCAACCTGATAAATTGCACATTATGAAGAAAATACTGTGGATGCTATCCACCCCCGTGGGAATGTTCATACTTGCAGGCAAGCTGGCGTTGGTGAGAGAATTTCCGTTTGTAAAGAGATTTGGGGATTTGAGTTTGGAGGCACGAGAGCAGGTTCTTCAGAGCTGGTCTACAAAAACTATCTTTCAATTGCTCGACCTATGCTTTATCAACATCCCTTTGTATAGGCCCTATGGCAGAGCGGTTCATTAATCAGAGGTTGTAACGTTAATACAACGCCATATAATTACATTCGACCCCACTGATTAACATGTCTTCCATATCGGCGATTGACCTGTTCTCTCACCCATCTTAACGATCCAACGATCCCAATCAAATCTCACGCAGGCTATATGCATGAACGATAATGTGCGATGAGATTGGTATCGCGAAACCGCTTCCTCCACGTGTCACCCAACATATGGGATCGCTCCAAATTCTGAATTACAGCTTACCACCTTTGTGCCACGCGATATACTGCCGGTTTTAGCTTTCAACCACGTTCACTCTTCTCCGGGTTCCACGTCCTTTCCTTCAGGGTTCCACTCCATTCGCTTCTGCTCAGCAATCATTCAACTTCCTGCGCCATCAGAGTTGTATTCGATTTCATCCTCCTTCCTGGTTCGAATACCGCGCACGAAGACTTCAACACACAGTCCAGCTCATAATCCTTTCTGGAAAGCCATTGGATATTGTGGGCCTGATCCAGCTGCCATGAGCGCCAAACTCACCCCGAAACCACTTGAGAGCTCTGTAATAGACGTATCTGTGCTCTCAAGCGAAGATCTGAACATGGCACTGAAGGCAAACCGATTAAGATTAACAGACGCATCCTCTATAGCCAACCCAGAAACTATTGTAGAATCGAGAGACCATGTCTTGGAATGCGACGTAGTTATTGTCGATTCAGGATCTGGAGGAGGAGTGGCAGTAGCAGTGTTAGCAAAGGTCAGATTCAAGGTAGTAATACTGTAAAAAGGAGGTTATATGGTCCGGCAAGACTTGTCGTTGCCTGAGCGAGAAGCCATTAGAGAGCTCTATGAAGGGGGAAAGATACTCACAACAGACGATAAACGTATGCTTGTACTCGCTGGATCCACTGTCGGTGGCGGATCCATCGTAAACTGGTCCGCTTCGTTACGAACTCCAGAGCATGTCCTCCGTGAGTGGAATGAAGAACTCAACCTTTCATTATTTGGCAGCCAGAGATACAGAGATGCCATGGATGTGATCTGTAAGCGAATGGGCGTCTAAGGCGAAATCGACAGAGAAAATTTTCAGAACACCGTACTACGAACTGGCTGTGAAAAGCTGGGATACCATGTGGCTAATATCCCTATCAACACAACGTCTGACCACTATTGCGGGTGGTGGACCTTCGGCTGCAGAAAGGGCGTGAAACGTGGCAAAATTTGATTAGTGCGAAGGGCGGTACGGTATTTCTCCTATTGGCTGGAGTGAGCAGTGTTTGCTCAGCCCACTCCAGCAAAGAAATTTGACCAAATATAAATATAGTGGTGTAGTTATATTTGTAAAGTTATTAATATTTATGGAGTTAAGGGTTTATTAATGTATTGTGCAATATATGTTATTTATTGGATTTAATCAAATATAAAATTTAATGATTGTAATAAAAGGTAGTTTAATAAATTTAAGTAATGTAATTTCAAGATTGTTTTGATGTTTAAAATATATTTTTAAATGTATAAATAAATTAAACACCATGAAAAACCTTTTGAAATATTAAAACTTAAACAATTTAAACTCAATTTTTAAAAAATATTTTCAATTTCTTCTTAAATTAAACTAAATTACCAAATGCAAATATTAAGAATCATGCAGTAGCCTAATATGATTGGCTTAATTCATGCCCTATCATGATATTAAAAAAATTAGCCTATCATCACATTAAAAAATTAACATCTCCATCAAGGTTCACCACACTTCATGATGGATCACGACACTTCAACGCTCCGAGCCTCCTACTTGCCAATCGCCTCACCTATGTAGTTAATGATATCCACTAATAAGCATTCAATGTCACCTCCGTAGATTTCAAACTCATTGGCCCGCACAAATCCTTAAAATGAAATGAAGCCCGAGCGGGCAAATGTAAAAAATGAAATGAAAAGCGTTGAGCGCCTGGTCATCAGTTTTTCGATCAGCCTCAAGATTCACCTGAGGTCCAGGTATTCTAGCCTCATTCAACCAGGTAAAAATTGCAGTTGAGGTCCCCGTATTGCCTGGTGAATATTGCTGTTTCAAACGGAAAACGAGATGTTCGAGCTCGTTCAGAAATGGAAACAAATAAGTGAGGTGTCAATGGGCATTAAATGAGTGGGTCTAGTATATGTTTATTGTTAGATAATTAGCCTGCCAAAATCCAACGAATTAATCTAATGAGTAACAACGAATTAATCTAATGAGTAAGGAAACGAAATGGTCGAGCTCGTTTAAAAATGAAAACAGAAAACAGATGAGTGATTTGTCAATGGGCATTAAATGAGTGGGTCTTGTATATGTTTATTGTTGGATAATTAACCTGCCAAAATCCAACAAGTTAATCTAATAAGTAAGGAAAACGAGATGGTCGAGCTCATTCAAAAATGAAAACAAATAAGTGATTTGTCAGTAGACATTAAATAAGTAGGTCTTGTATATGTTTATTGTTGGATAATTAGCCTGCCCCAATCTAACGAGTTAATCTAATAAATAAATAGGTGTTGTATATATCCACAATTAGATTTAGTTTGCCAAAATCCAACTATAACCATATACGACTTTCATATACGACTCTGGTCATTCACTGCACATTGCCAACCTACTCAGTGCTACTCAGGTTCAGAAAGTGCTTGATACTTTTCCCAGTTTTGAACAGTTGGACATGCCAGAAACTGCTCGCTATTTTCTTTTCGCAATTTGTATGTAAGACATTGATATGGACTCATTTTTTACTTTTATGCCAATGCAGGATCGACTACCATCATGTCTAAGCTCGCCACTGGCGCATCTTCGGATAATTGTTATATAACGCATTGCTGTAGTCTAATTAAATTGCTTTTTCGCTTTTATATTATAATTATCAAAATTTAATATTTTGGGTGTTGTAAAAGTTTTTAATGGTATTGAATCTATTTCTACTATCAAAATCATGATTCAAACACTGTTACTATAAGATTTCTCAACTTTTTAAACCCTGATTCCAACCAATTTTGTTCCTCTATCTCGTTAGACAACTCCTAATGCATTAGTCCCCCTTACTGGTTGTGAGGTGATTCTCGCAGTGGACTTTTGAATAGAATCCTACTATGTAGGGAGAGATTCCCAAAAACAAGTGTTACCGTTGACATATCTGATTATTTGTTCTGTAAAACGTGTTTTTAAAAAGCATTAACATGTCCGTTTGTTTAATTCTTTTATAATGTTTTATTAAATTATTAACGATTAGTGAGTTTAATTATTACTGGAGGTTGCTTTACTATTTTCATTTTACATATATATTATATTATAAATTTATAATTATTTTTTTAATATATATTTTTTAAGTTAAAAATGTGAGATGTATTTCTTAATATCTACTGTAAATTAATGTTTAACATTGACCCACCATTTCACTTATATTATATTAAACATCAAATAATGTTGACTTGCAATGAATATATATAACAACAATCAAATTGTTACGCTAAACCTTGGTTGATTTGAAAGGGCTATCCCTTCGTTTATTTGAAGGTTTTCTGTTTAAATTGAAATTATGCTGGACTTTATCTGAGAATGAACTGATTTCAATATTTCCTGTCTAACTTAATTTTTTTTTTTTGCTTGACACGTCTTTGTGGTTTAAATATAGCTTTTATTTTATTTTGCTGAAACTCAAGTCACTAATATTGATACTTATGCACATCTTATGTGAAATTTGAAAAGAAGTTGGCCACAAGCCTTTTGCATGCGTCTTTCACGGAGGGATTTGGTCCTCACGTGTCTTGCATAGAGATTCATAATAAATTTCGTGAGGGTCATCTTATCCAAGTCTAGGGGAGAGATTTTTAACGGTCACTAATATTGATACTAATGCATATTTAATTTAATTTGAAAAGAGGTTGGGCACAAGCCTTTTTGCATGTGTGTTTTTCACGAAGGGATTTGGTGTTCACGTGTCTCACATAGAAAGATTTATAGTAAAATCCGTAAGCTCATTTTATTTAAGTCTAGGAGAGATGTCTGTAGGGTTGGTAGTTGTTATAATACTGGTCTCACCAAGTTATCAAAATTGAGAGATGTGTAACTAATATTTAAATAAAAATATATAACATTAAGTGTAAATATCTTTTAATTTATGTCTAAAATTTTCCAAAATATTGATTGGGCCCACAACTATCCATAAATAGTCTTTTAAATATCAAGAGTACAAAACATCTTGTCCCAACTAGAAAACAAATAAAACTATAAATCTTCTCAAAATGGTCTATTCCACCAATACAAGGTACCCATCACTTTAACTCCCACTAAATTGAATTGGAGCTAGATATCCCAAATGCATATTCATGCAAACACATATAATAAGTTGATGTATGTCAACCATAATTGTTGTTTTATTCAACAATTCAACCCATTATGTTCAATAAATGACACCCAACCCATTACATTTCCCATTAAAATAGATCAAAGTACATGGATCAACCATAACAAATTCCCAACTATTGGATCACATCCAAATCAATCCAGATCACACATTAAAAATAGAGAGATTGCAATCCACGTCAATCCGTTTTACCAATCAAATTCATGTGCAAAAAACTATAAAATAAGTTCAACCCTTGTTGAAGTTGCATTTTTAACATTTGAACTATTCACCAACCCTGGAGACATAACATTACAGAAAATTTCACAGTATATTTAGTGATTCAAAGATAAAAATAGACTCAAAAATAAAAGAGCTTGGAATCTCCTGAAATCAACGTCATGTTGTAGTGTTCATCGTCTTGATTCCAACGACGCTTGAATCGTCTCAATTCGACGTCATATGAAGAAGTTATGGTGTTTTGAAGTTTTTGATTAACAAATAAAAAGTCAACAACAGGGTTCACTGGGCTCCTTATTGTGCAGTCTGTACAACTAACGCCATCACATGACTATGCAGGGTATGGTCAGCGATGGACCAATCTGGTTTTGACATGTGGCGGGTTCATACTAGTGCATTTTGCATGTTTTGGTTGGTTGTTGAAGTTTGAGGTGGCCCAATCAGAGGCTCCCACGTGACGACCCTATCATAGGGTGCCATGTGGGCCTCTATGATTGGTTAAAATTTTTATATAAGGCTCAAAGGCCTCGGCAGGGTTCGACCCCTACATCTCCTGCGACACAACACAACACTCTACTAACAAGCTATCGCACAAATTCTTAACTCTCATAGATCACGATTTATATTTAAATTCATTTAGTTTGGAATTTGGGAGGAGGGGTCGGGGGGCTAGCCTTGACCCCCAGGTCTTGTTACTGACATATGTCCACAGGAAAAATCTTGGTGGAGAGCGCAGGGTTGTAAGCTCTGAACTATGGTCACGAACGACCACAATACCCTCGATGCTGCGAAGGGGAGCTGGGCGGAGTCAGCACTTCAACCATAGGAATATGGGATCCCAAACAACCATGGGTAGAGAGCTAGGTGGAGGGGTCGGGAGGATGAGTCTTGACCCCTAGTTCCCTCGACATTTATCTGACCACCAACAATGGAGCAGAGGGAAAAGCTGGCGGGGGCGGGCAGTTGGCCCAGGTCCCCAATGCTATTGGCAACATGTAACCACGTCACAGAAAAATAGCCAAGTCGACGGGGGTGGGTAGATGGCCCTAGCCTTCGACCCTATGGAATCACGTGACCTTGATCCAATGCATAGGGATTATTGGAAAAATTAAAGAGGCAACAGATTGCACTTTTTTTGGCGGGAATCTCATCAATCTTGGGTGAAATTATCGCTCGACGGACTAAGAAAAGGGATAAATTATCGCGCAGTTAGCAGGTTTTTCCAAATTGCAGGATAGATAGTAGAACTTGGCTTGGAGAAGCATATCTTGCTCAATTTTTTAACCTTTTTTAGCTCAAGAAGAGCCTAGATAGATGTTTTTGAGTGTCTTGAACTCAATAGCAGCCTGAGTTTTCTGATTTGATCACTTTATGATGGACTTTATGCAAAATAAATTCTTTTAGTGCTAGTGGTAGAGTCAATTTTTGAAGCAGTATGAAGGCATTTTGAGCATGGAGAGAGCCTAGTCAGAGCTTTTCCAACCTTCTAGTTTCATCTGCAACAATTGTTATTTTAGTAGAGCAACTATTTTCAGTCTTTTCTCTATATGTGCTCATGAGAGAAGCTCTTTCCAACAATTAATTGTGGAGTTGTTATATGTTTTTGTGCTTGGATTTCAAGTGGAGTACAAGGACTTGTTTTGAGAGTGTCTTTTTTATGTTGTCCATCATGACCTATTGTAGGGAGTCATATTTTTGAGTGAGAATTCTTTGTAGGAGAAACAAGTCACTGTTGTGTCGACAATTTGTGATGTACTCGTTTGCTGCTGAAATCAATAGATCGGTCTAGCTATTGGAGCAGGCCTGAAGACGTAGCCCAAGAGGGGTGAACTCCATGATCAAATTCTAGTTTCTTCTATTCATGTTTTTCATCTTGAGTTTCATAAGAATGTGTTTCTGTTTTAATTTCAAGTGAAACCCTAACTCACCATATTGAAGAGCTTCTAAAACTTGTTTCATCTTTAAAGACTCATTTTGTTTACTTGCAAAGCGTTAAAGGATGGTCAAATTTTTTTGGAGGAGTTTGCTTCCCTCCAATTTTAGATCAGGTGGTATCAAAGCTGGTTTTGACCAAGTTTCAAGTATGGGCGAGAAACTGAAGCGTGAAATATTCCAAGAGTTAGAGCAGGTCAATCTATCTCTTCGAATGGAGAATGTTGAGCTAATGAGATTGCTGGAAGTTGCAGAGGAGGATAAAAGGAAAATGTGCCTATAGTTGCAACATGTACTGGAGGAACAGACTGATGAAAGTCCCATTTCGAAAGCAACAAATAATTCCTCCAAGATGAAGCCAATTTGTGGGCATGGTCCAAACTTAAGATATGGACCTTATGTTGAGAATGATTCTTGTGAGTTTTGTCAACATCTAAAATAGTCTTCCTATGTACTCGTTGGTAAAATTGTTTCGCTAGAGTCATCATCCACTTCATCATCAACATCTGAAACAAAAAAGATGAGTGAAAGGCCAAAGAAGGTAATTAGGATTTCCAGTTCTACTTCTTCAGCTAATGTTGATAACACATATTTTGCAACTTTTGAAAAACATACCAAGGGTATTAGTATGAAGCTTTTAACTCGGATGGGTTATGATGGAAGAGGCCTTGGAGTCAATGGATAAGGTATCACAAATCCTATTGAGGTGAAGGAATGAACACAATATGAAGGATTGGGTTATGGTCATGGAGAAACTGGAGAGTGCTCTAAAATTGTTGAGGAAAATAAATCATCAAGTGATGATAGTCACACCATGATGGTAGCAATAATTGAAAATTGTCTCTAAAGAGAGATAAATTTTCCAAGGGACATGTGAAGTTCAGTTATTCTCGTCAAAGTCAAAGCCCAAAGGACAAGTATAAGAGTCATGGGAATTTCAAAAATCTCGGTGATTTTGATTATTTTTGGGAAAAGTTTATTTGCACATTTTATGATGCAATTGACTATTGTGTGGCTGATTGTGAGCAACGTAAGGCAATGGTCAAAAAAATTGATCAAATCCTTGGAACAAGGCATGAAGAACCTCTCTCAAGTTTGAAGACTTTCTTGTCGATGGGAAATGAAAGCTTTTTTGTACCCATTTTAATATGAATGGGCACCAGATTGAAAAGTGTTAGAAATTTTATTCGGAACTTTGTCCCAAGAAGGACAAAGAGGTCATGCAATCCTTTGAAAGGAAAGAGACAAGTGGCAAAATGGAAACTGGTGTAGTTCCTGAAGAAGCCTTCAAAGAATAATGGGTGTAAAAAGAGAACCCATAACCCTGAAATAGGGAAATAATGTATAGATTATTTTGTATAGTTAGCTTGCTTTGTAAGATTGTAAATACTTGTTTTTTAATTCCTGTTTGGGTACTTTGTAAAGTGAAGTCATGTATAATCACTTATTTTCAACAAGAGTGTTTTCTTTAGAACAACATGCTATTTTAGATATGTGATTCTTGATTCCAACGACACGTGAATCACCTCAATTTGATGTCATATAAAAAAATTATCGTGTTTTGAAGTTTTTGATCAATAACTAAAAACGTCAATAGTAGGGTTGACTAAGCTGCTCACTATACAGTCAGTATAAATGACATCATCAACTGACAGTGCAGGGTACATTCGACGGTGGACCAACCAGGTTTTGACATGTGGCAAGTTTGTACAGGTGCATTTGGCATGTTTGGGTTAGTTGTTGAAGTTTGAAGTGGCCCAATCAGAGGTTCCCACGTGGACATCTACGATTGGTCAAAAAATTTATATAGGGTCTAAAGGCCTCGACATGGTTTGACCCCTAGACCTAATCGTGGAATAACACAATGCTCTACCAATAGGATATCACAAAAGTTCTTAACTATCATAGGTCACAGTTTACATTTCAATTCATATAGTTTGGCGTTTGGGAGGAGGGGTTGGGCGGCTAGCCCCGACCCCCAGGTCACATTACTGAAATATTTCCATAGGCTGGCATTTGGCAGAGAGGGCGGGGCTGTAAGCCTTGACCCATGGTCATGACCAACCACATGACCATTGGCACCACAAAGGGGAGGTGGGCGGAGTTGGAGCTCGAGTCATGTGCATATGAGAGCACTTGATGAAATTATTGATCATTTCGATGATTAGAGTGCTAGGTGCTCTCTGAGTACTCGTTGAAGTATTGTATGGATGTCTTTAGCACGTGCCAAGACAAGTACACACTTAGTGTAGTTATTGATCATTTTGATGATTAGAGAGCTAGGTCCTCTCTGAGTACTTATAGAAGTACTGCGATTAAAATATCACCTGACATTGCATAATTGATTGATAGTTAAAAATATCTCATCTGATTGAAAATGTTGTGAATAATGTCATTATATTAAATTTGTTACATGATGCTTGCCATGGAGGTTGTGAAACCACCTATAGTAAAAAAATTTACATAAAGTGACCATGATAACAAAGAGTATTCGGTAAGTAACGATAAGTTGGTATACAAAATTTGTTTTTATTTTTAAAAAATAAATAATGGCTAAAGGATAAAAAACATAATTGCTTATTTTTATACTTGTAAATGCTTATGACTATTGTTAAAACGTTATTAGTTTTTATTACTAGTATATATATATTTTTAAATGAAATCCTTCATTTTGAAGGGGAAGGATCCCCTTTTGGGTGGTTTAAATTCTTGTATCATGAGTAAAATTTAAAGTTCCAGTGAGAGATGAACATCAAGGATAGTGTTCTCTTTAAGGGGAGGAATATGTAATACCCCTGCCATAGAAGCATCCGTAAAACTCATATAATTACATGAGTAAAAATATTATTAAAATAGTTTCCACCAAGAACAGTTAGAAGTTAAAATGAGTTCTTGGTAACCACCTTGCATTCTTTATTTGGGAAAACCATTTTTGCATAAGGGAGGGGATTGAGAGAGGAATACTGGTGCGCTTTTGGTGTGGGATGGAGAGGAAAAGGATTGAAATAAATAATTTTATAAAGAAAGAAAATGTTAAGCATGATTCGAATCCCTGACTCTTTGTTTTAACCTTGAGAGGTATAGGTAGAGCTTCAAGTTTTATAACAAAAAGGGAATCTTTTTTTTAGATGTGTATGCTTTGAATTGACACAAATATGGGGAACACACTTTCCAAGTGGAAACTTCATTATGCGTAACCATAAACCTCCTTATGGTTTTCTGAGTAAATGAAAGGAGATGAAAGGGAAGCTTAATTTCCAATATTTTTGAAGTGGTCGAAAGAAAGCGTCGAACAATAGGAAGATGCAGTTAATTGTCGCTCCGTGAAGGGGAGACCGATGCATTGAGAGAAGAAGTAATTTCCAAACAATAATATGTTAGATGCAATATCCAATATTATTACTGTAACACAAGTGACTGGCAAACAAAACCCGAGTGATGCTAAGAGTCGAGGATTTACCGTATCACAACAAAGAGATAAGTAGCTATGACTTTTTGGATTAATAGAGTGGATAATTTTTGTGATGATCTTTGAAAAGGAAGATGTTGTTTGTTCTTAGTTATGGATATTTTTGCATATAAGCATGGTAAAATTAAAATCGATTATATTAATCTTTTGAAAAAGAATGCACATAATTATCATTTTCATAAAAGATTAGCCATGTTATTTTGGAAACATTGTATGGTAAAGATTAATTAGTTGTGCTAGTTGTTTGGAAAGAAAATCATATGATTTAATATGTATTAAATGATAATAACTAGGATTATTTTCATGGAAACCTTAGTAATAAATCATGTGCATATAGAGATAAAAAAAACCATGTTTGTTTTTGGAAAAATATTGTGTGTTTGTATGCGTGGAATGAATTGTGATTGTGTTAAAAGAACACATGTTTCGTGCATAAAAGAACAACTATTGTCTTAGGATTTGTCGCATAAGAGATACATATTTGCATGTATAAAAGAATAACAATTGTATAGTTTTATTGGAAAAAGGAGGTGTTCACATAAATAATAACTATGGTATTTTATTTTTTTCTCTTTCGAGAAAAAAACCATTTATTTACGTGCACAAAAGAATAAAGTTTGAAACAGATTTCTTGAAAATAATATATGATTATTTTATTACTTTATTACAAAGAACATGTGCTTATATGCACATAGAGGATCGTTATTTTGCTAATTTTCTTGAAAACAACATGTGTTTTATATAAATTGAATCATTAGCTATTATGTTAGATTCTTTTTAGAACAAGAGTACATAGTTGCATGCATGAAAAGAATGACTATTAACTTAGTTTTTCATTTATATGCTATAATATCCCAAAATGGGATTTCTTAGCAAGGCATGCCTGAAAAACACATTTTCCAGGAATGGCTGCTACAGGATTTGAAACCAAGACCTGGATCCCTTATATCAATGTATCTAGTACCGAAAGCCAAGAGGAGGCTCAAAAGAAATCCCCCTAGGTGGGTTAAACAGGTCTCCCACACCTAGTTGTCTTGAAAAAGTGCCCAATGAAGGGGCTGCAACAATGTAGGAACAAGAAATAGAGAAACAACGTTATTTTTATGAGCCTGAACACATGAGGATGAAAATAGCGAACAAGTGATGTTATAGCAGTAAAGAGAGCACAAATCCTTGAGGAAACAATCACTCAAGTTAGGCAATGCAAGCCTCAATAGAACATGTAGAAGAAAATGAAGAATACTGCTACATATAAAAAGCCCAAGGCTATGACTGTGCAGTTTATAGGAGGCACTGCTATAGAAATAATATCAATACAAAGATATGGTAATGTATGGCTCAAATAATGTGGGTAGCAAAGCTCTAACCCCTGAAAAACAATATGAAGTCAATCCTAGAAGGATTGGCTGAAACATACAAAATGGAAAAAATGTCGGAGTAGCAGGGCTGAGTAGCAGCTGCAACTTAGGAACTGGATGGAGATGGCTATAGATGATACATAAGCTGAATAGTACTCCAATGGATCTTCCAAGTGAAAGGTTGATCATAACACTGAATATCTAACCCTCCAAACAATACTGCAAACCCTCATTGTAGATATACTCAGAAAATAACGTAGTTTAAGAGAGCGACTGTGCTGTAGGTGATGAAAAATGGTTGGCCTGATGCCAAAGATGATGGGAATCAGCTCAAATTCTCCCTCACTTATCCTCCAAAGGTAAGGAGACTCCCTCCTCTGAAAAATAGCTCCGGAAGTGGTGTTCTAGAACCTCCACTGCAACACCCTACAACACAACATTTCCTGCTTTAGGAATAACGATGTAGCTGAAGGAGGATGCTTGGCCTCAAGCCTGAATGTGGAGAAAATGAAGATAAACTCCCTCAAAAGGCCTCTCTCTTGAACGGAGAAGGAATTCCTAAATAGGAATTCCTTATGCTAAGCAGCACTGCAACTCTGCTAAACAACTGGAGAATGCACAAAGTTTAAACAGACGAAGAAATCAATAATATTCAACATGAATGAAAATTGCTACCTTGCCCTCCTTTTAAACAAGTGAGATACCTATCACCATGGGTCCCACTCATTAGGGTTTCCCTCACCAAATAAACCTCTTCCCATTCATACTGCGTTGTTTCTCTAAGTGTTCTCCACCTTCTATCCCAGTGTTGTTGACTTGGTCAAACCTGACCTTGTCCACCTACAAATGATCCTGTTCACACATGAGGGTGTGAAATCTAGCTCCAATGATGATACCCTTTCATACTATGAGGGATTTTATTTAGATTTTTATTATGCATGGGCCTCCTTACCCTTTTATTCTTCTCCTAAGTGAAATCAGCAAAAATTAATATCCAATTTTATGCATGCAAATTTTGGAATATTACAGTCGTCCCCTCCCAAATGTTTCTTTTCCTCAAGAAACTGCAAGGGTAGAACTGAGAAGTTGCGCCCCAAGGCATGGATACTGAAAAGTATTGGGAAAACATCTCCCCCAAGTGGATCCTCCGTCCCCAAGCAATCATCCATGCAAAATGAGTCACCTCCCAACATGGCAACTCCTGAAAATGCTCCTCCACCTTGAGCTCATGCAATGTAGGTGGGCTGAAAAAATGAACATGGTGGACATAGAAGCCTACCCCATGCTATCCTCCTCTCCACTTATGATAAGTGTAGAGAAAATTCTGATCCTGGACTGCAAAATAATTGCCCTCAAGTGGCAAGATGAAGACTAGATCCCCAAAGATCTCTCCTCCAACACCATGAATCAAGCTGGCCCAAATCAACCCATATGTGATGGATAGGAAAACATGACCATATGGAATTCCAACAATCATATGGTCCACCTCAACAAAAGGAAACAAGTGTTTGGCAGTGATGGCCATATCTCCTCTCATGCTCACATTAGAACATGCAATGAAAAAAATGTGGGAATCCTCTCCCCCAAAGGACACACCCAACCCATGTGTCTCTCTCCCAGTCATTCTTCCAACAAAAATAAGATCAATATCAGCAAATGAAATCATGATCATCATAAAAATTAGGAAAATGCTAAAGGTCTTATGTAGTGCAAGAAGGTACCAACATTTTTCCCAATAGTGACAGCGCAATTTTCCAAACTGTTGCTTTAGAAAATTACATGGCAAGTTGTTTTTTGTTACATGGATAATTATGTATGTCATGACATCTACTGATAAATAGAAAATGGTTGAGTACATCAACTGATCATACATGAAAGAAAACACTTTCCTAAGGCCATATAAGAGATGGCTGTCTCCATCATACAATTTGGCCCAATTTTGACCATGGAGCTCAATGAAAAGCTTTCCCTCTTGTGGAGCAATGCACTGAATATGAATGGTAAGAGTATCCCAATATTGTGTTAGATAATCCATGGATGTAAAAAAATTATTCTTACCATGTGTTGAGAGTAAGATGATGCATATGTATATGAATGATTCTTCTATAGTGGTATGGCACATTCACATGAAGAGAAATGAACCATATGCTGCATAAAGATCACCCTCCTTATACTTGGAAATCAAAGTCAAGAAGATCATAGAAAATAAGATCATACCATTGTAATAGATGTTTCCATCCACTAATCCATCATTCTCACCTACTCCTTCTACCCCAAGTGCATCAAATGTGAAGTGATCCTGGGGAAACTCCATCAATAACCCCAAGCTCTCAAGTGACAACGCTGTTGGCCCCTGCAAATAAGATCTTTCCAACTCATAGCTCCATTCTTTGACATGATCCTTGTCAAAGACCTCTCCAATAATGCTGCTACACATAAGAAGTTCCTCACAAGGTGGAAGTACCTTTTAATCATCCAAGGCCAAGGAGATAATGCCATCTCCTCCTCCTGCAACATCATGCAAAGTGTGAGAGCAAATCTGCTCTTGCTCTCCCAAGCAAAACAACAAAATATTTTGTTGCCTCCTCATACTTCCATCATACAAATCATGTGATGAAAACATAATGAATGATATGAATATCATATCAACATCATGCGTCCATACTCTTTGCTGCTCAAAGATGGAAGTATCCTGCCATAAACCCTTAGAAAGAAGATGATGACCAAACTCTTCCAAGAGTAACTAGTGCAGCGAAGCCTCCTGCTGCCCGGTATCATAAATTAGCAAGTATCTCACCAGCTTCTTGCTCTCCATCCACATCCACTCAACCAATTGTGGATATCTCCTTCCATCCTATATCTTGGTACTCCTCCCATGAGAGCTACCATCCTCCTAAATCAGATTTCTGTCTTTGCATTTCATGGGATTTTGAAATGCAATCTTCTCAAGGATCAATTTGATCCTATAAGGACCCAAATAGGTGGTAGGAGAAAACCTCCCATCCTGATGTGTATGGCTCAAGAAATTTCCAACACAAACATAAGAGATGTTATCCATTTTAAGATGTCCTCCATCCTCTATCTGCTCCCCCTTGAATCCATGAATATCCAAGTGTGAGAAGGAAAGAAAAAACTTGCACTCCATGATGTGTTGAAGTGCACCTCTAATGAAATCTCTCCATGAGATCTCGCTCTCATCAATATTCCTCCAAAACCAATGAGGTCTTAGTTTTGCTGAAAGTAGAATTTTCTCTTTGAGAAAAGAGGTGCTCATTGAGAAAGGGTCATCTAGAAAGGAGAAAGGGTTTCTCACTTCAAGATGTCTACTATCTTTCATCCTTCCCTTCAAGTCTTCAAACCCCAATCTCAAGTGTGATATGCAATCCAACAATGGATCATGAGGATGATGGTTTATTTATTCCCTGAATGTTTCCATGTTGCACAACACAGTGAAATATTTCTGCTCTAGGTTAGCAATATATGTTGATTCTTGGTCATTTAAATATGAGTTTCCAAAATCCTCAAAATAATTTGCTGAAATAGAAAGTGGAACTTCATTCATACCTTGGTGGAATTTGGGATCTTCTTGTATGGATGCAATAGTTTTCTCTTCCAATGCAATGGTTGCCTCATTTGTATATGTAAAAGGTTGCTCTTCCAAGGCTGTGACAACGTTGGTACAAGTCTCCTCCCATGATGGTGTGAGCTCTTTCTCCTTTGTTCTTTCTCCATCAAAGGTTTTGATCAACTTTTGAGAGAATTCTGCAAAATTTTTCACCCTTGTATGGCTCAAGTGGCTGAACCACTAGACATTGGCTTCACCCTCCAAGTGCAACACTGAGATCTCAACAACCTCTTCCTCCACTACAAGATGTAGTAGGAAAAATGCTTCCAGCTTCTTCACCCAAGCTCTGGCTGAACATGTAGGTGAACCATCAAAGGTAGACAGAAGAAATCTATCCACATTATGCTGCTTGCTCCTCCTCACCTTGATCTCGCAAAACTCAGGGAAAGTGATATGATCTCTAAACTTCTAAGTTTGAGATTCATATTCATGCAAGAAACCACTAAGAGATCCCCTCTTAGGCATTCCTTATTTCTCCTTTTCTCTCATAGAAAAACTGGGCATGTGACTGCGATGTGCATCGTAGGGTGTGGCTGCATGCTCACACTCCCCATAAGAAAATCTAGAGTTTGACTCAGTTTCAAACCCTATTAGAGATTCTGTATACATCTCCCTTCTTATCTTCTTGAAATCTTCATGAATGCTCTTTACAGATCTTGGAAGAAGCTTTGTAAGCCTATCTTCTTCTCTTTCTCCACATAATGGAATCTTCATCTCCTCTTTTCTCGATAGCATGTTGGCTGAGTTCCACAGGTTGAGCCAAGATTATGCTCTGATACCACTGTAATATCCCAAAATGGGATTGCTCAACAAGGCATGCATGAAAAACGTATTTTTCAGGAATGGCTGATACAGTATCTGAAACCAAGACCTGAATCCCTTAGATCAATGTATTTAAGACCGAAATCCAAGAGGAGGCTCAAAATAAATCCGTCTAGGTGGGTTAAACAGGTCTCCCACACCTAGTTGTCTTGAAAAAGTGCCCAATGAAGGGGATGCAGCAATGTAGGAACAAAAAATAGAGAAACAACGTTATTTTTATGAGCCTAAACACATGAAGATGTAAATAGACAACAAGTGATGTTATAGCATCAAAGAAAGTACAAATCCTTGAGGAAACAATCACTCAAGTTAGGTAATGCAAGCCTCAGTAGAACATGTACAATAAACTGAAGAATACTGCTACATATATAAAGCCCAAGGCTATGACTGCGCAATTGATAGGAGGCACTACTATAGAAATAATATCAATACAAAGATATGGCAATGTATGGCTCAAATAATGTGGGGAGCAAAACTCTAACCCCTGAAAAACAATATCAAGTCAATCCTAGAAGGATTGGCTGAAATATACAAAATGGCAAAAATGTTGGAGTAGCAGGGCTGAGTAGCAGCTGCAACTCAAGAACTGGATGGAGATGGTTGTAGATGATACACAAGCTAAATAGACCTCCTCTAATGGATCTTCCAAGTGAAAGGTTGATCCTAACACTGAAGATCTAACCCTCCAAACAACACTGCAAATCCTCACTGTAGATATACTCAGAAAATAACGCAGTCTAAGAGAGGGATTGCGCTGTAGGTGATGAAAAATGGTTGGCCTGATGCTAAAGATGATGGGAATCAGCTCAAATTCTCCCTCACTGATCCTCTAAAGGTAAGGAGACTCCCTCCTCTAAAAAATAGCTCTGGAAGTGGTGTTGTAAAACCTCCACTGCAACACCCTGCAACACAACATTTCCTGCTACAGGAATAACGCTGTAGCTGAAGGGGGATGCTTGGCCTCAAGCCTGAATGTGGAGAAAATGAAGAGAAACTCCCTCAAGAGGCCTCTCTTAAAAGCAGAAGGAATTCCTAAACAAGAATGCCTTGTGCTAAGCAGCACTGCAACTCTGCTAAACAACAGGAGAATGCACAAAGTCTAAATAGACAAGAAATCAATAATCTTCAACGTGCCCTACAATGGCTACCTTGCCCTCCTTTTAAACAAGTGAGATCCCTCTCACCATGGGCCCCACTCATTAGGGTTTCATTCACCAAAGAAACCTCTTCCCATTCATACTGCGTTGTTTCTCTAAGTGTTCTCCACCTCCTATCCCAGCACTGTTGACTTGGTCAAACTTGACCTTGTCCACCTGTGAATGATCATGTTCACACATGAGGGTGTAAAATAAAGCTCCAATGATGATCCCCTTTCATACTATGAGGGATTTTATTTAGATTTTTATTATGCATGGGCCTCCTTTACCCTTTTATTCTTCTCCCTAAGTGAAATCAGCAAATTAATATTCCAATTTGCCGCATGCAAATTTTGAATATTACATATGCATAAGAACACTATCCATTATGTCAGCTTCTTTTTATGTATTTGCATACACACCAAAAGTAATAGCTGAGGGCTAGTTTATGCTGATCAAATTTATGTAATTGCATGCATAAAAATCATAACTATTGTGCTATAGAAATATATATTTGCATGCACTATGGTATTAATTTCTTTTTTGAAAGGAGTGTTTGTCTACTTGCCCTAAGATGATGATGGTTCGGCTAGTTCTTTTGAAATATTGTTATGCATTTGCAAACAAGATTATGTTAGCTCCTGAACGATTATGCATTTGCATATAAGATTATGTTAGATTACTTTTGGAAAGATTATGTTACCTTTTTTTTTAGAAAATATCATGTATCTATAGCTATTGCAAAAGTTTATGTATTCACATGAAAAACTATAGTTAATGTGCTAATTTCATATAAAAGAATAAGGACCGCTGTAGTAGTTTTCCTTGGCAAAGAATGTTTTGGCAAAGAATGTGGACTTATGTGTGGGGAATAATGGTTAATATGATAATTATCTATAGACATGCTTTGATAGTTTGTGATTTTAATTAATGCATGTACAAAAGGCATGCCATGCTAATGAAGATTTGTTATTAGTTTGATCACTATTTGATCTAATCATGATATCAAAGTTTGTTGACATAGTTGCAGGAAAAGTTTTCGACGTATGCGAAAGATAGATTATTGTTATGTGTAACATTATGGTAAACAATAAGTTAGTGGGCCATGCAAAAAGAAGGAATGTCCGCCGAAGGATAACCCCTTAGTGGAAACAACTGTGCCACAAAGACATAATGTCGAGGATTGTGGGTAATGATATCATGATTATTGTAATAACTTCTAATTAGTTATGTTGTATTTGAGATGACATTTCTTTGTAATATTTTATGACAATTGTCAATGGATGAACCTTACAAGCCATTGAATGAGGGGTGAACACCTCACGAATGTTTAATAATAAAACTAAGTGTTTGTTGGTTTTCAATTTACGGTTTCCAGAGTATATGAGTGACTAATGATGTGATTTCTTATGGTGTCATTTGATGATGTTGATTCTTTGTATAATTTGTCATTTACGTTACCGAGTATGTGATTAACTAACCCGATTAAAAGATTCTCAAAAATGATGCAAGATTACATAAAAAAGTTTATAATAATATGCTACGATTTAATATAACTTACTATTCCTCTACTACATTTACTCTATATAAAGATGAAGATTTAATCAAATAGATTATAAAATAATAATTTAGAAAGTTACATATGGATAATTCTGTAAAATATTTATTTTTTCTGGTATATGGATGTTATTCCATTTTCATATGTTAAGTTGGCCATCCCGATCATATCTGGTGAGAAATATCAAATATCTCTGTGATATCTTCGCGGCAATGGAGGTTTCTCAGACTGCAATTAAACACCGCATGGATTCTGTTGCCTGGATAGCAAAGGATTTGATGCTAATTTTTTCTTTGCGCTCTTCTGATCCCTTAAATCATGTGATTTTTTTATTGACAACCTGTCCCTTCAACTAATACTCCAACAATATGGTGGCAACTTCAATGATTGTATCTAACTCTTCAATTCCAGAGGATCGGAAACCCAATCTCTTATGATCTCGTTAAAAACATGTGGAGAAAAATATAATTTATGAAATCTATTCCCAACCTGTGAACTTAAACCAATTGAACTTAAAACAATCTAAATAGAATCCTTGTGACACCTGTGGTATTATTGTTGTTAATTTACATGTTATGGTATGTTATGATATATTATATACATGTATGGGATGGGATATGAACCTTCCGTGGTGTTATTGCTGTTAATATACATGCATGGGATATAATTCTTTAGGTAAGTTTAATGTATTTTAATAAAAATATAATTCTGATATATATAAGTAAGTTTAATATACTATATATATATAAATAAGAGTTGGTCACGGTTAATCTACAAGTATGGGATATGATCTTTAGGTAAGTTTAATTGTTTATAGCATATTAAACCACGGTTAATCTACAGGTATGGGATATGATCTTAGATAAGTTTAATTGTTTATAGTATATTAAACCATGGTTAACTACAAGTATGGGATATGATCTGTAGGTAAGTTTAATTGTTTATAGTATATTAAACTATATTAAACAATTAAACTTACCTAAAGATCATATCCATACTTGTAGATTAACCGTGGTTTAATATACTATAAACAATTAAACTTATCTAAAGATCATATACCATATCTGTAGATTAACCGTGGTTTAATATACTATAAACAATTAAGATCATATCTCATACATGTAGATTAAGCGTGACCAACTCTTATATATATATATAAAAGAGTTGGTGACGGTTTGATTATTAAGTTTTATTTTATATACAAAGCTTGAATTTGGTGGTTTTGGGTTTTGGTCTATTTTAAATATATTTTATTAAATATATGTAAAATATTTTGTAATTAATTATAGTTTTATAATTACAATAAAATAAAATTAATTAATAAAATTGTATTTACATAAATTTAATTAAAATGTTAATATTTTCATATTTTCAAATTTTTCAAAAAATTATAAAATAAAAAGTAAAATATACATTTAACATATTTAAGCCGAGGTGGTGAAAACCAACAAATTTCAACCAATCATATCTTTAAGATGTGTGTGCTGAAATTGAATGAAATCTATGGCATTGAAACTGGGCAAGGAGACTAAAGTGATGGGGCTATAAGAAACAAAAATCAAAACAAGTAGAAAACACTCAAAGAAAACAAAGAAGGCTAAAAATAACATTAGCAAAGTTGATATGGAGGGCCTCATTAGTTTTAACAAAACTAAGGGGGATGTTGTGGTCATAATTGGCTTCTAATGTATATTCTCCCCTTAAGTTGATTTAAGATTTTTTATTTACCCGCCTTTTTGTTTTTTCAACCATATTCTTGAATTCTTTAAAATACTTTAATACATCACTTTCTTCTTGATAAAATAAACCCAAGTATATCTAGATTCTAGTACTATCATCAATAAAGATAAGAAAATAATATGCTTTCTCAAAGGTACTTTGTTTGCATAGGATCACACACACATTTTTTTTTCTCTAAGTTTGACTACTTCTATTATATCATATAAAACAGAAAATTACAGTTTCTTCCTCCGGGTTTGGAAAGCCAAGTCCAGAGGGAAGTTTCATCAGTTTTCCCAAAGAAATTGGACAGCCCCGGTTGGGGAAACCAGTCCTCAAAAACCATAGTGTAACTGCTGCCCGTTGCAGGAAACCAAAAAAAAATAGTAGCCAAAAATAATAAGAGTCATATAGCAGACATTTTCAAAACATGAGTAGACTAGATTGCATTAAAAAACTGAAACTAGGGAGAACCTTCTTTCTTTTTTCTAGAGGTAGGATCTTCTTCTTCAATCCTGCAAAAATAGAACACGTCATCGTTCTCCTTGCTCAGCGCATGGCATGAATTCTGGGGACGTGGAGACGCGGGAGAGTCGAGCTTCTTAAAGGAGGCAGCTTGCAGACCAGAGTGCTGCGTCTAGTTTTCTGGCTCATAATCCGAATTGCTACCATCACTATTTCCTGTGTTGCCGCTAGTATCCTTGTTGCCGCTTGAGGCACTTTGCACCACGAGAGCCTTCATCTTGCGAGGGATGAAAGCAGGCTTGGGTGGAATGGTTGATTTACACGGCCTCTTCTTGCTGCGGGCGTTGGAAGGCGCCAGAGGAGGAACATGAAGCTACAGAGATAGATGGGTGGTTAGATTGATAGGGGAATTCCTATTCTGTTCATCCTAGCCAACCGAAAGATTCAAGTCACGGCCTAGGGAGTGCAACAAAGGAGGTCTGGATGGGAGGCCACGCCCTCTTTCCCTTCTGCATCTCATCTTATGACTCCGAGGCATAATTGTCTGAGGAGCTGAAGCGCAGGACCAGGAGGGAGCTGTGGAAAGCGCAGGAGAGGAATTCCCGTTGGAGGGATGACTAAAGATGGCTGAATGAGGACCATGCACTAAGGCATTGGGGAATTAATAGAAAAATGCACTGAGAGCAGGAGATACGGTTGAAGTGAGGGCGAATAGACGGAGGTGGCTTGCTTAATGGCCATGGCATGCGACCTTAATGCGTTGCAGACCGAGTACGACGAAGTGAAGGTGGTGGAGGTCGAGTAAGACTCCCTCATGGTAGAATTTATCATTGTGATGCTTTCCATGTGCGGTCACGTGGGGCAGCCAAGTGTCCCTCTACATGGTAGCCCTATGGCCTACGATCTCACTGGATGGCACTTGCATCCAGGGATAGGATCACACACATTAGTATGAAATAATTCAAGAATTTCTTATTTTCTTCTTTCTATATGTGTAGGAAATTATTCCCTATGTTGTTTATGTAGAGCACATCCTTCACATTCAAGATGTTCATACATACTTAAGAATTGGAAGACCCTTTGCTATATATTTTTTCTAAACCAAAATATGGTCATTATGATTCAAATTTTCATACCTTTGATGCCACAAATCATCATTTAATATGGATACAGATGACAACGTTTGATGACCTCTCCTTCTCACATTAATATTATATAGTTATCCAACTCTTACTCTTATAGCAACAAATTTGTAGTGATCCTACATTTCCTTCACTACACATTAAGATTTCAAAAATTCAACTTTTAAACCCTGATTTGCTATAGTGGACACTGAAATCAAGTTTTTCTTTATATATGGTACATACATCAAATTTTGAATTTTTTTCTCCTATAAATTAGGAAAAGTTACATACATGTATCCATGTCCTTTTGTTTCATGGGATCTATTATCTCACAGATAACTATGAGCACCGCTAATGTTTTCATGAAATGTATCAAACCAGCCTCTGTTACAAGACATATGAATTGATGCACTATAATCTATGAACCATGAATTGATATCACCAGTCTCAATAGACAAAGCAACCTCGGAAACAAAGAACTTCAAAATTTTGAATTCATTACTTACTAGGGAATCATTATCAGTAAAATGTCTTGTGTATCTTCTATGCTTAGATTGATCTTAATATTGCCATTTCAGGCAATCTACATCAAAGTGACCATTCTTACCACAATAGTAATAAACATCGTTCTTCTTCACATTTACATTTTTTCTTGCACACAGAGGTCCTTGAAATGGATTCTAATGTGGATTTCACCCTATAGTTTTCTCCCACCTCATTCCTTTGAAAGTGTAATCTTCCTTAATAATTGTTTTAAATAAATACTGAGAATTGTTTTGCAAGAAATAATTCATGCAAATTTACCTAAAAAACCATAAATTTATATGGTAGAAATGGCCACACTTAAATAAATATTTCAATTACAAACTAAAAAAATTGGAGAGAAAATACTACAAATACCAAATAATTTTATTACATAAATCTAGGAGGATTACATTAAAAAGTTGAGGAAATATTGGTGATGAATCATCTAGAAATTGTTGGCTTCTAACTTCCTTATTTCTACAACTTCACTCCTCAAGTGAATTTACAATGTGCTTTGGCCCTTATGAATAAACCGATTCAGCCCTCTTGGATTATTAAAATTTGACCTCCTTGAATAATAAACTCTGCCTCAAAATAAAATGATAAGCTCAAGTGGATTTATAACTACCAAAACTTATCACCACCAGTTAGGGTGTATATTTCAACATCGAAACTAGGAAATATTGAGGGCTTTTGCCTCACATGATAAGCTACTTCAACTCTCAGAAAAATTATATTAATACTCAAATAAGCCTTGGATGGACTCTCCTATTTCTTTAATTTTTCTCCTCTAAATACCATGGGTTGCTAGAATACCGTGGTCAATACCATGGGTTATCAAAACACCATGGATTTTTCCTTATATACCCCATCTTAAATTAATTATTCATTTCACCTTTTGATGTTGGTTTTATTTCAATATTCTTGGAAAGGGACATTGTAGAAAGGTTGTTTTCCTTTTGCTGCCAAGGATAGCTTAGAAATTTGAGAGATTTGATTAATGTTTGTTCATATTTCTTTCTCTCATATGAGAATACTTTCCAAATCCTCAAAAGTAGGTTCCTTGTCCCTTGCTGCAAGACCTAAGATGAACATTTGATATTCATCTAGCATACCATTTAAATTTATGGTGACTAAATCGGTGCTAGATACTTTCTCACTTATGTTAGCAATTTTATGTTTAATTGCTTTTATTCTTGAAATGAAATTGTTGATACTTTCATTATCCTCCATCTTCACTAATATAGGCTTACTATTCAAGAATAAGACTCGGTTTGCATTCTTCATTGCATAAAATTTTTGAGTGTCTTCCACATCTCATTGGAGGTATTTTAGTCGCTTATATAGTGTATGCTGTTGTCCTTTACAAACATTCTCTACAACACTTTTTCCTTCATATATCATCACTCCTAGTCTTGAATTTATGTTGTTATGGCTCCTTAGAATTTTTTCTTAGCTTCATCACCAAATGTAGTCTCCCAAAAATTCTACCCTTCCATTAATGTATACATTTTTAATTTCTAGTTCACATAGCTTTCACCATCTAGCTTGTTTGATCCATTTAAATAGGAATTTGCCAAATAATTATCCATTCTTGATAAGAACATAGAAAAATAATAATTCCTCCAACTTATAAACATAAAAATACCTTCTTATAACACTTTATAAGTTCCAACACACATATTATGAACTTTGTTGTACAACGTGAGCTTTATGTTCAATTTTCGGTTAAGTTATTTATAGAACTATTGACACAAAGAAAGCGCCTTATCCACACTTTGCTACAATACACCATATTCATAGTCAATGTTGTGTACACTTGTAGCTCCACTCAAAAAATTCAACAAAATTTGCAACAACTTCTCACATGACTTCAACACAAATCTATTTGAGTCAGTTCCACACACTATTCCACACTCCATGTTCTAACATGCATAAGGTCACTTAGCATAAGTTGTATAACTAGCTCACTTTTTCATAGTGGCGATAACCCACCTTCACATGGTTCATTTACACATGCTTAACACTATCTTGGTTTTCACACACTCCTTGCATATAACTTAGGAACACAACTCCCCTCCCCTCCCCTATCTTGGTTCTTCTCCTTGCATATAACTCAGGAACACAACTCCCCTCCCCTCAAGATTTGAACACTTGATGCACTTGTTTTATTTCAAAATATCCATGGAAAACATGTAAGACACTTAGTGTCAAGATTGAAGACATGTTTTTAGAACAAATAGGATAGGTATCATGTGAAAATTTAATAGAAATGGGACATTAGATTAATATAGATAAACATGTTTTTAAACTACCACATTGTCGTCCCAAGTTTTCCTTGTAAGGTTCTCAATATTTCAACTCATTCCCTGATGCTTCACTTCAAAATTATATGTTGTTTTAACACAAAATGATTATCAAGAGATTTTATGCACCACACTCCTTCACGATACACAATTGAATGAATTTACACATTTCCAATAACATTTAACTCCAACGGAACCACATATTTCACAAATATCCAACCTTTCTTTGATACCAAATTAGAGACACAACTTGAGAGATCATTACTCTCATATGACAAAAAAAACATAACTGAAATGATATATTGCTTTAAACAACATACAATTTATAGGAAAATTCAGACATAAGAAATTCCTAAAATTAAGAACAAGTTAACTGTGTTATTCTAAACCTACACATCTCTACCTAAATATAGAACACTCTATTCCAACCTCCTAACAATATGATTATTTTGTGATTATTCCTAGCATTTATCTCTTTAGTTGTACACATTAAATTATTTACAAACTTTTCCAATCTCTTAGTTTTGTGATTTTTTTTGGTAATTAGTTTAAATTGGAACTATTGTAAAATTTAAGAAGACAACTGTCTAAGAGAATATAGCGTACATTTTATTCTAAAATATTTTATTTTATTTCAGTGTTTCTATTTTTTTGGATTTTCATTGCTAGCTCATATCTATTATGTATCATTTGGTGTCAAAACAGTTAGTCCAAGCATGCTTGATTCCACTTAGTGTTTTTTTTTTTGGAGACTTCCCTCCCACAATGTTATTGGTTCTCTTGGTTCCATGATAACTAAAACATTTTCAAGTTTTTTATTTCTTAAGGTTTTTCCTCAACCCCATCAAATCTTCTCTTATTCTCTTTCTCTTAGCTTGGTTGTACCGGAAAAATCTAAATTGAATACACACCTTAATCAATTTGGTTTTTTAAGTTTAAAAACCTCCCAAATCTACCTTTATTTTGGTTTATTGGAGGACACTCTCCCACCCAAAATCCTCTCTCGTGCTATACATATCTTCCAAAACTCCTTTGTATCTCCCCAATAGTGTTTTTCATAGTAGCTTAGTATCTTTGTCACTTACCTATCTAGCTCTTCAACCTAGGTTATATTTCTCAAATCTCCATATTAATTTATTATTTTATAATATTTTCTCTTTCAAAATGTCTCTGTGTAGGGATGAATCTTCAAATAAGAGAGACGCCAACCTAAATATTGTAGTTAAGTGTTTCGACAAAAACCATTACCTAAATATGTTAGGAAAATGTGGATACATTTTTCCTTCTTGTCTCTACAACCCAACAAGTTATTTTCAAATCTAGGTGGATATCATTGAATATCAACACGTGTTTCATGTAGGAAACCACTTAGAAAGACATTCCTAAGCATTATGGTAGTCCCACACTACTTCAAGGATGTCCATTTATATTAATGAGGACCATTCCACCAATGACACATCAAGGAACATCACCACATGGGAAACATTATGCCAAGCCTTGAGAAGAAATTTGTTTCCTACAGGTTATTTATCCAACTTAATATGCTAGTGATTACAATCTTGAAAAGCTCAAAGGGTAAATATACAACAATATTTATATATTTTTACGGATTTCCAAATTCAATTCCAAAAAAAATGATTCTTAAGGTTTTAATTGATGCTTACTAAGTGGTTTTTATCATGAAGTACTATTTCTGAGAGCACCACCTCAGGCAAAGATTGTTTTCTTGCCTTCTTATGGAACAAATTTAGAGAAACTACCCCATTTCATTCCCTTTTATAACCATAGCCCTAGTTGTCACTCTTAATCTAATCCTAATTCTCTCCCTCCTATGATTCCTTATACCATATAAATTCTTCTTCCAACGTCTTCTTAATTTACCTAGATAAAATGTGACCCCTTGTCATCATCTATGATGGTGCCACTATCATAAGAATCCAGGGAAAATTTTAAGGATGGAAAATTATTTTAAAGTTTAAAAAATTGGCGAATCTCACTAGTCCCTAATATGCAAACTATAAAATGCTTATTGATGTATATGTAAAATTATTCAAATATATATATATATATAATGTTGGCGATTTTTAAGGTAAAATAATTTTATATTGTAAAATTTGGGCGAATCATTTTTATAAAAAAATGGGAATTGGCGAATCTTTTTTTTGGAAAAACCATGGAAAATTAGCCCACCTGCGAATATTAGCCCCTAAAATCTTCCATGTAAAACTCCCTACCATGATGCTATAAACATCAAATTTTTGGAATGTCAAGCCACTTCTAATGAGTTATACACAGAGGATATAACTTTTAAATATTATAAGTTACCCCCATCCTTTTCTCCTTCTTCTAAACCGAGGATTATCCTTCTCCCTAATCCATACAAAATAAACTCCACCTTTTCTCTTAATGTCTAATGGAAATGTGACACAATTTTCAGAACTTCTTTTTACTTATCACTTTAATAAAATAATAATTTGCCACTATCATTCTCAAAACTACAAACCAAAGTAACTTCATTTTCCATAATAATTTCAACCATATGTAGCTTCCCACTACCCCCCACATCTATAGTTATCATCTAGGTTAGGTACAACTGGAAAAGTTTTCTTTGCTCATCAACAAAGACTATGAAATCAACTTTTATATAAGTCCTTTTCATAACAATATGGGATGTGATGTCTCTCCCCTTCATTGATATGACTTAGTCCTTGGCATCCTAAAATACCAACGATGAAATTATCTACAAAAAAAAAAATTCAATACCTAGCACCTCTTTAAATATAGAAAACCCTATGAGCTAGCCTTTACTACCATCACCCTTCCTCATCTTTTTATGACCCAGCATGTTAGCTTGCACACGATCCTTTCTCTCTAAATGGTTCCTTGAATATAACCATCCCATATAATCCTATCCTTCTTCCAAATCCTCAATATTGTACATTCTTATCCAAGTTTGACCTCAATTTTCTCATCTCATTATGAACCTACAACCCCCTTCGACATCCTTACCTACTCTTTTCTTTTCACTACCACAGAGTTAACAATACCTACGAACCTATACCCTCCTATAACTACATGCCAAAAATCCCATGATATCCTCTCTCCTTCCAGACTCCTTGTGCCCCTCTTCCCCTCATTCTATAAGCTACTACAACAATGAAAAATCCATCTTACATGTATATCCTCTAATACACAAGTCCCTTTTTCTAGCATGTGCGATTCACCAAAACTAGCACACGACTACTACCACTTTTGCAAATAGAAATTACTCACCATTATTTTTTATTATCCACATATTCTCTCTTTATGACCCACCTCTTATAGTGTTTCATTAAATGATGCATTTTCGTAGTGACATTGCTCCTCTTTCTAGAATGAGATCAACACCTTAGTATTCTCTTGCTATTCAAGTAGATCTTATCCCTCATATAGTTCCTACAATAAATCCTATGGACAATTTAAGGGAATGTATTGATTTATCTCTTGAAATCACCTAAGCATGTACCACCAGAAATTTGATAAACACTATCACATAGCCCCAATACAATATCTCTACTTATCATCACACTATAGGTATTCTACAAAACTCACTACAAGCTACTGATACCTATTATAACTAGTTTACACTTAAGGAAATATTACAACTCTACCTCTAGTTTTCAATTCAATGCTTTATGGGAGGAATGATCTATGATTCCAAATAGGGATGATGTTATGTTCCTCACTATTACTTATCTACACAATGAGGTATATTTCTTTTCCACATGGTATACTTCACATTTTCATTAAATTTTTGTGCTAAACATTATAACATGGATGTACCACTCTATCCACATCTACAAAACACTTATGGTACAATACATCCTTTTGATCTATGGTTCCACATTCCTAAAAAATTGACCTACACAAGTAGTAGCCAATGGGAAAATACTTTATGCACATAAATGAAAATTCTTTCATGCATGTTTTCTCCCCTATCAACTCTCACAAACTAGGAGGAAAGTGCTACATATCAACAGATCCAACATCTTCTTTAGCAATTACGTTTATAATACCACAAGGCATCCTATTAGAGATTATTATTTATCATTCTACCATATAGTAACCATGAAGCCTCATATGATTTCTTTATCAACACTAAGAGCCCATGGGTATAGTGATATAGAGTTTAATTATGTTACATTTCTTCTAAATTGATCATCTGTCTTATTTGCATCAACAATTTCTAGGCTTCAATATTTATATGATTCTCTAGTTACTTCTCTCAAGATGATGAAATATATTAGTATTTATTGTTGAAATGTGTAGCTTGGGAGGTACTACCATAACCCCTAGGGTATTTGGTTTGTGAGGATTTGACCCACAGAAAGTGGTTTTGTGAGCAATGTACCCAAGCAATGGACTTTGTACCCAAAGTTGTGGGTGAAAGTCCTAAGAGAAAATTTAATTTTTATTCATTGGATGCATGAGGGGCACCCTTGATGGACTAAGGGGAACCTAGGGCTACAATTTAATGAGTGAAAACCAAATGAAAATAATTTTATTCCTTAAGTAAATTGTGTTTAAGCATGTTGGCTTATTCCCTCTTAGATTTGGAGACATGATGCTTGGTGAAAATTCAATCCACGATGAACACTGTAAGAAGGAATAGAAGTGAGTTTGTTTAAAATCCAAGAAAGAATATTTTTTCATGTGATATCTTCCAATGAGAAAAAATTACCTCAAGGAGCCGCAACTCTTGAGGAGGGAGGAATCTGAAGCTTGTGTGGTTATCTTATGCCTAAAAGGGAGGTTGAATTTTCGCGGAAGTAAGATGGGTCCCATGAGCTATGTTTTGTGGGCCATATTGAAGGTATATTTGTGAAGGTTGAGGATGTTTTTATATGGTGGTTTATACCCTAGTTACAAATTATTCTATGCTTGAACAACCATCCAAAGTTTTGTCCCAATGTCTAGTTTTCAATCTAGTTTTTATGCATGATGGGATGGTCAACACCTTAGTTTTGTCTCTATGATTGTTCCATTAAACCGCAATAGTATTTCATAGGAGTTTTAGTGTGACATATATCCTAAAGGATGCCAAATCCTGCCTCAAGTTGTGGATAGAGGTGTGAGTTGGGACAAAGAGAAGGGGAGTCATAAGATGAATAAAGAAGTACAAGGCAAGGATAGATTAATTGGAGATAATTTGTTGAGTTGGTGTGTGGTTAAGGTCTGTGCCCTAAGGTATGTTGGACAGAGTGTTGGAAGGTCTAATGAATAGGCATTTTTAGAGGAAAATTTTTTGTGGTGAAGACCTATTTTGGAAACCTATGAATAGTCATCTTGGAGCAAGCAAGGGACTATGTGATGAGATGATATTTTGTGCCCGAAGTTCTGTCATCTTGGAGTAGCAAGTGGATTGATAGAAGGAATATTGGTGAGATGATAATGCAATTCAATATGAAGTTACAAACTTCCTTGTGAGAAAAAAAGGCATATGTGTTGGAGCAAAAATATCTCAACAACTATAGGTAGGAAAGTATGTACCATGTGTTCAAAGAAAGTCAAATGAAATGGTTGATGTAAGCAGTTCCTTAGAAAGTAAGTTAAGTTGTTCTTGTTGAAGGGAAAATTGATGGTCACTTGTTGTTGAAATGAAGCCCTAGTTTCCTTGTATAAGGGCTAATTGTGAGGGCCATGATCCCTGGTATGTGAGCCCTATGTTTATTGTAACAATGTTGTAATATAACAAGTTTTGGGTTGTGTGAATTATTGTATAATTCATTGATTCACTGTTGTACATTTTACACTATAAAAAGTTCCTGTGTTGTGGAAATTTAGTGTGTTTGTGGCCGTGTTTTAGACATAGACCTAATTCTGAATTTCCAAGGAGAAATCAACATGTATAAAAACTACTTTGAAGGGACAATTGAATCAAATTCTGTAGAGTCTACATCTCAAGAGGGAGTTGGTTACCTTATTGTTGAAGGAATGGAAACATGGCAAATTTGGCTACTGGTATGAGATATGAGGACAGGTGGGATGGTTTGTCTAACTATAGTCCTTGGAAGGAACGATCAGGCTATTCATGTTAGTGAATAATATTTGGGAATTCGATTACAAAGAGATTAAGAAACTGACAAACCCTAAGGAGTTGGAAGTATAAGAAGAGTTGCATAGGAAGAGTAAGCTCATCATCCTAGATGGTGTCAAGGATCACTTGATACCTCATATAAATGGGAAGAACAAAACACATCATATGTGGAAGGATCTTCAAGAATTATTCTAGAATAAGAATGAGAAATGGTTGTTGGTATTGAGAGATAAGATCAAGAAACCAAGATTCTGGATGATGAAGGTGTGAATTCATATTTGACAAGGATTACTCAAGTTCATGATAAGCTAGCTTCCATTAGAGATAATGTTCCAGAGTCAAATTTAGTGAGGAATTCCTTGAAGGGATTCTCTGAGGAATCATAGCCATTTCTTAAAGGGATCACCACTTCTGATAAGCTACCATATTGGAATAGGTTATGGCATGAATTCATACAAGAAGTAGTGTGGGACCAGGATCTTCACAAGAAGAATTTTGTTGAAGATAACATGGCTCTTATATGAAAAATGAAGGGTAAAGCAAATAAGGACTTGATAAATATGAAGTGTTATATATATGGTGATTATGGTCATTATTCAAGCAAGTTTCCACGAAAGAATAAGGGATATAATGAAATAAGAAGAAGATAGTTGGGGCTACTACATATTTAGGTGAGATGGATGACTTATCAAGAACGTTGGAGGAGGAATTTTCTCTAGTTTCCCATTTCTTCGAGGATACCATCAACGAGAATGAATGGTATGTGGATAGTGGAGTGTCGAAGCATATGACAGGTTCACATGAAGTTTCTCATACTCTAACTGAATGGGAATCGAAGTTGCATATGGAGGTTGGATTCAAGATTCAGAAATATGTCATAGGGGCAGGTGTTGTTCCATTCATGATAGAGTTAGGTAGGTTGTTACAAGTTCAATATGTACTGTGGGTACTAAAGCTCAAATACAACATGTTGTGTATCTCAATGATCAAAGAAAAGGGATTTGAGATGATATTCTGAGATGGGAAAGTGATTCCCAGGCCCAAAGGTTCTAAATTTGATAGATATATCATTGTATTTATGGAGCATGGTATATATAGGCTAACAAACAAGCTTATAGATAAAGGGAAGAAGCAAATTCCTGAGACTCATAGGGAGTCAATTTCAAGCAGAAGTATGTAGGCTCAGAGGGAGAAACACAACCTAGAGTAATGAGACTTCTGTTGGCAAGAAGGACCTGTGGAATGGGTTGAAGGCCTATCATGAGAGGAAGAAAGGGGAATATTATGGAAGCATGGACACTACCAACAATAGTGTGGTTCATTCTACAAGGTATGCTGCATTGGTGGACACCGAATTTTATGGTAGTGTCACTGGAAATGATGGGTTACTTCTGACTAATGGAAGTACCTCCCTCACTTAGATGGAGTGTTGAAATGTGTAGGTTGGGGGTTAGTCCCACAGCATCTAGGATATTGAATTTATGAGGAGTTGACCCACATCATTTTTTTGTGGGAAATGTACCCATGAGGTGGGCTTTGTCCCCAAAATTGTGGGTGAAATACCCAAGAGGAAATAGGTTTTTGTCTCATTGGATGCATGAGGGGAACCCTAGATGGAATAAGGAGCACCTAGGGATACAATGGAGTGGGTGAAAACCAAATAAAAATAATTTTATTCCTTATGTAAATAGTGTTTAAGCATGTTGTCTTAGGTCAACTTTGATTTAGAGACATGAAACTTGGTGAAAAGTCACTCCACCATGAACAATATACGAAGGAATAGAAGTGAGTTTGTTTGACATCCAAGAAAGCATCTAAAGTTATGTGATATCTTCCTAAGAGAGAAAAGTACCTCAGGGATCCATAGGTTCTGAGGAGGGACGACTCTAAAGCATGTGTGGTTATCTTATGTCTGAAATGGAGAATGATTTTTCCTAGAAGTAAGACAAGTTCCATAAGTTGCGTTGTGATCCTTATTGAAGGTTTATTTGTGTATGATGAGAATGTTCTTCTGTGGTGTTTTATGGCCTAGTTAGGGCTTCTTCTATGCTTGAAAAACTATACAAAGTCTTGAAGACGAGTATTGTTCTAGAATCAAAACGTGGATAGAAAAATGAAGACCGTGGAGATTCCAAACTCTCTATCTCAAAAATATACACCATATAAACCTCAAAACCATACAAAGTTATGTCCCAATGTATGGCTTTTAGTCTAGTTTTCTGTGTATCATGGGAGGGCCGAGACCCTAGTTATGTCTATGTTATTTGGCCACTAAAACTTAGGATTATTTCATAGGATTTTTAGTGAGACATATGATCCTAAGGGAGGCCGAAACTCGCCTCAGGTTATGGACAAAGGTGTGCGTTGGGACAGAGAGAAAGGAAGTCATAAGGTGAATAAATAAGGGAAAGGTAAGTATAGATTCATTGGAGATAAGTTTTTGTGTGTGTGTGTGATTAAATTTTGTCCACCAAGGTGTGATGGATAGAGTGTTGGAAGGTATATTGAACAACCATTTGTAGAGAAATGTTTTTTTGTGAAGACCTAGTTTGGAAGTGTGTGAAAATTCACCTTGGAGTAAGAGAGGGACTATGTGAGGAGCTGATATTATGTGCCCTATGTTCAGTCATATTCGAGAAACAAGTGGAATGATAGAAGGTGGATTGTTGAGTGGATCGCACAATTGAAATTGAAGTTACAAACTTCCTTGTGAGTAGCAGTGACAAAGGTGTTGGAGCAACAAGATATGTTAGAGTATAAATGGAAAAGGACCTACCAGGTGTTCAAGGTAAGTGGATTGAATATCCAGGCAACAGAATCCATGCGGTGTTTAATTGCAGTCTGAGAAACCTCCATTGCCGCGAAGATATCACAGAGATATTTGATATTTCTCACCAGATATGATCGGGATGGCCAACTTAACATATGAAAATGGAATAACATCCATATACCAGAAAAAATAAATATTTTACAGAATTATCCATATGTAACTTTCTAAATTATTATTTTATAATCTATTTGATTAAATCTTCATCTTTATATAGAGTAAATGTAGTAGAGGAATAGTAAGTTATATTAAATCGTAGCATATTATTATAAACTTTTTTATGTAATCTTGCATCATTTTTGAGAATCTTTTAATCGGGTTAGTTAATCACATACTCGGTAACGTAAATGACAAATTATACAAAGAATCAACATCATCAAATGACACCATAAGAAATCACATCATTAGTCACTCATATATTCTGGAAACTGTAAAGTGAAAACCAACAAACACTTAGTTTTATTATTAAACGTTCGTGAGGGTGTTCACCCCTCATTCAATGGCTTGTAAGGAAGTTCATCCATTGACAATTGTCATAAAATATTACAAAGAAATGTCATCTCAAATACAACATAACTAATTAGAAGTTATTACAATAATCATGATATCATTACCCACAATCCTCGACATTATGTCTTTGTGTCCTAGTTGTTTCCATTAAGGGGTTATCCTTCAGCGAACATTCCTTCAACCTGCATGGCCCACTAAATTATTGTTTACCATAATGTTACACATAACAATAATCTATCTTTCGCATACGTCGAAAACTTTTCCTGCAACTATGTCAACAAACTTTGATATCATGATTAGATCAAATAGTGATCAAAGTAATAACAAATCTTCATTAGCATGGCATGCCTTTTGCATGCATTAATTAAAATCACAAACTATCAAAGCATGTATATAGATAATTATCATATTAACCATTATTCCCCACACATAAGTCCACATTCTTTGCCAAGGAAAACTACTACAACGGTCCTTATTCTTTTATATGAAATTAGCACATTAACTATAGTTTTTCATGTGAATACATAAACTTTTGCAATAGCTATAGATACATGATATTTTCTAAAAAAAAGGTAACATAATCTTGCATGTAAATGCATAATCTTTCCAAAAGTAATCTAACATAATCTTATATGCAAATGCATAATCTTTCCAGAGGAAAGCTAGCATAATCTTGTTTGCAAATGCATAACAATATTTCAAAAGAACTAGCCGAACCATCATCATCTTAGGGCAAGTAGACAAACACTCCTTTCAAAAAACAAATTAATACCATAGTGCATGCAAATATATATTTCTATAGCACAATAGTTATGATTTTTATGCATGCAATTACATAAATTTGATCAAGATAAACTAGCCCCCTCAGCTATTACTTTTGGTGTATGCAAATACATAAAAAGAAGCTGACATAATGGATAGTGTTCTTATGCATATGTAATATTCCAAAATTTGCATGCAGCAAATTGGAATATTAATTTTTGCTGATTTCACTTAGGAGAAGAATAAAAGGGTAAGGAGGCCCATGCCTAATAAAAATCTAAATAAAATCCCTCATAGTATGAAAGGGGATCATCATTGGAGCTGGATTTCACACCCTCATGTGTGAATAGGATCATTTGCAGGTGGACAAGGTCAAGTTTGACCAAGTCAACAGCGCTAGGATAGAAGGTGGAGGACACTTAGAGAAACAACGCAGTATGAATGGGAAGAGGTTTCTTTGGTGAATGAAACCCTAATGAGTGGGACCCATGGTGAGAGGGATCTCACTTTTTTAAAAGGAAGGCAAGGCAACCATTTTCATTCATGTTGAAGATTATTGATTTCTTGGTCTATTTAGACTTTGTGCATTCTCCTGTTGTTTAGCAGAGTTGCAGTGCTGCTTAGCACAAGGCATTCTTGTTTAGGAATTCCTTCTGCTTTTAAGAGAGGCCTCTTGAGGGAGTTTCTCTTCATTTTCTCCACATTCAGGCTTGAGGCCAAGCATCCCCCTTCAGCTACAGCGTTATTCCTGTAGCAGGAAATGTTGTGTTGCAGGGTGTTGCAGTGGAGGTTTTACAACACCACTTCCAGAGCTATTTTTTAGAGGAGGGAGTCTCCTTACCTTTAGAGGATCAGTGAGGGAGAATTTGAGCTGATTCCCATCATCTTTAGCATCAGGCCAACCATTTTTCATCACCTACAGCGCAATCCCTCTCTTAGACTGCGTTATTTTCTGAGTATATCTACAGTGAGGATTTGCAGTGTTGTTTGGAGGGTTAGATCTTCAGTGTTAGGATCAACCTTTCACTTGGAAGATCCATTAGAGGAGGTCTATTTAGCTTGTGTATCATCTACAACCATCTCCATCCAGTTCTTGAGTTGCAGCTGCTACTCAGCCCTGCTACTCCAACATTTTTGCCATTTTGTATATTTCAGCCAATCCTTCTAGGATTGACTTGATATTGTTTTTCAGGGGTTAGAGTTTTGCTCCCCACATTATTTGAGCCATACATTGCCATATCTTTGTATTGATATTATTTCTATAGTAGTGCCTCCTATCAATTGCGCAGTCATAGCCTTGGGCTTTATATATGTAGCAGTATTCTTCAGTTTATTGTACATGTTCTACTGAGGCTTGCATTACCTAACTTGAGTGATTGTTTCCTCAAGGATTTGTACTTTCTTTGATGCTATAACATCACTTGTTGTCTATTTACATCTTCATGTGTTTAGGCTCATAAAAATAACGTTGTTTCTCTATTTTTTGTTCCTACATTGCTGCATCCCCTTCATTGGGCACTTTTTCAAGACAACTAGGTGTGGGAGACCTGTTTAACCCACCTAGACGGATTTATTTTGAGCCTCCTCTTGGATTTCGGTCTTAAATACATTGATCTAAGGGATTCAGGTCTTGGTTTCAGATACTGTATCAGCCATTCCTGAAAAATACGTTTTTCATGCATGCCTTGTTGAGCAATCCCATTTTGGGATATTACAGTGGTATCAGAGCATAATCTTGGCTCAACCTGTGGAACTCAGCCAACATGCTATCGAGAAAAGAGGAGATGAAGATTCCATTATGTGGAGAAAGAGAAGAAGATAGGCTTACAAAGCTTCTTCCAAGATCTGTAAAGAGCATTCATGAAGATTTCAAGAAGATAAGAAGGGAGATGTATACAGAATCTCTAATAGGGTTTGAAACTGAGTCAAACTCTAGATTTTCTTATGGGGAGTGTGAGCATGCAGCCACACCCTACGATGCACATCGCAGTCACATGCCCAGTTTTTCTATGAGAGAAAAGGAGAAATAAGGAATGCCTAAGAGGGGATCTCTTAGTGGTTTCTTGCATGAATATGAATCTCAAACTTAGAAGTTTAGAGATCATATCACTTTCCCTGAGTTTTGCGAGATCAAGGTGAGGAGGAGCAAGCAGCATAATGTGGATAGATTTCTTCTGTCTACCTTTGATGGTTCACCTACATGTTCAGCCAGAGCTTGGGTGAAGAAGCTGGAAGCATTTTTCCTACTACATCTTGTAGTGGAGGAAGAGGTTGTTGAGATCTCAGTGTTGCACTTGGAGGGTGAAGCCAATGTCTAGTGGTTCAGCCACTTGAGCCATACAAGGGTGAAAAATTTTGCAGAATTCTCTCAAAAGTTGATCAAAACCTTTGATGGAGAAAGAACAAAGGAGAAAGAGCTCACACCATCATGGGAGGAGACTTGTACCAACGTTGTCACAGCCTTGGAAGAGCAACCTTTTACATATACAAATGAGGCAACCATTGCATTGGAAGAGAAAACTATTGCATCCATACAAGAAGATCCCAAATTCCACCAAGGTATGAATGAAGTTCCACTTTCTATTTCAGCAAATTATTTTGAGGATTTTGGAAACTCATATTTAAATGACCAAGAATCAACATATATTGCTAACCTAGAGCAGAAATATTTCACTGTGTTGTGCAACATGGAAACATTCAGGGAATAAATAAACCATCATCCTCATGATCCATTGTTGGATTGCATATCACACTTGAGATTGGGGTTTGAAGACTTGAAGGGAAGGATGAAAGATAGTAGACATCTTGAAGTGAGAAACCCTTTCTCCTTTCTAGATGACCCTTTCTCAATGAGCACCTCTTTTCTCAAAGAGAAAATTCTACTTTCAGCAAAACTAAGACCTCATTGGTTTTGGAGGAATATTGATGAGAGCGAGATCTCATGGAGAGATTTCATTAGAGGTGCACTTCAACACATCATGGAGTGCAAGTTTTTTCTTTCCTTCTCACACTTGGATATTCATGGATTCAAGGGGGAGCAGATAGAGGATGGAGGACATCTTAAAATGGATAACATCTCTTATGTTTGTGTTGGAAATTTCTTGAGCCATACACATCAGGATGGGAGGTTTTCTCCTACCACCTATTTGGGTCCTTATAGGATCAAATTGATCCTTGAGAAGATTGCATTTCAAAATCCCATGAAATGCAAAGACAGAAATCTGATTTAGGAGGATGGTAGCTCTCATGGGAGGAGTACCAAGATATAGGATGGAAGGAGATATCCACAATTGGTTGAGTGGATGTGGATGGAGAGCAAGAAGCTGGTGAGATACTTGCTAATTTATGATACCGGGCAGCAGGAGGCTTCGCTGCACTAGTTACTCTTGGAAGAGTTTGGTCATCATCTTCTTTCTAAGGGTTTATGGCAGGATACTTCCATCTTTGAGCAGCAAAGAGTATGGACGCATGATGTTGATATGATATTCATATCATTCATTATGTTTTCATCACATGATTTGTATGATGGAAGTATGAGGAGGCAACAAAATATTTTGTTGTTTTGCTTGGGAGAGCAAGAGCAGATTTGCTCTCACACTTTGCATGATGTTGCAGGAGGAGGAGATGGCATTATCTCCTTGGCCTTGGATGATTAAAAGGTACTTCCACCTTGTGAGGAACTTCTTATGTGTAGCAGCATTATTGGAGAGGTCTTTGACAAGGATCATGTCAAAGAATGGAGCTATGAGTTGGAAAGATCTTATTTGCAGGGGCCAACAGCGTTGTCACTTGAGAGCTTGGGGTTATTGATGGAGTTTCCCCAGGATCACTTCACATTTGATGCACTTGGGGTAGAAGGAGTAGGTGAGAATGATGGATTAGTGGATGGAAACATCTATTACAATGGTATGATCTTATTTTCTATGATCTTCTTGACTTTGATTTCCAAGTATAAGGAGGGTGATCTTTATGCAGCATATGGTTCATTTCTCTTCATGTGAATGTGCCATACCACTATAGAAGAATCATTCATATACATATGCATCATCTTACTCTCAACACATGGTAAGAATAATTTTTTTACATCCATGGATTATCTAACACAATATTGGGATACTCTTACCATTCATATTCAGTGCATTGCTCCACAAGAGGGAAAGCTTTTCATTGAGCTCCATGGTCAAAATTGGGCCAAATTGTATGATGGAGACAGCCATCTCTTATATGGCCTTAGGAAAGTGTTTTCTTTCATGTATGATCAGTTGATGTACTCAACCATTTTCTATTTATCAGTAGATGTCATGACATACATAATTATCCATGTAACAAAAAACAACTTGCCATGTAATTTTCTAAAGCAACAGTTTGGAAAATTGCGCTGTCACTATTGGGAAAAATGTTGGTACCTTCTTGCACTACATAAGACCTTTAGCATTTTCCTAATTTTTATGATGATCATGATTTCATTTGCTGATATTGATCTTATTTTTGTTGGAAGAATGACTGGGAGAGAGACACATGGGTTGGGTGTGTCCTTTGGGGGAGAGGATTCCCACATTTTTTTCATTGCATGTTCTAATGTGAGCATGAGAGGAGATATGGCCATCACTGCCAAACACTTGTTTCCTTTTGTTGAGGTGGACCATATGATTGTTGGAATTCCATATGGTCATGTTTTCCTATCCATCACATATGGGTTGATTTGGGCCAGCTTGATTCATGGTGTTGGAGGAGAGATCTTTGGGGATCTAGTCTTCATCTTGCCACTTGAGGGCAATTATTTTGCAGTCCAGGATCAGAATTTTCTCTACACTTATCATAAGTGGAGAGGAGGATAGCATGGGGTAGGCTTCTATGTCCACCATGTTCATTTTTTCAGCCCACCTACATTGCATGAGCTCAAGGTGGAGGAGCATTTTCAGGAGTTGCCATGTTGGGAGGTGACTCATTTTGCATGGATGATTGCTTGGGGACGGAGGATCCACTTGGGGGAGATGTTTTCCCAATACTTTTCAGTATCCATGCCTTGGGGCGCAACTTCTCAGTTCTACCCTTGCAGTTTCTTGAGGAAAAGAAACATTTGGGAGGGGACGACTGTAATATTCCAAAATTTGCATGCATAAAATTGGATATTAATTTTTGCTGATTTCACTTAGGAGAAGAATAAAAGGGTAAGGAGGCCCATGCATAATAAAAATCTAAATAAAATCCCTCATAGTATGAAAGGGTATCATCATTGGAGCTAGATTTCACACCCTCATGTGTGAACAGGATCATTTGTAGGTGGACAAGGTCAGGTTTGACCAAGTCAACAACACTGGGATAGAAGGTGGAGAACACTTAGAGAAACAACGCAGTATGAATGGGAAGAGGTTTATTTGGTGAGGGAAACCCTAATGAGTGGGACCCATGGTGATAGGTATCTCACTTGTTTAAAAGGAGGGCAAGGTAGCAATTTTCATTCATGTTGAATATTATTGATTTCTTCGTCTGTTTAAACTTTGTGCATTCTCCAGTTGTTTAGCAGAGTTGCAGTGCTGCTTAGCATAAGGAATTCCTATTTAGGAATTCCTTCTCCGTTCAAGAGAGAGGCCTTTTGAGGGAGTTTATCTTCATTTTCTCCACATTCAGGCTTGAGGCCAAGCATCCTCCTTCAGCTACATCGTTATTCCTAAAGCAGGAAATGTTGTGTTGTAGGGTGTTGCAGTGGAGGTTCTAGAACACCACTTCCGGAGCTATTTTTCAGAGGAGGGAGTCTCCTTACCTTTGGAGGATAAGTGAGGGAGAATTTGAGCTGATTCCCATCATCTTTGGCATCAGGCCAACCATTTTTCATCACCTACAGCACAGTCGCTCTCTTAAACTACGTTATTTTCTGAGTATATCTACAATGAGGGTTTGCAGTATTGTTTGGAGGGTTAGATATTCAGTGTTATGATCAACCTTTCACTTGGAAGATCCATTGGAGTACTATTCAGCTTATGTATCATCTATAGCCATCTCCATCCAGTTCCTAAGTTGCAGCTGCTACTCAGCCCTGCTACTCCGACATTTTTTCCATTTTGTATGTTTCAGCCAATCCTTCTAGGATTGACTTCATATTGTTTTTCAGGGGTTAGAGCTTTGCTACCCACATTATTTGAGCCATACATTACCATATCTTTGTATTGATATTATTTCTATAGCAGTGCCTCCTATAAACTGCACAGTCATAGCCTTGGGCTTTTTATATGTAGCAGTATTCTTCATTTTCTTCTACATGTTCTATTGAGGCTTGCATTGCCTAACTTGAGTGATTGTTTCCTCAAGGATTTGTGCTCTCTTTACTGCTATAACATCACTTGTTCGCTATTTTCATCCTCATGTGTTCAGGCTCATAAAAATAACGTTGTTTCTCTATTTCTTGTTCCTACATTGTTGCAGCCCCTTCATTGGGCACTTTTTCAAGACAACTAGGTGTGGGAGACCTGTTTAACCCACCTAGGGGGATTTCTTTTGAGCCTCCTCTTGGCTTTCGGTACTAGATACATTGATATAAGGGATCCAGGTCTTGGTTTCAAATCCTGTAGCAGCCATTCCTGGAAAATGTGTTTTTCAGGCATGCCTTGCTAAGAAATCCCATTTTGGGATATTATAGCATATAAATGAAAAACTAAGTTAATAGTCATTCTTTTCATGCATGCAACTATGTACTCTTGTTCTAAAAAGAATCTAACATAATAGCTAATGATTCAATTTATATAAAACACATGTTGTTTTCAAGAAAATTAGCAAAATAACGATCCTCTATGTGCATATAAGCACATGTTCTTTGTAATAAAGTAATAAAATAATCATATATTATTTTCAAGAAATCTGTTTCAAACTTTATTCTTTTGTGCACGTAAATAAATGGTTTTTTTCTCGAAAGAGAAAAAAATAAAATACCATAGTTATTATTTATGTGAACACCTCCTTTTTCCAATAAAACTATACAATTGTTATTCTTTTATACATGCAAATATGTATCTCTTATGCGACAAATCCTAAGACAATAGTTGTTCTTTTATGCACGAAACATGTGTTCTTTTAACACAATCACAATTCATTCCACGCATACAAACACACAATATTTTTCCAAAAACAAACATGGTTTTTTTTATCTCTATATGCACATGATTTATTACTAAGGTTTCCATGAAAATAATCCTAGTTATTATCATTTAATACATATTAAATCATATGATTTTCTTTCCAAACAACTAGCACAACTAATTAATCTTTACCATACAATGTTTCCAAAATAACATGGCTAATCTTTTATGAAAATGATAATTATGTGCATTCTTTTTCAAAAGATTAATATAATCGATTTTAATTTTACCATGCTTATATGCAAAAATATCCATAACTAAGAACAAACAACATCTTCCTTTTCAAAGATCATCACAAAAATTATCCACTCTATTAATCCAAAAAGTCATAGCTACTTATCTCTTTGTTGTGATACGGTAAATCCTCGACTCTTAGCATCACTCGGGTTTTGTTTGCCAGTCACTTGTGTTACAGTAATAATATTGGATATTGCATCTAACATATTATTGTTTGGAAATTACTTCTTCTCTCAATGCATCGGTCTCCCCTTCACGGAGCGACAATTAACTGCATCTTCCTATTGTTCGACGCTTTCTTTCGACCACTTCAAAAATATTGGAAATTAAGCTTCCCTTTCATCTCCTTTCATTTACTCAGAAAACCATAAGGAGGTTTATGGTTACGCATAATGAAGTTTCCACTTGGAAAGTGTGTTCCCCATATTTGTGTCAATTCAAAGCATACACATCTAAAAAAAAGATTCCCTTTTTGTTATAAAACTTGAAGCTCTACCTATACCTCTCAAGGTTAAAACAAAGAGTCAGGGATTCGAATCATGCTTAACATTTTCTTTCTTTATAAAATTATTTATTTCAATCCTTTTCCTCTCCATCCCACACCAAAAGCGCACCAGTATTCCTCTCTCAATCCCCTCCCTTATGCAAAAATGGTTTTCCCAAATAAAGAATGCAAGGTGGTTACCAAGAACTCATTTTAACTTCTAACTGTTCTTGGTGGAAACTATTTTAATAATATTTTTACTCATGTAATTATATGAGTTTTACGGATGCTTCTATGGCAGGGGTATTACATATTCCTCCCCTTAAAGAGAACACTATCCTTGATGTTCATCTCTCACTGGAACTTTAAATTTTACTCATGATACAAGAATTTAAACCACCCAAAAGGGGATCCTTCCCCTTCAAAATGAAGGATTTCATTTAAAAATATATATATACTAGTAATAAAAACTAATAACGTTTTAACAATAGTCATAAGCATTTACAAGTATAAAAATAAGCAATTATGTTTTTTATCCTTTAGCCATTATTTATTTTTTAAAAATAAAAACAAATTTTGTATACCAACTTATCGTTACTTACCGAATACTCTTTGTTATCATGGTCACTTTATGTAAATTTTTTTACTATAGGTGGTTTCACAACCTCCATGGCAAGCATCATGTAACAAATTTAATATAATGACATTATTCACAACATTTTCAATCAGATGAGATATTTTTAACTATCAATCAATTATGCAATGTCAGGTGATATTTTAATCGCAGTACTTCTATAAGTACTCAGAGAGGACCTAGCTCTCTAATCATCAAAATGATCAATAACTACACTAAGTGTGTACTTGTCTTGGCACGTGCTAAAGACATCCATACAATACTTCAACGAGTACTCAGAGAGCACCTAGCACTCTAATCATCGAAATGATCAATAATTTCATCAAGTGCTCTCATATGCACATGACTCGAGCTCCAACTCCGCCCACCTCCCCTTTGTGGTGCCAATGGTCATGTGGTTGGTCATGACCATGGGTCAAGGCTTACAGCCCCGCCCTCTCTGCCAAATGCCAGCCTATGGAAATATTTCAGTAATGTGACCTGGGGGTCGGGGCTAGCCGCCCAACCCCTCCTCCCAAACGCCAAACTATATGAATTGAAATGTAAACTGTGACCTATGATAGTTAAGAACTTTTGTGATATCCTATTGGTAGAGCATTGTGTTATTCCACGATTAGGTCTAGGGGTCAAACCATGTCGAGGCCTTTAGACCCTATATAAATTTTTTGACCAATCGTAGATGTCCACGTGGGAACCTCTGATTGGGCCACTTCAAACTTCAACAACTAACCCAAACATGCCAAATGCACCTGTACAAACTTGCCACATGTCAAAACCTGGTTGGTCCACCGTCGAATGTACCCTGCACTGTCAGTTGATGATGTCATTTATACTGACTGTATAGTGAGCAGCTTAGTCAACCCTACTATTGACGTTTTTAGTTATTGATCAAAAACTTCAAAACACGATAATTTTTTTATATGACATCAAATTGAGGTGATTCACGTGTCGTTGGAATCAAGAATCACATATCTAAAATAGCATGTTGTTCTAAAGAAAACACTCTTGTTGAAAATAAGTGATTATACATGACTTCACTTTACAAAGTACCCAAACAGGAATTAAAAAACAAGTATTTACAATCTTACAAAGCAAGCTAACTATACAAAATAATCTATACATTATTTCCCTATTTCAGGGTTATGGGTTCTCTTTTTACACCCATTATTCTTTGAAGGCTTCTTCAGGAACTACACCAGTTTCCATTTTGCCACTTGTCTCTTTCCTTTCAAAGGATTGCATGACCTCTTTGTCCTTCTTGGGACAAAGTTCCGAATAAAATTTCTAACACTTTTCAATCTGGTGCCCATTCATATTAAAATGGGTACAAAAAAGCTTTCATTTCCCATCGACAAGAAAGTCTTCAAACTTGAGAGAGGTTCTTCATGCCTTGTTCCAAGGATTTGATCAATTTTTTTGACCATTGCCTTACGTTGCTCACAATCAGCCACACAATAGTCAATTGCATCATAAAATGTGCAAATAAACTTTTCCCAAAAATAATCAAAATCACCGAGATTTTTGAAATTCCCATGACTCTTATACTTGTCCTTTGGGCTTTGACTTTGACGAGAATAACTGAACTTCACATGTCCCTTGGAAAATTTATCTCTCTTTAGAGACAATTTTCAATTATTGCTACCATCATGGTGTGACTATCATCACTTGATGATTTATTTTCCTCAACAATTTTAGAGCACTCTCCAGTTTCTCCATGACCATAACCCAATCCTTCATATTGTGTTCATTCCTTCACCTCAATAGGATTTGTGATACCTTATCCATTGACTCCAAGGCCTCTTCCATCATAACCCATCCGAGTTAAAAGCTTCATACTAATACCCTTGGTATGTTTTTCAAAAGTTGCAAAATATGTGTTATCAACATTAGCTGAAGAAGTAGAACTGGAAATCCTAATTACCTTCTTTGGCCTTTCACTCATCTTTTTTGTTTCAGATGTTGATGATGAAGTGGATGATGACTCTAGCGAAACAATTTTACCAACGAGTACATAGGAAGACTATTTTAGATGTTGACAAAACTCACAAGAATCATTCTCAACATAAGGTCCATATCTTAAGTTTGGACCATGCCCACAAATTGGCTTCATCTTGGAGGAATTATTTGTTGCTTTCGAAATGGGACTTTCATCAGTCTGTTCCTCCAGTACATGTTGCAACTATAGGCACATTTTCCTTTTATCCTCCTCTGCAACTTCCAGCAATCTCATTAGCTCAACATTCTCCATTCGAAGAGATAGATTGACCTGCTCTAACTCTTGGAATATTTCACGCTTCAGTTTCTCGCCCATACTTGAAACTTGGTCAAAACCAGCTTTGATACCACCTGATCTAAAATTGGAGGGAAGCAAACTCCTCCAAAAAAATTTGACCATCCTTTAACGCTTTGCAAGTAAACAAAATGAGTCTTTAAAGATGAAACAAGTTTTAGAAGCTCTTCAATATGGTGAGTTAGGGTTTCACTTGAAATTAAAACAGAAACACATTCTTATGAAACTCAAGATGAAAAACATGAATAGAAGAAACTAGAATTTGATCATGGAGTTCACCCCTCTTGGGCTACGTCTTCAGGCCTGCTCCAATAGCTAGACCGATCTATTGATTTCAGCAGCAAACGAGTACATCACAAATTGTCGACACAACAGTGACTTGTTTCTCCTACAAAGAATTCTCACTCAAAAATATGACTCCCTACAATAGGTCATGATGGACAACATAAAAAAGACACTCTCAAAACAAGTCCTTGTACTCCACTTGAAATCCAAGCACAAAAACATATAACAACTCCACAATTAATTGTTGGAAAGAGCTTCTCTCATGAGCACATATAGAGAAAAGACTGAAAATAGTTGCTCTACTAAAATAACAATTGTTGCAGATGAAACTAGAAGGTTGGAAAAGCTCTGACTAGGCTCTCTCCATGCTCAAAATGCCTTCATACTGCTTCAAAAATTGACTCTACCACTAGCACTAAAAGAATTTATTTTGCATAAAGTCCATCATAAAGTGATCAAATCAGAAAACTCAGGCTGCTATTGAGTTCAAGACACTCAAAAACATCTATCTAGGCTCTTCTTGAGCTAAAAAAGGTTAAAAAATTGAGCAAGATATGCTTCTCCAAGCCAAGTTCTACTATCTATCCTGCAATTTGGAAAAACCTGCTAACTGCGCGATAATTTATCCCTTTTCTTAGTCCGTCGAGCGATAATTTCACCCAAGATTGATGAGATTCCCGCCAAAAAAAGTGCAATCTGTTGCCTCTTTAATTTTTCCAATAATCCCTATGCATTGGATCAAGGTCACGTGATTCCATAGGGTCGAAGGCTAGGGCCATCTACCCACCCCCGTCGACTTGGCTATTTTTCTGTGACGTGGTTACATGTTGCCAATAGCATTGGGGACCTGGGCCAACTGCCCGCCCCCGCCAGCTTTTCCCTCTGCTCCATTGTTGGTGGTCAGATAAATGTCGAGGGAACTAGGGGTCAAGACTCATCCTCCCGACCCCTCCACCTAGCTCTCTACCCATGGTTGTTTGGGATCCCATATTCCTATGGTTGAAGTGCTGACTCCGCCCAGCTCCCCTTCGCAGCATCGAGGGTATTGTGGTCGTTCGTGACCATAGTTCAGAGCTTACAACCCTGCGCTCTCCACCAAGATTTTTCCTGTGGACATATGTCAGTAACAAGACCTGGGGGTCAAGGCTAGCCCCCCGACCCCTCCTCCCAAATTCCAAACTAAATGAATTTAAATATAAATCGTGATCTATGAGAGTTAAGAATTTGTGCGATAGCTTGTTAGTAGAGTGTTGTGTTGTGTCGCAGGAGATGTAGGGGTCGAACCCTGCCGAGGCCTTTGAGCCTTATATAAAAATTTTAACCAATCATAGAGGCCCACATGGCACCCTATGATAGGGTCGTCACGTGGGAGCCTCTGATTGGGCCACCTCAAACTTCAACAACCAACCAAAACATGCAAAATGCACTAGTATGAACCCGCCACATGTCAAAACCAGATTGGTCCATCGCTGACCATACCCTGCATAGTCATGTGATGGCGTTAGTTGTACAGACTGCACAATAAGGAGCCCAGTGAACCCTGTTGTTGACTTTTTATTTGTTAATCAAAAACTTCAAAACACCATAACTTCTTCATATGACGTCGAATTGAGACGATTCAAGCGTCGTTGGAATCAAGACGATGAACACTACAACATGACGTTGATTTCAGGAGATTCCAAGCTCTTTTATTTTTGAGTCTATTTTTATCTTTGAATCACTAAATATACTGTGAAATTTTCTGTAATGTTATGTCTCCAGGGTTGGTGAATAGTTCAAATGTTAAAAATGCAACTTCAACAAGGGTTGAACTTATTTTATAGTTTTTTGCACATGAATTTGATTGGTAAAACGGATTGACGTGGATTGCAATCTCTCTATTTTTAATGTGTGATCTGGATTGATTTGGATGTGATCCAATAGTTGGGAATTTGTTATGGTTGATCCATGTACTTTGATCTATTTTAATGGGAAATGTAATGGGTTGGGTGTCATTTATTGAACATAATGGGTTGAATTGTTGAATAAAACAACAATTATGGTTGACATACATCAACTTATTATATGTGTTTGCATGAATATGCATTTGGGATATCTAGCTCCAATTCAATTTAGTGGGAGTTAAAGTGATGGGTACCTTGTATTGGTGGAATAGACCATTTTGAGAAGATTTATAGTTTTATTTGTTTTCTAGTTGGGACAAGATGTTTTGTACTCTTGATATTTAAAAGACTATTTATGGATAGTTGTGGGCCCAATCAATATTTTGGAAAATTTTAGACATAAATTAAAAGATATTTACACTTAATGTTATATATTTTTATTTAAATATTAGTTACACATCTCTCAATTTTGATAACTTGGTGAGACCAGTATTATAACAACTACCAACCCTACAGACATCTCTCCTAGACTTAAATAAAATGAGCTTACGGATTTTACTATAAATCTTTCTATGTGAGACACGTGAACACCAAATCCCTTCGTGAAAAACACACATGCAAAAAGGCTTGTGCCCAACCTCTTTTCAAATTAAATTAAATATGCATTAGTATCAATATTAGTGACCGTTAAAAATCTCTCCCCTAGACTTGGATAAGATGACCCTCACGAAATTTATTATGAATCTCTATGCAAGACACGTGAGGACCAAATCCCTCCGTGAAAGACGCATGCAAAAGGCTTGTGGCCAACTTCTTTTCAAATTTCACATAAGATGTGCATAAGTATCAATATTAGTGACTTGAGTTTCAGCAAAATAAAATAAAAGCTATATTTAAACCACAAAGACGTGTCAAGCAAAAAAAAAAAATTAAGTTAGACAGGAAATATTGAAATCAGTTCATTCTCAGATAAAGTCCAGCATAATTTCAATTTAAACAGAAAACCTTCAAATAAACGAAGGGATAGCCCTTTCAAATCAACCAAGGTTTAGCGTAACAATTTGATTGTTGTTATATATATTCATTGCAAGTCAACATTATTTGATGTTTAATATAATATAAGTGAAATGGTGGGTCAATGTTAAACATTAATTTACAGTAGATATTAAGAAATACATCTCACATTTTTAACTTAAAAAATATATATTAAAAAAATAATTATAAATTTATAATATAATATATATGTAAAATGAAAATAGTAAAGCAACCTCCAGTAATAATTAAACTCACTAATCGTTAATAATTTAATAAAACATTATAAAAGAATTAAACAAACGGACATGTTAATGCTTTTTAAAAACACGTTTTACAGAACAAATAATCAGATATGTCAACGGTAACACTTGTTTTTGGGAATCTCTCCCTACATAGTAGGATTCTATTCAAAAGTCCACTGCGAGAATCACCTCACAACCAGTAAGGGGGACTAATGCATTAGGAGTTGTCTAACGAGATAGAGGAACAAAATTGGTTGGAATCAGGGTTTAAAAAGTTGAGAAATCTTATAGTAACAGTGTTTGAATCATGATTTTGATAGTAGAAATAGATTCAATACCATTAAAAACTTTTACAACACCCAAAATATTAAATTTTGATAATTATAATATAAAAGCGAAAAAGCAATTTAATTAGACTACAGCAATGCGTTATATAACAATTATCCGAAGATGCGCCAGTGGCGAGCTTAGACATGATGGTAGTCGATCCTGCATTGGCATAAAAGTAAAAAATGAGTCCATATCAATGTCTTACATACAAATTGCGAAAAGAAAATAGCGAGCAGTTTCTGGCATGTCCAACTGTTCAAAACTGGGAAAAGTATCAAGCACTTTCTGAACCTGAGTAGCACTGAGTAGGTTGGCAATGTGCAGTGAATGACCAGAGTCGTATATGAAAGTCGTATATGGTTATAGTTGGATTTTGGCAAACTAAATCTAATTGTGGATATATACAACACCTATTTATTTATTAGATTAACTCGTTAGATTGGGGCAGGCTAATTATCCAACAATAAACATATACAAGACCTACTTATTTAATGTCTACTGACAAATCACTTATTTGTTTTTGTTAGAGATACGGCAGCAGAAATATAAATTAAATGACACACACAGCATTCAAACAAACATAAAGAACAGCAGATTTTAACATGGTTCACCCAACCAATCTGGGCTACGTCCACCTAACAGGGCATCGGCAATCTCATTCATCAACTGGTGAAAATACAATTGCAGAGTTTCTCATCTGCTCAGCCTTCCTCACTACACATTCCTCATCATGCTCTCTTGCCTCTACGGGCTTACATTTTATAGCTGTGAATGAAAACAAACTCATAAATTCTCTCACAACAAATATATGATGCATTAACTCCTCATCAGAAACTGATGGAGCCAATGTAGCAACAAATCCTATTGTTGTCACCTACATGAGATTTTCCTCCAGATTTAATTAAAAAATAAGAAATAAAATCTCAACAATCTCCACCTTGACAACAATTAGCCTGATACCCTGTTTCATTATTATTTTTATCTTTTCTGCAAGCCAAGAGAAGCCAAACACCATCGTAGCTTCTCTAACAAAACTGGTTTTGTGAACATGTCTGCACAGTTTTCCTTTGTATGCACCTTTTCAAGAGACACTCCCTTTTCAGTGATAACCTGTCTTACAAAATGGTACTTGATAGGTATATGCTTTGATTTACTATGATAGGCGGGATTTTTAGCCAAGTGAATTGCACTTTGACTATCACAAAATAACTTGATGTTGTCCTGCAACCTACCAAACTCACCAAACAAACCTTTCAACCAAACCGCTTCTTTGCAAGCATGTGAAGTAGCTATGTATTCTGCTTCTGTAGTGGATAAAGCAACAATGTTCTATAGCTTTGACATCCAGCTAATAGCTCCACCTGCAAGAGTAAAGACATACCCTGAAGTTGACCTTCTCTTATCCAAATCACCTGCAAAATCAGAATCAACATATCCACAAACATATTCACTGCTCTTGTTATAAGTGATACAATAATCACTTGTGCCTCTCGGATACAGAAGCACCCATTTCACTTTCTTTGACAGTGTTCTTTTCTGGGTTGCCATATATTGCGACAACCCCAGCGCATGTGAAATATGCGAGTGATCTAAACCATCGCATACATAGAACAACCTCCACCATTTGGCACTGCTGGAATCCGAGACACTTATTAAAAATTTCTTCATTAGTGTTAGGACTGGCAAGGAAAGCTTAAAATGGGAAGCAAAGGTGAAGCAGACTTAAAACATTCTTCTTCTAAAACTCAAGGTATCTTCTCCAGCATACTTTTGTTGTGATAGCCTGACTTACCATGCTCTATCTGCGAAAATCTCCATGCCCAAATTGTGTCTTCTTGCTCCTAGATATTTGCCATATCAGCGTCCATGTCAGGCCTTCCAACTTTTTTTGTTGATCTCTTTTATGCTTTTGCTTGCTAAAAGCATATCGTCAACATACAACACTAAGATAATGAACATGCCATTACTTAATTTCTTAAAGTAAACACAATGATCATATTCACTTCTTATATAATTTTAACTCATCATGACAGAATCAAATTTCTTGTACCACTGTCGAGGCGACTGCTTCAGACCATACAATGATTTCTTGAGCCTGCAGACAAATTTCCTGTTGCGATTTTGAACAAACCCTTCCGGTTGTTCCATGTAAATCTCCTCATCTAAATCTCCATGTAAAAATGTAGTTTTAACATCTAGTTGTTGTAATTCTAAATCAAGTAAAGCAACTAATGCTAACACAATCCGAATTGAAACAATTTTGACAACTGGTGAAAAAATCTCATGAAAGTCAACGCCTGCTTTCTGAGAAAAACCTTTTGCGACCAGCCTCGCTTTGTACCTGTCTTCTGTATCATCAACACCCTTCTTCAATTTGTAAACCCACTTACATCCCACAGTTTTTCTGTCTTTAGGAAGTTCTACCAGATCCCATGTGGCATTCTTCGCTAACGCCTTCATCTCGTCCTTCATAAAAAACAAATGGCAGTTCAACGCTGTAACAGTTCAACGCTGTACCAGTTCAACGCAATAATTAACCGCCGTTTTGTGCAACAGTTCAACGCTGTAGGCTCACGACCTCATGGCTTTGCTGTCACATCTGTGTGATTCAACTGTGTCTGACTCAACAACATAAGCTCCGATACCAAATGTTAAGAATCTGTTGTGAGAAATATAAATTAAATGACACACCACGGCATTTAAACACACATAAAGAAACCAGTGATTTAGATTTTAACGTGGTTCACCCAACCAATCTGGGCTACTTCCACCTAACAGGGCATCGGAAATCTCATTCATCAACAGGAGAAAATACAATTGCAGAGTTTCTCATCTGCTCAACTCTTCCTCACTACACATTCCTCATCATGCTCACTTGCCTCTACGGGCTTACATTTTATAGCTGTGAATGAAAACAAACTCATAAATTCTCTCACAACAAATATAGGATGCATTAACTCCTCATCAGAAACTGATGGAGCCAATGTAGCAACAAATCCTATTGTTGTCACCTACATGAGATTTTCCTCCAGATTTAATTAAAAATAAGAAATAAAATCTCAA